>OY743123.1:16115000-17315000 GCA_963555685.1 Acrobasis consociella
ATAAAGAAAACTGCAGTTCACGACTAGTAAATAATATCAAAGAAGATTTACATATTTAGCATTTACGAATTATCAGGAGATATAATTTTTTTCTCTTTGCTAATAAACGTTAAGGCTGCATTTCCACTGAAGCGAAGCAAAGCGGAGAGGAGACAAATTGACCAATCACAATGCTCGAAATCTCCGCTCCGCTGTTTTCATTGAAGCAGAGCGGAGATTTCAAGCATTGTGATTGGTCAATTCATGCACCGCTAAGCTCCTCTCCGCTCTGCTCCGCTTCAATGAAAACGCAGCCTAAATAGTCTTTCTTCTTTTGTCAAGAAGTAGGTCTTCTTCTTATCGTGTGTGTTAGTGACTAACACTAGTGTCAGAGTTTTAAACCACCTTAAAGGCCTCTGACATGGTTTTACGTAACGACCAATGTCAAAGACAGTGACCGGGACCGACGGCTTAACGTGCCCTCCGAAGCACGGATCATCTTACACTGAGAAAAAAATACTGTTGAATTAACAATAAAACTTTAATCCCTGAGAGCCGTCCATAGTGAATTGTTACCGTATAAGAGTTTTTATTGCCAAATGAAATCGATAATTGGGTTGATTCGGCAACAATAATACATCGCTGAAGAAGCAAGGTGTAATCTTGTCATATCAAATACTCCTATTTGTTTCTCTAACAATTGAACTTTGTTCCCAAACATATTCCCGTTTGTTCCAATACCTATATCATTTTGTTCCCATACCCATTCCGGCTTTGTTTCCCCAGCAATCTGACTTTGTTACCTTATCTATTCCCCTTTTTGCCTCCCTAAAAATGTAACTTTGTGCCTGTAGCTGTCTTCTTTTTGCTGCTTCAGCAATTGAACCAACCCCTTTCATGGCCGTTCTTAAATCTGGCCACATTTGTAAATTATCTTTTCTTTCTTTTGAATTCGTTGACATGAGCAATACAAAAGAAAGTTGTGTTTTCTGCCGTGATCAATATCATGGGTAAGGGTTTTCATTGGTGCCTTTAAGAATCCTTTGAGCATTTTTAAGGAATGTAAAAGGCACCAATTCACCTTTTATATTAATTGCGGTAGTATTACACATCATATTTTTGTAGTACTTATTTATGTCAACAAATGTAAAAGAAAGAAAAGATAATTTACAACTAGTGACCAGATTCAAGAACGGACATGAAAACGGTTGGGTAAATCACATTTACAAAATAGTAAAAGAAAAATAGAAAGAGCTTAAAAATAAAATAGGCTAATATTATGTATATCTACTCTGCCTAATTATGGGTGCCGGAACAGGTAAAGTTAAAATCTCAAAACTTACATTTTGTAGCAAAAAAAGGGTAATTATGTTCAAAAAGGGTCGCAAGACAATTATATAACTCTATAAAATATTTTAACTGGCATTTTGTTTACCTTTATCGCCAGCCTTGTAAACCTTACAATTAATTGATTTAGGGCAACTTATTACCAAACAACGTTATGACAGCTGCTGATTGAAACAATATTATTTTGACAATCTATTTTTATTTGTACTGCAGTATCAAAGTATTAAGTACAATAATAATTATAAAAAATCTTTATATCTCCCACTACTGACAGGTACTTACACCTCATGCTTTTGTGTCTGATTTTTCATCACAAGTTACGTTTATCCCAATTGTTTACTGTTCACTGCACAGATAGACACATCGAACCAGCCGCACCGATATTGTTTGCCGTAAAGTGCACCACACGCTCGAACATGGTACGCCACCGCACACCGTTGAATTCACAAAACGATTTGATTACATTACTGTCCTCCATGATGAAATTTAGATACATAGAATGTAAAACTCTACAAACAGTTTCACGACTGCAGCAAACGCAGCCACGCGGTCGAACACTCGCGAACAAACTAAGCGCCTGAGTTTAAACCACGGCAAAACGGCACTAGTATTATGTCACGATACACTAGTTCACTTGTTAAACTAACACCCTAATATTTTGTTACTTTTAAGTATTGTTGACCCAGCGATGCATCCATTAAACATGACAGCAACTTTAGTTTTGTTAGAAGTTATTTTGTTATACTATAAACACCTATATTAATATTCGAGCAACAGTAGCGGTTGTTACCTTAACAACGTTATTCAACATTGTTACACGGTTAAAATTTCCGAAGCCGCAGGTACAATAAATATCCGACCATAAAAAGATTGCCTTGGGCATAATTTACCCTTTGTTAGTGTATGTCAAGTGTTTAGTTGCAGTAATTATAAATATTTAACAACGCTTTTATTGACGCTTTGCCAGCTTATTTTTTCTCAGTGTACTTATCAGACAATCAGGTGATCAGCCTGCAATGTCCTAACCAAACTAGGACAACAATACAAAGTCGTTGCCCCCGCCGGGAATCGAACCCGCGAACTCCGGGTATGAGCCGAAAGCTCTAACCACTACACCGGGGAAGCAATTATTTAGTTATAGGCAGTTATAAGAAGTAGGCGTATTTAATTAATATTTTTGTTAAAGTCCAGCTTTCATTTAATTTTTTATCTTTCATAAATTTTGTCAAGTATTAAAATTCCGAGTTTCGATAAAGAAAATCTTAAGTCAAACATACCTTTGAGTCAATAAACATAAAATACTTGAAGCACAAAAATAAGGACGAACCCTTTCTCTAAAACCACGCAAAATAAGACTGAGCGCAGGGAATAATAAAATAAAGTAGACAATATCCAGGTTAAGTTTAGAGGTTTATGTTGCTTTGAAAAAAACTTAGCTAAAATAGAAGATGAAGCCTAAAAAGGTTTTTTTCATCTGATATAAATTTTTAAAGTGCTTTTTTGTAATGTACTAAAATATTTGATGGTTATTAATATGAGACAAAATATAAAATCCATTGTGTTTAGCAAACTTGGCTTCCTAAACTACTATTCGTGGTAATTTTTTCCAATTACAATTGGGAAAACCGGTACCGAATCAAGTAAAAATATACATAACTAATTGAATTTAAGAGGGTCGCAGATATCGATAAATTTATTTTCTAGAATATTATAATTGGGCCAAAAATTTGCTCACAAAAGAGACAATGTAAAAAAATAAAAGATGAAAGAATTCAATATTATTTAGTTTATCTTAAGATACATAAACTTAAATAACAAAATTAAGGATATAAAAATATATACAAATAAAATTAAACTATAGGACAACTATAAAAAATTCAATAAAATAAGAATACAAATAAAATATAGCCCCCACTAAGTTTTACTGTTTGCTGTACTTACCCCGAAAAGATTGCTTTCTCAGCATCACCTGTTGGTTGACTGGTAGAAAAGGCCTCAGGCCTTAAGTCCGCCATTTACATGTATTGTAATAAAGTTAAAAAAATACATACATACATACATACTATCACGTCTTTATCCCTAATGGGGCAGACAGAGCATTTTGGGTCTTGCGGTTCTATGCAGAGCCCAGGGCCGCAAGACCCAAAAGCCACTTTTACCGTCATGGTGGGCGAGAAGATGGAAAAGCGCAGCCGCATCGCCTGTTAACATGATTTACATTTTTGCCTATCCCCTCGATCGGCTTTTACGATCTGCGTAGGATGAGAAGCAGCTGGTACATTCTAAGTTTTTTTATTTCTCCCAGACCAGCATGGGAGGAAAATAAAAAATAAAAAAATAAGTTTGTCATGGCGCTTCGACTTTACTTTCCCAGCTCCGAGCCCTTTCTTTGTAAATATTGACGAACGACCGCCCATCTTATCCTTTCCCCGTTTTGAAGATATTTTTGACGTTCTCTCTACAAAGACATCTAATTTAAAAGTTTCTAAGAAATCATTGTTTTGTAAATGCTTCAACAATGAGTGGTTCGGTCGTTTTGGTGAAGTATCTTCATTTTCCTCTCAGAGGTCCACTTCACGTACTTTATTTAAAATGTTTGGGTTTTGTTTGACATTTTTCTTTAAGAGTCTTTATTTATTTTCTTACAAATCTACGGTTTAACCTTCTTCATCTCTTAAATTTATTAAGAAATATGAGGTATTTAAAGTTAACAATATACTTACATCTTTAACTATCTCAAGCGCATGTTTTTAAGCAATTCAATTTATTTATTGTCTTCCCATGAAATGAAGTACGTTTCTCAAGAATAGCGTAATAAGACAATTAATGATAAAAATCCGATTTCCTTTGACAGTTTGACCTGGGTCTTGGATGTTTACCTATTTAATTGAACTTACTTTAGGGATAGCTCAATCTATAAGACTTGTCCGTACATTCCATCCGTATATTTATTTATTTAATATTTCACTAATGACTTGAATGGCTAATTAAATAAAAAAATATTTCACTAGTTCATCGCAAGTTTTTCTCACATTCCGAAGACATACAACAATATAAACGACTAAAATTTAAAAAAAGGTTAGTAAAAATTATGCATTATCACTGGCTAAACAGAGTACATTTAAAAAAAAATAGAAAAGAAAATATCTTAAATTTTATTCTCACTGGCCATTTCGAAACGATTTATTTGAAAACGGAGACATATACAAAACCCGAAAATCCGTAACACCCTAACTCAAATACATCACTAACGAACACCCAAGAGTTTAACCCTTTTCTACCGTTCAGCTTATGCTAATTTCGGGACCAAATATTTTGCGCTCATTTCAAATAATTTCCGCCGAGTTTAAATGTATAATGAAACAACTTTAAATCTACTTAACATTTGTTATCCAGTTATATTTTGGGCCCCGGATAACTCGTTTATGCTCGGTCGTGATAAGCCTTTGCGTATTAATAAACTTTGTCATGTCAAATAATGTGATTTTATATTTGCCGGCATGTTTTCTTGCGGAACTCGCATTGATAGAATTTTTGGTCAGATTTATAGACGATTATTTCCCGAGGGTTTAAGTTAATGCTCTATATATCATCATAGCGCTGTAATATTTGTTAGATCGGGGTTTTATTTAAAACCTAAGTTGTCGTTTTGCTCTAAGAGCTATTCAAGTCGCCTCATAGTAATGATGGCTGTAGTACAAAAAATATAATAGATCATTTTCTCAATTGGTCATGAGACGAATGGAGACTATTTTTTTAACATAAGAATCAGCGAAACACGTTTAGTTTTCCATGTCACCGCTCGCGTTTGAAATAATCATTACATCGTATGTTTGAAAACGTCGCGTTGGCGAAATGAAATATTTTTTAATGCAGAAATTTACAATATTTGTCTATGTTTAACAAATTGCAGGAAACTCGGCCAGGTACATTAGAAATAACAATTGAATTATGTCCATAGCCGTAAGTGCCGTACAATGTGTTAAAAATAGTCAACTTGAATAAAAAAGGAGTTTCAAATGCAAGGGATATCATGATAATAAAGAAAATTTTGAATTTAAATTAGATGACCAACAAGGATTACAAATAAAACAAAGGTTTCTTTGATATTATTTGAAGCGAAAACTAATGGTCCACACCAGTCGGTGCAAATCTCTCGCGTACGAGCTATTAAAAAATGAGCCAACTTTGAAACTCTTGCGCACATAATTTGTTGTATGATGCCCACTTTCAAAAATGGGTCTCCAGGTCAAAATATGATGAGAAAAAACCACTGCAACATGACTCAGTTTTAAATTTATGTGACAAAGACAACGTAAATAAATATTATAAATTTCTAACTGCCTCCGTGGTGTAGTGGTTAGAGCGTTCGGCTCATACCCGGAGGTCGCGGGTTCGATTCCCGGCAGGGGCAACGACTTTGTGTTGTTGTCCTAGTTTGGTTAGGACATTGTAGGCTGATCATCTGATTGTCCGATAAGTAAAATGATCCGTGCTTCGGAGGGCACGTTAAGCCGTCGGTCCCGGTCACTGTCTTTGACATTGGTCGTTACTTAAAACCATGTCAGAGGCCTTTAAGGCGGTTTAAAAACTCTGACACTAGTGTTAGTCACTAACACACACGAGAAGAAGAATAAATTTCTCACCGAAATCCTTGCTAAAATTTAAAGTATCACCACGGTTAAGCATTAAGGGGCGTTAATTAGTTCCCCTAATTATCCCTTCACCAAACTTTTATTTATTAATAGCATGCACTTCCCATAACTCCAAACCCTTACGGCTTACAACTACCCGTTTCATGGGCCTATTACGTTTTAATCACGCGTTTTGCTTAATTAATTAGGGTCAAAGGTACGCCAGCGGTTATATGGGATTATTTAAACTGCCACGCACTGTCTCGTCTTCAAACCCAGTCCTTTGTACGTCTTAAGCAACTTTTTTTTGTTTATTTGTTGCACTAGGGATAGAGACGTGACAGAGATAGTTGATAATGATAACCAAATGTATCAACAAAATATTTTCTTGGCAAATTTAAGAAAGCCCGACTTTCAAGCGTTAACCCCTAATAACTTATAAATGGATTAATCGATTTTCATAAAACATAACCAAAAACCACCACAAAGAAACTTATTTTCACGTAGAACAAACCGCATTCAAATCTGTCCATCCATTTGAGCGCTACTATGCTACAGACAGACAAACATTAGCATTAAACTTATGACATATTTCTTTGTTGTCGGGGATTAAAACAGTCTCCAATACAGTTGGAGGACTTGGAGGTATTAGAATAAAAATCTTGAGAGGTGTCAAGAGACACCCGGATGGAACGAAGTTCGAGAGAGAGAGAGAGACAGACAGAGAAACACGCGCAGGCCGCACGGCTTACAACTATAGCAAAAAGTGTCGTTACAACTTTTGGTCTTAATTTTTTCCGTCTAGCCTCCTTTCGCAACGCGCTATAAGGAACTACGTTCCAAAAAAACTTAAGACGTGTCAAGGGACACCCGGATGGAACGAAGTTACTTTCGATTAATGAGAGAGAGGGAGAGAGACATACAGAAAAACACGCGCACGCCGCACGGCTTACAACTACCTGTAGCAAAAGTGTCGTTACAACTTTTGGTCTTATTTTTTTCCGTCTAGCCCCCTTTCGCAACGCGCAATAAGGAACTTCGTTCAAATGAAAGGACAGACAGAGCATTTTACGTTTTGCGGTTCTAAGGAGACCGAGCCAGAGCACAGAGAGGTTACTCCAAAAGCGGTATGCAAGACGGATTACTGTGTTTCCGCATTTCAGTTTCAAGTAACATTGAGTCCTTATTTATGACTAGCTGTTGCCCGCGACTTCGTTAGCGTGAACTTGGTTTTAAGCACCGTCATTTTGATATTTCGAATAAAACCGGTCAAAAGTCTAATTGGAACCAAGTTCCTTATCGCGCGTTGCAAAAGGAGGATAGACGGAAAAAATTAAGACCAAAAGTTGTACCAACACTTTTTGCTGTAGTTGTAAGCCGTGCGGCGTGCGCGTGTTTCCCTGTCTGTCTCTCTCTCTCTCCTAATTAATCGAAAGGAACTTCGTTCCATCGGGGTGTCCCTTGACACCTCTCAAGTTTTTTTTGACGTTGTCGTTGTATCGTAACGACGACGACAGACGACCTCCGTGGCGTAGTGGTCAACACGCTAGTCCGCCACCCAGAGGTCCCGGGTTCGATCCCCGGTCAATGCAAGTTGAAAAATGGACTTTTTCAAATTGTCCTGGGTCTTGGATGTCTATCTTTACATGTATTTGTTATAAAATATAGTATCGTTGAGCTAGTATCCCATAACACAAGTCTCGAACTTACTTTGGGGCTAGCTCAATCTGTGTATATTGTCCCTATATATTTATTATTTATTTATTTATCGTACGACAAACATATTATATTATAGAGTAACCCCCAGGGCCGCAAGACCCAGAACCCACTTCTAGAGTAATTATGGAAGAGAAGGTTAAAAAGAAATCAAAATAAGGATGGCTTTTATTATTTACTAGCTTTACCCACGGGCTTTGCTCCCCGTGGGAATTTCGGGATAAAGAGTACCCTATGTCCTCCCCCGAGTGTCAAACTATATTCATACCAAATTTCATCCAAATCAGTAGTTAAAGCATGAAGAGATAACAAACAAACAAACAAATATACAAACTGTTAGTAGGATAAGCCGTAGCGCAATAAACATGTCTCTTATTTTAAAACAAAATAAATAACAGTGCAAAATCCGAGCTAAATCCCTAAAGACAAGTACAATAGGGAGAGGCAGCGACTCTTCGCGTGACGAGCATAGATGAACATTTAAGCCCTGGGGCGTAGGCTTACTGTACGGAACAAAGAAATGTAGTTTTCATGTCTTCTTTAGTTTTTTTATCTCCCATGCTGGTCTGGGAGAAAGAAAAAACTTAGAATGTACCAGCTGCTTCTCTTCCCGCGCAGATCGTAAAAGCCGATCGAGGGAATGGGAAAAAATGCGAATCATGTTAACAGGCGATGCGGCTAGCAACCCATCACTGTATTGATTGCGTTTCCATCTTCTTGCCCACCATGACGCTAAAAGTGGCTTTTGGGTCTTGCTGCCCTGGGCTCTGCATAGAGCCGCAAGACTCAAAATGCTCTGTCTGCCCCATTAGGGATAAAGACGTGATTGTATGTATGTATGTTTACTTTTTTTATTTCATTCTTACCTTGGATATATAACAAAATAGTTCGCACTTTAAAGACAATTGTTTGCCGTGAGGCAGAGTAGAATAGGGCCACTCCAAGTCCTCCCGAGGATATCGTAGAAGGCGACTTAGGAAATACAAGCGAAACAAAGCTTATAAACATCAATGAGACCTCTCCAAACCGTCTGGCCAGCAAGGATAGTGTAGGCCAAGTCCTCTGGCTGCCCTAGCCAAGTATGGCTCTGGTAGTACAGAGAGGGTCGTGCTCCTCCAGTGGGGATAAAAAGATCTGATTATGATTAAGATGATGATTATTTTTTTGTAATAAAAAGCTTTCCGGCTGTTTCTTCTCTTCGAGAAGCAAACTATTAGGTAGTAACGACTACAAACCTATCTAGGATCTGTGACTATTTTGATTCTCTTTTTGCATCTTCAACGCCCTCAAACATGCCAAATGTGGCCTTTAGAATATGGACTTGAGCTTTATCTGCCCCGTTAGGTATAAAGCTCCCATGCTGGTCTGGGAGAAATAAAAAAAAAACTTTGAATGTACCAGCTGCTTCTCTTCCCACGCAGATCGTAAAAGCCGATCGAGGGAATGGGCAAAAATGCAAATCATGTTAACAGGCGATGCGGCTAGCAACCCATCACTGTATTGATTGCTTTTCCATCTTCTCGCCCACCATGACCCTAAAAGTGGCTTTTGGGTCTTGCGGCCCTGGGCTCTGCATAGAACCGCAAGACCCAAAATGCTCTGTCTGCCCCATTAGGGATAAAGACGTGATAGTATGTATGTATGTATGTTAAGTATAAAGAAGTGTATCTGTGTATCATTCAGGGGGGTTATTCCATAAAATTATACGTATACACCATAAAATGGTCGTACTATACTGACGTCCTCTTTCTATACCACTACTACATACTAAATTAGACTTTATCATTCTTTCTTCTTCTCGTGTGTGTTAGTGACTAACACTAGTGTCAGAGTTTTTAAACCGCCTTAAAGGCCTCTGACATGGTTTTAGGTAACGACCAATGTCAAAGACAGTGATCGGGACCGACGGCTTAACGTGCCCTCCGAAGCACGGATAATTTTATTTATCGGACAATCAGGTGATCAGCCTACAATGTCCTAACCAAACTAGGACAACAACACAAATTCGTGGCCCCTTGCCGGGAATCGAACCCGCGACCTCCGGGTATGAGCCGAACGCTCTAACCACTACACCACGGAGGCGGTTAGACTTTATCATCATACGTTATTGCTCAATGTTGCTAGTCACTGAAGCGTGGATAGCAGTAACGTCCTTCTTACTTCTAACTAATGATACTAGTCTTTTAGATCTGCCAATACCAGACACAATAGTAAAACAATAGAAGACACACTATTAACGGTTACATACTATTTTTAACCGACTTCAAAAAAGGAGGAGGTTATCAATTCGATTGTATGTTTTTTTTTTGTATGTGACGCGATATCTTCGTCAACCGCGTACCGATTTTGATGATTCTTTTTTATTTGAAAGCCCTTACTTCCAAGTTGGTCCCATATTAATTTGGTGAAGACGTGATGAAGAACTTCGGAGATATGGAAGAAACTCCTGAAATAAATTGAAGTCGGTTGTTTTTTTTGCTAAAAACTTAATTATTACGCTACAATATCACTGAGAATCCACAAAATGGCGACTAAATCTTCCCAGATCTACTAAGCAACAGCCCAGCTTAGCCATTCCAACGGGGTAATATAAATAATCCCTTATTTACACAGAAAGCGGCTTAGTTAACAATAATTTTAATGTAGGCCTCAACTGGGCCCATACCCTGCTGAGGTTAAATTTTAATTGGTTCCCAATTCAGGTGGAGGGTACATGTTTGCAAAATTCCGAAATTAAAATACGGTTAAATGTAAGTAGGATTAACCCTGCCTAATTCGAGTTTTTGAGATTGAATCAAAACTTCTTTGTTCGTAATTTTCCTGAATTAGGGAGAAGTTTCGAATTTCAATATCTTTATGGATTTTTCTTCTTCTTATATTTAAGAGCTGGGCTCTTGTCGGTGGAGTGCTTTTCATGTCTCTCTTCCTTCCGCTAAGTTCTTAACCTCTTTATATGTTTTCACGTTTAATTTTTCTTTTATTTGGTCTATAAATTTTCTTCTGGGTTTTCCTACTCCTCTCTTTCCTTTTATTTTTCCTTCCATTATTGTTTTAAAGAACGCATCGTGGCGTAGAATATGACCGAACATTTTCCTCTTCTATTTTGTATAATTTGTATTATTTGTCTTTTCTCTCTCACATTCTCTAGTACCTTTTCATTTGTAATTTTTTCTGTCCAACTTATTTTTTTCATTCTCCTCCAGCACCACATTTCAAATGCTTCTAATCTATCTCTATCCTTTTTGGTCATCGTCCACGTTTCACATACATACAAAGCAGTGCTCCATATAAATGTTTTTAATAAATCTTTTACGTAAACTTTCTTTAATACCAGAACAAAATATATATTTTTTACTCTTAAATGTACTTTTTGCAATAGCAATCCTCTTCTTAATTAATATCTTCTGAGCATTATGGATTTTTATTGTTACTATTTTTTCAAGATTTTATTTAGTTTTACCGGTCCCGTTGTCTGTCTGTCTGTCTGTCTATCTGTTTGTCAGAATAATCAAATCTTGCATGTTAAATTTAACACACTTAATTCTTTTTTAATTTATTAAATTTGGTATGCAATTCGTCTGAAGCTGATACCCAGGCTTGGATCAACACATAGGTTATTGTGGTCGCGGGTACCACTGCGGGGTGCAACTAGTTATCTATAAAAAAATCCGTTTGTTGTATAGAAGTATTGGAAGTCCTACTTAAATATTTATTTTATTCTGTTTTAGTATTTGTGTGTACCCTTTGGGTACGGAAACCTACATACATACATACTATCACGTCTTTATCCCTAATGGGGCAGACAGAGCATTTTGGGTCTTGCGGTTCTATGCAGAACCCAGGGCCGCAAGACCCAAAAGCCACTTTTAGCGTCACCATGGCGCTAAAAGGGCGAGAAGATGGAAAAGCAATCAATACAGTGATGGGTTGCTAGCCGCATCGCCTGTTAGCATGATTTGCATTTTTGCCCATTCCCTCGATCGGCTTTTACGATCTGCGTGGGAAGAGAAGCAGCTGGTACATTCTTAGTTTTTTTTTATTTCTCCCAGACCAGCACGGAAACCTAAAACCGATAGATTCAGAGTACATAAACATGCATAGTTTTTCATAAACTTCACTTACAAGTTAGACTGTCTGTCCAATCATAGAAGAAGTACAAGTATTTACGTACACAAGTCTTACTCAGCAAAGGAATTTAAAGAAATATCTACTCAATGTCGTTCAAACTCGGCATCTTTTCGTTTAGATACCTAGAAGTGCATTACAAACCAATTTCATTCTTAACTCTAGACATACGATTCATGTCACTGAATTACCACTCCGGAGTGGTCGCCACGCGCATGGTAATAATCCTTTAATTACTAATATCATAAATGTGAAAGTGAGTTTGTATATTTGTTTGTTTGAAGCCAACGGGCACAGTGTAGGTATATTTTGATACCTAAACAGGAAGTGACACAGGCCTGGTCCAATTTAACTGAAAAACTGATTTAATCAAAAATATAAATTGTGTTCATACTATTTTAAAACATTTAAATTTTAAACCGTCAAATTAACGACTGATCCCCAATCACCATTGACTTTATTGAATACGTCATAAGTTTTTACGACAAGGTGTTCGATCGGCTTTTGCGAATAAACTTATTGAACCCTTTACTACTGAGTTAACATTACGTACAGTTAATTAATAATTAATCCTTAAATGCTGTATGTTCCGATTTTCATTATAAACCTACTTCGTTGGTCATTATTAGTTCAAAAAAACTTGGGACAAATAATATAAAAAGATTTTTGTTTTTTTTTATGCTGATATCCAGATTTAAAAAAAAAATACCTTCTTAATAAAATAAAAATATTTTTCTATTTTGTTATTTTCATTTTTGAATTATAAAAATACGTTAAATTTTCTATTTAACGCAGTTTTTTTTTTTTTTTTAATAAAATTAATATTTTTTTTTTCATACCAAAAGGATAATATATGAGCATGAACAAAATATAAATATATAGATGCGTCTTAATCATATTTATGAGCGCGGAAAGTGATGGTATCAAATTTGATACACAGGCACTTAAGGATCCACTTAAGGTGCCGCTTCATTACTGATCTCTGTTATTGCTCTCATGAAGGCATTAACAGAAAGTCACACTAACATGGGTGGGGTACCCATGTTAGTGTGACTCTCAACTATGACTGCTGTAAAGTTTCGTTTACAGTTGTTGTAGTTTAGTTTAGGAGGTAAGTACGCACTCGACCGAACAAAGTAAGAAAATGTTTTTCCATTCCTAAATGTTATCTGATCTCAATTACTTTTCAATATGTTATGGACACCATAAAAATCTAGGATTAAAGATTATCTTTTTTTTTTAATTTGCAAACATATACCTATATATATTTTAAATTATAGCAAATTTTGAAAAAACCGGTCAAATTAGCGCGCGATTGGTTTCGTAAGTATTTATAAAAAATCACTTTTGTTAAATTTTACTTTTAATATTTTTTCGCCTGGCTGAAACACTCGGTTTACATAAAACAAAATCTAAAATAATAAATTACAATTGAGCTAAAAACTGAATTTTATAGTAGACAGAGAAATACACATATATATCTTATCTTATTATCTTATACCTTTAAACGAGCAATTCTTGTATTTATTTATATATTTATACAATTCTGTGATCTCGAAAACGACTCTAACGATTTCGCTGAAAATTGGTATATGGGGGTTTTCGGGGGTAAACAATCGATTTAGATTAGTTTTATGTTTGGGAAAATGCGTATTTTCGATGTTTGAGATGTAACCGAGCAAAGCTCGGTCGCCCAGTTACTAATAATTAAAACGAAATAATTAAATAATAACTATACCATAAGTAAATTAAAACTGTTTAACTTAAATAAACTTTAATACTAAAAATAAATAACATTAAAACATAAACTCTTAAAAATACAAAAAATGTCGTTAATCCTTCCTCTGGACAAAAATTAAAATCTAGAATTTTTTTACTGAACTTTGCCTGTCTCAAATCAACCCACAAACGTCAAATTCTCTTTACTCTTACTTCAATAGGCCTAAAGTTTTACCAATTTTCCGCTCTGCGTGGTACAAAACGTCAAATGTCTTCATTTAGTAAAGTTTTTGTACAAAAACTGTTAAGTCACCGGCCCGTAGTTCCCATGATGTGGCGCAGAATATAGACTTACATAAAATAGACCAGTCACGAGAGAATTTATTAGTGACGCTGAAAATTCTGAAGAGGTCAAAGAAAAAGGTTTTTGTTGTGAAAACTGCTTGAGGCGCGTTTGGCATGCACGGAAAGATTTTTGAGATAGGAAAAACCATTAAAGTCGCGACACAGTTACCAACACCAATTTTCCTTTTGTTGCTTTATTTTTTTAAAGTATCTTTACTAATAGATGACACTTTTTTGAGTTGATTGTTAAGCTTTTTAAACAATTTTTATTTTATGAATAAGTGGTATTTAGTTCTGTAAATTTTTAACAGCTGATGAATTTTTTTTCTCTTTCTTTTAATGTTTAAATGTGAATTTGGCGGCCGCACACTCCTTTTATGAAGTTTGTTTTTGTTTTTGAACTAATAATCGTGTCTACGTGGTTATTTTATTTATTGATTCGTAGGTCACTCTGTGTTCTTTATAAATAAATATATATTAGTTAGCCCCAAAGTAAGTTGTGTTATGGGTTACTAACACAACGATACTATATTTTTTTAAGTAATACACGTATAGATAAACATCATATAGACCCGGGACAATTTAAAAAAGGCCATTTTCCAATTTGCCCTGACCGAGGATCGAACCTGGAACGATTAACTATGAATATTTTGACTCAAAGCTGTCTGATCGATATCTTTATTAAGTCTATGGTAGCTTTGCTCGCAAAGGCCTGAGGTCATCGTTTGACATTTGAAGTTTCTAACAAAAAAGGTTTCAAGCTAAATGTTATGGTTATGTTGTTAAACATTGATAGTATAAGAAGCGACAAAGAGCTATATTTAGTGCAAATCATGCTGTAGTTATTAACTAGCTGTCTAGTAGACCTCGCGACCCGTTTAAGTTTATCGGATAAAAAAGTAACAAAAGTTTTTTGACATTTCTGTTTTTTTTTTAAAAAGCTGTGGTATTTTTTTTTTAGAAGTTTAAAACCTCTTTTTTCAAAAAAAATCACAGGAATCGGTTAAGAAATGCAACCTGTAGGCGAGAACAGCCGGACAGACTGAAAACCGGACAGCAGGACAAAAGCATTGTCGGCCAATCTCAAAACTGAGACGCATCGCTCGCTTCGCTCGCTTGGTCAGTTACGAAAAAAAGTATAAATTAATCAATGAAATTTAATATAATACTTAGTATAATGAGTAGACACATACACAAATCTTTACATTAAACATCATTGTGGTTTCTCCTAAAATTTTGCCCTGCTTCAACAAAACCAAGCAAAAGATTTATTAATTGTATTATAAAAGGGCCGTAGCCTAAGTAATTTGCTTAAGTCTACATTAATAAAAGATATGTTATTAGTACAATCATCATCATCATCACCAGGTCTTTTTCATCTCCACTGCAGGAGCATGACCCTCTCTATACTACTAAAGCCATACTTGGCAAGAGCAGCCAGAGGACTTAACCTACACTTTCCACGCTGGCCAGACGGCGATTGGCGAGGTCTCATTGATAATTATTAGCTTTTTTTAGCTTGTATTTCCTAAGCCGCCTTTTACGACATCCATGGAAAGACTTGCTTCCAAAATGCTCTGTCTGCCCCATTAGGGATAAAGACGTGATAGTATGTATGTATGTATGAATGGAAAGACTTGGAGTGGTCCTATTCTAATCTCCCGGAAACCACACGGCAGTACTACAATGGATCAAACATTTATAAAGGTTATTCGGTGAATCAGTGACGCCATTAAAAAAATACGAGTCATAGTTATGAATCACTGTTGTAATCACTTCACTTTGGTAACGAGTAAAAAAGTTTAAAATGTTTGTATTAAAAATAATGTACAAAAAAGAAACATGCATAACGTAGCATTGCGTAACTTTAGAGATGTGTAGGGACAGAGAAAGTGAATATTGGTAGACTAGCTTTGAATTGAGACTTCGCACGCGTAGAAGTCAAAAATGGTTCTAATTGGATTTTTAATTGAGCCACGGAACGCATGGTATAGTTAAAAGGATTCAACCCCAAAAAGGATGAAATGGGATGACCTATTTCATCCTTCTAGGGGTTGAATTTTGTAAAATCTTAAAACACATACTTATTCATTTTTGGCTAGGAGTACTCCAGCGAAGTTTCGAATTAAATGGTCTAACTAATCTTGTTTCTCCAAATAAACTTTGGACCCCCGTTTCACCAGCATGGAAGAACTACATACATAATTTAAATCCAAAATATGGTCTTCTTCAACTTTTCCACGCTCGTGAATACCGTTGGCAATCGAGTTAGGAAGAAACTATTAATTAAATTAAAATATTCTATTAGCGATTCTCTTTGAACCATGCTGGTCTGGGAAAAATAAAATAAAAACTTGGAATGTACCAGCTGCTTCTCTTCCCACGCAGATCGTAAAAGCCGATCGAGGGAATGGGCGAAAATGCAAATCATGTTAAGGGTCCTCCCCGCGCTAACGACCTTGAAAACACAAAAAAATTAATTTCTCTATCTGTAAGTGAGATTATCAGAAACCCTCGTACAACTTTTTAGCTAGTATCCTTAAGTTTCATTAGAACCTCGAAAATCATTAAAATAAAATACCCTGAATTTTCCTTTGCAAAAAATACTAAAAACGGCCATTTTTGACTCTTTTTGTAAAGGTTTCTAAACCGGATAGTATTTCAATGACTTTCGAGGTTCTAATGAAACTTCAGGATACTAGCTAAAAAGTTGTACGAGGATTTCTAATAATCTCACTTACAGAAAGAGAAATTAATTTTTTTGTGTTTTCAAGGTCGCTAGCGCAGGGAGGAGCCTTAACAGGCAATGCGGCAGCAACCCATCACTGTATTGATTGCTTTTCCATCTTCTCGCCCACCATGACGCTAAAAGTGGCTTTTGGGTCTTGCGGCCCTGGGCTCTGCATAGAACCGCAAGACCCAAAATGCTCTGTCTGCCCCATTAGGGATATAGACGTGATAGTATGTATGTATGTATTCTCTTTGAAAACCTTCTATAATAGGACTTTAGTTTGCCGATGTCATTGGTAAACATAAACACGTTGTTTTGTAAGTACGTCCTTTTTTGCTTTGAATTCTATGTGAAGTCATATACAAGGGCTGACTTCATAGTCAGCCCTATGTACGTATATAACAATATTTTTTCAACACACTTGCTCATTAAGTGGATCGCATTTCGGCGGTTTTAAATACATAGAGCAGCTTATAAAACACGCGTGCGTTATGTGCGCAAATAGCGAAGTTATATTCTAAAATCGCACTTTATAGGCTTCACATTGTTTTATTTTTATTTGTACTGGCTCCCACGAGGTACCAGCCAGTAGGCAGCGTGTTTTTGAAAAGTACGGTGAGAAAGCAACAGTATGCAATACAGTTTTATGATTGAGTTTATTTAAAGTAAAAAAAAAACTGTTTATCTGTTTACGTCGTACCTTACTGCGTGTATTGGTTAAAAACACTCGACTCTATTAAGCCCTCGCCTTCGCTCGGCCTGAAACTCCGCCTCGTGTGTTTTAACCACCATTCTGGACTTATATTCACTTGAGTCGGCTGTAGTCTCATCTACTTGCTTGTTATGCAGTTCCGATCAAAGATACCTGATTGAATTATAGTTATACATACTAACATAAAAACGACGACGGAAAACTTTGCTAGCTCGTTAAATAAATTCAATTAAAACAATTAAATACAACAGCAAAATAAAAAGAAAATCAACTGTAAATTTTCTACAATTAACTGCGTATTTTCCGGACCGAATCAACGATCGAGTCGACGAATTTGCAGAATTTCCGCCCGAATTTGCTTTGTTTAATGTTGTGTTGAAATTTTCATTTAAATTAAAATAATAGCCTTAGGCTGCTGGCTACTTTAAGATACGTAATTGAATTTGTTGTATTTCTACTTTCTTTGCTTGCCCTAGGGTTCCTCGGGAGCTTAGAAGGGAATGGAGGTTTCACTTTTAACGCTCAGAATTTTTGAAAAGAAATAGGTAACGCTATTAAGTCGATGGAAAAAGTTACCAATAAAAAGGATATAAAATAAGATTAAGATATTTCATATATATTAAATATAACAGAATATTTGTATATAATATTTATTACATTGTAATTTTAATAATAAATGATTGTTAATAAAAATACATAGAAATTATTTTATTCATTTATTTTTTATTGACCTATACTGTCCCACTGTTAAGCAAGAGCATTTTTTTATTTTCATGCTTTTATTTAATTTAACCTGTCCCGTTTTCTCGTATCTGTCTGTCTGTAATCAAATCATATACGTATAACGCGTGACAATGTAATATTATGAATTAATGATAACATAAAGTGCTGATCTGATGATGGAGCTGGAAGGTGGTCGTGACATCTCTGTGATAAAACAACATTGATTTGTCAAGAGAACCACTTTTAACTTTTTTAGGTCATTGTCATAGAAATTATTTTGTTACATAATTTACTAATTTACATTTTTATTTCATATTTAAGAAGACTGTACCAAAGGTGAATTTTTAGACAATACTTACAATTAAGTTGTACCTTCTGTACTTTATTCTTAAGATTTTAAGTGCAATAAATTAAATAAAAATATGTAAAGACTTAAGCTTGACGATTACTCGTTTAAATTAAAGTTCCTTGGTCAGATAAGATTATCCTAATTGGAACCGAGACTAAGAAGTTCAGTTTAAGAGGAACTGTATTATTTTAATTAATTGAATCTAAAATTAAACTAGACAACTTACTTAGCAAAAATGTTTCTGGAAAAAAATAAACAACTTTAAAAATTATATTTCATAAAAAAACTTCCATTTTGTTTAGGGACAAGGATTTATTATATACTACGTATTATAAGCGCTATCTTAAGCTAAGTACCACCAGTCTTTGTCCGCACATGGATGGGTGACCACAAATGGGGTGTGGGGAGATTATAGTCCCAAAAAATAACTTTAACACCACAGTTGTTCCGGGTGGTCATAAAAAAATAATTTAACCTAACTTCCTTTTAAAAAGAAAAAAATATCTTTTTAGCTGCTAGTTTCCGCATCCCCCACTTACGGGACTTATCCCATCGCATCGAAATCGGTCCATCCGTTATAGAGCTTTGATGCCACAGACATACAGATATTGGTGTCAAACTTCAAACAACCTTATTTTTTTCGGGAGTTTAGACTTTTCTAAACTCCCGAAAAAAATAAGGTTGTTAACCTCTTTAGGTTATCACAAACTTGTCCGAGACATTAAAAGTGCCAACTAAAAATCTTTATAAATTTCAAGCAGCAAAGTCGCTACGGATAAGTTTCAAAATGCGAAACTTCAGCAAACTTCAAATTCTCGATATAATTTACTTCGAAAGTGGAAAATGAGAGAGCATTTCAGGGGCGATTCTTAGAATCTCGGAAATCAAGCTATACTTTTCGGGCGTATCAGGGACTGGTGAGCAATCGCCAGGAAGTGTCCAAAATAATATATTATGCCGCCTCTACACATAGGCCAGCGCATTCGCCAACGCGCTGGCGGTGCGCTTGCCAACGCGCTTGTGAGTGATCCACACATTGGGAGGTCGTTCAGTATGGTTTGGTTCGGGCACGGTAAAGACAGTATTGTATCTTCATACAAACGGTCGAAACGCAAGTTATACCTACGCGCCTTGAAGGTCAGTATACACTTGTTCCGTGACTCGGTATACAAACAGTCGGGAATGCGCCGCAGTGGTGAACGGTGTTTTGTTGTAAGCAGCTTGCTATTTGTGAACACTTATTAAGAAGGTATAATATTCTTTTTCTTATGGGATAATAATATGGCAAAACACAGACAATACTGTGCTGTTTTTGGTTGTTTAAACTCGTCAATAAAGTAGTTTTTATATAGCTACCTACTAGGTAGTACGTTGTTTATAAATTTTTTAATAGGTAAGTATTTCACTTTTTCCACTGAGTAAATTACCTGGATTAAAAAATAAATAAGTGATAAGGTTGAATTGAAGACAGACTTAACCCACGACCACGAATGAGCTATTTTACCTATGCTGGCGTTAAAAAAAACTAGTAGGTAAGTAGGTACTACGTAGGTAGGTAGTACTACGTACTAATGTACGTACTATGTACGTAAAATAGGTACTTAGCTACTTACATATACCTATTATTGAAATATGCAATTTATGTTTATTAAATATGCTAATAAATAATCAAAAACATAACTCGCTTCCTTTTTCATTCACCTTACAATCACAAAACTAGTCACTCAAGTAGGTAGATGAAATTAAAATACGGGCAGCCCTAGCGCACGCGTGGCGTAGGTATGTTTTTCAAGGACAGCGCTGAGTTGCTCTACTGTATGATATCTTTACCGTGGTTCGGGCCAATGTGCGCACGGATTCAAAATGGATGTTGAGTCGCTAAGAAATAAACTCACTTTCACATTTAACCCTTCAAACGTCGTCATAGCAGACACAATAGTAAAACAATACATCAGACGCCCGCTCCGGGCGTCTGACATTTAAAGGGAGTATTAAAATAATAATAAAGTAGGATGCTCTTGAAGTAAAACATCGTGAGGAAAACGGCATGTCGAAGAACCTTATTTATTTAGCACTTTTAAAACTTACAACATTTTTATTTTTATGGTACTTATTTTTTGGGTTCCACAGGCAGTTTTCACTCTGATAGAGCTCATCATCATCATCATTTCAGCCGCACAACGTTCACTGCTGGACACAGGCCTCCAAAATGCCCGATCTAGAGCGGCTCAATAACTTTAAATGTTTCCACGTTACTCATATTGTTCGTCATTTCGTCAAGTTAGGTGTTAATTCGCCGCAAGAAGAAAACGTACTCTTGATCGCTGCTCCGGGCAAACTGATCACGCAGCCAATGTGTCACACATTGGCTGCGCATCCACACATTATGTGTGGATGGTGCGCTAAGCTTGCGACAAGTGTCCTTTGATGTTGCTGACACCGCGCGGCAAGCTCGCAAGCGCGCCGGCCAACGTTCAAATACCTACAACCAATGCGACAACGCCCGTTCTACACATTGTACCAGTGGCTGGGCCAGCGCGCATGCCAACACGTTGGCCTATGTGTAGTGCCGGCATTATCCATGTGCATGCCTACCCACCGCTTTATACCTACATACATACACTAGTAGTTCGCCACGAACTTAGACCTCGCGATTATTATTTCAGAATAATGTACCTGACTTGGATGAATTATCGGTGCAGGTTTACCGATATGCGGTTTCATGGTTGTGACCAAATTTCCAAAATAGTTGCCAATCACAGCCCTTTCTTTAAATGACTTTCGGTCTAGCTCTGAAATATCAGGAGCACCTTCCAACCATACAATCCCATAGATATGAGGTCTACCGTGATGCTGAAATTAAGTTCTGTACCAGTAGTCTTTCACCAATAAATGACCCATCATTTTTCAAATGACAAAGTCAGCTCGTTGTTGGGCAAACCAGAAAACTATTAATGGGTTTTTGTTTAAATATTTATTTGTATTGCCATGGCTCTATGCCGCTGCTCATTTGTTTCTTACTCTTGTTAGTTCGTGGCATAATTACTAATACTACTACAGAAGTACAGACAAGCAGCGACAGCGATTGAACGAAAGTTCGTTAAACAAAATTGCTAAATTTATTAAACAAGCCAACAATCAATTAAAAGAAGCAAAAACTGAACGTAAAATAAGCAAAACCCTTTTATGTTAAGTCGGTTAAATATGATACAATTTATAGACCAACTTATGAAACTCAAAATAATAACCATAATAGTTTTTCAGAGAAATTACTTCGTGGACCCCAGGGGAGATATGTATTTTTAAGAAAGTTGTTCAGTAACCCGGACTGAATTCACCCTTAAATAGTTTCAGTATATTTTGTAAGAAGATTTGTATTGTATATCCGTCACGGCTTACTCAGCTAGACTTCGCGAGTCACCCTAAACCCGTTTAAGTATAACGTATAAAAAAGTTGTTCAGACAAAAAAGTTGTTCAAATAAAAAAAAATCGTTTTTATCATGGCAACTAAAAAGTCTAATGACATTTTTGAAAATATTTTGAAATGGCGAATATATGACAGTTTTAAAATTTTAAACCCCCACATTTCCGCCATTTTGAAAAATTACGAAAAACTGGCTCGACAAAAAAATTCTATTCAGTTGCTGAACCTGCATGCAAAATTTAATGAGAATCGGTTAAGAAATGCGACCTGTAGGCGAGAACAGACAGACAGACAGACAGACAGACAGACGGACAAAAGAATTTTTGGCTAATCTCGAAACTGAGACGCTTCGCTCGCTCGGTCAATAATATCACGCCTGTTTCCTACAGAGGTAGGCAGAGACTACGGACCTCCACTTGCTACGATCCTGACAAACCTCTTTTGCTTCATCTAAACTCATTAATCTCTTCATACATGCCCTTCGGTTACGGGTACTTTTTACCTCTCCTTTTTTAGAACGTCTGCAACTTGGTCGCAGAATGTTCGCCGAGGCCGACCCTTTCCTACTGTTCCTTTCACATTTGTCATATGGGCATTTCTTCAAATTTCGTTCTCCGCGTAACCTTCGTGGCGAAATTGAAATTACCAATAACCTTTTGAAAAAAAATACTACGCTATAGATGGTTTAAAAGCAAATAATATACTGTTTGAAACTTTCAAATTGACTAATAAATGATAAAGATATAAAATTCCGAAAAAAATCTGCCCACGAAAGTTACTATTGATACCACGAAAGTTACGCCAGTAAAAAATACAACTCAGTTGTAGCGAAAACTTTAGTTTTCGCTACAACTAAATATATTTTTGCATTAAATAACAATCAATCAAGACAAGCATATGCATTGCACCAGCGTTCAATGTTTAAATGTTGCATTAGCATCACTTTTCTATTTTTTTTATGAATTAAAACTGCATAAATTTAAAGTTAGTGTAAAATTAAACAAAGCAATTTTTAAAACAACATTTTTTTATCACAAATTCGAACATTATTTATTTTTTCTATTAATGGCTAAAGAATATGTGCGTAACAAAATAATTAAAAAATGGTTTGACATAAAAATTATTAACTTATAGGACGTTTTAGGCTTTCTATGACTAATTTTTAGATGTAATTTTTATTATGTTGGTCAATTGCAATTAATATAATTCACAGACAGGTATTATTTCTTTTTTTGCTTTTGTAGTAAATTTCTCTCGGCTTTGCTTTTACAATATTGTGTAATTCGGTATCTTTTTTTATTTTTTTCTCTTCTTATTTCGGCTAATCGCTTTTTCTCCAGATGTAATTTTTACGGCGGCATTTTTAATTTAAATACGTTAAACCATTAAATTCGTTAAGTTATGATAATTCTTTAAAAAAAATTACACACTTACAAATATGCATACAAAGTCATAAACGTGGATATAAACCTGTATACAAACTTGTCATAAACTAAAATACAGAACCAAATTCAAACTCTCATATAAAGTAACATACAAACGAATACTTTATTAAAGCTAAACAAATCCAAAAACAAACTCCAATGGAAACTCACACATAAACTCACATTCTTACTATCATACTAATTCAGAAACTCACAATCAAATTCACAGACAAACTAACCAACCAAATATATAAAACCAAACACAAGAAACTAATTATACTTCTACTCGCGAGAATATTCTTCGGCCGGCTCATCGTTACTTACACATACTAACACTTACCAAGAAATACCAATACTTTCCAACACTGAAATACATATATAACAGTCAACGAATAATTGTGGATGGAAAAGTCAAAGGAGAAATTTTGACTCGACATCTTTGTTAGGACTAGTTAGGACACAAACATACTAAAAGTCCTTACCCCTCCGAGGTGGCCCCAAGAGAGAAGGCCCCAAAAAAAGGTCCCGTTTTTTGGTTTTTTGCTTACATCTCGAAAATGGTGCGTTGTACGAAATTTTGTTGTACTACATTATGAAATCTGATAAAATTGTCTACAACTATGGCTTTCATTTTTGTATCTATCTCCAATTTTTACCTAGGTATGACGTACGAAAATTTTTCGAATTTTTAAAATGTGTTCTGCACTCTGGGCGTATTCGGACGAAAAGCGCACGCCAAGCCCACGTCCAATGCATGCCTTTCATTGCGTTTCTATCCCCATAGTTCAGAAGGAAGGTGTCCAAGCTAGTCCTAACAAAGTTGCCGAGTCAAAATTTCTGATTTCGACTTTTCCATCCACATGCCCCTTTTGAGCACTCATTGACCGAACTAATACCAACCCATAGCAACACTTACATATACCATAACATACCGACACAAGCAAACATTGTTTGAGAACGTTTTAATAGATGTTTCATTGTATTAGATTACTCGTATATTATAAACCGCTATAAGGAATATGACAAAAAAGTTTGTCGTATATAAAAAAACGAAACAAACATGTTTTTAGTATTTTGTTGTTACGAACATAGTAAGGTATGATATAATATATGTAAAGAAATTAATATCATTGGTAATTTAGTGAGAATTAATAAAGATACGTAACTTTCGTGGCATGCTTTATAACTTTCGTGGCGAAATCGCCACGAAGTCCGCACCACGAAAGTTACGAAAATTTAACATTTTTTAAAATTACGGAGACAATTACGTATGAATTTAAAAACAAAATACTCTAAAATAAACTCGAAGGCATATTACATTTAAGGAGTGAATCGTTAAATGTGGAATAATTACTATTATTCTTCGAAAAGTGACCACAAAGGTCACTTGGGTTAGAGAATTTGAAAAAACTTAAAAAAATACACATCTGTATTTATTAGCAGACAACCGGTGAGCAGCGCATGAGTTCCCCACCAATGACGGGTCGCTACTGTTTATCCGCGCAACTAAAATTTGTACCTATGATTCAACTCGTTCTGAAGTTATGAGCTGTTTTGTATCGTTTTTTGAAAACTAGCAAAATCGTGTGACAGAGACTAAATGCTTCATAACTTTTTTTATTTAAGAGATACAATTACCATTTTTTGTACAACTATGCATTGTTTAATCATAAACAGTTAGAAATACAAAATTTACTGATTGGGTAATAAACAAAAAAGTTATACGAGAAGGCAAAAGCGCGCGCGTAAGTGTGACACGCGGAGAACAGCAAATTTGCTCCCGATTTGGGCATTCAAATATTATTTAAAAAATTACTGTACATGATGTATCTTATTTAATTATGATTTTGTATAGGGGTATAACCAAAGTAACTCCTGCAATCAGTTTTAAAACCATACATTGGTTAAGTTAGGAATAAAGACCGTGTGACAGTAAAAAAAGGCACTCTGAAGAAACACCCATATAAATATTTTTCGTCAATCTCTTTTCATCCATCCTTTCTACATGCCCAAAGCGTCTTAACATCCCTTTCTCTACTTTTGTCACAACATCCTCTTTTACTCCACATCGCTCCCTTATGTCATCATTCCGTATTCGATCTTTATACCTTAAGTTTAATTCTTTCCCTTGTCAGATGGCGCTTTATGGTAATAATTAATTACAATTAATTTTGTAACATGGAACACCTGATACAGTACAGCATAATCAGCATAATCCAGATCTATTTTTAGAGAAAAAGACAGTACAAGGTTTTAATCTCCGCCCTAGGAATGTTACAATTGGTTCCAACATCTGTAAAACTGCGTTGATGAAAAAAAGTATCATAAAGATGGCACCGAGCATTTACAACAAACTACCGGAACCTTTGAAATGTCTAAATGCACACAAGTTTAAACATGTCATTACCACATTACTCATAGATAAATGTTATTATAATATTAAAGACTATTTTTCTGATGCTGACATTCAATGTGACTTTTTTGAATAACCTAATTAGTCATTAATTGACCATATAATATTGTATGTGCATTTTATATTTAATTAATATTTCACATTCTTTGATTTTTTTTATTTTTTATTTCTATTTTAATTAGTTTTGTACCTAAATAATAATTGTTTTGCATGTCATTGTACTGTGGCTAAACACGCGTACATCCAGATTGATGACACCTGTAGTATTATACCGTGTTTAAAGCAAATAAATACATTTCATTTCATTTCATTTCATTTCATTTCATTTCATTTCATTTCATTTTATTTCATTTCATTTCATTTCATTTCATTTCATAATGCTCCAGCAAAACTATAAGAAATATTAATATAAACGCCAAAAGTTGTTCAGCCTGATGAACATTCCGGAGTCATTAAGTCCACGTAAACAAAGTCGCGGGCTTCAGCTAGTTTTTAAAATAAAAGCGGTACCGAAACAAATCGCGCATAAGTTCTAAAAGCCACGAGCGATACGGAACTTATCTTCTTCTTATCGTGTGTGTTAGTATCTAACACTAGTGTCAGAGTTTTTAAACCGCCATAAAGGCCTCTGACATGGTTTTAGGTAACGACCAATGTCAAAGGCAGTGACCGGGACCGACGGCTTCACGTGCCCTCCGAAGCACGGATCATCTTACTTATCAGGCAATCAGGTGATCAGCCTACAATGTCCTAACCAAACTAGGACAACAACACAAAGTCGTTGCCCCCGCCGGGAATCGAACACGCGACCTCCGGATATGAGCCGAATGCTCTAACCACTACACCACGGAGGCAGTTACGGAACTTATGATTCAGATTCTCGCCCATTCCCTCGATCGGGTTTTACGATCTGTACGAAAAGAGAAGCTGCTACATTCTTAGTTGTGTTTTTTTTCTCGCAGGCCTGCATGGAAGACCGTGCCTCTTTTGGCTTGTCAAGCAGTGGTGTTACTTTAAAACTTTAATATTCTAAAGTCTGATTTTTTATTCCGTAGAATTCTGAATTCCAAGCACAATTTTTATTAAATTCCAGATTTCAATAAGTGTGTGAAAATCTGTGACCACTTATTGTATTTGTTAGTGAATGTAACCATTGTATAGGGACGTACAGCGAACGATATTACGTCCATTTTCATCACTAACAGTTAAATAACGTACAAACTTAACAAACATACAGATAGACAAACAAACAAAGGAAAAAAATATTTTTGATTCTATTTTTTATAAAAACCCCTCTTATACGTCCCTTCCAGGTTCTTAAACTATCTCTATATCATATTTAATCTAAATCAGTTCAGAAAAAAGTATTTTTCAACAAGGAAACTTAACAGAAACATAATAACAATCAATGTGACAGCCGCGACGTGACAGCTGATAGCCGCATACTTTATTTTTTAATTTTTCTTCTTGATGAATTACGAAAAAAATAATGTAATATGTATGTAGCTTTGACTAAAAAGGTTGATGATACATGAATTAGTAGGGAGTGATGCCAGGGAAAGAAAAATAACCTGCTGACTTAAAATTACATAAAAATATAACTTTAATAATTAAAAAATGTTATAACATATTAAATATACCAGAAAGATTAAACTTTATCATTATCTTGATAAAATATAACTATTAATCAAGAATGTAATTTTTTATCGTACTTATAAGGGTTCCCTTTTTACTTGGAAAGCTTTTTTAGTAGCAACACTCATGAAATGTCAGAATTCTACGGAATAAAAAATTAGACTTTATAAAAGTTTTAAATTTGCTAAGTATAAATCAAAAGCTTCCGTCAAAGTCAAAGTCATTTATTTATCTATGGATAGGTATTTGTATCACTTGATAATGAGGCGTTTCCATGGAATTGTATTTGACTTTCGTGGGCGTTTCCCAGTGAAAAATTAAGTTAAAAACATTGATAGTAGATGGCGCATAATAGTTATAAATCGTTCTGTCAAAAATGAAAGAGGCCGTTTGTTCAATACTTTAAATAAATTTGTAATTTATAAACCAATCTTGTATTTTACTATAATTTAATTAAAAGATACATATTTACAAACAATTATATTTTAACTAAATTTTATAAAATAAAAATATTTAACATTCCAAAGACAAACTCTCACCATGAAAATTTTATATAAATTAGACATTGACCGATCTATTTATGTGATTGCTGCGGCATCTATGTCACGGGAAAGAACCTTTTGTTTTTTTAAAGAAAACGCCTAGTTGTCACTTTTTTTCTTTCGATTGACGTCAGTTCATTTACCTACTTAAAGCTAAGTTTACAGAAAAATATCCAGAAATAGACGAATTATAAAATGATTTCCATTTTTTAAAACGAAGTCTCTTGGTTTATTTCGATATTACCTATCATTATGTGCTTTTAGTGTATCTAATTATAGCTTCAATAATGTCAGTTCAGTAATATTGGTTGTTTATGATTTCTTTTTTTCTTGGTTTTTGTGTCCGTAAGTGGCCAATACTGGGGTCAGATTTTTTTTGCTGCCGAATAGAATTTAACATAGATCTTCTTTCTTATCGTGTGTGTTAGTCACTAACACTAGTGTCAGAGTTTTTAAACCGACTTTAAGGCCTCTGACATGGTTTTAGATAACGACCAGTGTCAAAGACAGTGACCGGGACCGACGGCTTAACGTGCCCTCCGAAGCACGAATCATCTTAATTATCAGACAATCAGGTGATCAGCCTACAATTTTACATAGATGACTTTATTTAAAATATCGTTATCATATGGTAAAATAAGATTAAACTAAGCTTTAACCGGTCAAGACCCGCACGACATTAATAAATGTCCACGTTCATTGTCTTACTATTGTGTCTGGTATTTGCGGTAAAGGAACGGATTTACCATAAAATAAAACTAACTAAAAATAAAAACATCAATTTATTTTTTAAAAAATACACACAATACTGCAATACAATATATGTATAAAATAAATGTTTTTGGTAAAGAAAACGGGTGAGAACTGTCAAAGAGATATGTCATAATAATATGTTTGGCATCATGAGGGAATATTGATACAAACAAAGTAACAACAATAGTCAACAAGTTTTTTTGTCAGGCAAATTTAAAAAAACCCCACCTTTTAAGTGTTTACCCCTATAACTTTTGAACCGCTGTACCGATTTCTATCAAACATAGCTAAAAATTATCGCAAAGAAACTTGATATCACATGAAAGTTTTAGCGATTAGTTTGAGAGCATCAATGCCACAAACACAGACAGACATACATTGATTGGCGTCAAATTTATAACGCACTTCTTTTTAACCCCCCACAAAAAGAGGGGTACTGTAAGTTTGACGCTAACATCTATCTGTCTGTCAGCCTGTACGTTGCATCATAGTGCTTGAACAGATGAACCAATTCCGATGCGGTTTTTTCACGTAAAAGCAGAGTCTTTTGCTAAAGTTACTGGGGGTTAACACATGAAAAACATTTTTTTCTCTATAAAAAAATGTTGCTACGAATATCAAGCCGTATCTATAGTTTCGCTTCTCATCACTTAATGGCGTCCAATAGTCGGAGGATTTTTAATTTGCTTAGCTAATAACCTTGTTCACAACTATAATCGCCTACCACCAGTTTTTTCTTTTTATCCCGAAGGTTGACTGGTAGAGAATGCTATTAGCATTAAGTCCGCCTTTTGTACCATATTGTTTTGGTAAATAAAGTTTAAATAAAATAAAAATAAAATAAAATCCTCATTATCATTATCATCATCATCAGGTCTTTTTGTCTCCACTACAGGAACACGACCCTCTCTGTACTACCAGAACCATACTTGGCCGGAGCAGCCAGAGGAGTTGGCCTACACTCTCCTCGCTGGCCAGCCAGACGAGTGGGAGAGGTCTCATTGACGTTTATAAGCTTTGTTCATCTTGTATTCCCTAAGTCGCCTTCTACGACATCCACGGAAAGGCTTGGAGTGGCCCTATTTTACTCTGCGGGAAAACCACGCTTACTATAATCACAAAGCGACAATCCGAAAATATCTATTACACTACTGTGTACGAGGGTTTAAATTAAAAACCGATAAAAATGCAGATGAGTTCACTGCGCTTAATTAAATTCATTGCTTTATTGATATGCGTATCACGGGGCCGGGTTTGGCCAGCATTCAGTAAAACGGCTTGGGCCAAGTTACATGCATTACCTGCGCTTTGGATAGCAAATAGTATAGTTTTAAATTAACCTATGCCACAGAATCAATAATAGTATTACATACAGAACAGAAACTCGCACCATCCCCCGCAAACTGGCGTCCCCGCAACCCCTCCCCCGCTTTTATGCCTTGTAAGCGCCTGTAAAACAGGGTTGTTTCTAGTCGCACGCTGACGTTACGCGAGTCACTTGGGATTATTGAACCATAATGGTGAGAAACTGCGCATATTATCATTGTTTATCCACAGAAAACAATAAAGAACGAAAATTTTATAGATTTCCGAGTGATGAAAACAGGTAAACAAAGCAATAAATTTTGTGGTGGCGACCCTGATTGTTTAACTCACACATTTGACGTGTGCACAGATATGTTGTTTCGTTTGTAGTAGTACTAGGTATATTTGTTACTCCGTTTCTATGAAGTGCTATGCCTGTGCCTATACTATACGGGTGATGGTGGCAGATGGGTGGCGTCGACGAGGCCTATGCTCAGCAGTGGGCGAAAGAAGGGCTGGGACTTGGGAATCGTCAATTTATCGTTTTCTTTCGATTTCGTAATATAAAAGGTAAATGTTGACATCAGATCATTTACTTACAGCTAAGTTTACTGCCGCTTCCTAAGCGCAAGTACAAAAGAAGCGGTAACAAATTGCAGCATTTTCTCCAAAAACATCAATTTACAATTTTACTGACATTTATGTATAACACAGATTAACTTTGTTACTTACTAGGTTTAAACCATTATCCTACACAAACAAGTTGACATTTTCAGATGAGACAGTGGGATATTGCTAGATGTCAACTTGATTTGGTCGGATAATGGTTTAAACCTAGTCACAAAGTTAGTCTGCGTTTTATAATAAGACAGAATATGTCCAAGAGTGACTAATCCACAATATAACTGCAAATGTTAATTCACAAGTTCATAAAAACAACTAATCTTTTTTTTATATGTATATTAAAAAGGTTAGTTGACCACAGTATGATTAACATAAATCATTTATGATTAGTATAAATAAAAAAGTTGATAGTTTTTGCTGTATGTCCGGGTCAATGTTCAAGAGGTACATCTCACGCGATACCATTATTTCAAATTGGTTTTTATTGTCTTTTTGTCTATGTGCGATTAGCATTTCAATATTTATTGGATGGATGGACAAATTGCAATAAAAAGGTGTCCAAAGTGGTCTGATTATTTTAGAATGACCTACCTACCCATTTATTTTATTGGAACGAAGTTCCTTATCGCGCGTTGCGAAAGAAGGCTAGACGGAAAAATTAAGACCAAAAGTTGTAACGACACTTTTTGCTATAGTTGTAAGCCGTGCGGCGTGCGCGTGTTTCTCTGTCTCTCTCTCTCTCCTAATTAATCGAAAGGAACTTCGTTCCATCCGGGTGTCCCTTGACACCTCTCAAGTTTTATTGTTTATTTTTTATCTTGTTATTTTTTTAAGCACTGCTTTAATTTTTTCGTCACGATGTGCTACATAGTTTGTAGAAGAACTATATTTAAACATATTCATATGTATATAGGTATATATTGTAACTTTTATCTACTATATACTACTATACTTTTATATACTAAATAAATAACCTATATTTATTATTCTGTGGAAATCGTAGTGAATTGCAGAATCTGTAATTTATTCTTTTATTCTAGCCGCGCTCCGGGGTGTTACCCGCAGAAGAAGTACCCTATGGGTGAAGCCAAACGAGCGTAATTTTGTGAGTTGTAAGTCGCAGAAAATAAGTTGCGAAATTTCTGCTGCATTCGGTTTAATACAAAAAGGCAGTTTGTGCCAAACGACGACGCAAAATAAGTTATCTTCCGACTAATAACTGACTGAAAATATGCGACTCACAACTCACAAAATTACGCTCGTTTGGCTTCACCCTAAGTGCTATGTGTTAATCCACGGTGTCAGCTTCTGAATACCAAAATTGGTCCAACCGTTTGCGCGTAAAGAAGTAACAAATATACATACATACACACACACTTTTACAATCTTTCGCCTTAATAATACTAGTGGCCCTGTGAGCTGTACTGCTTTTAATTTATCAGATATAATTTTCCAAAACCAAAAACCAACTTCAATACCAAGTTTCTATGGGACTATCTCGCAAGTAAATATTTAAAAAAAAAAATTTTCTAAATCGGTCCAGGCGTCTTTGAATAGTCGGTCAGCATACATAAAGATCGCGGTGAATTTAACCTCCTCTTTTTTGACACTCGGTGTATCTTTTAAGAGGGCTCTTCCCAGTCCGTCTATCGTCAACGCGAGCATGGTTGGAAATAAATGCCTGTTGTTTCATCCAGCGCAATGATAGAAAAAAAAAGCAAAGTGAAAAGAGAGAGATAGCATCTGAGCGCTCAGTTTGCATTATATTGTACGATATTAGTATTATTATTAACTATTCATTGAACGAATATTAACTTTTCATAGACATTTTACAAAACTTGTTCCTGGTAATACGTGTTTTTCAGTAAGCCTTACGAGTGTGTGAAATAAATGTTTTTCATTTAGAATCTTCATTATATTTGCAAGGTTTATATGCAAATATTTTTTTTTACTTTCACAATTCATGAGTACTATATGATCGGCCGAAGTTCAGGTAAAATTTGTACAAAAAAGCAGATTTATGGAGACTTATACTGAATTTGTTTTTCCAAATTTTAATTATTAATTTCTATGGAAATTTAGAAATAGCGCACAAGATTCATGCTAGTTCAAAAGTTTCTAAGCAAGTTCTGTTACAACGCCATAATCACGTACGAGCGTTTGTATGAAAAGTGAGGCGGGTTGGGCGCTCTTAACTTGGACCAACAATCGGCACTTCGAACATCACATCTTCTGAATTTTTACTGCGAATTTATTTTAAAACCTCCCGACATTAAAATGTTCAAAGTGTTTATTGTTTCACTTATCTGTTTGTCGTTGTTAAGATCTCTGTAACAACCAAATTCAGAATTTAAAATTCAGATCACGTTTTTTTAGGAAATTGGTTTTGCAAAGGCGTTTCTGAAGATTGAAACATTTGATTACTTTTTTTGTTAGATTGGGTGAAAGGGCGTTTTTAATCAGGCGATTAAATATGTAATTTGTGGAGGAGGTGTTGTTTATTACAAGCTTTTTAGTTTCACCTTTCCCGTTGTCTGTCTTGTCTATAATAAAATCTTGCAAGTTAAATTTGACCTACTTCCCGGTGTCTGATTGAGCTGAAATTTTGCACGCATACGTATATCGCGTGACAATGCAATATTATGATGACATAGAGTTGATCTGATCATGGAGCTGGAAGGTGGCCATAGGAACTCTGGAATAAAAAAACACAACTTCATCGAGTTTGGGCTCGTTGGGCACTTTAAACTTTAAATTCATTGTTTTATACATGTAAAAGACTGTTTGGAAAAAAATACTAGTTTTACAAATTAGAATGTAGTTCAGACGGTCCAATATCAACTTAAGTAACTTCAGTAATAACTTATTCTGACCTGTTTTGTTTGTATCTAGTCGAAACAACAATATGATTCATAACTACTTATATTATACATGGGAAAGTTTTCAAAGTGGGTTTGACATTAACCATCTTGTTTAGCATGAAAGTTTGCGTCTTTTGTGAACGAAAGCGTTTGTTTGTTTGTTTGTTTGTAACAACTTAATTGTACTATGAAAAAACACAATAACAACAAAATAAATTGTCAACGGCGGACTTATCCCATAATGGAATCTCTTCCAGTCAACAAATGTGATGTGACAGTGTAGGTAAATTTGCCTTTGTTTCTTATTTGTAACAGAATTTGCCGTGTGGTTTCCGACAAAGTAGAATAGGGCCACTCCAAGTCCTTCCGTGGATATCGTAGAAAGAAATTCAAGCTAAACAAAGCTTATAAACATCAGTGAGACCTCGCCAATCCGTCTGGCCAGCGAAAAGAGTAGGCCAGGTCCTCTGGCTGCTCTAGCCAAGTATGGCTCTAGTAGTACAGAGAGAGTCGTACTCTTGAAGTGGAGACAAAAAGACCTGATGATGATTTCTAACATAAATATTTATATATTAATGCAAGCCTCATATTCCTAGACCTAATGAAGATATAGTAATAGGCAAGACCTCGCTCACCGGACCCTCTTTAGCAGGGATAGCAATTAGGCGGACCAACCCAAATGGGGATGAATGGGATAACATGGGGTTGAAACAGGGTTGTCGAGTTTTTGAACATTATATATTATAGCTACACCCGCAGTGTAGTCTAGCCTAAAGTAGTCTATGCGTTAATTTCAGTTCAGTTTCAGTTTAAAGCATAAAAAATTTGATCAAAATTGGTTTAGCTATTTGTGTGTGAAGAAGGAACACACACACTCACAAACTTTCGTCTTTTTTATTTTAGTATGATAACTGGCTTTCTCGCTGTATAATAGCAACAAGTTACAAAAATTAAAACCTCTAAAAAAAAATTTTGAAAAATACTCCACCCCTTAAAAAAAATTATGACGGAAAAAAGTGACGAAAAAATCTCACGCCTATTTCGCCAAGTGCGTATCGAGCAAAATGGAACTTCGTTCCAAAAATATTTAAGTGCCCAATAAATCATTCAATAAATGTGTTTTTTTATAGATATTGGTACAGAACCCTTCCAGCGCGAGTCCGATTCGCACTTCTCCAGTTATTTAAGTTATTTTAAGTCTGCTTAGTGGCTCATTGTTGGGCAAAGGCCTCCTTTTTCTGCTACCACAGTTTTAAGAATAAGAATAAGAATAATCTCGAAACAACCGATTTTAATAAGATTTCTTTAGGACCACCTCGCAAGTCATCATATCAGCCACAGGAAGTCCACTGCTGCACATAGGCCCAAGGATTTCCAAAACGATCGATCGGAAGCGGCCTGCATCCAGCGCCTTCCTGCAACCTCGCAAGTATACCCTTTCAAATATAAAAATAATTTTCCAAATCGGTCCAGGCTTATACAAATAATCGGTGAACATACATTAAAAAAGATCACGACGAATTGATACCTCCTCCATTTTTGAAAGTCGGTTAAATATAGTCCGTCGTCCCAACCTCGATTTTCGTACCGATCGTACTTTCTTGGGAGACTATAATATTAATGTGCGCACTTATTAGGGGTCCCTAAATATCGGCGTCTGCCGAGCGAGACAGGAAGCTTTTGGGAGTTATGTCACTTTGAATGGTACTCCCGTAGCCGAAAAATTACCGATCTTACTTTTGAAAAATTCTTTCTTAGAATCCTTCCTTGTATCATTATAAACAGCTTATACTAAATTCCAGACAATTTACAGGAAGCACTTGCAGAATCAGACGGTTTTTATAGGTGGGATTTTCACCCAAAAAATACCTATCTTACTTTTTGACGAAACTACATTCAGGTGATAGGGCAGCTCTCACACGATCATAAAATCCAAGTCTGCCTCAGATTTTAGGAAGCGTTTGCAAAACCAGACGTTTTTAATGCGTCACTGATCGACGACTCGTACGTATAAAACGTAACAATAATTACGTTGGTACTTACTTTATATTCTAATGCCTTCTATTTATGAGTGTAACTAACCAGACTCTTCCAGCAGAAAAGTAGTAGGTACCTGCCTACTTCACTTAATTACTTTTTTTATATGAAATCAACACCAAATTTTTAAACACGAAACCGAAATTAGGTTAATTTAATTTCAAAAAACACCTACCTATACATGCTTTCACCGTAATTAACTAACGAACGTTCACCGCTGGACAAAAGCCTTCTCCAAGAAAAGCATTGTGGTTAATATCCCCTCTGAATGAACTTACCCGCTCCATGTGACGGTGAGTAAATACCCCTTCTAGCCATTTGGTGCCAAACGCTATATTATGCTTAAAATGCAAGTAGATGTCAACCATTAAAGTATATGAAATAAAGTATATGTATGCTGTGCTTATCATACATTAAAAGTAGGCTTCTTGCGAAGTCATATTTATATGTTAAAATAATTAAAAAGGTATTAACAACTTCGCTGCCGGCTGAATATAATAAAATAATCATTAAAATTAATACCCCCTCTAGCCATTTGATGCCAAACGCTATAATATGCTTGAAATGCAAGTAGATGTCAAACATTAAAGTATATGAAAACAGCATACTTATCATACATTAAACGTAGACTTCTTTGACTTATTATCATTTTGTTGCTGGGAGGTGTGCTAAGTCATATTTATATGTTAAAATAAGTAAAAAGGCATTAAATACGATAACAACATAGGTACTCGTATCAGTACCTTCATACAAACTAAGGAGAAGCATTTTCGACTGCCCATTCAAGAGCTTAAACTGCTGATTTCAGGGCTGGTCGTAGAACGAAAGTTATTCGTATTGTCAATTTCTTCAATCCCCCATCAACTTGTTAAAATATTTCCCACAAAATAGTATGCCGGGTATTTATCCGAATCTTCGCGTTGTATGGGGACATACGAATTGACTGGTCTAAGTTCACATTTTTTGCTGACAACTTTTGTAGAACTGATTATATGTTAAAATAAGCAAATATACATCTAGTAGATTTTTTTTACCGCTCATTAAATAGCCAAAGCTGCTGATTTCGGGGTTGGCCTCCCATCAACTTGTTATAACAGTTCCCACAAAATAGTATACCGATTATTTATCCGAATCTACCCGTTATATCGGAAAATACAAATTGATAGGTCTGAGTTTTCATTTTTTGTTGGCAAATATTTGTAGACCGAATTATATATTAAATATATGTTTTTCAGGGTTCAAGAAACCTCCATACAAAATTTCATTCAAATCGGTCCGACGGCCGTGAAAGCGTAACAAACCACATTAGTATTTATAATATTAGTAGGGATTTTAGATAAAGACAGGCTTTTGGTAGGTTAAAATCCAACCAGTAGGTCGATGATAATAATAATGAACTACATATTATAATACTCATCATTTTTGGTAGTACGGGTCATCGATCACTAACTCATTTTAAAACTACTGATATCTAAAAGGCTTCCTCAAATCTGAGGCAGACTTGGCTTTTATGATTATGTGAGAGCTGCCCCAACAACCGAATGTGGTTTCATCAAAAAGTAAAATAGGTATTTTTGGGAACCTATAAAAACCGTTTGATTCTGCAAGTGCTTTCTGTAAATTCTCGAATTTAGTATATGATGTGAATAATAATACAAAGAAGAAATAAATAAAAAAATTAGAAAGTAAAATACGTAATTTTTGGTTATTTATACCCATCGTGCTTTCTTGAGAGATTATCCCAGGTAAACATACTAGTCTACAACTATGAGGTTGGAGCTCCCAACAGAAACAGGTAAAGGTGTAACGTGGATATTCGACATGACCTTCGTCTTGTCAATATTCATTTTTGGGTCGACCTGTTTGGAAACTCTATGTAGATCTTCAAGCATCGTACTCAAGTCCTCCATCAATTCTGCCAAAACAACGATATCGTAGGCAAATCGAAGGTGAGTCACATTCTTGCCATCGATGTTAATGCCCAGTCTTTTCCCATTCCAGGAGCTTGAAGGCATCTTCCAGAACAGCGGTAAACAGTTTTGGAGATATGACTTCTCCTTGTCTCACGCCTCTTTGCAGTAAAATATCTTTCGTTCTGAGTTCCTGAACCCGGACTAACATAGTGGCTTTGCTGTACAAGCACTTCAACACCTCGATATACCTATAGTTAATATGGCTTCGCCGGAGAGACTGGAACACAGCCATTGTTTCAATCAAATCGAAGGCTTTTTCATAGTCCACGAACCCCAAACATAACGGCCAGTTATACTGCTTGCTTTGTCTTCTCTATAAACTGCCACAGCGTGTGGATGTAGTCCATGATACTGTAGCATTGGAATCTTATATCGGCTTATTCGGGAGGTTAGAAGGCATCAAATCTGTTAGCGAGACAGTTCGTGAAGACTCTCGAAAACAACTTATAGACATGACTCAAAAGCGTAATGCGTCTATTAGTTCTTCAATAAGTGTTGCCACCCATTTTGAACTACCACACCTCTGTTCTACATGTCACTCCCTCGAGTAGGGCGGAATTAAAGAGCCTTTGAAGGACTTTCAGTACCGGCGTTCCAACCGCTTTCAAAAGCTCTACTGTGATTCCGTCCTTACCCAGGGCCTTGTTATTTTTGAGCTGTTTGAGTGCTAGCTTAATCTCGTACAGACTGATGTCCGGGATATATTCAGTATGGTGCCGGGTTAGCTTGGCATTTGGATCTATAGCCGTATTTACGCTAGGTTTTGCAACGAATGTATGTAAATGCCCATAAAACCTATCTATCCCTATCCTTTATCGACACCACTTTACCGCCCTCCGTATTCAGCTTTGTCAATTGGCTCTGACCTGTAGACATGGTCCTGACGAATATTTTGGAACCTTTGTTTTGTTCTATCGTTTCCTTAATACACTTGGTATTAAAGGCGCGAATGTCATGTCGCATCGCAAGGGCTTTTGTATTTGTCTGTTGAGCCGCAGATATTTTACCCAAAAATTACCCATTTTACTTGTTAATGAAACTACATTCTGGTGTTGGGGGAGCTCTCACATAATCATAAAAGCCAAGTCTGCCTCAGATTTGAGGAAGCGTTTTAGAAATCATACGTAAATATTTTAACAAGTTGATGAGGGATTGCATAAATTGTCAATACAAATAACTTTTGTTCTAAGCTGCAAAATTACTGCAAATCTCAACAGCCGAGCACTCCAGAATTAAATCATGGAAAGACGTAACCGGTAACAATCTTCGAACTTAAAATATTCCTGGACCTTCTATTCCACATGAGCACGATACCACTTTCCCGCCTGCACCAAACTATGCACTAAACTATGTATTATAATAATACATAGTTTGGTGATTTTTATATAAATAAACATCAATATAGAGTGAAATTTAGAGCTCCGCGTATATGCTGGGCTGGCACAGGTTTTTTTCATTTGTTAATTTTAATGATTATTTTATTATATCTGACAAAATAGCAAACGAAATAATAATAAAAAATGTTGCCCATACTCGTGGCACCATGAATTCAGCCGGCAGCGAAGGTATGTTAATACCTTTTTAATTATTTTAACATATAAATATGACTTCGCAAGAAGCCTACTTTTAATGTATGATAAGCACAGCATACATATACTTTATTTCATATACTTTAATGGTTGACATCTACTTGCATTTTAAGCATAATATAGCGTTTGGCACCAAATGGCTAGAAGGGGTATTTACTCACCGTCACATGGAGCGGGTAAGTTCATTCAGAGGGGATATTAACCACAATGCTTTTCTTGGAGAAAGCTTTTGTCCAGCAGTGAACGTTCGTTATTTAATTACGGTGAAAGCATGTATAGGTAGGTGTTTTTTGAAATTAAATTAACCTAATTTTGGATTCGTGTTTAAAAATTTGGTGTTGATTTCATATAAAAAAAGTAATTAAGTGAAGTAGGCAGGTACCTACTACTTTTCTGCTGGAAGAGTCTGGTTAGTTACACTCGTAAATAGAAGGCATTAGAATTTAAAGTAAGTACCAACGTAATTATTGTTACGTTTTATACGTACGAGTCGTCGAACAGTGACGCATTAAAAACGTCTGGTTTTGCAAACGCTTCCTAAAATCTGAGGCAGACTTGGATTTTATGATCGTGTGAGAGCTGCCCTATCACCTGAATGTAGTTTCGTCAAAAAGTAAGATAGGTATTTTTTGGGTGAAAATCCCACCTATAAAAACCGTCTGATTCTGCAAGTGCTTCCTGTAAATTGTCTGGAATTTAGTATAAGCTGTTCATAATGATACAAGGAAGGATTCTAAGAAAGAATTTTTCAAAAGTAAGATCGGTAATTTTTCGGCTACGGGAGTACCATTCAAAGTGACATAACTCCCAAAAGCTTCCTGTCTCGCTCGGCAGACGCCGATATTTAGGGACCCCTAATAAGTGCGCACATTAATATTATAGTCTCCCAAGAAAGTACGATCGGTACGAAAATCGAGGTTGGGACGACGGACTAATATTGTTTGGCAACCCTACGATGCAGGTATATCTGCATATCCAGCCTGTGATTGCGATGGATCGATCTGCCTTGTTTGTCGTGTTTGCTGTGATGATTCACAATTTGTTTTAACACTGTTATAACACTAGCTTTTGTAATTAACAATTGATATAGGTGCATTTTAATGTACAAATATTTTAAAGGGTCCATCATTTTGAACAAATTTTGGAAGAGGTTCCTTTTCGCACGAAAACTGTTTAATTGGAACGAAGTTCTTTTGCCGTGTAGTTTTCGCTCGCCGTGTGGTTTCTGGCCTAGAATCGAACCACTCTATTTCCTCTTGTAGATGTCATTAAGGGTGACGTCACTGAACACAAACAGATTTCCGATGGGACACATTGACTGGAAACAGCGCGACGAACCGATGGCCGATGGGGCAAAAAGATTCTCGAATGGCGTGCTGGCAAGCAAAGCGTAGGACACCCACCCACAAGGAGGTCAGACTTCCTGACCAAGATTGCTGAAAGCGCCGGATGCAGGCCGCTTTTGTTTATCCATTTTGGAAATCTTTGAGAGAGGCCTATGTCCAGCAGTGGACGTTATGCGGCTGAAATGATGATGATGATGAGAGTACCACATCATTTATTTCTTACCCAGAAAAGTACCCTAGCTGGGCAGTTTTTATTGATCTCCTGCTATTCCTAAATTATAGTGTAGTACTACCTAAACCGCCTTCGTGGTGTAGTGGTTAGAGCGTTTGGCTCATACCCGGTGGTCGCGGGTTCGATTCCCGGCGGGGGCAACAACGACTTTGTGTTGTTGTCCTAGTTTGGTTAGGACATTGTGGGCTGATCTGATCACCTAATTGTCCGAAAAGTGAGATGATCCGTGCTTCGGAGGGCACGTTAAGCCGTCGATCCCGGTCACTGTCTTTGACATTGGTCGTTACCTAAAACCATGTCAGAGGCCTTCAAGGCGGTTTAAAAACTCTGACACTAGTGTTAGTCATTAACACATACGATAAGAAGAAGAAGAAGTACTACCTACCATTGTTCATGCCATACCTACCTAGTAGGTAGGTATGGCATGAAAAATAAAACGATATTAGTTCAATCGCACATGTAGACAACATTTACGTAAGGCTCCTGCGGACATAAAGTTTCCTTGCCACGTAATATTCGTTTTGACTTGTTGTTATGGCGTGCAATTTTGCTTAAAATATGAAAATGCTTGCTGAATATTCAATGGTTTTCGAAATTATTTTCTTTCACGCTGAGAAAGAAGCATTAGTTATACTAAATAGGAATACTTAGGTGAGTGAATAGTTTAAAAGACTTAAAGCTGCATAATCACATTTATATATCTACAATTACACGCAAATTAAAGAAAGAAAAAGTTTTATTGATGATTGCTCTGTAACATCATCATCATCATCTCCATTTTAGCCACATGAAGTCTACTGCTGGACATGAGCTTCCCCCAAGCATATCGAAATCGGTCTATCCTTTTGAGAGCTACGATGACAAAGACAGATAGTCATTTTGGCGTCAAACCTATAACACCCCTCTTTTTTATAGGGGGTTAAAGAAGCAGTCAAATGCATTATCATCATCAAGCAATTTCAGTCTCCACTGCAGAAGCACGACCCTTTCTCAGTCCTTTAGTCAGAGCAGCTAGAGGATTTAGCCGACACTCTCCACGCTGGCCAGACGGGTTGGAGAGGTCTCATGATAATTATAAGCTATGTTTAGCTTGTATTTCCTAAGTCGCCTTCTACGACATCCACGGGGAGATTTGGAGTGATCCTATTCTACTCTGCCGAAAACCACACGGCAACTCGGCGAGTAATATTTTTAAGTACTAAAAGCTAATACATTTATTAAACATAGTTTGAAGTACCTTATCTTCATAACGGAAACGTACTATAAACTAAATTTAAGAACTCATAAAGAAACTTCGATTAATCCATAAACTCTAATAAAATTAGGACATTAGGCCATAAAAATAGCCATTTATCTTCTTCACTTTTTGGACATACGCAAAGTGAAATCTCTAATCCCGTGGGTCTATAAGAACTGAAATACTAGGAATCTTGTAATTGAACTCGACGGACGTCCGAGAAAAAGTGTTCCCTGGATGATTTACAAAGGGCGAGTGTCCGGATAAACCTGGTAAATGGATGGACCATTAGTCTGTCTTTCTGGGCTAGTTACTTTATTTTTATTTTATTTCATGCCTTCTATAGGACGTTTGCACACTACGCGTGTTTTTACCGTGCGGCGTCTTGGTTCTTGGTGTATTTATATATAAAATGGCGATTTTTGGCAAAGATAATTATTGCCATCCCATGCTGGTCTAGGAGAAATAAAAAAACTTAGAATGTACCAGCTGCTTCTCTTCCCATGCAGATCGTAAAAGCCGATCGAGGGAATGGGCAAAAATGCAAATCATGTTAACAGGCGATGCGGCTAGCAACCCATCACTGTATTGATTGCTTTTCCATCTTCTCACCCACCATGACGCTAAAAGTGGCTTTTGGGTCTTGCGGCCCTGGGCTCTGCATAGAACCGCAAGACCCAAAATGCTCTGTCTGCCCCATTAGGGATAAAGACGTGATAGTATGTATGTATGTATGTATAATTATTGCCTTATCATTTTTCACGCTAGTTAACTTACTTACTTAGCTTTTCTAACGAGGTTTTGTGTGGTTTTTTTATTTATTTAAACTTTGTTGCATAGCTACAAAAGTACAAGTGGCGGACCTAATGCCAAATTGCATTCTCTCCCGGTCAACCATAGGACCAAGCGGAAAATATGTGTAGCTGGCGTGACAACCGTCGTGGATAAGTAAACAAAATACAAATATCTACATAAGTATACCCAAAAACTATTTAACTTAAAATAAATATAACTTAAATACTAATAAATACATATACACGCTGACTTTTCATTGGTTTTGGAAAAATAATGTCGTATAGTAAATCAATTCCTCTATCCATATACGAAATCCAAATTTCTGTATGTCATAAGATAAAAAAGTTGCGTAAATGATTTCCGATCGAGACCACGTAGTTATACGCCGGCCAAACAGCTGCGTAATATCGATGAACCCGGCCGGCCGGCGGGCGATGTATGGCGGCGGTACTACTAATTGATCGCACAATTTTACTTTCGAGTTTTAGACAACATTTTTTGTTTCTGAATTTTTATTTTGACTAGCTAATTAGTTTTCACTAACGATGCCTATGAAGTGGCCTTCGGCATCAAAACCAATAAAAAATCACCGTGTATAAGGATGTTGTGGACTTGGAACTGCTGTAGAAACAACTTATGTACCTATCGTTTCCTTTTTCTACTGGCAGCAATTTATAGTACTTATATGAAACTGACCGTAGGTATTCGTGCAAACTTATGTAGAGGTACAGCGAAGCAGTTTGCTTGCTGTACTTCTATATAACTTTCGTAAGCATATACTTTCAAAAGCGGCTAAATCTCAGGCCACCAATACTAGAAACAGTATTGTGCCACAGCCTTAACTCTCTCATTTGTCTAAACTTTTTCTCCCCACGTTGATTAATTAAGTGAATGTTTTTACCGACGTGTGTAAGTCATTTATATTGTTGCTTACTTTAATTAAATAGAAAACAAAGGATTCTACTATCCTTTTTCATCGGAGCTTGAATTTCTACAGCTGTATTGTGTTTTGCATTCGAAATGAACGCTGGTTTTCTAATTGAAATAAAATCTCCTTCAGTTTTCTTTTATGAGCTACCAAGAATACCTATGAAATAGAAATAACCGGCCAAGTGCAAATCGGATTCGCGCACTAAGGGTTCCGTACCATTACCTATAAAAAATCGCGTTTGTTGTATGGGAGCCCTCTTTAAATATTATTTTGTTTTGTTTTTAGTATTTGTTGCTTTATCGGCAAAAGAAATACATAATTTGTGAAAATTTCAACTGTCTAGCTATCGCGGTTCTTGAGATACAGCCTGGTGACAGACAGACGGACAGACGGACAGACAGCGAAGTCTTAGTAATAGGGTCCCGATTTTACCCTTTGGGTACGGAAACCTAAAAATTGAGTTCATGACACTACAAAGTCTAAAAACTATTTTTCTATTGCATTTGTATGAAATTTCCCTTTTCTGAGTTTAGAAACGGATCCCTAAATCGAAAAATTACATTATTTTTGAAATACCTATTCAACGACACCCCACACGATGGGATAGTCAAGAAAATACAAATCACTCCCGCTTTACTTGTATTAAATGACTTTATTATAGTTTAAGGACTGCCATACAATAATAATAACAGCACGTAACACGTCACGTTACACGAGCCTATCGAAAACCCATCCAAGGGCGGACCGGGCGAAAGCGCTAATAATGCGCACTTCCACCAGACCATCGAGTCTTTCAACCCCAAGCATGATATCCAAAGTCCGTAAATTTTCAAATTTAAATGAACTATGTACTTATATAATATTTATTAAAATCAACGTAAAAAAATACTGAGTGTCTTGGAACGAAGTTAAAATAACAGGCCAAGTGCAAATCGGACTCGCGCACGAAGGGTTCCGTACCATTATCTATAAAAATCAAGTTTTTTGTATGGGAGCCCCCCTTAAATATTTATTTTATTTTGTTTTTAATATTTGTTGTTATAGCGGCAACATAAATACATAGTTTGTGAAAATTTCCACTGTCTAGCTATCGCGGTTCTTGAGTTACAGCCTGGTGACAGGCAGATGGACAGACGGACAGACAGCGAAGTCTTAGTAATAGGGTCCCGTTTTTACCCTTTGAGTACGGAACCCTAAAAATTGAAGCCCCTGAATAACCCCCAAAAACATTCTAGCCCCCAAAAAAGTTCGTGATCGAAAAAAGTGCACTTACACTTTTTTTGCCAAGTCCGTTCAGTCCGGAAAGGAACTTTCTTTCAAACGTAACTGTTACATTGTTCAAGAGTTCCCTATTCTAAACTAAACAATATCGAATATTATAGAGAAAATACTTAAGATGAAACTCCAAGGGTCTAAAGATACCCTTATAAACAATGCCGGTCCAGTAGTCATAACCGAGCCTGTATATTTTGGAAGCTATTATCACTAAAACAGGCCCGACCCTCCTAACAGATGGGTAGATACCGTACTATGTCGTATAAAAATGTCCTTTAGGGTTAGAAAGTTTTAGTAAGTTTCCTTTTTTCATGTTAATAAAAACTGTTTCTGCAGATATTACGCAATAACTGAACAAAATTTGCTCTTTATTGTACTTTATGAAAGAAACAATTGCAAAAAAATAGAAGAGAATCAAGGCAAAACAGGGACATCGTAATAATGGATGCAATAATGAAATGGATAGATGAATAAGAATAGGATTAAATTAGCTTAATACTTCTTTTTATTATTCATTAAAAAGTCACATATCTTATACCTTTAAACGAACAATTCTTGTATATTTATTTATATATTTCTATGATCTCAAAAACGGCTCTAACGATTTCGCTGAAAATTGGTATATGGGGGTTTTCGGGGGTAAACAATCGATCTAGATTAGTCTTATGTTTGGGAAAACGCGTGTTTTCGAGTTTTCATGCGTTTTTCTTTCCACGCAGAGTATGGTCGCTAATTTCGTTACGCCGCCCGCGCTCCGTTTGGCTCAGCGATTTAAGATGCGGACCGCTAGAAAGAGTGCTACGGGTTCGAATCCCACTCGGTGACTTACATTTTTTTTATGTTTAAGTTTATACATATTTTTTTATTTTTTTTTATTGGTTTTAGGCAAGTTTAAAAAAATGTAGTTAATTTTTGAGATGTAACCGAGCAAAGCTCGGTCGCCCAGGTACTATTTATTTATATATTCATAAATTTCTGTGATCTCGAAAACGGCTCTAACGATTTCGCTGAAAATTGGTATATGGGGGTTTTTGGGGGTAAACAATCGATCTAGATTAGTCTTATGTTTGGGAAAACGCGTTTTTTCGAGTTTTCATTAGTTTTTCTTTCCACGCAGAATATGGTCGCTAATTTCGTCACACCGGCCGCCATCCGCTTAGCTCAGCGGTTAAGGATGCTGACCGCTAGAAAGATTGTTACGGGTTCGAATCCCACTCGGTGACTTACTTTTGTTTTTAGGGTTCCGTAGCCAAATGGCAAAAACGGAACCCTTATAGATTCGTCATGTCTGTCTGTCTGTCCGTCCGTATGTCACAGCCACTTTTTTCAGAAACTATTAGACCTATACTGTTGAAACTTGGTAAGTAGATGTATTATGTGAACCGCATTAAGGTTTTGACACAAAAATAGAAAAAAAACAATAAATTTTGGGGGTTCCCCATACTTAGAACTGAAACTCAAAAATTTATTTTTCATCAATCCCATACGTGTGGGGTATCTATGGATAGGTCTTTAAAAATGATATTGAGGTTTCTAATATCATTTTTTTCTAAACCGAATACTTTGCGCGGGAGACACTTCCAAAGTGGAAAAAAGTGTGTCCCCCCCCCCGTAACTTCTAAAATAAGGGAATTATAAAACTAAAAAAAATACATGATGTTCATTACCATAAAAACTACCAGCGAAAATTGGTTTGAACGATATCTAGTAAGTAGTTTTTTTTATATACTTAATACGTCATAAATCATAAACGGCAATTTACCTTTCATTTAATCAACTCAAACATAAAAACTCAAAAAAAAACATACTACAAGACTTTTATATTATGTTATTTGCTACTACGGAACCCTTCATGGGCGAGTCTGACTCGCACTTGGCCGCTTATTTTTTTATGTTCAAGTTTATATATAATTTTTTATTTTGTACTGTTTTAAAACAAGTTTAAAATAATGTAGTTGATGTTTGAGATGTAACCGACCGAGCAAAGCTCGGTCAACCAGGTACTATATTGAAATATATTATAAAATTTGCCCTTTCATACAAGTACAATTTACCGATCAGCTGATCCCAGTTATAGAAGTAACAAATAATAATATATATTTTGCGATATATTATTACGTTCCTTGAGCAAAATTGTTCAGTATCATATAGGTACATAATTAAAATAGTTTCAGTATATTTTGTTAGACCATTATCCGTCTTATTATAAAATGCAGACTAACTTTGTAAGCAGGTTTAAACCATTATCCACCACTTACACAAACGAAATTAAACAAACCATTATCCGACCAAATCAAGTTGACATCTAGTAATATCCCATTGTCTCATCTGAAAATGTCAACTTGATTTGATCGGATAATGGTTTAAACCTGGTAAAAAAGGTAGTATATTGAGTTATGTAAGTATTTAGTAACATTCCCTAATATGGATTTAAGTGTACGATTGAATAAAATAAAATAAAAATCTACCATCTCAATTCCAATCCTACAATCGATTCGAATCTAAAATAGGATTCTCACGCCAACTTTTTGTTTATGTCAGACTGATTGGAAGCCTGCCGGGATTCGCTGGGAATATTTCGGGAATTACTTTCGTGTGTGGAGTTTTCAAAGCAAGAATACGAGGGAAAATGAATTAAAGCGATTGTAGGAAAAGTTGATCAAATTGATGTTGAGTACCCATATATAATAGTGAGTATAATAGTGAATTCAGTCCATGATACTGAACAACTTTCCCCAAAGAACACGTAGCATATCAAAATATAAAAAGTAGTTTTTGGCCTCCTGTACAAGTTGACCGAACAGCTTTTCCGAGTTATTATGGGAAGCCAAACATTTTTTTCCATACATATTTTGACATATATTTTTTAGGGAAAGTTGTTCAGTATCACGGACTGAATTCACCCTTAAAATAGTTTCAGTTTATTTTGTTAGACCGTATTAAACATACTTTAGTATGTATTCAAGTGCAGGGTTAAATAAAATAAAAAGAAAAATCTACCATCTCAATTCCAATCCTACAATCGATTCGAATCTAAAATAGGATTCTCACGCCAACTTTTTGTTTATGTCAGACTGATTGGAAGCCTGCTGGGATTCGCTGGGAATATTTTGGAAATTACTTTCGTGTGTGGAGTTTTTCAAAGCAAGAATACGAGGCCAAATGAATTAAAGCGATTGTAGGAAAAGTTGATCAAATTGATTTTGAGTACCCATATATAACAGTGAGTATAATAGTGAATTCAGTCCATAATACTGAACAACTTTCCCCAAAGAACACGTAGCATATCAAAATATAAAAAGTAGTTTTTGGCCTCCTGTTTAAGTTGACCGATCAGCTTTTCCGAGTTATTATGGGAAGCCAAACATTATTTTCCATATATATTTTGACATATATTTTTTAGTGAAAGTTGTTCAGTATCACGGACTGAATTCACCCTTAAAATAGTTTCAGTATATTTTGTTAGACCTTATTAAACATAGTATGTATTCAAGTGTACGGCTAAATAAAATAAAAAGAAAAAAATCTACCATCTCAATTCCAATCCTACAATCGATTATAATCTAAAATAGGATTCTCACAGCCAACTTTTTGTTTATGTCAGACTGATTGGAAGTCTGCCGGGATTCGCTGGGAATATTTCGGGAATTACTTTCGTGTGTGGAGTTTTTCAAAGCAAGAATACGAGGGAAAATGAATTAAAGCGACTGTAGGAAAAGTGGATCAACTTGATGTTGAGTACCTACCTCTATGTTCGTACGGCCTCCGTAGCTTAGTGCTCACCATGCTAGTCCGCCACCCAGAGGTTCTAGGTTCACTCCCCGGTTAGGGGAAGTTGGAAAATGGTATTTTTCAATTGTTTTGGATGTTTATCTAGTATCGTTGAGTTAGTAACCCATAACACAAGTCTCGAACTTACTTTGGGGCTAGCTCAATCAGTGTAATTTGTCCCTATATAATTATTTATCTATAGGTCTAAAATCGCAGTAGGTTTCAAGTAGGCTCATTTTATTATCATCATTAATATTAAGCCACAATAAGTCGACTGTTTTACATAGTCGGTTCTTCTAGCAATATGCTTCACCCAATGCCACTTCACAATTTGTTTTAATATGCATCTAGTTTACTCGTACCATTCTTCAAATTAAATGACCGGGTTTTCCTGTAATCTCTACAGGAAAATAGAAATATATTTGGGGATTACTTTTTCGTGTGTAGAGATTTTCAAAGCAAGAATGAGGGGCAAATGAATTAAAGTGATTGTAGGAGAAGTGGGTCAAGTTACTATTAAGTTTGTATGGGTTTGAAAGGTCACTTGATGTTATTGGGTTGGTTTATTCCTGCTGCTTGCGAGGATCGTAAATATACATACATACATACATACTATCACGTCTTTATCCCTAATGGGGCAGACAGAGCATTTTGGGTCTTGCGGTTCTATACAGAGCCCAGGGCCGCAAGACCCAAAAGCCACTTTTAGCGTCATGGTGGACGAGAAGATGGAAAAGCAATCAATACAGTAATGGGTTGCTAGCCGCATCGCCTGTTAACATGATTCGCATTTTTGCCCATTCCCTCGATCGGCTTTTACGATGTGCGCGGGAAGAGAAGCAGCTGGTACATTCTAAGTTTTTTTATTTCTCCCAGACCAGCATGGAAGCATCGTAAATATAGTTACTGGTATATCCTACATACATATATCCTACGAATATTATAAATGCGAAAGTGAGTTTGTGTATTTGTTTTTTTGTTACTGAACGGTTTTGGATGAAATTTGGTATGGATATAATTTGAGACTCGGGGAAAGACATAGGGTACTCTTTATCCCGAAATTCCCACGGGGAGCGAAGCCCGCGGGTACAGCTAGTATTATAATATGTCTCAGTTTTATTGTATAATCCGTTGTTTGACAGAACCTCTACTAAAGAACAACTATTGCAACCTCATACATTATTTGGTTTGGTTACACAGTTATAATTTATATTGGTTATCTACATGTGATCTAAGCGTTAGCTGTTTTGGTAAACTTTATTATGTAACACATTGACAATCCACCTGAACGTTTTTCAGGTGTTTTACAAAACCGAGCTGTAATGCCAAACATACTTTTTTGTTTGTTTTTTGACTGTGATTTTATTATCATTATAATATAGTGAGCGTAAATGGCTGGATCAATTTTGATAACATTTGATATGCAGGAAGCTGACACCCTAGATTAACACATAGGCTACTTTAACCGCGGGTAACGCCTCGGGGCGCAGCTAGTAAGAGATAAATGTATCCAACATTAAATAAAAATAACCGGTCAAGTGCGAATCGGATTCGCGCACTAAGGGTTCCGTACCATTATCTATTAAAAAATCGCGTTTGTTGTATGGGAGCCCCCCTTTAATATTTATTTTATTTTGTTTTTAGAATTTGTTGTTATAGCGGCAACAGAAATACATAATTTGTGAAAATTTCAACTGTCTAGCTATCGCGGTTCTTGAGATACAGCCTGGTGACTGACAGACGGTCAGACGGACAGACGGACAGACGGACAGACAGCGAAGTCTTAGTAATAGGGTCCCATTTTTACCCTTTGGGTACGGAACCCTAAAAAATGAGTGTTAGTTCTTAATTCACTCTAGTGATATATTTATGACGTAAGCATACAATCAAATATTAAGGTAGGTACCCAGAATTATACTGCAAAATCTGCGGTATCTACGTAGTTGCCATAGCAACTGGAGCATAATCAAATTCCTGGATATTAATATCGAATGTAATGTAGCATATTTATAGGCAGTGGTTTCCCGTTCGCATTATTGTGTTTCATGCCCACTGGTTGGGAGTAGGGTGGCCAGATTATTTGTAAATAGTAGTTCACCCCAAAACTTTAAACTAAATTAGCTGTAGATCAGCAATCTTTTGACCCATTTTACTTATGTTCGAATTTTAAAATTATAATTGGCCATATTCACTCGCACACAAAAATTTATAAAGCTCCGATGAAATATAGGTACTCAAACTCAAGTTATCGTCGAACAAACATACCCACATAACTAAGTCGGATTTTTCAAGTAGACTTGGAAACTTCGCTCACTCATGTTACTACTCTGGACCGTGGACTTGCAAATCTTTTATAAATCATCTGTAAGTAACTTAACAATAAACTACAATGAAAAAGATCACACAAATCATTTGACTTTTTAAAAATAGTTTAAAAATAAAGTTTTGTTCATAATACTTAAACATCTTCAACAACATAGCTCAACAACTGTATCACTAGATAATTAATTTAAAAATTTTACAGGAACGTAAATTCTTCAAAATATTTTTTTCTTTTCTTTTATTAATCTTTATTGTCCCACCGCTGGGCATAGGTCTCCCTATATCTTTCCACTTATATCTGCGCCCAATATTTTAAAAGTGTTTAATAGATACAAAAAAAAACAACAAATGAATAACTTCCTTTTTTTAGTTTCCGTACAATGCAAATGAATGACAAAATCTAACATTTGGAGACCCTACTAGGGAGTCAGTCAGATGAAATAATTCATAGTGTTGCCTGCGGCTTTGGTCGTAGGAGGCATTGGTAATCAATGGGTTTCAGCTGCTGTAATTCTGGCATTATTATATACAAGCCGGAGACCGCGACTTCAAATCAAATCAAATCATTTTATTTCAGGCATCGAACTTAATATTATTTACAATATTAAAGGCCCATATGATAAATACCTTACAGAAAAAAAAACTATTTATTGTTTTTGTGACGCATTGACTTGGTTCGCATGGACTTTATGTCTCTGGAAAATGCTTATCAGGCTGTACAAATTTTGCTAAGGCGTCATTTTTATATTTCTTATAGTTTAGCAGTAGCTGGACCATTATGGTTCTGCGTTAGGTGTTTCATTATTCAAAATCAATTATACCCTCTATGTTGCCCAGGCTGAACAGCTATATAACAAAGAAAGTTTCATTTTAATCCGTCCAGTATTTCCGGAGATTAGCGTGTCAAAACAGACAAACAGACAGACATTTTTTTTAAATTATTACTTTGTAACTATGTCTCCATCTCTATCTATTATGTCTTAAAAAAGTTGTTCAGCCTAATGAGCATTTTCCGGAGACAAAGTCCACGCGAACGAAGTCGCGGGCTTCGGCTAGTTTAATATAAAAGCCATAGATCAACAAAAACAACTAGCAAACTCATACAAGTTGCAACAACGTAACGTTTTAACAACTTAGACACGTCCACTTCAGTTGCAAACATGTTGTACATTACATGAAAACTTAACAAGCTTCTGTTTCTGATACAAAAACATATCACATTAAACCTCAAGATCGCTACTTCGAACTCATATATTGGTTTACCAATAATTCATTTAAAGCAGTGTTGGGCAAGCACTGATATGGTATGACCCCCTGTCTTTCTGTGATTTGTCCATTTACGTATACTCGTTTATTATTTATGTAGGAATATATTATTTTATAAAAAAAAATATTTAAAATTTCTCGAAAGCTTCAAAATTCTACCTTATTTAAAAATGTTACTTCATTCTCCCATGCTGGTCTGAGAGAAATGAAAAACTTAGAATGTACCAGCTGCTTCTCTTCCCGTGCAGATCGTAAAAGCCGATCGAGAGAATGGGCAAAAATGCGAATCATGTTAACAGGCGATGCGGCTAGCAACCCATCACTGTATTGATTGCTTTTTCATCTTCTCGCCCACCATGACGCTAAAAGTGGCTTTTGGGTCTTGCGGCCCTGGGTTCTGCATAGAGCCGCAAGACCCAAAATGCTCTGTCTGCCCCATTAGGGATAAAGACGTGATAGTATGTATGTATGTATGTTACTTCTTTGTCAAAAACTATTGAGTTGTCAACAAGTACAGAATTTTGTTTATTATTATCTGTTAGCGAATAAATACAAAAGTGTTTGTTCGCTCCGAGCATCTGATGTCCATGTTTGCAAACCGAATTCCAGTGACGCGAATGTACAACTCATTATTATCATCAGGTCTTTTTTCTCCACTGCAGGAGCACGACCCTCTCTGTACTACCAGAGCCATACTTGGTCAGACCTTGGCCTACACTCTCCACGCTAGCCAGACGGGTTGGAGAGGTCTCATTGATGTTTATAAGCTTTGTTTAGCTTGTCTTTCATAAGTCGCCTTCTACGACATCCTCGGGAGGACTTGGAGTGGCCCTATTTTACTCTGAGTGAAACCACACAGAATTTAATTTCATTGCTGACAATATATGCATGAAATTTAGTTATATAATATTATTTTGAATTATGTTAAGTTTATTAATTTAATTAATTGACATCTACCCATTGTGTTTGCAATACTCTTGTGACGTTAAGATTTATCTAAGAGAAACAATATTAAGAATGACAAATTCTTGAATTCAATTTAGATACCGAACACTGAAATTAGTCACAGATAGTGGTCGGAGGTTAGCAGCCAAGAGACTCTTTGGAATCCAGAGGGAATGGAGGTACTCAGCTTTTGATTCAGCCAGGCTTCCAGCAGTGGTCAAAAAGGGCCGAGGTCCACCTCGCTCAGCTTTTATATGAGCGGCGCGGGGTGCGGTGCGGTGAGGTGCGGTGCGTAGCAAGAGGGCCGTCGTCACACTCTTTAAGTTGCTATGATTACACTGAGAAGAAAGAATGGTTGCAAGTAGCTAAAAATCTTGCTACACGTTACCAAAATAGAGTGACTGCTGAATTCAGGGCTACTACTAGTTAAAATGTGTTTTAATAAATACTTGAAGTTTGAGACTTGCAACTACATGGTTCTGCTAATTAAAACAAGGTTTTGGTATCTATGAAACAAATCGCAAATAGCAAAACTGGTTCAGCTATTTCTTTTTCTCAGTGTAGAACATCAATTTACCTAATATCTGTATGTATTACGACTCATAGTTAGCAAAACGTTTGAATGTTTGAATCTTTATTTACTCTCGAACACAAGCCACTAGAAACTCCTTAAAGACATGCCTCTCGCAGAAAGCAAACTTTGCAAGTATCCGTAACAGCATCCCATCGATCGGTTGCTATAACAACCGCCTCAGGCATTTTCAAGTCCAGAACAAGAGGATAAATTTACTGTGTATTCAGGTAAACATACTTCAAACATGTCTTGTTAAACTGTTGCTTCCATTTTGGCCGGGAAAAAAAGAAAAAAATAACCGACCAAGTGCGAGTCAGATTCGTAGTCGAAGGGTCCCGTACCATCTACAAAAAATCACAATTGTTGTGTGAGACTGTTTGTTTCTATTGAAAACAGAATAAAATAAAAATTTAAGCCCCACTTAAATATTAATTTCATTCTTTTTTTTTGTATTTTTTGCTATAGCAGCAACAGAAATACATCATCTGTGAAAATTTCAACTGTCTAGCTATCACGGTTCATGATATCCAGCCAGAGAGAGAGACCAACAGACAAACAGACACACAGACAGATAGAGAGACAAACTGACGGACTGATAGACAGACAGACAGATGGACGGACGGGCAGACAGACAGCGGAATCTAAGTAAAAGAGTCCCATTTGTATCCTTTAGGTACGAAACCCTAAAGCATCAGGCTGGGTAGGGACCAATACTGAACTGGGTTTCTTTCGGCGTAATCTTCACAGCAGTGGTCGTTCCGAAACGCTAGTAGTTTTTAGCTTTTGAACGAAAATAATATGTATTTAAAAAATTACCTTCAATAAGAGATAAATTTATCCTACATTGAATAAAAAAATTTGACTTTGACTTTGCTTTGACTTTGATTTTGACTTTGACTTTAAAGACGTTTAATACACTAACTGCTTATCTTTCTGTGCAGACCGTAAAAATTGTCCGGGCGGCTGCACACTATATGGAAATGCAATTTTTTTTATTTTTCGCTCTTATTTTAATTATAGTGATCTAGTATAGCCCGTGAGTCGATTTATTACCGATGTGTCCCTTCCACGTTGTATAGACTAATGATTGTGTATCGACTTATAACAATTAAACTAAATTCTAAACAAAAATACAAACTAAAATTAAGTACGTATGAAAATCCACGTGCAAACATCGATTAGGCATTGTTTGCCTCGCTCCGGGCATTTGATGTTCATGTTTGCAAACCGTATTCCAGTAAAGCGATTACAACACTTAGTCATAAATTTGCAGCACAATAATAAGGAATGTATAAACGGCCGTTTTAGATAATCTAAGTCATGGTACAATAAAATAAGGTATTCTCTTCCCGTGACAGCTGATGACGTAGGTGGAACTTGACTACGTCATCAGTTTGATATGTTGCCACTGTGTGAAATTGAATTACCTGAGCGTAATGCATTTTTGAACTTTATATACCAATTTCGAATTAATAATCCATTATATCAATTTATAAAATATTGAATTGATAAATCACGCGAGAATCGCGAGATACTAAATAGCTAAGTTACTTAATATTTTTTTAAATATTCAAGAACTAATTGAGAAAGTCCTTAAATTTACCGAAAAGAACAATCAGTGGCAACACTTTGTGACGTAGTCAAGTTCCATCTCGGGAAGAGAATTCCTGTTTTATTGTACCATGATCTAAGTCATACTTAAATAATGGGTCCCCCCTTTACAGCAGAACTTTTTATCATCATCAGATCTCGTGGTCTCCAGTGCAGGAGCACGACCCTCTCTGACTACCAGACTTTAAGAGCATTCGAGATTTTTTTTTTTTTTTTAACACTGTATTCATTAATTATTAATAAATTAATATCATCATAATCTTTGGGTCTTTTTGTCTCTACTGCAGGAGCAGTACTCTCTTTACTACCAGAGCCATACTTGGCCATAGCAGACAGAGGACTTGGCCTACATTATCCACATTGGCCAGACAGTTTGGAGAGGTCTCATGATGTTGATAAGCTTTGTTTAGCTTGTATTTCCTACGTCGCCTTCTACGACATCCACGGGAGGACTTGGAGTGGCCCTATTCTTTTCTGCCAGGAACCACACGGCTACTTTATACTACTAAAATATATAATTTTAGTACTATGAGCGGATTACAAAAACGTCATAGAAAATTGTTTGGCATCTACTCATTTATCATAGATTCAAAACCAATAATGTTAAAAACCTGAATCATCATAGAGCATAAATGTTATATCCGTAATAATTTTAAAGTAGAATTGTTATATCGCAGAAAGCTCGCAGTAAAAATCGCCTTTTGGCCATTTAATTCATAAATGAAGTAATTTCATTGCAGATTCATTACTATTCATTATTTTTGCCCTAAGCTTGAAACTGAACCATTATGGTACTGCATCAGGTGTTCTATTTTCCAAAATCAGTTACATCCTATATGTTGCCCAGGCTTAAAAAAAAATTTACATTCGATACCATCCCGTATTTCCAGAGATTAGCATGTACAAACAGAGAAACAGACAGCCTTTTTTTTTTAATTCTTACTCTATTACTATGACTCCATCGCACCAAACTGTTTTTTTTTTCAATTCAATAGATATTCGTTTTTAGACTTTTTAGTGGCAAGAACTCAAAGTTGGCATTCGCAACTACGGAACCCTACACTGCGCGTGGCCCGACACGCACTTGGCCAATTATTACTGTTTAAGACGATACCTCCGCAAAAAAGGTTGTGTTGAGTCTAATTTATCTCGCAAAGTATTTGAAATATAAATTTGAAATTTAAGGATATGATTTTTTACTCTTTTCTTAGTTTATTGATAAGATGAAAACATGATTGAAAAGAAAAATCTCGATAGAAATATTTTTCGAAATATGGTCTTACTTAGCAAACTTGTCAATATTATCGCTCGAATAGGACGACTTAAAAGAAACCGTTTGAACTATAAGTAAGATTTTCAGACATTTTTAATAATAACAAGATGAAATTTTGATTGATCATTTAATTTTGCTGTAAATTATTAATAAAGGTTTTGGCGGTTACGACCTATTCGTTCATGTGGATTGGAACCCCAATTGAACACACCCACCGTATACCTCTCTCTGCCCCACACGGGTCAACTCGCCGAGCGCTATCTCTTGCTCAGTCTGCGTAAGGATTCCTTGGACGTAAGACCTGTACCAGTCGTCCGCGCATCCCAACGTTTCGAATGATCGATCTTTTATTTGTAAAAATTAAGTTTTAGGCGCAACGCAGACTACAGACTAATCCGAGCCGCACTTTTTGGTCTGTGAAAATAGAACCCTATTTTCACTTACTGTTTTACATTGTGATTGTGTACATAAGTATAATAATAATAGGTAAAACAAAAAATAGAAAACGGGAACATTCCTGATTTCTCAAGGAAAAAGCAAGCCTGATGAGACATAAATTTAATAGATGGTAAGTACTTACCTACCTCAATGTTTCTAAATAAGTGGCTTACATTGATAAAATATGTAGTAAAGTTTGTAAGAAAGGCAGTAGGTATGTCAATAAGTGCCTACCAATCTTACTGACTAGTCAAAATATAGGTACCTACTAGGTATAAGTTGTATCATACTGAGATGGCACCGTACTGTCCTACTTTCAAACCATAATTACCTACTTATGTTATTTTCATACGTATCTTTATATACGTACCTTTTTGTCTTATTCTACTGTTACAAGTTACAACTTATTCTACCCAACTAACATTTTGGATAATATGCACCTACCGAATAACTTCGAAGTAAATCCGCCAATATAAAAGTACTACGGTTTTCAGGCTAAAAAATATCCTCTTATAGTATAGCAGAGTTTGATGATACTTTGTCGACGCCGCCGCAAGAAGAACAAGGAGGTGTAATTGATATGGAGTCGGATTTACAAATTATGTATCTGGACAATCAAAATATTTCGTCAGGATCACAACAGGTGGAATGGAAAGGTGTGTATTTTAAATAGAACTTAATAGAATACATACTTTCAAATATGACAATATTTTAAGTTATTTTTTAATCTCGTAAACGGGCATTTCGCCTGGTCGCAGATAGACGGGCGGACGGACAGACAGACAGTAAGAGGGGTGTTATAAGTTTGATGCCGATGTCTGTTTGTCTGTGACATCGAAGTTCTTTCAGTATTGCGGTCTGAAATTATCTATATAGTTTTGCATATGTATACCTAATAGCATGAAATAAAAATTACAATATGGTATTTATTTCAGGATGAATTTAATGAAAATATTTCTGGACATCGTATAGTGAACATCGAGTACTTCTTTAAAGAATTAAAGAAAATAACCACCAGTCGCTTTGTGATTGTGGGTTAAATACCATCAACATTGTATCAGAAAAATGTACGGGAATAACATCAAATTTCTTTTTATCATGCTCCATGTGCAACGAACAATTTACAATACATTGGAGGATGTTAATAAAGATGGAGTAGCAGGAGCTATGGTAGCAGGTTGTGGTCACCCCCAACTCAAACAAATTAGTGCCTGCCTCCTTAGATATACCAATTATGTCTGAGCGCATTTACAACCGTGCACATGACAAAATATGCGAAAACTGGGGGACCACAGCTTAGGACGAAATAAAAAAAGCTGGAGAAAGAGAAAAAGCTGTTGCGATTGAAGAGGGTAAAATAGATAAAAATGGCAATGCCATAATTGATGTTATACTGGATGGTTGCTGGTGAAAGAGACTCTTGAGAGAAATTACTCCGCTTTGTCTGGTGCTGCAACTATGATAGGGAGGCGATTTAGACAAGTGCTCTTTATGTGTGTGAAAAATAAATACTGCTGTATTGGGCAACAAATATTTTTTTGATTCTTTGAACATAATGTAATCTTATTAGCAGTTGATTGTCCAGTTCAAACTTTATCAAGATTATTATATTACTTAGGATGTTTTTTATTTTTATGTTCAATACATCAGTCTCATCGTATAATCAAAAGATATCAATTATTATTGTTATTATGCTATTTTTATTGTATATGTTTAGCAATAAATCTATGAAAAATTGTTTTATATTTTTATTTTGTACACCTATATATATTTAAAAATACATTAAAACTATTTTACAAAATATACTGAATATTTTTCTTTAACATATTCTATACCTATGTTTTAATGTGTGCAACTTTCCCCAAAGACCTTATTATTGTATCGAAATATATAAAAACAATATTTTCTGATCATCCGACCGGTCAATTTGTAATTATATTTATATATTTTGTCTTTTGATTTCTTGGCAAAAGTAACATAAAAGTTGTTAACTTTATTGTATGAAAAAAATACCATACATAAAGACCATAGTAACTAGATAAAGTGACTACTTCGATTTGTTTGAGAACGTAATTTTTTTTCGTATTTCAATATACATGTACTACTATAAGTTGTTCAAAATGATGGACCATATCACCTCTTTTAACATATTTGTATCTACTGAATTAAAAATATTATTGTAAACATATCTATCTGCTATCTCCATACGTTCTAAGCTCCCGAGTTCATGAACATGTTCTCGGGAGTGCGCGTAAAAATAATATCAAGGAAAGCGCCCCCTCGCGCAATCGACACGAAACGTCTAGCTCCGCCCACAAATGAGGTACATGAATTTTGTGGTATCGTCTTAATTATGTGTATAGATAGATTGACAACCGATCCATTTTTTTAATAAAACTAGCATAAGACATTTACATTACCAATGTGTTTTAAGTGGACATAATATGCGCGCGTCCTCTAGTCACATTCACGCTGAATGAAGACCTCTGGATGAGGTCGAAACATATCTGCCATTAGCTGACTCTCTCCATGAATAACCCGTTTCATCATCATCATCATATCAGCCACTGGAAGTCCACTGCTGGACACAGCGCAGCGTAGAACACCCACCTGCTGGATGGTCAAATGACATATGCAAGGTTGTAGGAAGGCGCTGGATGCAGTAACTTTACAGTAAACGTTTCCCATGCTGGTCTGGGAGAAATAAAAAAAAACTTAGAATGTACCAGCTTCTTCTCTTCCCGCGCAGATCGTAAAAGCCGATCGAGGGAATGGGCAAAAATGCGAATCATGTTAACAGGCGATGCGGCTAGCAATCCATCACTGTATTGATTGCTTTTCCATCTTCTCGCCCACCATGACACTAAAAGTGGCTTTTGGGTCTTGCGGCCCTGGGCTCTGCCTAGAGCGCAAGACCCAAAATGCTCTGTCTGCCCCATTAGGGATAAAGACGTGATAGTATGTTTGTATATATATATGTTTACTTCACGCTTATAATATAACAGACCCATTTACTTCAAGTTCTATAGCTAAAGCCTACACTTCCATTCTGCTGTACTCCATTATTTCGATATCCTACGGTCCTTGTTCATCTACAGTCCACTATTCAGGGATAAGCCCACTTTGAAACAAGATACGATACAAAAGGGCCCCCATCAAAATTCGGAGGCCGTAACACCCCTTATTTATCATTTTCCGCAAAATTTTCACTCAAAGGCACACATTAGCGCTAGGTTTGAAGTTATAAGAGTAAAGCTTTCATATACAAGGTCTAACAAAATATACTGAAACTATTTTAAGGGTGAATTCAGTCCGTGATAGTGAACAACTTTCCCCAAGGAACATTTATCGAAATATGAAAAGTAATTTTTAGCCTGCCATACAAGTTGACCGATCAGCTGATCCGAGTTTCTATGGAAAGCCAAAAAATATTTTTCATATTTCAACATATGTTCCTTGGGGAAAGTTGTTCAGTATCATGGACTGAATTTACTCTTAAAATAGTTTCAGTATATTTTGTTAGACCTTATATACAAAAAAAAATACAAATTTAAGGAGAGCAGACCTATAAATGAAAATGACAGAAAACTCAGCGCTTATCAATCGGAATCATTGTACTATATAACTGATTTAAAAATAACTGGCCAAGTGCGAGTCGGACTTGCGCACAAAGCGTTCCGTAATATTATTTATAAAAAAAATATACTTTAGGGAGCCCCACTTAAATATTTATTTTATTCTGTTTTTAGTATTTGTTGTTATAGCGGCAACAGAAATACATATTATCTTTGATACAGGGTTGCACACGTGAAATCTCAGTAGAAGTGGCATGCTTGTTTACATACCAGGTCGCTGGTTTAAGTCCCACTTACATGGTATCTTATTCTCTTATTACGATCTCTTATTATATTATTTATTATTTTGAGTACTTTAGTACTGCATCTGCAATATCTAAACAAAGCCTATATAACATTTCTAAACGTTTATTCGAGGTATCCCATGACCAAAGGGCTGGTAACTATCTGGCTCAAAGAATCAGCATTGCCATACAACGTGGCAATGCTGCCAGCCTTTTGGCCACGTTGCCGAGGGGTAATATTTTAGTGGGACTACATAATTTGTAATTTTTAGTTTTAATTTTAGTTTTAATTTAAATTTTAATAAGTTTGTATAGTTTTAATTAATTATCCATACTAAATTTTATCCAAATTAGTTCAGTAGTTTAAGCGTAAAGAGTTAACAAACAAACATTGTATGTATTATTAAATTTTTAAATATATATTTATTTTTATATAGATTTGTTTTTAGATACTAATAATACACTATTTAGCATGTACCTATTTCTAATTGTAATGTGTGATAAATGTACTCCATTACTCCATTTGGATTATAGAACGGTGGTTTCCTTCTTCTTATATTAAAGAGCTGGGCTCTTGTCGGTGGAGTGCTTTCCATGGCTCTCTTCCTTCCGCGAAGTTCTTAACCTCTTTATATGTTTTCACGTTAAATTTTTCTTTTATTTGGTCTTCACTGGTGGTTTCCACGTAATGTAAAATAATAAATAAATGTAATTGGCGTAAATCGTTTTTTAATACACTATACAAATAAACAAACAAACATAGCGCTATTGTAGTTTTATTATTCAGAGATAATAATTTCCAAAAGCAACCGCTCGTCGCTCCTATCTTAACACACAACATAAAACGTCGTACTCTATAGCAAGAAACACCACCATGACACTTTTCGTGATATAAGATGATATTAGAACGGATACTTTAGTTTGGTTCTGTTGGCAAAACGTTTTATGCCTAGAATTTATTATAAGGGCCGATGCGGTTGGTTAAATTTCTATAAACATTGAATATGGATGTGGGGTGTCTGGTGTGGTTGGGGTATGTTCGTAACAATTCTTCTGGTTTCGTAAGAGATATAAAGGGGACGAAAATGCTTAAAGAAAATATCGTCTTTACAAGGAATTTTTAACTGCCTCTGTGGTGTAGTGGTTAGAGCGTTCGGCTCATACCCGGAGGTCGCGGGTTCGATTCCCGGCGGGGGCAACGACTTTGTGTTGTTGTCCTAGTTTGGTTAGGACATTGCAGGCTGATCACCTGATTGTCCGATAAGTGAGATGATCCGTGTTTCGGAGGGCACGTTAAGCCGTCGGTCCCGGTCACTGTCTTTGACATTGGTCGTTACCTAAAACCATGTCAGAGGCCTTTAAGGCGGTTTAAAAACTTTGACACTGGTGTTAGTCACTAACACACACGATAAGAAGAACAAGGAATTCTTTAAAGGTGGATGAAGAACAGAAATACAACGATTTTTAGCAATTTTACATAACCGAGCTGCATTTCTTCTGGTTTTGTAAGAGATATAAAGGGGGCGAAAATGCTTAAAGAAAATTTTGTCTTTACAAGGAATTCTTTAAAGCTGGATAAAGAACAGAAATACAACGATTTTCAGCTATTTTACAAAACAAAAAGAAAGAAAGAAAGAAAAATCGTTTATTTGGCTACATACTTATAAACAATTTGACAATTCAAAATGGCCTCCGCTCAGTATGTGTCGTGCCCAGTGGTACGAGCGAGCCACGACGCTGGTCTTTCGCGGGGAAATTATTATATTAGAGTTGAATTGAAATCCATTAAATAACAATAAAAATTAAAATAAAATAAATATTAAACGAGCTGTAATGTCAAACAGCTAAAGGTTTTTCATACAATGTATTATACAATTTAAATTGCGACATATACACAACGTGGAATAAAAAAGTACATAACCGTAATAAATCTAACCACGGGATATACTAGATCACTATAGTACCTTTATTGAAATTAAAATAACAGTAAAAAAAATTAATAAAAATTCGGCATTTCCACACGAAGGTTAGAGGCTAGCCGGCCGAGCAATTTGTAAAGGAATGTTGAAATTCTTTTATTTGTTTTTGAACTTTTAGTTTTTTATCGTTATACTATAGTCATCTAGTATAGCCCGTGGTTCGATTTATTACGGGTATGTCGCTTTTACGTTGTATATTTAATTGAATATTGTTTTATTTTTCGTGTAGCCAGGTGGACAATTTTCGTGTCAGATTTTTTAAATACCAAAATATTTATATACCTGGAAGAAATTTTTTGGGTCGCCTTGTGGAGAGTGTTGAGCGGGCGGCTGAAGCCGCTTCTACAAGGTATAAACGGGGAAGAGGTGCGGGGGGACGTATATTGCGCGCGACTTAAAGTGATTCCGTTCTGCATGTAGTAGGTAACTAATCACGGAACAGAAAACCTTTTCCTCTGTTCCGTGTAAACTTATAGTAATTCTATGCCCCGGGCTCTGTTTAGAGCCGCAAGACCCAAAATGCTCTGCCTGCCCCATTTGGGACATAGACATGATAGTCTATGAACGTTTACTTATATATCGATTTATGTCTGATCCGTTCCGTGTACATTTATATTAATTATATGCCCTGGACTCTGTTTAGAGACGCAAGACCCAAAATGCTATGTCTGCCCCGTTTGGGACATAGACATGATAGTCTATGAACGTTTACTTATATATCGATTTATGTCTGTTCCGTTCCGTGTACATTTATATTAATTCTATGCCCTGGGCTGTTTAGAGCCGCAAGACCCAAAATGCTCTGTCTGCCCCATTAGAGATAAAGACATGATAGTATATAAACATTTACTTACATATCGATTTAGTTAACAAAATTGAACAAGCAAGATGTTTATAAGTTTAATGTGCGTAACACCGCGCGCTCCAAGTTGGAGCTAAGTTTGGGAACTTTCAACTTGTTTGATATTATATTACTTACTACAAACACAAATATGACGTTCGTCGTTAACCTTTAGTTATAGGAACAGTTTTGCGTTTAAGTTATCTTATACCTTTAAACGAGCAATTCTTGTATGTATGTATGTATATATATTTATAAATTTCTGTGATCTCGAAAACGGCTCTAACGATTTCGCTGAAAATTTGTATATGGGGGTTTTCAGGGGTAAATAATCGATCTAGATTAGTTTTATGTTTGGGAAAACGCGTGTTTTCGAGTTTTCATGCGTTTTTCTTTCCACGCAGAATATGGTCGCTATTTTGACGCGCCGACCGCCTTGACTGCTCAGTGGTTAAGGATACCGACCGCTAGAAAAAGTGTTACGGGTTCGAATCCCACTCGGTGACTTACTTTTTTTTTATTTTATGTTTAAGTTAATATATAATTTTTTATTTTGCATTGTTTTTAGACAAGTTTAAAAAAAATAGTTAATGTTTGAGATGTAACCGAGCAAAGCTCGGTCGCCCAGGTACTTATAGTTAATTCAAAACTAAGGTCTTTCTCGTACCTTTTTTCTCGGATGCTCAGGAGGGCTATATTTTTTTAAAGTGTATTTATGTATAACTAACAACTAAGGGACATACCCGTTATAAGTCTAATCAAGACTAGGTCAAACAAAAAAGAATTGTCACTTCCATACAAAAGTGTGCAGCCGGCCGGGTAAATTGTATGAGATTTTTTTTTGGGGTTTTTGTTTTAAAAATGGGTTTAAGCTTGATGGTTAGGTGTTAGATTTATCTTAATTCTGAGAGTGGCACTGGGTACTGCTAACTGGCCAAATGCAAGTCGGACTCGCTCATAAATTTGAATTGTGGAATGTTGATCAATAAAAATTTATTTAATAAATAAGGGTTCCGTACCATTATCTATGGGAAATCACGTATGTTGTATGGGAGCCCCCCTTAAATATTTATTTTATTTTATTTCAAGTAATTATTTATTTTTAAAGTGAATTGCGGTGCCAGCATGTGGTAATATTACATAACGCGTGCGCCATGCCGTGCGGCGTATTGTTGGAAATACGCCAGAGTCGTGTTCGGCATCGGTGGTAATAGCGACCGTCATTCGGCGTGGCATAATTGTTAGTTTTACTCAAATTAGACTGAAATCATGTTTTGGGTTAGTTTTTGTGTCTATGTTTATAAATTGACTAATTTAAAAGTAAATACTTCTATGTTGACTAAAAATTAAATATTAGAGATTGTTATATGTGCATTTCTGTCTGCACCGATCGTGAAAGACAATCGAGAAAATAAAATAAAAAAACTCTGAACAGTCCTGATTGTTAACATTGCGGTCAGCAACCTGTCACTATTTTGATTCCCTTCGTCCACCATCGTGACAACCATTATCCTTAACCTGTAACTTATTGTTTTAGATCTGTCTACCATTTAAGAAGGAATACGCGATAGTTGGAGTGTGGTGCGTATTGGCCTATACTTGTATTACATAACCGAATGCGCCATGCCTCGCAACGTATTATTGGAAATACGCTAGAAACGTGTTCGGCATTGGTAGCAATAGCGACAGCTGTTTAAAGTGGCGTAGTTTGTTACTTTTACTTAAGCTAAACGTTTGTTTGTTTATAAAGTTTTATTTTATACTAGCTGTGCTGAAAGTAGACTAAGTCTTAATCCAGGGTGTCAGCTTCCTCACTCATTACTGTTTTGAATCCGTTTTCTACCTTCTCTACCACCACGCCATTAGGCATTATGAACCTTTGCTCTGTTCTCCCTAAGGATTAAAGACAGTAAGACAATAAAAGTGACTAATAAAGTTTCATTCACAGATTTAAATTATAACTTTATCGAACTAGGGATTCAGTTGTATTGCGGTGCCGGCGTGTAGTCGTATTACATAAACGCTTGCGCCATGCCGTGCGGCGTATTGTTGGAAATACGCCAGAGACGTGTTCGGAATCGGTGGTAATAGCGAACGCCATTCGGCGTGGCGTGGCGTAGTTGTTAGTTTTTTTTAATTAGACGGAAATCATATTTTGGATTCATTTTTGTATTTTTGTAACATAGACACAATGTTTATAAATTGACTAAACTAAGTGTTAACAGTGATCTAGTATAGCCCGTGGTTAGATTTATTTTCATGTTGTATATTTTTCTATGGTACGCCCTGCAGACCAAACGGCTTGATGGTTTTAAGCTTGATAGGTGGCGTTAGATTCGTCTTAATTCAGAGAGTGACACTGGGTATATAAAAAGGCATATCTTTCAATATAAACATATAGTATTGATGTATGTGGTCGGATTACATAAACGCGTGCGCCATGCCGTGCGGCGTATTGTTGGAAATACGCCAGAGACGTGTTCGGCATCGGTGGTAATAGCGACCGCCATACGGCTTGGTGTAGTAGTTAGTTTTACTAAAATCTGGGGAACCTTATTTTTGTGACATAATATGGTTTCCGCCTGATTTAGCGTTTATGTCACATACGTCATATTGCCGTGTGGTATCCGGCAGAGTAGAATAGGACCACTCCAAGTCTTTCTGTGGATGTTGTACAAGGCGACTTAGGAATTAGACCTTTCCAAACCGTTTGTCCAGCGTGGAGAGTGTAGGCCAAATCCTTTGGCTACTTTGGCCAAGTATAGCTCTGGTAGTACAGAGAGGGTCGTGCTCCTGCAGTGGAGACATTACGACCTGATGATGATATCGTATACGCTAAAATGAACTGTAGTTATCAAATTTAGGGATTTGTTTATTTAGTAAGTACAATTATACATTACTAGCTACGCCTCGCGGTGTTACCTGTAGGAAAAGTGTGTTAAACCAGGGTGTCAGCTTCCTGCATACCAAATTTTATCAAAATTTGTTTAACCGTTTGTGAGTGAAGAAGTAACATACTTACACTCATTCACATACTTTTGCCTGTATGTTATTAGTGTGATAAAACGACGTTATAATCCGAAGCGATAAATAGCTATGTATGTATGACTATGTAAAAGAAAGCTGAAAATAAATATTTAATTTTCAAAAAATGAACATTGTTCTTGGCTATCAAGCCAAAAGTTTGCGTATAAATGAGATTTTCTCTGAAACTGGATATCAATAATATTTCAGACATCCGTTTTAATTTGGATTTTGGTTAAATTTGTTTGCAAACTCCGCAATACGTCGGTAACAGTTAATCCGGAATATCCGTCAGATAAGAAAATGGGCTAACAATCCTACTAATTAACCAACCTGACTATTTGGCTGGCTGAGCTGTTATTAATATAGTTTGCGGGTTTGTTCCACTTCGCTTCTTGACACGCCGACCCCTTGAAACGCTAAAAAAATAAAAAAAAGATAGGGACAAATTACACTGATTGAGCTAGCCCCAAAGTAAATTCGAGACTTGTGATATGGACTCAACGATACTATATTTTATAACAAATACATATATAGATAAACATCCATAATTTGAAAAATACCATTTTCCAACTTACCCTCACCGGGGATCGAACCTGGAACCTCTGGGTGGCGGACTAGCATGGTGACCACTACACCACAATATTATGATAAAGTTGTATGGAAGCCAAAAATTACTTTTCATATTTCAATACGTGCTGTTCCTTGATGAAAGTGGTTTTGTTTCATGGACTGAATTTAACATTAAAATATTTTTAGTATATTTCATAAGATCTTATACACGCTGACTTTTCATTGCGTTTGGAAAAAATATCAAATAGTAAATAAATTCTTCTATCCATATTCGTAATCCAAAGCGTATGACATAAGATAAAAAAAAGCGAAAATGATTTTCAATCGAGACGTCGTTACGCCCATCCAAAACTACCGCGTGACCCCAATGAACACCGGCCGGACTTACGATTTTTTTTTTGACTAGCTAAATAACGATCCATAAGAAGTGGCCTTCGGCTCCAAAATCAATGTAAAAACACCGTGTATATTTAGCCGGCAAAGTCCATAGTGGAACAAGCGGCGGCTAATCTCCTTTATCTCCAGAGGTCCACGGGACCTCCAAATGGAGGGCATTATCACGGTCCCTTTGCTGAATAGCTCTGAGGTATTCCCTCCATTATGGAAATTGTGTTAATATTTCTGCTAGACATCAGCTTCTTTATTTAAGCTTTGAATTTAATATTTGATACTTGTTGACACTAATTGAGGTAAAATTGCGGTGAGAAATGTTGAATACTCACAGGTTAATAAGTCAAAATATACACATAAAAGCTAGATTTCTTCAAAAATTAGAAGAAACTTAAAATGTACCAACTACCTACTTCATCATATGTCCCAATGCTGGGCAAAGGCCACCCTCTACTTTTTCCGTTTAGTCCAAATTCTCCTTGACTTATTTTCATGGTAAGTCTGTGTAAAATATGTGCCCTAGAGAAAGAGGGAAATTTGGTATCTACCGATTTATTTGAACGCGAGACGGGCGCGTTGAAACAGAGGACATAATTTCCGCAAATTTTTTCAAATAGTGTGTTTACAATATGACATCTAGTAGCGGCTAATCGAATCACTTATTGAAAGGGATGCTTATAGCATCAATAGTATGATAGTACTAGGTACTGTTAGCACTAATTAAAGAACTATTATATGAAATTACGCGTTTTAAGTATTTATTACACAGACACACACGATACGTCACAGGTAGGTATCTCAGGTAACACGTCTTATCTGGAAGCCACGCTAGGCGGCTCTGGAGAGAAATCCCGCCTGGGAACCATTGCAGGCACCGTGACCTCCAGCCTCCTTTGATCTTCTAATACCGCAGATATCAGTACATAATGCAATGCAAGCCATATAGATGGCACTTGAATCTAAAAGTCTGTATATTCTAATGTGTTATTTTTTAACTGTATCTTTTTATCTACAATAATAACTTTTAGCCCTTTAAATGTCGGACGCCCGGAGCGGGCGTCTGATGTATTGTTTTACTATTGTGTCTGCTATGCCGACATTTGAAGGGCTAAAAGTCTGTATAAAGTAATATGTATTTTTACTGACTAACTTCCTTTATTTTATTTTTAAAATAACAAAAAACAGCCAAAGTCGGCTACAGCAAGTAACGTCGTACCCTCCTTCAAAGGTACACCGCAGACAACAGCTCGCGCCGACCGCAACACGAGCCCTTTAATTACGAAGGCTGTACTCGGTACCGCACGGGTAAACTTTGACTTGCTCTTTATTATAATTTCCGTTTCCACAAAAACCATTTCACAAAAACATTTATAAATATCTGTATATTTAATGTTATATATAAAAGATACTGACTGGATAAGATCTTGACTGATCAACGCATAGCTGAAACCGCTGGGTCTAGCAGCATACAAAGGAGAGATATTTAGAAATGTATCTACTAAGGGGTTGAAATGAGGGTTCAAAGTTTGTGTAAAACTTAGTAAATGTTGTTGTTAGAAATGTAAAAAATGGCGTTAGCTCACGGTTAAAAACAAAAGATATTGAAAAAAATATTTATCTAAGGGAGTGAAACAGGGGATGAAAATTTGCATGAAACTCAGCTAAAACAACTAAACAGCGAGAATATGTAAGAATTGTCAAAAATTTGGACCACGCGGGCCCAGAAATAATAATAGTAACGCGGACAAGGCCGCGGGTTTTTTCTAGTAAAACTAAAAAAAAATAGAGCAAACTAAATTTTTAAACAACACGCTTCCAAATAGTTGGGTAAATTTTTGTAAAAATATTGTTTCACCAGCAAAAGTAAAAAAAAAAATAGACAAAAAATACGTTCAACTAATTAAAAAGAGTACAGTCAACAAGATCGTCAGTTACTCTCACGCACCTCACGCAGTGGTAATAATGACTAAATCGCCATAAATTTAGGCAGCTTGATAGGTTGTTGACTGTACATAGGTACCTATATTGAGAGTAGCATGTGGCTCGGCAAATTGCGTTACGTCCCTTTGAACGCGTCTAATTAGAGGGTTTACGAACTCTATTAGTACGCCAGGGTGGGGTATTTTATTTACTATATCATCAGGCCCTTTCCCAGAGGCACCTAGCTTATGGACGTTTAAAATGTTTACAAAAATATTTTGACTTCACATTTAGATTTGGGCTTATTTTTCGTAAAAAAAAATGTTGTCCGTCACATCGCGATATAATTGGAAAGCAGCTACAAACACTTTTGCTTCTACAAAACATTTATGTGTGTAAATTAAATGTACTTATGTATACATGTATAATGTTTGTAGTTAGTTACATGCTCATCTGTATGCGCCTATCGCAAATTAGATTAATAGTTTTTTTTTCTCAAAAACCGTTTGGTAGGAATTTTAATCCACAAAAGGTGAACCATGATTGTGGTCAATAAAGATTTTTTTTAAATATGATTAAAACAAATACTTTTGCTATTACTAATGCTTTTGCTTTAAAATTTGGAATAAAAAAAGAAGATGTTGCAAGATCAAAATTTTCAAAGAAACTGTTTCTGAATTTGTTTTTTAGTTCCATTGTTAGTTTAGTTCCATTAAAAACAAAAATTTGACAAATTTCTATTTTATCTCAAAAAATGGATGCAGGCCTTATTGCTTCAAATTTTAGTTTAATTGGCGTTAATTAAGGTCTTTGACGTGTAAAATTTGATTGTATTTGTTCAACATTGGAATTCTAAGATGTCTAACGGAATATTAAATGATCAGTGTTCTGGAAAATGATTTTTCAGAGTTAATTACGGAGTTGAAATCAGATGAAAGATTTCAATCATTAAGTTTCAATAAATAAAAACGCAATGCAATTATAATAATTAAATGCAAATTTAAAAAAGGACAAAAATAATAATCTGTGGTGAAATGATGTTATGACATGACAAAAAAATGCATCGTTTGAAGCGTCATAGCTATCCGTTGGTTTTAGGTTATGTGACGTCCCAATAAATCCAATATGGCGCCCTCTATAGGCCAACAAAATTCGTCAAATTTTAGATATCTGACAGTTTAATATAGTGTTTATTTTTTACTTGTGTAGGTGTCACTGAGTGAAATTGCACTAAGTGATTTTCTTGTTAATGTTTATAGAGAAGTCTTGTATTGTCTTCTCCGTTTCTTATCTAGTTACTATGTTATATAGGAACTACTACTTTAAAGTATTTTTAGCAGCAATTGTGCTCCCTATACTTATTTTTTATATTAAGCTCTCAACTTTTAACTCAACTCAATTTGAATTTGCTGTATACACATGTTTTGAGTTGTTGCCTAGCTATAATATTTAAACATATATGTATATAATGTGTTACTTTGGTGACAGTTTGTTTTGTGTATCTTATTACAATAAAATTAAAATAAAAAAATGTCATGTACCTTTATATTAGATACGTATCGAAGGGCTTATTTGCCTTTTTAAAAATATATTAGCTTTTTTCTGTTAACTATGCTAGAATTACATAATTGAAAAAACATTAAAGTAAAATTTTCTTTTTAGAATTTAATATCTTTGTATTAATTTAACATTTACATTTTGTGTTAGCTGTACTTTGATCAAATAACTTCAGGACTCTCTGTCAATATTGAAAGAAGTCTGCTGTTTATATTTTATATCAATATTTTAATTTTCTGTTCCAGATAATTTACCTGTCCCAAGAATGATGAACTCGTAAGTAAAGTTAATATTACACTTCATTGTAATTTCAGTTTATTTTTAAAATTAATTAAGTCTAAAAACTTATTATGTAAGTAATTAAATTAAACATTTTAATTATATGTAATACTAGAGTTTGGTACCCGAAGGGTAAAAACGGGACCCTATGACTAAGACCTGTTGTGCGTCTGTCCGTGTATCTGTCACCAGGCTGTATCTCATGAACCGTGATAGCTACACAGTTGAAATTTTTACAGATGGTGTTTTTTTGTTGATGCTTCAAGAACAAACACTAAAACCAAAAAATATTTTAATTAATCTGCTATTCTGTTTCTTCATTATCTTTGCCAACAACCGTAATTAATACCTAACATTTCAAATTTTTAACATGTAATTTTTATGTTTTTAAATAAAACTTTAGCCTTGAATAGAGTACCCATATATTTTGATTTTTTTTATTAATGCAAATTTTAAAATAACATACAAACACGATTGTGTTTACCTTCTTACTGGATACTGAAATACATGAAATGTACATCTTTGTCCAAATTAACATCATTATCCTAAAAAACCTATTTTTTCTCTTTGCAAATTATTGGCGATTAGCGATCAAAAGTATTTTTAAACCATTGTTTAAACCACAAATTGAAAAATGTAACTACGATTACTTAAAAGTTGCGCACGTCTAGGTAACCAATTGTTCGTTTCATTCGATTGACCGACTGAACGGTTGACCGATAAATGTGGGACATCTCTGCTCTAATTTTCATTACGGGATCATTGGGTTTCATTGCTATTGCTTCTAATGAAACGAAATAAACTGTTTTCTCCTTGGTTAGATTTAGGTCGTTTTATCTTATAGTATACGTATTTGTTTTTTATAGCACGCTCGTATTAATCCAACAAGTTTTTTTTTTATATTTTCAAAACGAGTTTTTATCTTCACAATTACCTAAAAAGGTGTTCCTCAAGACGAATCAATCGTTGGGGTTATGTTGTCTTATCCAATTTATTTTAGAAATGCCATGACCACATTGACCACCTTCCAGCTCTATCATCAGATCAGCTCCATATAGCCATATACATATAAGTATAGCCATCTCCATAGCGATATACATATGAGTGCAAAATTTCAGCTCAATCGGACCCCATCAAAGTGGGTCCAATTTAACTAGCAAAATTTGATTACAGACAGGCAACGGGTAGAACTAAATAAAATATGTAGAAAGAAAAAGTACCATCTGATTCCCTTCGAGCAAAGTCCAGGGTGAACTGGGTACTTTCGGTGAAGGTAAACATCGTGAGGAAACCTGTATAATAACATAATATTAGGTTTGTTTTCATTTTGCCTAAAAAAACCTCATTGCATGCTTCTCTATACACAGTGACATCGACCAGACCTTGGCTCTAAACGTAGACAGATATTTACACCTAATGAATACTTGATCAAATTATTACTTTTCACCGACTCTGTAAACATTCGTATTAACACTACACAATTACTTCATAACGTGCCCTCCATCCATCAACCCATTCATTTACCTCCCAGACGTCACTCAACCTACCGCAACGCTATTAGGGTTGGCACTTCTTCAGATTATAAAAGTGAATCGAGCGCTTGAGCATTATCTTGCAGTGTATAATTTTTCATCTTGGTTTTGGTCGAAGGTAAAAAGAAGGCTGAAAACTTATAATAGCTGATCTATGCTCTATAATGCAAGAACAAAGAGAGGAAAATCAATAAAATATAATAAAACAGTATTAGGGTAAAATTATACTGCGTGAGCTAGACCCAAAGTTTAAACTTGTTATAGGATTCTGTATTCCAACCATACCATACTATATTTTATAATTAATATTTACATGCATATGGTTAAATATAAGCATTCAAGTCCCAAGATAATTTAAAAAATACCATTTATTAACATTTGTCTAGAATCGACATCTAGAACCTCTAACCCTAGAATCCAGAACCTCGACTTGGCGTTGTAAATCAATACGCCATAGGTAGATATTAATAACTTTTAATTAAATTCAATAAATAAACAGACCGTAATGAATAAAATATTTATAATGGCAAATGTATTAATTTTCACAAACATATAGGTATTTTTATTGAGGCATTTTATTTTTACGTCTAGCAACCCTGTCGGTCCGTGACGATTGAACGAAAACTAATAAAAACTCATGACCAATCAATTCTATTGGCCCTTTGAACTCAAAACGTGCATTTTCAGTCTTATTGGGTTGGGTTACAGTATGATTTCAAACGAAAAAGCCTTGGGTCGAAGTGACCGTTGTTTATTTAAAGTCAGCGTTGCTAATTTCGTTTCGTTTCATTTTAATTTACGAGAAATATCAAGTTAGTCAATTAGAAAATTGCTATAATCTGTTAGAACTGTTATCTATACATATAATAAAACAGTAAAATAGTCAAAGTCAACATTTTTTATTCAATGTAGGATAAATTTATCTCTTATTGAAGGTCATTTTTTTTAAATATTTTTTTTAGTGCAGAAGCTAAAAACTACTAGCGTTTCGGAACGACCACTGCTGGGAAGATTACGCCGAAAGAAACCCAGTTCAGTATTGGTCCCTACCCAGCCTGATGGGCTATGTTACAATTACAATACAGATTTACACTTAAGCTATACATTTAAATTATACAATTACAATTTGCAGACAACTATTTCCAAGAATTTTTCTCAGATGATGATAAGTAGTCATTTACATGATAATACGCATTTAGTGTCTGTACATTGAATATATTTACAAAAAAATTGGAGGCGATTGAGACATTGTAAAAGAGTAAGAATTAAAAAATAATGTCTGTCTGTTTGTCTATTTGTACACTCTAATCTCTGTGCTGTTAAGCCTGGGCAACATATAGGCTATAAATAATTTTGCGAAATGGAACACCTGATGCAGAACTATAATGGTCCAGCTATACTATAAGAAATATAAAGATGACCCCTTAGCAAAAGTTGTTTTGGCTGATGAGCATTTCTATCTACGCGAACAAAGTCGCGGGCTTCGGTAATTAATTAAATAAATACCAGAGCTGCACTCTTGTGCAGCGTTGTTATTAATAACAACTTCCATTTCACGCTGTCAACGACATGAAAATGACATTTCAGCTGAATGTATTAATTTCGTTCATTGACACATCTTTTAATATATTTTTATACGTTGTCGCTGACTTATTTTCGGACAAAAGTTACATTTGAATTAATATGAAAGTGCCAAATTATTTTTCGACATAAGGTTAAGATTATTTTTTTGTCATTTATCTTCATTTCGAGTGTTCTTTGATTCAAATTACCTAAACAACTGGTAAAACTAAGTTGTTTTTTGTGGGTGTAGCAGGTCGCTCTAAATCGGTCAGTTTGGACATCCTTGGGAGAGGCCTATGTGTGGACGTAATGTGGCTGGAATGATGATGATGATGATGATAAAGTAGCCAACTCAGTTGTCAGATTTTTTAAGCTGCTTAAATACATCTGACATAGCTTGAAGACTGATATAAATACCATAACGACATCCGTGACCAATGGCTTAACCTACCTTCTGAAGCACTGAGGAGCTAGAGAAAATCCTTTGCCACTTGTGATCATCCATCCGAGAGAGGGGTTGTTTAACATGCGAAAGAGCTAGGTATACGTACTTCCAGCAGGCCACCTGCTTGCCAAATTCGAGTTAATCTATGAAAGGAGGTCGTAATATTCCAGAAAGTCCGCATCTGCAAAATATAACATATAACAGTTGACGTCTGAGATCCGCGTCGTAAGGACTTGGAGTGGTATTGTTTCGCCGAGTGTGACAATTATATTATAATTATAGTTGCGGGGATGTTATGAATATTGCTTTTCTTAAAGTAAGTGAACGTTGAGAAATACGGGATAAAAAATGAACATTGTGTGTCTTTAAAAAAATAACTAATGTTAGGATTTCGTTAGGTGTATTTCCTTATTCACCTGAAAACTACAAAGATATAATAAATCTATTAAAGGATGTCATAGTTCCCTAAAATGTCCGTATTTGCTAAATATAACATCGTCCTATAGCTAACAAATCTATATTTATCTGACAATTGCAAAAAAATTATAAATCTATTAAAGAACGTCATTGTATCCGGGAATATCCACATCCGCAAAATATAACGATGCCCGCACTTAACGTCTGAGATCTGCGTCGTAAGGACTTGGAGTGTTATTGTTCCGTCGAGTGTGACAATTATAGTTGCGAAGATGTTATGATTATTGCTTTTCTAAAAGAAAGTGGTCGTTGAGAAATACAGAATAAATATGTGTCTTTAAAAATATAATTGATGTTAACATTTTGTTAGTTGTAGCGTCGTTATTTACCTGAAAACTGCAAAAATGTAATAAATCTATTAAAGGAGGTCATAGTTTCCTAGAATATCCACATCCGCAAAATATAACATGGTCCGCACTTAACGTCTGAGATCTGCGTCGTAAGGACTTGGAGTGTTATTGTTCCGTCGAGTGTGACAATTATAGTCGCGGAGATGTTATGGTCATTGCTTTTCTTAAACAAAGTGAACGTTGAAAAATACAGGATAAATAATGAACATTATGTGTCTATAGGGTCGTTATTTAACTGACATCTGCATTTTTTTTAAATCTACCTGCTGTACCCGACTTTGCTCCCAGTAAGAATTTCGGGCCTAAAACTATCCAATGTCCTTCTCCGGGTATCAAACTATATCCATATCGAATTTTATCTTAATAGGTTCATAGTTTAAAGCGTGAAGTGGTAACAAACAAACAAAAAAAAAATTAACAAACTTACTATCGATTTATAATATGAGTAAGATTAAAGGAGGTCATAGTATCCGGGAATGTCGACATCCGCAAAATATAACATCGTCCGCTCTTAAAGTCTGAGGACTTGGGAGTGTTATTGTTTTGCCAAGTGTGACAATTATAGTTGCGGGGATGTTATGATTATTGCTTTTCTTAATCAAACTAAATGTTGAGACAAACGGGATAAATAATAAACATAATGAACAAAATCACAGTTGCAGGGATGTCATTATAGATTAGGAGGTCACGACAAATTTGGTAACGCTAAGGGATATGGCTGACTCTGGTTTTATAGAATAAAGAGCACCTCTCTGATGCTAAATATGTTGGTCTGCCTGCGTGGAGTGGTTGCGTTACTTAGATATGGCGCCTGAAAAGTTGGTTATCGTGAATAAAAAAATTATACCGTAATTGACTAACTCTAGTTTCACAGGATGAAAAGCACCTTTGTGATGCTAAATATGTCAGTCTGCCTACGTGAAATGGTTACGTAACTTAGATATGATGCCTGAAATGTTGGTTTTTGTGACCAAAAAAATGGTAATGCAAATGGCTGACTCTGGTTTTACAGAATGCAGAGCACCGCTCTGATGTTAAATACATGTCAATCTGTCTGCGTTAAGTGATTGCGTTACTTAGATAGGGCGCCTGAAAAGTTAGTTACCTTGACAAAAAAAGAAAATTATAAGGCAAATGGCTGATTCTGGTTTCACAGGATGAAGAGCACCTCTCTGATGCTAAATATGTTGGTCTGCCTGCGTGAAGTGGTTGCGTTACTTAGATATGTCGCTTGAAAAGTTGGTTATCGTAAACAAAAGAAAAAATAATAACATAAATAGCTGACTCTAGTATCACAGAACAAAGAGTACCTCTCTGATACAAAATTTGACGTTGAAGTCTTGTTTGTTTTGTCGGTCTGCCTACGTGAAGTTCTAGTGTTACTTAGATATGGATATGGCGCCTGAAAAGTATGTTATCGTGATTAAAAGTAAAATTATAAGGCAAATGACTGACTTTGAACGGCTGCATATCGAGCAAAATACATCTATCGTTAGTATCCGATATTATATATACATGCTGCAGTTCACAATTGTACTAACAACAGTTTTGTCAACTTTTCAGAAGAGCATTTAGTTTAGAAAGTTTTCTAATGTTTAGTCCAGAACGGCACAAAAATAATTACATAATTTCACGTCTATTCAAGAGTTCCTTTGACTGCATTATATCCAAAAATTGTGGTATTATAGTTGTCTAATTTAAAAAATAGTAAAATAAACTTTAGTCCATTTGTGCACTAAACCTCATTATGTTAACAGGCAAATATTTTTTCAAAACTAAAATACACTTCACCCCCAAACTACACAACCGATTTCGATAATTCCGGCGTTAACAATTATAATAACGCCGGAATTATATTTTTATAAATTCCATGTTCAAGTATTGACTGATTTCAACAAAATTTCAAAGTCGGGCGTATCATACGCATTTATAACATTTACACACGTGTTAAAGTTATGCAAGTGCATAATTTGTTACCGATTATTTGAAGGTGCCTTCACCGATTTGAAAAATTCTTTTATCGAAATCGGTTGTGTAGTTTGGGGGTGAAGTGTATTTTAGTTTTGAAAAAATATTTGCCTGTTAACATAATGAGGTTTAGTGCACAAATGGACTAAAGTTTATTTTACTATTTTTTAAATTAGACAACTATAATACCACAATTTTTGGATATAATGCAGTCAAAGGAACTCTTGAATAGACGTGAAATTATGTAATTATTTTTGTGCCGTTCTGAACTAAACATTAGAAAACTTTCTAAACTAAATGCTCTTCTGAAAAGTTGACAAAACTGTTGTTAGTACAATTGTGAACTGCAGCATGTATATTTAATATCGGATACTAACGATAGATGTATTTTGCTCGATATGCAGCCGTTCAAAGTCAGTCATTTGCCTTATAATTTTACTTTTGATCACGATAACATACTTTTCAGGCGCCATATCCATATCTAAGTAACACTAGAACTTCACGTAGGCAGACCGACAAAACAAACAAGACTTCAACGTCAAATTTTGTATCAGAGAGGTACTCTTTGTTCTGTGATACTAGAGTCAGCTATTTATGTTATTATTTTTTCTTTTGTTTACGATAACCAACTTTTCAAGCGACATATCTAAGTAACGCAACCACTTCACGCAGGCAGACCAACATATTTAGCATCAGAGAGGTGCTCTTCATCCTGTGAAACCAGAATCAGCCATTTGCCTTATAATTTTCTTTTTTTGTCAAGGTAACTAACTTTTCAGGCGCCCTATCTAAGTAACGCAATCACTTCACGCAGACAGATTGACATGTATTTAACATCAGAGCGGTGCTCTGCATTCTGTAAAACCAGAGTCAGCCATTTGCATTACCATTTTTTTGGTCACAAAAACCAACATTTCAGGCATCATATCTAAGTTACGTAACCATTTCACGTAGGCAGACTGACATATTTAGCATCACAAAGGTGCTTTTCATCCTGTGAAACTAGAGTTAGTCAATTACGGTATAATTTTTTTATTCACGATAACCAACTTTTCAAGCGACATATCTAAGTTACGCAACCACTTCACGCAGGCAGACCAACATATTTAGCATTAGAGAGGTGCTCTTCATCTTGTGAAACCAGAATCAGTCATTTACCTTATAATTTTCTTTTTTTGTCCAGGTAACTAACTTTTCAGGCGCCCTATCTAAGTAACGCAACCACTTCACGCAGGCAGATCGACATATTTAGCATCAGAGAGGTGCTCTTCATTATGTGAAACCAGAATCAGCCATTTACCTTATCATTTATTGGTCACGCTAACCAACTTTTCAGGCGCCATATCTAAGTAACGCAACCACTTCACGCAGGCAGACCAACATATTTAGCATCAGAGAGGTGCTCTTCATCCTGTAAAACAAGAGTCAGCCATTTACCTTATAATTTTTTTTGGTCACGATAACCAACTTTTCAGGCGCCATATCTAAGTAACGCAACCACTTCACGCAGGCAGACCGACATATTTGGCATCAGAGAAATGCTCTTAATCCTGTGAAACCAGAGTCAGCCATATCCCTTATCATTTTTTTTTGGTCACGATAACCAACTTATCAGGCGCCATATCTAAGTAACGCAACCACTCCACGCAGGCAGACCAACATATTTAGCATCAGAGAGGTGCTCTTTATTCTATAAAACCAGAGTCAGCCATATCCCTTATCGTTACCAAATTTGTCGTGACCTCCCGTTCTATTATTATTGCTTTTCTCAAACAAAGTGAAGTTGAGAAGAAGAAGAAGAAGAAGAAGTCTTTAATAAATTACTCATGTTAAAATTTTGTTAGCTATAGGATACATATGTATCTGACAAATGCAAAATTTCAATAAATTCCATTGGATTTAACACATAATCGCACAGGGGCAGGTCAAGTAGATATAATCACAAATCTTTCTTGTGCCTAATGAAATATTTGCCAACTATTAAAGTGCGATTTTTAAATATTGATAAAGAAAAATATGCATAATTAATTAAATTATGCGTATCGCGTGGGTGTGTGTATATTTGCAAAGCCGTTAGCCTGTGTTTAGTGTTTAGATAAAACAATATATTAAATTTTTTAAAGGTTGGAAATTCCTCGAATAATAATTATGTAGTATTTTTTTTTCTAATAACTTTTTTGTACCAAATAACAAAATAAAATACAACAAATTTGAAAGAGTTAATAAACGATATATAAAAATCTATTCCAGTCAACCTGCGATAAATTGAGAGGATATTTACTCCATTAAGGTGATCGATAGTTTTCCATACAAATTTGGGGGATTTCACTGCGCTGTTTGACTGTACTGTACATCCAAACTAAAACACGATATCGTTTTGTCTCATTATACATTCTGTCTGTATGGAAACAGAATAGTAAAATAAAAGCCATCAAAAAGTGATGAGCCAACAAAATACTGTTGTTCTTGCTAATTTTAACGCAATTTTGGGCGTAAATAAGTAATTAAAGAAGTGTTAAATCTCAATAAAAATTAACACCTCAACTCAGTTATTGAAGATCTAAACAAACTTTGTTTGTAATTGACTTATGAATTTTTTCATAAATCTTGTTTTTTAACCTTAAGTTTAACCAAATAACGAAAAGTCTTTTGGAAAATATAATAATGCTCTGTCTACTCTATTAGGGATGAAAATGTGATAGTACAAAATTTTTTCATTGACCAAGCGAGCAAAGTGAGCGAAGCGAAGCGTTTCGAGATTCGCCAAAAATGCATTTGTTCGGCTGTCCGGCTGTTGTCGTCTACAGGTCGCATTTCATAACGGATTCTTTTCAAATTTTCTTAGAAGGTACAAAAGTTGTATAATATTTTAAAATTATTTTTTTTCCAAATTTTTCGAAACAAAAAAAATATGGTAGTTAAAAACTTAAAAAAAAAACATATTTCAGCCACTCCAAAAATAAACAAAAATGTCATAAAACTTTTTGTTGTCATTATTAAGACTCAACTTATTGTCTTTATTTAACCGATAAACTTTAACGGTAGGGGGTACTCGCCAGGAGTGCTATTTTTCATTGAGGGACTCAGCGCTCGCGTAAAATACAAATTGATCGTATTTTTGAAACCGTCGTGTCAGCGAAAAACAATATTGTTTTACGCAGAAAACATCGATAATTTGTCTATGCTTTTCTAAAAATTCGAACATGAATAAAAAAGCAACGTGAAATGGAACGGATTTCCCATAATTGGTTTCGATGACATATCTACGCTACAAATGTCAAAATTACGAGTGGTCAAGACCACTCGCTGCAAATCCTTCGCAAACTACCTTCAAAATGCGCCCGTTTGGAAATGCTCGTGCAAACCCTTCGTAATGTGAAAAGTGATTTCAAAAATACGTCTCCTGGTCTACAGCTGACAGAGCAGCGACTATTAATACCAGGTGAGAGTTCACCTTTAATTTTCTAAAAAAAAGTTGCTGACCTTGTCGAGCCGGTTATAAAATCCGCGGCCTTCGAAATTCAAATTATTTTTACCGAATATCTTGCAGATGTCTGGTTAACATCTGCATAATTTATTCATATTTTTATACTGGCTGTTAAACAAGTTAAATTCTTTTTAGATAATTTTAGGTTTCCGTTTTATATATAATTAATTATTTGTTAAGCTTTTTAACGTAAAATATGCAATTTTATTTATTTAAAAACATTTTAAAGCTTCTTGTTTACGGAATATCATATACTTTCAGAAATACAGATTTTTTAATCTTATTTCGTTATAGTTTTTTTAATAAAATAGGATAAAATGGCTGTGTTACGGACTAAATATACTATTAAAAAAAAAAAAAAAAATTTTTTTGCATAAAAGTAATCATAACACATAATTTGTAAAAAAAAATTCGATATCCAGAATATATATGTACATTGAATATATATAAAAATTGATACTTTATATCCCAGTCACATGTTTAAACATTGAAAACGTGTGTTTATTTCAAACGCAGAACACGTACGGAACTTCCTGAAGGCACATTAAGGCTTCTTTTTAATATTGAGACACCTTTTATACGTTCACGTAAACACGTACTTGTCTTTGTAATGTTAACCTACAAATTAGAGCATTTTCCTTCAATAATTTTGAAAATTTTACACTTTTCTAACGCTTAAACTTAAGTTAACAAAACTAGCTTAAACTTATGGTAACTTAAGCTTCACATTTAAGGAGCACGATGGCACAGCGGGAGTGCGCATTACTACCGCTTACTCTATTCGTTAAGCCTTTAGGTAGTTTGAAAAATGTGACACCAGTGTTGGCCACTTACACACACGCAAAGAAAGCAAACAAAACAACAAGTGCTTTGGTGTGGTCTGCACTTGGATGGGTGACTAAAATTGCCATAAACATTTTTCGAGCTCCATTGTGCTTTAGAAAGCACGTTTAAGCCTTCTAGTACGTTACTAGGTCTAATGTTAAATTACAGGAAAACTTTTTTTTTTTTTTTACATAGATTGAGCTAGCCCCAAAGAAAGTTCGAGACTTGTGTTATGGGATACTAACTCAACGGTACTATATTTTATAACAAATACATATATAGATAAACATCCAAGACTCAGGACAATTTGAAAAAGGCCATTTTCCAGCTTGCCCTGACCGGGAATCGAACCCGGCACCTCTGGGTGGCGGACTAGCATGGTGACCACTACGCCACGGAGGTCGTCACTGTCTTGTCTATAAATCCAATGGGGTAGACAAAGTTTTAAAAAAAAAGTATTGTTTCTTGCAACTCATCACTATTTTGATTCCATTTTCCCACCTTTTCGCTAATCATCACCCTAAAAGCAGCCTTTTTGCGGCATTAGGTCGCAAAACTCAAAGGGTTATGTCTGTTCCATTAGGGGTAATGACGTCATAGTATACCCACCAATGTGTTAAAATGTTTACTGTGCAGTTACATCGAAGCGAAAGTTTGTAACACTATTTTATTTTTATTTTTTAAGGGGTTACCAAAAATTTTCTTGTTTATTACTTGAAAGGAAGTGAAGATATCATTTAAAATTTTATCTTGATCTAACATTTAAAAGTGAGAACGTGAAGATTTGCCAATGTGCGAAGAAAATCTTCACGTTCTAACTGTAAACTATAACCAGTAGTTCATAAAATAATATAAAAGGTTATCTAGGGCTTGATCAAGACAAAATTTAATATCTCCGGAGCCTTTCAAATATTTTTTTTTAAACGGGTCAGCACCCGAAAAATAAGTTCCCTTAAGAATTTTGTTATTTATTTTTAATGTACCGCAAAATGTTACAATACCAACACACCTCAGAATATTGGAACAGACATCTGTCAAACACTAAAATAATAAAACACACAAAAGTGCCAATGTAGCAACTCCATTACGTCTTATTGTGTCAGAAAAGAAAAACAACATTCACGCATAAAAATATGATAATTCCACCCGAATTTCTTTTGCAATAAGACTCATTTTCAAAACGCAAGGATGAATTCAAAAATGGAATTTAACCCTTCCTACTGAAATATTCAGTGGCCCCACCGCATCGAACTACAAGAAGCGCTCTAATGATAAATTCAAATCTCGAACCTCTGGGGAACAAAGCAATCAGGCGCCGAACAAAGGTTGCGCCGGCCGCCCGCGGCGCAACTTCTCCATACAAAGTTGAGAAAAGGCGATGTGACTTTGGTGGAGCGTTGGTTTGGAGACAGGGTATATCTCGTCCTCGTAAACTGCGCTCTTTCTTGCGCTTTTTTTTAAATTGATTATTGTTACTGTTTTATTTTCCCACTAGCTAGGCCCGCGACTTCGTTCGCGTGCACTTTATGTCTCTGGAAAATGCTCATCAGGCTGAATAACTTTTACTTAGGCGACATTTTTATATCTCTTATAGTTTAGCTGGACCATTATGGTTCTGCATCAAGCGTTTCATTTTCTAAAATCATTTATACCCTATATGTTGCCCAGGCTTAATAGCTATATCACAAAAAAATTGCATTCAAATCCGTCCAGTATTTCCGGAGATTAGCGTGTACAAACAGACAAACAGACAAACAGACATACAGACATACAGACAAACAGACAAACAGACAAACAGACAAACAGACAAACAGACAAACAGACAGACTTTTTTTTCAATTCTTACTCTATTACTATGTCTCCATCGCCCCCAATATTTTTTTTGGAAATATATTTAATGTACAGACACACTTTTTTTACTGTTTTATTATATGTATAGATATAGATTTTAATGTAGCCGCTGTAATGTGGGATTGGGCGGGTCATGTCTGTTGTATGCATCCTGAAAGATGGGCACATATAGTCACCAACTGGACTCCGGACTGTCGAAGAAAGAGAGGAAGACCAAGAAAAAGATGGGCGGACGACCTTACACAGTTTGAAAAAGAATGGCAAATCACGTCTAGAGACCGCGATAGATGGAAACAAAGAGGGGAGGCTTTTGCCCAACGATGGGACCTATTATAGCTAACGAAAAAAAAATGATAACTGTATTATTAGTACCTTAGCGACAAACGACGCGACATGTATTTCTTTAGTAACAACAAAATATTAATATTTTTTCAAAATAAACTACACAACCAATTTTATAAATTGTTTAAATGTAAATATGGTGAAAATTAAAAATTTGACTGCCAACGATCTGAAGAATGACCTTTAAATTATTTTATAAATAACATATGAAAATAATTGCGTTAGTTTATCTAGATTTAAAACGAGTTTACGCCAAAAGTTGACACTTTTGGCGAAAACTCGTGCTTATTTTTAAACAATTTATTTCAAATGAGCCACTTCTTCTACCATTTCGCCTTAAACCTAGTAACAAAGTTAGTCTGCGTTTTATAATAAGATGGTTACTGTTTTAAATCACGTACTGAAAATATAACACTTTTAATAAAGGATTGTACTTAATACTTATTACTAATTACTTCCATGCTGGTCTGGGAGAAAAGGAAAAACTTAGAATGTACCAGCTGCTTTTCTTCCTGCGCAGATCTTAAGAGCCGATCAAGGGAATGGGCGAAAATTAGAATTGTGTTAATAGGCGATGAGGCTAGCAACCCATCACTATTTTGATTTCTTCATACACCTTCTTGCCCAAATCAAGCTAAAAGTGGCCTTTGAGTCTTGCAGCCCTGGGCTCTATCTGCTTAGAGCCGCAAGACCCAAATTGCTCTGTCTGCCCCATTAGGGATAAAGACGTGATAGTATGTATGTATGTATGTTGTACTTAAATTTTCATATCAAGACTTCTGTCCATGAGATTCGCCAACTTTACCTTACAAAGTTGTGGAAACAGTGACTTTTGCAGGGCGCTCGTTTGTAGTTTATCAAGTTCGGTGTTTATAGGGCGAATCGAATTTAATTATGGATTGTTTCTGTTCGGATCGGATTTAATTAACGGGGAAGTTGATTGAAGATGGAGTCGAAGTGGAGTGAGTTGAGAAAGTTAAGATGTACTTTCGTCGAATGCCTCGTTTCGATGAATTCCCTTGTATTTAGGACAAGTATTTATGTTGTCTTTAAAGTTACTGCAAGTCTTTTCAACCGTCTTCAAAGAAAGGAGGAGGTAATTGTTGGTTGGTCGTTCCGAAACGCTAGTAGTTTTTAGCTTGTCCACTAAAATAATATTTTAAAAAAGACCTTCAATAAGAGATAATTTATCCTACGTTGAATAAAAAATGTTGACTTTGACTTTATCAATTCGACGTGTGTATATATTTTTTTGTGTATGTTACTTCATAACTCCGTCAAATATGAACCGATTAAAAAAAATTATGTTTTGTTTTAAAGAATGCATTGCAAGGTTGGTCCCATGTAATATTTTTAAGATCGGCGTATAGATCTTGGAGTTGGAGACCGAAATTTCTCAACAGACAAAATACATTTGCGTGCTTTGAATCTCGTACTGAAAGTACAACAATTCTTATAAAGGATTGTACTTAAATTTTCATATCAAGATTTCTGTCCATGAGATTCGCCAACTTCACCTTACAAAGTTGTGGCAACAGTGACTTTTGCAGGGCGCTCGTTTGTAGTTTATCAAGTTTGGTGTTTAAAGGGCGAATCGTATTTAATTATGGATTGTTTCTGTTCGGATCGGATTTAATTAACGGGGAAGTTGATTGAAGATGGAGTCGAAGTGGAGTGAGTTGAGAAAGTTAAGATGTACTTTTGTCGAATGCCTCGTTTCGATGAATTCCCTTGTATTTTCGACAAGTATTTGTCTGTCAAAAGTCTTTAAAGTCACTGTAAGTCTTTGAAAGGTAATGTTTCTTGATAGTATGGGATTTACAATTGTTAATCTTAACAAATCAAAGTCCTCCCGTGGGTGTCGTAGAAGGTGACTTAGAAAATACAAGCTAAACAAAGTTAATAAACATCAGTGACCTCTCCAACTTGTCGGTTCAGCGAGGAGTGTGTAGGCCAAGTCCTCTGTCTGCTCTGGCCAAGTATGGCTCTGGTAGTACAGAGAGGGTCTGTTTCTGCAGTCAAGACTAAAAAAACCTGATAATAAAAAATTAAGTAATGAATCTAAACTTCTTCTTCTTCAGCCTTTATTCACCCATTGTTGGGTATAGGCCTCTTCATGGTGTTTCTACTTGACCCGGTCTTCTGCAGTTCGCATCCAGGTCTTGCCCAATATTTTATAGATGTCATCGACCCAGCGCATAGTTGGTCTCCCAATAAGAAGAAGACAGAATTAATGGAGAGGTGCAGGAATGAGGAATGGGGAACGGGGATACATATTGCGCGGGACATTAGGAGATTCCGTTATGTTTGTATGTTTGTTTGTTAATTCTTTATTGTACAAAAAGGACACTACAAATATACAGTAGATAACAAAAAGGCGGACTTATCCCTTTAAGGGATCACTTCCAGTCAACCCAACGCCAGAGGAGATAATGCTATTAATTAGGGTGGAACTGGATGGAGGTGGTGGGTGGATTATGTATGTAATACTCGTAATTATTCTGTGATCTTATAGTTATTGCCGCTTATCTGTAGGAGCCCTTGAGTTCCCAAATAGGGTTGACGTCAGGCAGGCGTCCGGTTGTAAAACTATGTCTAAATCGCCCAAAGTGTTCCGGCATTTCTTCTCAATTTTTCATGATCTTCAAGATCCTTGTATTAATATGCCAAACGGCATCTTATTCAAGTATATCTTATTATTAACTGCCTCCGTGGTGTAGTGGTTAGACCGTTTGGCTCATACCCGGAGGTCGCGGGTTCGATTCTCGGCGGGGGCAACGACTTTGTGTTGTAGTCCTAGTTTGGTTAGGACATTGTAGGCTGATCACCTGATTGTCCGATAAGTAAAATGATCCGTGGTTCGGAGGGCACGTTAAGCCGTCGGTCCCGGTCACTGTCTTTGACATTGGTCGTTACCTAAAACCATGTCAGAGGCCTTTAAGGCAGTTTAAAAACTCCGACACTTGTGTTAGTCACTAACACACACGAGAAGAAGAAGATTCAAGTATATCGATTTAAGGTAACGAAGTGTCTTCTATTCTAGTTCAAATGGCTTTCTGACTGCGTAATAGTTTGTCCAAAGTTTTTGCAAAGTCGAATGACAGTTACCTCAAAAAATATTCGTATTATTATTACACTAAAGTAAAAACATGCTGACAACATTGTCAGTTAAAACATGATCCTAATTACTTACTTTTATTAAGTTGTAAAACTTTGTTAAGCATTTCATATGAGTTTGCAAAAAGTTTTTGATATTTCAAGAAATGAAATTTTGAAGTAACAACTTTCTAATTTAAATGGTAAAAACAATTCACAAAATAACTGACTGTTTCTAAATAAATGATCTAAGTAGATGGCAGTTAACAGAAAATTCTTAAACATTTCATGTAGATCCACAATATTCTTGAATTGCAAACATATATTCGTTAAAATCACTCCACGTTCCAACTCTTACGTTTTAATTAAAATTGTTAATTTCCAATACGATCAGGTTTATTTCCAATGTTATTCTGCCATCGGAATTTCAAATATGAAGCATAGTCTGAATACAGATTCATCTAATTAGAATATTGGGTGTCCACCATGATATTTTATTTTCTGAAGATGTAGAATACTATACAAATTCTAAATTCTCATATATTTTTCGACTTGAAATTAATTTGTGAAAAAAAGGTTTTACGTCTATCATATTAGGATGCAATTCGGTTTGTGACGTCTAAAATAGCTTGACGTTTTCTGCATTAGGATGAAAGTTAATTTAAGTAAACAAAGCATGTCATGTCTCATTTCGTGTCAAAAACACAAAGCTTTTTCGGGCCGGCCTAAATTTCAATTGCGTCTTTCAACTTGTTCAACATATCAAATATTACGACAATTTTTCATAGACATGCTACGATCCTAAACTCTTTTGCGGCATCTACACTTATATCATGCCCTCCGGTGACGGGTACTACTAATTTCTTTTTCTAGATCGACAGTCTGGGGGTAACTCAACTACGACGATTTTGAGCGCTACGACACAGACCGCGACATCTTCAGCTTTCTTTACCGCAGGGTATCTAAGATTATAATTTTGTCGATTATCTGAAATGACGTTTGAATCGTAATTAGTTTGGGAGATATTGTTTGTTGATTAGGATTGGATTTCGGTCAGGCTCGGTTTGCGGTTATCTTGATGTGAATTATAAATGATAGTGGATGTTGGAAATGTTGAAATGTTTGTAGATTAAATTAAGTAGCCTATAATACTAATCTATACTTAATGTTCACGATAGTCAGAAAATATTACCTTTTTTGTTATTATTGGTAGTTGGTATATATTTATTATCAACCCTACCAAAGTTTTTTCTTTGTTTTCGAAGGCTGTTTAAAATTGGTGAAAAATTTTCAAGATACCTTTTTATTCTGCATTCGTATCAATTAATTACACATAATCACTTTTTCCCAAGGAAAAAAGTGGATCAAAGACGCTGCATGCAAGCGGCCGCTCTAGATCGGTCATTTTGGAAATCTTTGGGAGAGGCCTATGTCACAGGTATGGCACTTCATACAAACGGAGCAGCGTATATACCTAATACTAATACAAACGAAACAATCCGTCCGTGCACACGTCACATGTGTGAGTTAAAAAATCAGGGTCGCCACCACAGAATTTGTTGCTTTGCTTACCTGTTTTTATCACTCGGAAATCTATAAAATTTTCGTTATTTATTGTTTTCCGTGGATAAACAATGATAATGTGCGCAGTTTCTCACCATTATAATTCAAGAATCCTAAGTGACTCGCGTAATGTCAACGTGCGACTACCAATAACCCTGTTTACTGGCGCTTACACCTCACAATAACGGGGGAAGGGTTGCGGGGACACCAGATTGCGGGGGACGGTGCGAGTTTCCGTTTTGTATGTAATACTATTATTAATTCTGTTCCTATGTCCAGCAGTGGACGTTATGCGGCTGAAATGATGATGATGATGACTTTTTTCCCAATCATTTCGCTTCATCATAAATGCGCCGTTATGAATATCAAACTTGAGAGCGTGGCTGGTGTAACCATTATTTTCTCTCATTTTGGCAGAATTAATAAAATAATGGCTGAGTTTAGAAATTCCAACACATGTAATACTGAGATATCGTGCCTTTTATATATTAAGTCACTCACAAATAAAAATACTACTTAATAAATATTAATATAATGCTAATAACCGATTCCACGCAGTCTGCGTATCCAAATAACTCACATATGAAATTCGACGCGCCGCGCCGGTAGAAACCAGCGCGTGGATATCTGTAGTAAGAGATTAAATTTGCGTAACGTATATGTAGATGATGTAAAATGAATCGATTCATTTTATGTAATGACGTGACAAGTCAAACGCTTAATAAGTACTTCATGTAAGTATCTAACACATGCTTAAAAAGTGAAGTTACACTTACACATACATACTATCACGTCTTTATCCCTAATGGGGCAGACAGAGCATTTTGGGTCTTGCGGTTCTATGCCCAGGGCCGCAAGACCCAAAAGCAACTTTTAGCCTTTTTTAACACTTACACATACTTAAAATAAAAACACATCAATAAATTCATTGCAAGTGTGTGCTGCAGCAAGACAAATAGGTAAAGCTCAGTCTCAGTTATGCCACTTAAAGTTGACCTAGTCGATACTTTTCCTATACAATATTTCCTCCACTGTTTGACATTTTATATCTAAAGTTTAGCATGATATCGTTTTGTCTCATTATAAATGTTGTCGGTATGGATACAGAATAGTAAAATAAAAACCCATTGAAAAGTAATGAGCCATCAAAGTTTTTTTGTTAATTTTTACGCAACTTTCGGCGTAAATAAGTAATTAAAGAAGTGTAAAATCTCCAAAACAAAGACGGCACCGTTATATACCGGCTTAATTATCGAAGATAATAATAAACTTTATTTGTAATAAATTAATGCAACAGTTTTGCTTAAAAATCCTTTTCCCAAATGACGTAATTTTTTTACGCGCTTGATTTACCATAATTGTCGCTCCGTTTCACCACACTGCTTTCGCCCGCCATAATGTTAGGTGTAACAGCATGCTTATAGACCACGCCCACCTGTAAGTTTGAGTCCGCGACTAGTTCAATCAACCTTAAAGCGGAGTATCTTTATGCCGACTACTACTACAAACGAAACTATACATCCGTGCACTCGGAAATGTGTGTGTTCACCGCTCAACACCTTATTCTTTTATTTTTTTAACTTTATTACAATATACATGTAAATGGCGGCCTTAAGGCCAGGGGCCTTTTTTACCAGTCAACCAACAGGTGATGGTGAGATAGTAATCTTTTGGGGTAAGTACCTACAACAGCAACTAACTAAAAAGACAAAAAACGACGGGTTGCACTCTGGGAGTGCCGGCAGAAGTGAAAACTTGAATATTAACGTTGTGCATTTTTGATGTTTTGGAATGGTTAGGGAATAATTTTGCACGAATTGCTTTAATTATCAGTATAAAATATTTCAAATCTTTTCTGAACCACAGTCTGTCACAAAATTCACAAGCATGACTAAATTCATTTTCAACAAAATCATTTTCAAATATACAGCAGTATGGCCACTACACAGACGGTCGAGCCATCAGCTGTCACCATCCATGGATGCGCGTAGCACGCTGTAACATAAACACACACGAACATTCGCGCAAGCGCCCTGCGCCGTCTTACGAATTTTCGATCAGGTCACGTGTCCTGACGCGAGTTTAACATTTTTTACCCATTCAAAAAAAAGTGCACAACGCCGCCAAAGAAGTTTTCACTTCAAAAAGAAAGGAGTAACCTTATAATTATTAAGTAAGTACATATAGTCGTTTAATATATATCGTGGATAACCCTACACATAAATATACATAAATAATAATTCAAAAATAAACCATACATAAACTACATAAATACTACTTATATAGCCGGTGACAGTTTTCGGAGATAATGTGCACGCACTGCTCTCTTAAACGCAAGACGAGATTCAGCTTTCCGGATACTGACTGGTAAGGCGTTCCAAAGCCGTACAGCTTAAGCGACAAATGAATTATTATAGAACGCGATCCTTCTTCATGGCGAAAACGAGGAAGAGATGCGAGGAAGGGGAACGGGGCTGCATATTGTTGCGCAGGACCTTTGGAGATTCCGTTCTGTATGTAATGCTTATAATTATCTGTAGCTCAGTAATAATATTGCCTCGAAAGCTATGCACTAAGTATCTATACATATAATAAAACAGTAAAAAAAGAGTGTCTGTACATTAAATATATTTCCAAAAAAAATTTTGGGGGCGATGGAGACGTTGTAATAGAGTAAGAATTTAAAAAAAAATGTCTGTCTGTTTGTCTGTTTGTCTGTTTGTCTGTATGTCTGTTTGTCTGTTTGTCTGTTTGTACACGCGAATCTCCGGAAATACTGGACGGATTCGAATGAAACTTTTTTTGTTATATAGCTATTAAGCCTGGGCAACATATAGGGTATAAATGATTTTGGGAAATGGAACGCCTGATGCAGAACCATAATGGTCCAGCTAAACTATAAGAGATATAAAAATGCCGCCTTAGTAAAAGTTGTTCAGCCTGATGAGCATTTTCCAGAGACATAAAGTCCACGCGAACGAAGTCGAGGGCTTCGGCTAGTATTCAAATAAACATTATTTTGCCACATAGAAAAGAAAAAAAAACAAACATTTATCAAACGCAAAATTATAACTAGTTGCATGGGCTTAAAATGTGATTTTTATTACATTAATATATCGACAGAGAACTACTGGTTGTGATAAATATCGCGGGTCAAGCAGAGGTCACGCCACGGCTTTGAGAGGAAATAAAGGCGGAATTACCATATTAGTTAATCTATAACCCCGATGAGATTTTGATGTTGGCTATTTGTGAAATTATATGGTTTGTCGATAGAAAATATACATTCATACATTGTATATACACACACACATACACATTTTCACGTCTATATCCCTGACGGGGCAGACAGAGCCCGGGGCTGTAAGATCCAAAGGCCAAGCTTAGCGTGATGGTGGGCATTAAGATAGAAAAAGAATAAAAATAGTGATGGGTTGCTAGCCACATCGCCTATTACCATGATTCAAATCCCGCCCACATATACACTATAGTTTAATAATTAAATAAAATTAACAGACAAAAACTAAAAAAATATCGACATTTCCGAACGAGAGTGCAGCAGCCGCCCGGGCAATTTGTATGGGAATGTCTATTTTTTTGTTTTTGACTGTTGTTTTATCATTATAATTACTATAGTGATCTAGTACAGCCCGTGGTTTGATTTATTACGGCTATGTCCCTTCCACGTGGTAAAATGTCAGTACAATAATATACATACATACTATCACGTCTTTATCCCTAATGGGGCAGACAGAGCATTTTGGGTCTTGCTGTTCTATGCAGAGCCCAGGGCCGCAAAACCCAAAAGCCACTTTTAGCGTCATGTACAATAATATAGATGAAATAAAATATGTAAACTATTCCGATTTATTTAAAAATGTCAAACATTTGGTAAATGGGTAGTTTAGCAAACGTTTTGAATTTTTAACTACTCTGTATTTACGTGAAATTTTGAAATAAGGGGGATAGGGAGAAAACATATTTTACCTAAAAAAGATTTACGAGTAGCAAAGTTTTAAAAAAACACACACACACTTCTGTTTTTTTATTTAACCCCGTTAATTATTAAAAAGAAATGTCCTATAAGACGTCCTACATTTTACACATACATACATACATACTATCACGTCTTTATCCCTAATGGGGCAGACAGAGCATTTTGGGTCTTGCGGTTCTATGCAGAGCCCAGGGCCGCAAGACCCAAAAGCCACCTTTAGCGTCATGGTGGGCGAGAAGATGGAAAAGCAATCAATACAGTGATGGGTTGCTAGCCGCATCGCCTGTTAACATGATTTGCATTTCCGCCCATTCCCTCGATCGGCTTTTACGATCTGCGCGGGAAGAGAAGCAGCTGGTACATTCTAAGTTCCCTTATCTCTCCCAGACCAGCATGGGAGACATTTTACACGTTTTCATTAAACTGATAATCAAAATACGTATTAATAATGTACGCTGCTATTAATAGAATCTCGAAATATGCGAGAACTAGGTTATTGTTATCTATATATATTTTAGGCCCAACGCAGACGACAGACTAATCCGTGATGCGCACCGAAATTTTTGCGCGTCGTGTGCGTTACTGCGTATGATTCCATGGGTTCTATTTTCACAGACTATCAGAGACTAAAAAGTGCGTCATGGATAGTCTGTCGTCTGAGTTAGGCCTAAACGAGTATAACGAAACTACACTTCAACATTAAACGAACCGACACTCAAACATCCAAAACTAATAAACAACAATCTATTCATCAATATTTTAACAACATATATCGATAACTTTTAATATTTTATCAATAATAATTAATAACTTCACGACTTGGAAATCCATATATCTCAAATAAAATAAATCACATAGCTAAATATAAATTAATATAATTCCATATAAAGACCTGTTCCATCACATTAGGATCTACAGCAATTAATTTGAAGGTTGTTAGGTTGCCGCTTGCGACATAGTACCTAACTGAACTTTGACATTAGTAAATAATACTAAGTAAACAAGGTTTGACAAAACAAATCAAATTAGAGTTATTCTCGAACTAAGACTAAATAATTTGGTCTGAGATCTCGACGGGTCTTAAACTGTCAAATGTCAAAAATCATGGATTTATGTGTGAATTGAATGTTCATAAAGGAGTACTGATACCTACTTTAATGTACGGTAGTGAGAGTTGGGTATGGCAGAGAAAGCATGAAAGTAGAATAAATGCAGTTGAAATGCGAGCGCTGAGGAGTATGTGTGGTGTTACTTTGAAAGATCGAATACGGAATGATGCCATAAGGGAGCGGTGTGGAGTAAAAGAGGATGTTGTGACAAAAATAGAGAAAGAGATGTTAAGATGGTTTGGGCATGTAGAAAGGATGGATGAAAAGAGATTGACGAAAAATATTTATATAACAAATGTGAAAGGAACAGTAGGAAAGGGTCGGCCTCGGCGAACATTCTGCGACCAAATTGCAGACGTTCTAAAAAAAGGAGAGGTAAAAAGAACCTTAACCGAAGGGCATGTATGAAGAGATTGATGAGTTTAGATGAAGCAAAAGAGGTTTGTCAGGATCGTAGCAAGTGGAGGTTCATAGTCTCTGCCTACCGCTGCCGGAAACAGGCGTGATATTATGTATGTATCTATGGATGTATCTGTGAATATTTGCATCACTTAATAACTTACTTTCCTGGCTCAAAAATAAACATTTGGTACTGTCAAGAAAATAAATCTTCACAAAACAATGTAATTTGTCATGATCATAATCCATTTTTAACGTGATTTTCAATTTATTATTGCAGAAAAAATTGATATTAAAAGCGTTTTTAGCCGACTTAAAAAAAGAGGAGGTTATCAATTCGATTGTATGTTTTTTTTTTGTATGTATGTGACGCGATATCTTCGGCAACCGTGGACCGATTTTAATGATTCTTTTTTTATTTGTAAGCCCTTACTCCCAAGTTGGTTCCATATTAATTTGGTGAAGACACAATGAAAAACATTGGAGATATGAAAGAAACTCCTGAAAAAAATTGAAGTCGGTTGTTATTTTTTGTTAAAAATTTCATTATTTGACTCCAATAAACTATAACGTCGTAAGTCTATATTTCATACTTATCTCATAGATAATTTTGTTTTGGCGTTAAGGAAAAGTATGTAATGGATATGAGTTGTTGGAAAGTAGCGAATTGTCCGTGGTGTAGTGGTTAGAGCGTTCGGCTCATGCCAGGAGGTCGCGGGTTCGATTCCCGGCGGGGGCAACGACTTTGTGTTGTTGTCCTAGTTTGGTTAGGACATTGCAGGCTGATCACCTGATTGTCTGATAAGTAATATGATCCGTGCTTCGGAGGGCACGTTAAGCCGTCGGTCCCGGTCACTGTCTTTGACATTGGTCGTTACCTAAAACCATGTCAGAGGCCTTTAAGGCGGTTTAAAAACTTTGACACTAGTGTTAGTCACTAACACACACGATAAGAAAGATAGAGCGAATTGACACTTTTTCGATTTCATAATAGTATTTTTTAACTGATTGTAATTGTTGAATAGTACATTGAATAATTATCTTTATATATAAAAATTACATGTAACGTTGTTTGTCCGCGATGGGCTCCTAAACTACTGAACCGATTTTAAATATGATTTGCACACCGTGTGCAATTTGGTCCAACTTGAAAGATAGGATAGCTTTGAAGTTCACGCGAACAAAGTTGCGGGCATCAGCTAGTTATTTGATATGATTTTCGTGACATTGTTTCGAATCACTATACTATTTTTAGGGTTCCGTAGCCAAATGGCAAAAACGGAACCCTTATAGATTCGTCATGTCTGTCTGTCTGTCCGTCCGTATGTCACAGCCAGTTTTTTTCGAAACTATAAGACCTATACTGTTAAAACTTGGTAAGAAGATGTATTATGTGAACCGCATTAAGGTTTTGACACAAAAATAGAAGAAAAACAAAAATTTTTGGGGGTTCCCCGTACTTAGAAACTCAAAAATTTATTTTTCATCAAACCCATACGTGTGGGGTATCTATGGATAGGTCTTCAAAAATGATATTAAGATTTCTAATATCATTTTTTTCTAAACCGAATACTTTGCGCGGTAGACACTTCCAAAGTGGAAAAAGTGTGTCCCCCCCCCCCCCCCGTAACTTCTAAAATAAGGGAATCATAAAACTAAAAAAAATATATGATGTTGATTACCATAAAAACTACCAGCGAAAATTGGTTTGAACGAGATCTAGTAAGTTTTTTTTTTATTACGTCATAAATCATAATCAGTAATTTACCTTTCATTCAATCAACTCAAATATAAAAAATTAAAAAAACATACTACAAGACTTTTATATTATGTTATTTGCTACTACGGAACCCTTCATGGGCGAGTCCGACTCGCACTTGGCCGCTTATTTTCATTAATGAGTTGGCCAAGTCTCCGCAAGAAAATTATTAAAATTGTTGAAATTGATAACTGGGAACGCGGTGCGAGTTAATTGCGGTCCCAGTTGCCAGTAACGTCGCGAATTGTATCTAGTATGTGATCAATTGATCATGTATGGTCATTTGCAACTGCCACCCCTTACCTGGCATTGAGCTACATCAGATGCTTTTAGGCAGCTTGAAAGATTGAACACCAGTGTAAAAAAAAAAACGACGGGTTGCACTCTGGGAGTGCCGGCAGAAGTGAAAACTTGAATATTAACGTTGTGCATTTTTGATATTTTGGAATGGTTAGGGAATAATTTTGCACGAATTGCTTTAATTATCAGTATAAAATATTTCAAATCTTTTCTGAACCACAGTCTGTCACAAATGTCACAAGCATGACCAAATTCATTTTCAACAAAATCATTTTCAAATACACAGCAGTATGGCCACTACACAGACGGTCGAGCCATCAGCTGTCACCATCCATGGATGCGCGTAACACGCTGTAACATAAACACACACGAACATTCGCGCAAGCGCCCTGCGCCGTCTTACGTATTTTCGATCAGGTCACGTGTCCTGACGCGAGTTTAAAGTTTTTTACCCATTCCAAAAAAAGTGCACAACGCCGCTAAAGAAGTTTTTACTTCAAAAACATAATATACACGTTCAAATTGATACCCTCCACCTTTTCTGAAGTCAATTAAAAATAACAAGAGACTACATATTTTATTTCATTTGAAAATTATTAAGTTTATTGGTTATGCACACATGGTATCCAACAGAGAAGCATAACCCAGCTATCAATCAAACTTCAATTTTACTGTTACGAATGAAATAATAAATAATACAACTCATCGATATTGTTTTTTTTTATTGCAATGGTTTTTAAGCTATTTAAAAAACGAAGGAGCGTTTTAATATATATTATATATTTTTTTCTATCTTTTTGTTGTTTTTCTCCTTGTATATGCTTAGAGCCACGATACGACCTGAGCTCTACAGATAAAGCAAAGTCAAGCACTTTGTTTTGAAAGGCCAGATGATGAATACCACAGACATAGATATAGATAGACGACTTAAATGCACCTACTTCGCGTGTAAGTTCTCAGACAAAGCGTCGAGGTTGGCCGCCGCAACTGACAGTCCGCGCGCGTCTGTGATTGCAGCCGGACGGCAGCGAAAAATAAAAAAATGCCTCGTAGCGTGATAATAAACTGCAACAGCCCAAAAATTGCAAGCGCCCAAAGTCAAGGACATATTTCCTATCACAGCTAAGTTATTAAAAAAGAAAAATATGCGTAAATTCATTTTAAAACAATTTTTTAAGCATTCCGAGCGGTGATTCCAAGATTATACCTAAATAAGTATAGATTAAGGTTTTAAAACTACATTTACATTACATTGCCGCGTTTGCTTTGAGCGTTTGATCCGACGTTGTGTGTTAAGAAGCAATGTATATCGAAACAAGCGATACTGTCGCGCATCGCTACGACGTCGTGGTACCGGCAATTTCTCATTCGTCAGTAAAATTTAGCGACTAGTGTAGTTCGTTCTACAACATATACCAATAATCGATTTTAATCGATATCGGACTGACGAATGATATTAACTATTATTAAAGAGCCAATTTAATAGATTATAAACAAGCTCATTTCCTAATTTACACTTAAGAAAACGAGGGTAATATTTTCAGAGTTCATGTATATAATATGGTCGCTCTTTGAACTACTGGTCACACGTTGGTGAACAAAACCGCGCGTGCGTCACTGCTCATTGCTCGTTAGTGAGTCGTCCATACTGCATTTCCCCCATTGAAGCGGTATATTTTCGATACCTCTACGCGGAGTGAGACAAGCCTGACATGGCTAAGAATGACCGCAAGGGAAGTTGCTTCAACATTTAAAAAACGCATTGAAATCGGTAAAAACGTGTTTTTTTATAGATAATGTACGAAACCCTTCGTTCGCGAATTCGACTCGCACTTGGCCGGTTATTTAAGAATAATAATAGTTTTATTTTTAAAGTTCAATTAAAATATTTACATTATTTGTAATTTTTAGTTTTAATTTAAATTTTAATAAGTTGGTATAGTTTAAATTTTAGTTAAATTGAAATAATTTGAGTACAAATATTTATTCTTTATTATCAAACAATTTTCCGTTTAGAATCATTTGTTTATCCAATTTCATATCATTCGTCAATCAGAAAATCGATTGTGATTTTTATCACAAATCGATTAACTTAAATGTTAATCGATCGTATGGTTAGCGAGCGCGGAGTGAGCGAGCGATACCACAGATATAAAATCGATGAGTATGAGCGAGACGATCATGGCGGCGGCGTGCGTCTTCAATAAATCGTTTAAATCGTAGTGAGCGGTTTCTTTGAATCGGTTTGAATTTCCCATCACTAAAATTGCGTCTGACGTCACAGTAGGCATTAAAAAAGTTGGCACGCTTGGTTTCCATACAAATCTTGATACGTGCGTTATCTATTACATCTATATCTGTGATGAATACAATCAATATTAGTGCTTTTTTATTAGTTTTTAAATAAACATGAGTCAAATGTGTAACGGGTCACCGAGATACAAAGCTGTAACAAGTAATTATTTATATACCCAACCCAGTGTCACTCTCAGAATTAAGATGAATCTAACGACGCCTCTCAAACTTAAATCCATCAACCCGTTTAGGCTGCAAAGCGTCTCATAGAAATTTAAATACATACATACATACTTACTTATATATACATACAAAAACACTCGAAAAATCTTTGCCTTCGTCTAGCACAGTCAAGTTGAGAGTCCCGTTAGTTTTAGTTTAGTTCCAAATACTAATTCATGCCAGTACTTTGCCCCGAACTTGCGAACCTTGAGGGAGAATTTCTCGCTATCTCCAAACTGAATCAGCTCTTTAACTTCAAATACAAACAGATGTTAGCAGCATACTTACATACCTTATCTACATACATACATACATACATACAAAAACACTCGAAAAATATTAGCCTCCTGACTCAGTCAGGTTAAGAGTCCCGTTAGTTATAGTTTAGTTCCAAATACTAATTCATGCCAGTACTTTGCCCCGAACTTGCGAACCTTCAGAGAGAATTTCTCGCTATCTCCAAACTGAATTACCTCTTTAACTTCAAATACAAACAGATGTGAGCAGCATACTTACATACATACATACAAAAACACTCAAAAAATATAAGCCTCCTGACACAGGTAAAGACCCGCGACAGGTCCAATATACTAATTCATGCCAGTACTTTGCCCCGAACTTGCGAACCTTGAGGGAGAATTTCTCGCTATCTCCAAACTGAATCAGCTCTTTAACTTCAAATACAAACAGATGTTAGCAGCATACTTACACACCTTAGCTACATACATACATACATAAAAAACAATCAAAAAATATCAGCCTCCTTGCCTAGTCAGGTTAAGAGTCCCGTTAGTTTTAGTTTAGTTCCAAATACTAATTCATGCCAGTACTTTGCCCCGAACTTGCGAACCTTGAGAGAGAATTCTCGCTATCTCCAAACTGAATCAGCTCTTTAACTTCAAATACAAACAGATGTTAGCAGCATACTTACATACCTTACCTACATACATACAAACAAAACAAAAACATTCAAAAAATATTAGCCTCCTGACTCAGTCAGATTAACAGTCGCGTTAGTTTTAGTTTAGTTCCAAATACTAATTCATGCCAGTACTTTGCCCCGAACTTGCGAACCTTCAGAGAGAATTCTCGCTATCTCCAAACTGAATCAGCTCTTTAACTTCAAATACAAACAGATGTTAGCAGCTATAACTAGGCATGGCCCGCATCTCTCTGCCTCGCCGATTTCCCATTCAGAGATCGAAGGTTAAACGAAGCGTTTAGGTATATCCCTCCTCCTCGCTGAATCGGGCCTTGAAAACAGCGTTAAAATGCTACATAATTTATTAATCTGTAGTTGATTTTTTTTTTCGTACATTATGGTATTTGCTATAATTTTTTATCAATGTTTATTAAATGTCACATATAAGATACATTATGTCATATTTTACACTGTCAAAACTATAGCTACATATCTACATACAAAAAGTCATTCATATAATCTAGGAATAATGAAGTTTTCAACAAGTCAAATCAAATTCAGAATAAACATTTTCTACGGGATTTGTATGAAATAATGACTAATGATGTCATAGTTTCCTAGAGTCAAATAGTGCTTTTAAGCTACCTGATTTTTGGGGTCTAGTGCTGCTCCTCTTTTTAAATAAATTAATGGGAATGAAACGAAGATATGATTTAAAATTTTGACATGATCAACCTCTAGATAACTCTTCAAACTATTTCATGAATTTAAAGTGAGGACTTGAAGTATTCTAGGCACATTAAAAAAAAACGACGGGTTGCACTCTGGGAGTGCCGGCAGAAGTGAAAACTTGAATATTAACGTTGTGCATTTTTGATATTTTGGAATGGTTAGGGAATAATTTTGCACGAATTGCTTTAATTATCAGTATAAAAGTACTCTCATTTATGTGGTAGAATACAATATTTATTTATTAGGCTATCGTACACAAACATGACATTTTATTAGCACGCTGTAACATAAACACACACGAACATTCGCGCAAGCGCCCTGCGCCGTCTTACGAATTTTCGGTAAGGCCACGTGTCCTGACGCGAGTTTAAAATTTTTTACCCATTCCAAAAAAAGTGCACAACACCGCTAAAGAAGTTTTCACTTCAAAAAAGTGGCTAAAAGTCTTGGAGTCAATAGCGCTATTAATATCAGATTGTCTGCAATAATAAATCTAAAATCGCGTTGAAAATGGATATGATAATGATCAATGACAAAAGAAATTATTTTAAACTTTTTACAAATAATTATTTTTTGACGCAAGATACAAATAATTTATTTTAACTTTTTACAAATAATTTATTGTTGAACCAATTCGTAGAAAACTAAACTTATGTTCCGTCTTTATTCCGCAGAAGTTATGGCCCCAGTATAATTCCTTTCGGTGAATTCGGTGCTATAATTCTATGGAGCACGCGTAATCAGGCGCGGTGATCTCGGAAGGAGATTGGATCGATTTTTTATAGTTATATACATTTTTTTTCAATAACCACAGACATCTTCTTCATCCATGCTGGCCTGGGAAAAAAGAAAAGAAAAAACTTGAGAGGTGTCAAGGGACACCCGGATGGAATGAAATTCCTTTCGATTAATTAGGAGACACCGCACGGCTTACAACTATAGCAAAAATTGTCGTTACAACGTTTGGTTTTAATTTTTGCCGTCTAGCCTTTTATCGCAACGCGCGATAAGGAACTTCGTTCCAAAAAACTTTGAATGTACCAGCTGCTTCTCTTCCCGGGCAGATCGTAAGAGACGATCGAGGGAATGGGCAAAAAATCGAATCATGTTAATAGGCGATGCGGCTAGCCCAGAGCTATTTTGATTCCTTCATCCATTTGCTTGCACATCTCAGCTACAAGCTTGCACCACATCAAGCTAAAAGGCCTAAGAATCTTGCAGCCCTGGGCTCTATCTGCTTAGAGGCTTAAAAATGCTCTGTTTGTCCCATTAGGGATAAAAACTTGATAGTATGTATGTATCTTCTTCATATCGAGTTGAAAATGACTTAAACTAAGCTTTTAGTATGTTTAGTTTTCCAACAAGTGGGCCTTAAAATGAACAAGAACAAAACGAAATGTCGAACAGCAGTGTACGTTATGCGGCTGAAATGATGATGATGATGTTTTCAAAAGAAGCTCACGCAACTTTCATAGAATACAATGATGACAGTGGCTAACAGCGTGTACGTGCCTTCCGAAGCACGACACGCTGAAGTAATGGCCCCAATATAATTCCTGTCGGTGAATTCCGTGCTATTTCTATGGAGCGCGTGTAATCGGGTGCGGTGATCTCGAAGAGAGATTGGATCGCGATCGGTTTTTACGTTTTTCATCGTTATCTGCATGTTATCTGATTTTTTTAGATAACTACGGGCTAAATTTTGATTACTTACGTGCTTATTCACCGACTCCTAAAAAGGAAGAGATTATCGATGTTTAGGATTCCGTACCCAAAGGGTACTTCCAAAAAGGAGGAGATATTTTGCCGCGATAATTTTTTAGGGTTCAGTACCCAAAGGGTAAAAACAGGACCCTATTATTAAGACTCCGCTGTCTGTCCGTCTGTCTATCTGACTGGTTATTTTTAGATGACAAAAAAAACCCATTCGTAAATATTGTTACTCTAATAAAAATCAAATACACTAACACAGTAATGCCGATGTATAACAAAAAACTTATGTTCTTAGTTTTTCAAACATCGATACGACATCTTTATCAATCCAACGTATTTATTTCCAACGTCTAAGGTTTCACACTTAAATAATTACATCAACTATCAAACACATAAACAAAGTGAGGTAAAGATAACCGGCTAAATTAATGAAATCGGTTCTAAATATCGGAAATGAATATGTAAGTGCCCTTCATAAATTTGTGTGATAATACTTAACTAGGGGGATCGCGTTTCTAACATTAAGGGCGATGATACACGTAGAGCTTTTATGGATACAGTACAGCTTGATAATAATTTTTCAAAATTAAATCCGACCTCACCCCCAAATCCCAAATTACACAACCAATGATGATAAAATTTCTATATGGACACCTGCCCAGTATGCCCTTTCAAACAAAAATAATTTTTCAAATCAGTCTGTCTGTCAATAATCGGTGAACATACACAAAATAAAATAAAAAGATGACGACAAATTCGGTTATATAAAAAAGGTATTTTTTTAAAGATCTGTGTTGTATTTAGTGTTGAAAGTAACAAATTTTAAAATTGAATTTCTACACGTAATCAATTATATTCTGGTTTTAATATTTTTTGTTATAACGGTAGAAATACAATCTGTAAAAAATCCTACTGTCTAGCTCTCACGGGTCATGAGATACAGCCTGGTGACAGACAGACGGACAGATAGATGGACAGTGACTATAGAGTCTTAGTAATAATCACAGATATCATAATCTGAAGTTCTATATAAAACTGAATGGAATAACTGAATATAATAACCAGCTACTAACTAGAACATTATACAAAACAGTAAATAGCACAAACAGTGCTACAATGTAGGATTGCAATTTAAGTTACGCTCGTGTTACGCTACTTTATATGGCTATTACGTGTTATAACGGGAATAAACTCAATTGGAGGCGTAGTAAAATATAATAATAATGTTCTGTCGCAATCTATAATTAGACTAGTTAGACTAGAATATATACATAATATACCTACTGTCACGTCTTCGTCCCTAACAGTGCAGACAGAGTCTAGAGCCGCAAAACTAAGGCCGCTTTTAGTATGTTGGTGGGCGATGTTCTTCTTGTTTTCTTAAATAGCTTGCTATATACAAAGAATTGTAATAAACAACGGCACGCAAGACGGACGTTGCAAGTGCAAGTTTTTATATAAATTATAAGTACCTGGGTGACCGAGCTTTACAAAATAAAAAAATATATATAAACTTGAACATAAAAAAAACAAAAGTAAGTCACCGAGGGTTTCGAACCCGTAACACTCTTTCTAGCGGTCAGCATCCTTAACCGCTGAGCTAAGCGGATGGCACGCAGCGTGATAAAATTTGCGACCATATTCTGCGTGGAAATAAAAACGAATGAAAACACGAAAACACGCGTTTTCCCAAACATAAGACTAATCTAGATCGATTGTTTACCCCCAAAAACCCCCATATCCCAATTTTCAGCGAAATCGTTACAGCTGTTTTCGAGATCACAGAAATTTATAAATATATAAATAAATAAATATACAAGAATTGCTCATTTATAGGTATTAGATTTAAAAATTTATATTTATTATTGTTGCAAAAATATTTTTATGATTAATTAAAAATTAGAGATCTATTGTGACCTCACCCTTATATTCCTTTCCAAACTAAACAATCTTAGTTGGTTTTAGATTAATCGTATTAAAAAGAAATAATTAAATGCTACGACTGAGAACGTCGTCGAGACATTTTATTTACCGATAGACGATCTGAGGGCACGGCAGTGCCACCGCCAAGACAAGACAATCTACCTTTTCATACAGCTTTTCGTCGTATTTTTGTTATAATTATAGTTTTAAGTCTTTTTCATAAAGAGCAAGACAAAAAATTATAAGAGTCTATTTCCAATAGGCATGCAAAAAAAATTTTTTTTAGTCCACATGCTTAATAGGCATTTAGAATAAAAAACAAATTTGGCACATGAAATAGATTATAAAAAAATATCGGGTACGTATTTTTTTTCTTTGCTCATTAGCGCATTTATATTTCATGTGTTGTCACGATTTATCGTCGAATTTTCTGTGACAAAATTGCAGATGTTCTAAAGAAAGCTGATGGAGTATTCATAACCGGAGAGCGTGCATGAAAAGAGTAATGAGTGTTGACGAAGAAAAGAGGTTTGCAAGGATTTTAGCAAGCCTACTTCCATGGCAAACATATGGGGGAGATGAAGAATCTGATCATGTCAATAGGCGATGCGGCTAGCAACCCGTCACTATTTTTATTCCTTTTTGCACCTGAACGCCAAGATTATGTACAAGATAGCTTCTAAATCTTAATGCCCTGGGCTTTGTATACTACGTAAAGTATAAAGAGGTGCGTATAAAAAAATAATGCATGCTACGTAATGTGTTTATGTTATTGAAATTAGAAATTATATATAGTTTCATATTCTGTCGCACCACCCAAATTATTTCTCTACTTGGTCCAATGGTTGACTGGCAGAGAACGCCATATGGCGTTAAGTCCGCCATTTGTACACTTTTTCTTGTGCAATAAAGTTTAAATAAATAAATTAGAAGTAAGAAATTCTAAGTACTTTTTTATTTTACTTCTTAATGTTAAGTCTAATGTATTGAAAAAACTCTTAGAAGAACGTGTACTTTAAACATAATGTTTACTTAATCCCATTTCAACATTACGTTTACTAAATGTATAAAATTTAGAGAAAAGAAGCTTTTTCACATTAAATAAGGCATCGCGTGACAAGTGTCACTTAGCTTTCAAAACAAAGTGTTAACATTTTTTATCTGTTACAAAAGTGACGTATTAAGTGTAATGACTGCACATAAATTACGGGTGTGGGTGTCTCATTTGGTGGTTAGAATATATTTTGGTTTAAAGCAGATAAAGGACTTCTTTTTGACTCACGTTACTAGATGTACTATTTGCTTTGCGTCATCATCATCATCACCGAGCGTATTGTTTCGTGGAACCTTAGGAGATTCCGTTCTGGATGTAATACTTACAAAATACAAAAATACAAAATAATTTATTTAACGAGAAACTTAATACACTATATGATTTAACAATGATTCACGCACTAGGCACAAGCCTGTATCGCAGGCAATCAGAAGGATTAACAAAAATAAGCACTTATGCATTTAAAGGACGAGCGGCGGGGAAAATTTAGGTTTAAATCTAAAAACAAAGTAAAACAATGAACGTGCATAATCTAGCGCATTTGAATAAAGAAAAAAAATGTACAAAATGTGTTTGCTTATAAAATATTCTGACTTATATTCATTCTGTGTCATTAGGACGTATATTGTTTTAGGTCATCATCTGTCATTATCATCTTTAGATCTTTTAAGTCTCCACTTCAGGAGCACGACGCTCTCTGTACTACTAGAGCCATACTTGGCCAGAGCCGCCTGAGGATTTGGCCTCCACTCTCCACGCAGGCCAGATGGTTTGCAGAGGTCTCATTCATTTTTATAAACTTTGTTAAGCTTGTATTCCCTAAGTCGCCTTCTACGACATTCACGGAAAGACTTGAAGTAGTCCTATTCTACTCTGCCGGAAACCACACGGCTTGTTGATTAGGTCAAGTTCCTGTAACTGCTACAAATTTCGAGCACATGTACTTCAACCATAGATAAAAAGATACATTTTTAGTCCAGTTTATTTATAGATCGTTGCAACTTCGTATCAACTACTGTATAGTAACAGTGGCATTAGCATTTGATAGACAATATCATATATTAGAGGCTCTAAATTATACTTTTTCGGCTTTTATACTAAGTAAAATACTACTAGTTTTTTACTTAGTATATAAATCCTTAAATAGTTGATCAGTTTAGTTCATGTGGTCTCTACATTTGGTTGTATATTATATTTGCTTTTATTGGATTGATTGTTGTTTCCATTTGATTTATTAGCTTTAATTTTGTATTTGAAGACTGATTTCTATTTTGATATCTGTTCAGTCTTCATGTGTCTTCATTACGACATTCGTGGTGTAGTGGTCACCATGCTAGTCCGCCACCGAGAGGCCCGGGTTCGATCCACGGTCAGAACAAGTTGGAAAATAGCCTTTTTCAAATTATCCTGGGTCTTGGATGTTTATCTATATATCTATTTGTTATAAAATATAGTATCGTTGAGTGAGTATCCCATAACACAAGTCTTGAACTTACTTTGAGGCTAGCTCAATCAGTGTAATTTGTCCCTATATATTTTTTTATTTTATGAGTAAGAATACCTTTTTTATTGACCGAGCAAGCGAAGTGTCTCGGTTACGAGATTGGCCAAATATACTTTTGTCTGGTTGTCCGTCAGTTTGTCTTTCCGGCTGTTCTTTTTGTCGAAAATGACAGACATTTTTGTCGATTTAGTTTTTCGAAATTTTTCAAAATGGCTGAAAACTTCTCTTCACTTTGGATTTTTTTTAAAAACAAGTTTTTTATCCGGTAAATTTTGACGGATCCTGGTGACTTGAGAGGCTTACCAGTTTACAGAGCCATACTATTATTATTTTTATGTTGTTTCACACTTAATAATTTAATGCCATTCTTCGGTAAGATAAACACGTAAGTAGTTGTTAGCTCATCGCCATTTCCTTGATTTATTTCTGCGATCTGTTATAAAAGAAACAGTGCAGGAAGTAGTGTCACCCAATGTATGGAAGGTGCAAATTTTGGTATCGGAAGAATTTACTTGAGACAGACGTAAAATACGTAAAGTTAAGTTAATTTAGCCCGGTAGCCATCCCCCACCCCCTGGGGGGTAGGCAGGGGGGGCATTCAAAGTTATTCGCCGCCGCGCTTCAGAAAAAAAAACATATCAGCTTCTATTTACCTAACACTAACGCTTATGACACTACTTCCCGCACTAAAATAGCTGGTATGTTAAATGCTTTTTCTTTACCCACAAAAGCTCAGAACATAAATAATTTACACTTAAATTATGAATTTATGTTTAATTTTACAAACAAGAAGAATATTTTTATTCTGTATTTAATTAATATCCAACAGCTTCATTTACGTCCTTAATGTTTTTTTTAAATATAAATTTACATTTCTTGTTTTTTTATTAATTTACTTTTTTTGTATCGCAGTTGTTTTACATAAGTTTGACATAACATGCTTTAATAAAATTTATTACTATTTTATGATTTAATTACAATAAAACATGCGCACTATTTTAAAGATTTTATCATTTTATTTAAGAGAATAAACATTTTTATCTCTCTCTTCTCTAATATAAATGATTGTGACAGACGTATTTCAAAACGAATATGTCTAAATTGATTTAATGGGTTGTAAATGCTCAATTTGTTGTTTTCAATTCTGACAGCAGGTTATTCAAATTTTTGCTCCTCGCCTGTCAACATTACGAACTTGAGAGAATAATTTGTGTAAGAAAGTTACTGTGAAATTTTAATGAGCAACAGAGTTCTTACATGTGTACTTTAATTAAATAGTACCTGGGCGACCGAGCTTTGCTCGGTTACATCTCAAACATTAACTACATTTTTTAGACTTGTCTAAAAACAATACAAATTAAAATATTATATATATAAACTTGAACATTAAAAAAAACAAAAGTAAGTCATCAAGTAGGATTCGAACCCGTAACACTCTTTCTAGCGGTCTGCATCCTTTACCGCTGAGCCAAATGGATAGCGGCCGGCGCGACGAAATTAGCGACCATATGCTGCTTGAAAAGAAAAACGCACAAAAACTCGAAAACACGCGTTTTCTCAAACATAAGACTAATCTAGATCGATTGTTTACCCCCGAAAACCTCCATATACCAATTTTCAGCAAAATCGTTAGAGCCGTTTTCAAGATCACAGAAATTTATAAATATATAAATAAATAAATATACAAGAATTGCTCGTTTAAGGGTATAAGATTGCTTTCTATTTTAACTTTTGGAATAATTTGTCATTCAGAAGACTTTTTTTGTGTTTCGTAATCAAAGGGATAAAAATGGGACCCTATTATTAAGACTCCGATGTGCGTCTGTCTGTCACCAGGCTGTATCTCATGAACCGTGATAGCTGGACAGTTGAAATTTTGACAGAATACGTATTTTTGTTGCCGGTATAGAAAAAAATATAAAAAACAGAATAAAATAAATATTCTCACACTGATTCTCACTTGTATATAGATAGACGGACAGTAAATGCGAAACTGGGTTCCTTGTATACTACCGAACTCTAATAATTTAAAAAACTTAAATCCGACTTTACACCCAAACTGTTGTTTCACAACAGATTTTAAAAAAACAATGGTACTACTTGACAAGTATAACCTTTTTGTATCTATATTTTAAGTTTATAAAAATCATTATTAAATTTAAAAAAATACTTTACAAAAATAGCCTTCAAAATTAGGTTGCCTTGAAATATAGGTATCAGATTTTGTATATTGTGCCCAAAACAGTAGGTAGATAAATGAAAACAACGGTCAAATCAGTATATTACTCAGAAAAATATTTCAATTTGCAATCACTTGGCTGAAAACTTCGTGTACCGATCAGGATACGGGCTAAGCCCACTGAAATTCCGGCAAACAATGACCGTGCTTATACAGTAGAAATTAAAAAGACCCGATAATGAGATGGGCTTAAAAAATATCATAGATTTTGTATATTGTGCCCAAAACGGTAGGTAGATAAATTAGAACAACTGTCAAATCAGTATACCACTCAGAAAAATATTTCAATTTGCAATCACTTAGCTGAAAACTTCGTGTACGGAACAGGATAGGGGATTAGCCCATTGAAATTCCGGCAAACAATGACCGTGCTCCTGCGGTAGAAATTAAAAAGACCTGATAATGAGATAGGCTTAAAAAATATCATAGATTTTGTATACCAAAACGGTAGGTAGATAAATTAGAACAACTGTCAAATCTGTATATTACTCAGAAAAATATTTCAATTTGCAATTACTTGGCTGAAAACTTCGTGTACGGAACAGGATAGGGGCTAAGCCCACTGAAATTCCGGCAAACAATGACCGTGCTCCTGCAGTAGAATAAATGAAAACAACAGTCAAATCAGTATACCACTCAGAAAAATATTTCAATTTGCAATCACTTGGCTGAAAATTTCGTGTACCGAACAGGATACGGGCTAAGCCCACTGAAATTCCGGCAAACAATGACCGTGCTCCTGCAGTAGAAATTAAAAAGACCTGATGATGAGATAGGCTTTAAAAATATCATAGATTTTGTACATTGTGCCCAAAACGGTAGGTAGATAAATTAGAACAATGGTCAAATCAGTATACCATTCAAAAAATATTTCAATTTGCAATTACTTGGCTGAAAACTTCGTGTACCGAACAGGATACGGGCTAAGCCCACTGAAATTCCGGAAAACAATGACCGTACTCCTGCAGTAGAAATTAAAAAGACCTGATGATGAGATAGGCTTAAAAAATATCATAGATTTTGTATATTGTGCCCAAAACGATAGGTAGATAAATTAGAACAACTGTCAAATCAGTATACCACTCAGAAAAATATTTCAATTTGCAATCACTTGGCTGAAAACTTCATGTACCGATCAGGATACGGGCTAAGCCCACTGAAATTCCGGCAAACAATGTCCGTGCTCCTGCAGTAGAAATTAAAAAGACCTGATAATGAGATAGGCTAAAAATATCATAGATTTTGTATATTGTGCCCAAAACAGTAGGTAGATAAATGAAAACAACGGTCAATTCAGTATACCACTCAGAAAAATATTTCAATTTGCAATCACTTAGCTGAAAACTTCGTGTACGGAACAGGATAGGGGCTAAGCCTATTGAAATTCCGGCAAACAATGACCGTGCTCCTGCAGTAGAGACTAAAAAGACCTGATGATGAGTTTTCCTTGAAAAATATCAGATTTTGAAAATTGCTACCAAAACAGTAGGTAGATAAATTAGAACAACTGTCAAATCAGTATACCACTCAGAAAAATATTTCAATTTGCAATCACTTAGCTGAAAACTTCGTGTACGGAACAGGATAGGGACTTAGCCCATTGAAATTCCAGCAAACAATGACTGTGCTCCTGCAGTAGAATAAATGAAAACAACAGTCAAATTAGTATACCACTCAGAAAAATATTTCAATTTGCAATCACTTGGCTGAAAACTTCGTGTACCGAACAGGATACCTGCTAAGCCCACTGAAATTCCAGCAAACAATGACCGTGCTCCTGCAGTAGAGACTAAAAAGACCTGATGATGAGTTTTCCTTGAAAAATATCAGATTTTGAAAATTGCTACCAAAACAGTAGGTAGATAAATTAGAACAACTGTCAAATCAGTATACCACTCAGAAAAATATTTCAATTTGCAATCACTTAGCTGAAAACTTCGTGTACGGAACAGGATAGGGGCTTAGCCCATTGAAATTCCAGCAAACAATGACTGTGCTCCTGCAGTAGAATAAATGAAAACAACAGTCAAATTAGTATACCACTCAGAAAAATATTTCAAGACCTGATAATGAGATAGGCTTAAAAAATATCATAGATTTTGTATATTGTGCCTAAAACGGTAGGTAGATAAATTAGAACAACTGTCAAATCAGTATACCACTCAGAAAAATATTTCAATTTGCAATCACTTGGCTGAAAACTTCGTGTACGGAACAGGATAGGGGCTAAGCCCATTGAAATTCCGGCAAACAATGTCCACGTCTCGCTAATGAAGCCGCGTCAATCAGACCGTTTGTCCGTCATCCAGCCGATACAAATTAGTGACGACTGTACTTTAGTACAGTCGCACACAACACGGAGTATCATCATTTCAATTTAATATCTGACTGTTGCTGGCAACATCATTGCACCAGCGACAACCAGACTGCGCCGCTCGCACGAACGTCAGAGCGGCGCACTTCACACCATAGACATAGAATTTTTTTTACTTGATAGATCTATGCTTCACACCGTTGTTTGACAGTTCGCGGCTGTCACAAACATCGGGACACTTGTCATCTGCGCTCCATCAGCACCGCAGTAGGGATCCCCGGTACCTAGCTACAGTTTACGGGCCTGCTCCGCTCCATGACGTTAGACCATTTTTGTGGTGCATGTTTCCTCTGGCTGCTCTGGCCAAGTATGACTCTGGTAATACAGAGAGGGTCGTGTTTCTGCAGTGAAAACAAAAAAGACCTGATAATGAGGTTATACTTTTATTAATTCTGTATAGTATAGATAAGCAGAGGTTTGTTATGTGGAGAAGTGTAATACTCTAGTTTTGAACTAAAATCTACGAAAGAAAAAAACCCCGACTTGGAAGCGTTAACTTTTAAACAGCTAAACCAATTTTCAACAAACATAGCCTAGTACTAACGCAAGCGAACTTGCTTTCACGTAAAAAAATCGATTTGAAATCGGCCAATCCGTTTGAGACACACCTAAAGACGTTAGCGTCAAACTTATTATAACCTCCTTTTTTTGTCGTGGTTTAAAGTACATTACTGGAGCAGGCGGGAAGTAGAGTATTGCTGAAGGAGAAATTTTCGTAATTATTTTAACTTGTTCTTTTTACTACAATAATGCCTGCATTTCCGAGCATATTTAAAAAAAAAAACATATTACTTATCTACACGCCTTAAACCTTACGCATGTGAGTGTCCACACGAATCCCTATTAATGATCTTGTCTGTAACGCGTCCGGTCCGATAATTAACGCCTGTTCGGCGACAGTTGGCACTCCGCCTATACACATAGAGTTCAATTTGCAACCTAATTTTGACGGACGGACAATTTGAGATATTGGCTCCTATTCTGTCGATAATAAAGTTCCGTTTTGAATTATTAGTTTCGAGTGGTGATAGTTGGAGTTTGGGTGTTGAAGTTTATGTTATGAAACAGTTCGATGTCGATAAACAATGCGGATCATGATCACGTCTTTGTTTATACGGCGTTAACAGAGCTATTTGTTGCAAGACTTAACGACTTAGTAAAATGGGCCTATATAAGTAAATAAATAAATATATAGGGACAAATTACATTGATTGAGCTAGCCCCAAACTAGGTTCGAGACTTGATTTATGGGATACTAACTCAACGATACTATATTTTATAACAAATACATATATAGATAAACATCTAAGACCCAGGACAATTTGAAAAAGGCAATTTTCCAACTTGCCCTCACCGGGGATCGAACCCGGAACCTCTGGATGGCGGTCTAGCATGGTGACCACTATGCCGATGGAGGTCGATTATTAATATAGTCTGTATTACCTGTTAGTTTTTGAATGTTATCTTTATTTCATTTTATACTATATAATAGTGGTCTCGTATAGCTCGTAGTTCGATTTATTACGGTTCCACGTTGTATAATTTGATGCTAATGTCACTACACAAGCTAAACAAAGCTTATTAAGGGTCCTCCCCGCGCTAATGACCTTGAAAACACAAAAAAATTAATTTCTCTTTCTGTAAGTGAGATTATTAGAAACCCTCCTACAACTTTTTAGCTAGTATCCTGAAGTTTCATTAGAATCTCGAAAATCATTGAAATAAAATACCCTGAATTTTCCTTTGCAAAAAATACTAAAAACGGCCATTTTTTACTTTTTTTGTAAAGGTTTCTAAACCGGATAGTATTTCAATGACTTTCGAGGTTCTAATGAAACTTCAGGATACTAGCTAAAAAGTTGTAGGAGGGTTTCTAATAATCTCACTTACAGAAAGAGAAATTAATTTTTTTGTGTTTTCAAGGTCGTTAGCGCAGGGAGGAGCCTTAAGGCCGGCCCCATACATACGGAATTCCGTTTCTAAATCCTGATTCGGAATTCCGAATCAGGATTCCGAACGCAGCAAATCCATACAAATCAATGACTGTACCACACACATACGGTAGCATTCCGTTCGGTTTTTATTTCCGTCAGGAATTCCGAATGAAGGCCTGTGCGTTCGGAATCCCGTTCGGAAAAAAACCGTTCCGAATGCACGTCTTCCATACATTTTGTTTGGGTCGCACCACACATTCGGAAATTCCGTACGGAATGCGCTCAGTGTGCGCCGCACGACCGTAGCGAGCGGACGTGTTGTAGTTTGAAACTTCATTGTACGTTTAATTTCCCGCGCAATGTCTGACATACAATATCTCATCATATCCGTATAAGCTTACACATGTTTATAGAACACTAATAATCAAGGTTACCACGACAGAGACCTTAAGGAAATGGCGTGGCAGGACATATAATTAGGTATCCAAATATTTGCCATTAAAAAAATTAAACATTTAGACCTGTCAATTCATGTTTTCCTATACAATAAATATCCGGCATACTATTTTGTGGAAAATGTCACAATAGGTTGATAGGAGTTCAAAGAACTCGTCAATACGGAAGATAAAGGTATATTTTTTAACAATAAATAGCAAAAATGCAATCGCTATTAAAAAATCATAGTCAAATTTCATTCAAATGTCATATTTCCGCACGCTACTAGAACGTCTGCGCTCGATAGCTGGCGGCTCTCGACTGAGACGCGTCATTCCGTACGGAAAAAACCGTATGTGTGTGGTAGACGAACGGAATTCCGAGTCGATTCCGTACGGAATGGATTCCGTACGGAATTCCGTATGTATGGGGCCGGCCTAACAAATAAAACCTCTCCAACTCGTCTTGCAAGCGAGGAGAGTGTAGGCCGAAGACCTCTGTCTGACGAACTCCGTGGCGTAGTGGTCCACCACCCAGAGGTCCCGGGTTTGATCCCCGGTCAGGGCAAGTTGGAAAATGGCCTTTTACAAATTGTCCTGGGTCTTGGATGTTTATTTATATGTGTATTTATTATAAAATATAGTATCGTTGAGTTAGTATCCCATAACACAAGTCTCGAACTTACTTTGGGGCTAGCTCAATCAGTGTAATTTGTCCCTATATATTTATTTTTATATTTATTTATTTACTCTGGCCAAGTAAGGCTCTGGTAGTACAGAGAGGGTCGTGCTCCTGTAGTGGAGACAAAAAGACCTGATGATGATGATGATTATGAAGAATTTAGTGCAAAAGAAAATTCGAGTACTCAACCAACTCGCCTGCTTAAATAGCTCAGATAGTAAAGCGATCATGAACTGTCTTTATTTACTAGACTAGAAAAGGCTTTTAGTCCAGCAATAGTCTGGTAAAAGCTGGTAAAAAAGCATAATAAAGCTTGTAAAAAGCTTCCACACTGAGAATGACTGGCTCAAACACTCAAAGTGAACTATTGACCTAAATCCGATAAACTTTGCACTGTTAACTGCAAAGTGTTGATCTCAGATTAATGACGACCGTTTTTCGGCACTTTGGCTTTACTTCTTTTGCTTTTCGTCGCGTCATCGCTCGATTTTAACGGTACCTAATTGTTGAGAGATTTTAAAAGTTTTTTTTTGCCGTTCTAAAAATTTTTACCAGCCAATTAAACGAAGAAGGGACTTATCCGTAATAAATCGAACCAAAGACTATACTAGATAAGAAAATAACAGTCAAAAACAAACAAAAAATTCGACATTCCCATACTAATTACCCGGGAAAACTAAGGAAATACAAGCTATTCAATGCTTATAAACATCATAAGGACCTCTCCCAATCCTTTGGCTGCTCTGGTCAAATATGGCTCTAGTAGCGCAGAGAGGACCGTGCTTCTGCAGTGGAGACTAACCCTTTAACTGTCGGACGCCCGGAGCGGGCGTCTGATGTATTGTTATTCTATTGTGTCTGCTATATCGACATTTGAAGGGCTAAAAAAAGACCTAAGCATGATGTCTAATAGTGGAGTTTCTAAGACCAAAATTTTGATGAATTTAATGATAATATGCACCGGATTTTAATAAGGGAGCGGTGTGGAGTAAAAGAGGACGTTATGATAAAAATAGATAAAGGGATGTTAAGATGTCTTGGAAATGTAGAAAGGATGGATGAAAAGAGATTAATAAAAAATATATTTATATGACAAATGTGAAAGAAACATCAGGAAAGGGTCGGCCTTCGCGAACGTTCTGCGACCTAATTGCAGACGTTCTAAAAAAAGAGAGGTAAAAAGTACCCGTAACCGAAGGGCATGGATTTTGCCAGATATTTTGAAGGCCTTTCTGCCATCATGGTCCCTGAGGAACTGCGATGGATGTTAGGCTGTCAAGGGTAACCATCTTCTTCTTCTTATCGTGTGTGTTAGTGACTAACACTAGTATCAGAGTTTTTAAACCGCCTTAAAGGCCTCTGACATGGTTTTAAGTAACGACCAATGTCAAAGACAGTGACCGGGACCGACGGCTTAACGTGCCCTCCGAAGCACGGACCATCTTACTTATCAGACAATCAGGCGATCAGCCTACAATGTCCTTACCAAACTAGGACAGCAACACAAAGTCGTTTTTGGCCCCGCTGGGAATCGAACCCGCGGCCTCCGGGTATGAGCCGAACGCCCTAACCACTACACCACGGAGGCAGTTAGCGTTAGTTAAGGGTAGCCATATCGGTCTACCCTCTTTCTTCATCGATTGTTGCATAAGTCCTTACACACAACACTGACGGTGTTCGTTCGGCAAAAAGTATCTGGAAAAAACAATATTAATCGCGGTAAGTTCCGTAATACTGATAACATATTATGTATGTACATACATACATACAAAATATCACGCCTGTTTCCCGCAGGGGTAGGCAGAGACTGTGGACCTCCACTTGCTACGATCCTGAGAAATCTCTTTTGCTTCATCTAAACTCATCAATCTCTTCATACATGCCCTTCGGTTACGTGTACTTTTTACCTCTCCTTTTTTTAGAACGTCTGCAATTTGGTCGCAGAAAGTTCGCCGAGGCCGACCTTTTCCTACTGTTCCCTTCACTCTCTTTTCATCCATCCTTTCTATATGTTTGTTATTGATAATATTGTTTCTAGTACAGCACTGTGGTTCACAGAGCTCCAAACAAATAACACTGAGTGAACGTGAAAGTTGCAGTATTCCCGCGGGAACTTGCGAACTTTATACACGATCTAACGCTCAACCCGTGACGTCACAACTTTAACCAACACTTTACCCTCGTGACCAGTGGAACTATAACAATATCTGAGACTATTCTTTGAAGTAGATAGAAACCGAAATGTTGAACAACTGGACCGATCATTCCCCGAATACGATGGCAAAGTATCTACGATTCAGTAGCGTGTCATACAGACACATAGAATTTGTCTACCTATATACGACATATAGAAATGCTATATACGACATACCCCAACTCAATGTCGTATATAGTATTTTGTTCGATATGGAGCCGTTCTCGTTAATATCTACCCTATAAAAAGTAGCTGTGCGCGTCACTGCTCATACGTGTAATGAAGCCCCTGTCCCACCTTTGGTCTGCCACACACGTTGGTTTCCCTATTTGGTTTTCTGACTAGGAATTCAGATTTGGAAACCTAATTGCTCTTCGTACATAAAATAATGTTAAACCTGGTTCACTCGTTCTTATTTATTCCGAAGGGAAACAAACCTCATGTTCTATTTGAAATTTTTGCCGTGCCGTCGAGTTGTAAGAACGAAAAAAAAGTAATGACGTCATCATGAACGCAGCGAAAAACCAGACGTTTTTGCTAGTTTCACGGAATTCCGAATCTGAATTCGAACCCGGAAACCGTATTCCGAATCCATATTTGTGTAGCCAGCCTTGGAATAATAATGCAGTAATTCAACACTATTTCTAAAGCTAAATTAATACTATATTACTAATTGTAGTACGTATTGGCTTACCAGTGTTTACTAGTAAAGCCAATTAGGGCGCGCACAAACAGTGGGCTAACGATCTGAGCCAATTATTGATTGTGCAGGAGATGACTGTAACATGGTATGGTTTAGTATTGCCATAGGTAGAGGTGAATGTACAGCGTCTATTTAAGTCAAGCGTCAGTTAATCAATCAAACCGATCGCGTCTCAGTTACTGCAAGTTTCCCAAATTCACGAAAATTATTTCTGGAACTCGTGTTGTGACTAGGAACCCATCAATTCTTCAAACTTCTTATTTTTCATGCTAACAAGTTGCATTCCTCTTAATTATTGGCCGGTTGACTGGAACAGATCCCTATACGGGATAAGTCCGCCGTTGTACGTTTACTTTCTGATTTTTATCTGTTCTTTCTTATGTAAAATAAAGCTTTATAAACAAACAAACAAGTTAACATAATCTTATCATAACTTTTATAAGTTTATTTTGTAATTTTTTCACTAATTAATTAATAAAAATAAAATAATCGAAAACCGAAAACAAAATGATTTTTTAATTTGCCTAAAAATAAGTAGATAAGTTATTTAATCATCATCAATAAATTTAAGAACTAGGTTCTTGTCGGCGGAGTATTTTCCATGTCTCCCTATTTTCTGCTAAATGCTTGACCTCCCTATACGACACAACTTTTGCCTTTTCTTTTACTTCATCCAAGAAAGACCTTCTTGGTCTTCCTTTTCCTCTCTTGGCTTCCACTGAGTTAGTTATTTAATAAGCTTTTAAAATCTGATGGAGAGGGAAACTGTTAAGTAACAGAAAAAGGATGCACGTACAGCGCTCTTGACGTCACTGCTATTAGGTCTCGCGCGTACGAAAGAGATAGTGAGACCTCACCCCACTCTCTCACTCTTATATTTGAAATGCTAATAGCTGCTTTATTGATTAACCAAAATTATTGCTGATTTAAAAAGATATTCCTTTTCAGTCGTATTTTTTGTTTAACAAAAAACATACTACTAGGATGGTGCAGCAAATATTTTTTTCCACTCCGATCTATTCTGTGCCACCTGGTGCCAGTCTTCGGCTTTTATTTCTAGCAGGTCCTTTTTGACTAGATCTGTCCATCTGTATCTGGGCCGCCCAACAGGTCGTTTACCGCTTATCCTCCCAGCATACGCTCTCTTCACTGCACGGCCGTCTTCCATCCTTTCCAGGTGTCCCAGCCAGCGAAGTCTATGTGCTTTTAACCAAAAACAAACATAGTAAAATTGCCTATCGATGGGTTGCTACCCACAACACACCCTGTGTTAGATTTTCTTATTCCTAAAGTGGCATTTGGGCCTTGCGATCCAGAGCTCTGTGTGTTTAGAGCCGCAAGACCCAAGCCGTCTATATAAAACGAGAACCAACTTCACGACTTGGTTCAAACAATACAATACAAATTTACTTTATTGCGCCATAAACAAAAAAAATACAACAACAACAAGAAACAATATAGGCACAAAATGCAATCTCTTCCAGCCAACCTTTGGGTGGAGGAAAAAAATAATTTGAATTATTATTTACCCCAATTAAGGTAGTGACATAAAAGAAGGTGACATATTGCGGTTTTGGGCGGATAATTTTTTAAACCAAATACTAAAGTAAGTCAAGAGATTGGAATCATGGTAATAGGCGATGCGGCTAGCAACCCATCACTATTTTGATTCCTTTTTTATCTTAATGCCCACCATCACGCCAAGCGTGGCCTTTGGGTTTTACAGCCCTGGGCTCTGTCTGCCCCTTAAGGGATATAGATGTGAAAATGTATCTGTACCTAAAGTAAGTCCACGTTTTATAATAAGTCGGAAAATGTTCCGTCTGCCTCAAACGCCTAAACATTTGAAGATTTGGCCATATTAAAAAAAAATATCCATGCTAATTTCAGCCGCGTAACGTCCACCACAGAACACAGGTCTCTCCCAAAGATGTCCGAAATGACCGATCAAGAGCGGCCTGCATCCAGCGCTTTCCAGCAACCCTGGTCAGGTCATCTGACCACCTTCTAGGGTGTACTACGAAAATTTGATTAATTAATATCTACTTAAGCGTTTAAAAGAAAGAAAACTTTCATGAAAACTAATCTAGAAATTACTGAAGATTGTTAAATAATTAGGCCCGTAACACACAGAGCTACTAACACCCAAATTGCCAATTCGGGCAGTAGGTCGGTCAAACAAAAAGTACCCAATCCCCTTTATCTTTGTTTGCGGCGATACCAATTAGTTGCGACGTTTAATGACACGATCGTACGTACATAACACAACCTTATTGCTTTGAACCATAGAGTTGTCAAGTTTTAATCAAAGTTAGAGATGGTAAACCATCAAAATTGCTTTATTTTAATTGAAAACACTAAAATTATCGTTCGTATCGAACCACGGGCTATACTAGACAACTATAGTATAATGGAAATAAAATTATAGAAAGAAAAAAAAATATGGCATTTTCATACTAAAGTATGCAGCCGACCGGGCAATTTGTATGGTAATGACGATATTTTTTTTTTTTTAGTATTATTAAGCTATTGCATAGCTTCTATCGCGGGCCTTGAGCGCGGGGACCGAATCCAAAAATTCCGTAACGAAAAAACCTCACGCTCTCCCCACTCCGCCTACCATGTAGGTTGCCGCTTCGTCTCCGTCGTCCGTTTGCTACGTTGCCGTCCTTCCTTATTTGCAATAGCTTAACCGCGGCAGTCCCCGAGTGCCACACGTCTTTTTTTTATTTTATTATGCTATAGAAATGCTAATTGCTAATAAAGCCCGTGGTTTGATTTGTTACGGGTATATTAACACACGTCACACGCACTATTATCGATATAGAAATCATTATACTGACTGCTAATTTGTGGCCCAGTTGATTTATTATTTTTACAGTTTGTTTATTTTTATTTATTTATTATTTTTACAGTTTAATTTTTTTATTTATTTATTATTTTTACTCTTTTAATTTTATTTTACACTAAAATTAAACCATAAAAAAATCAATTGGGCCACAAATGAGCCGTCAGTCTATTGATTTCTTTAACGATAGTAGTCCGTAACCAAGAAACAACACTAATCACTGTATAGCGTGGCCGCAGGACAATAAAATGACTTTGTAACAAGCATAACCCGATTCCAGAAGGAAAAATTAAATTGTTGGCGAACGAGAAAGCTCGCCCGTATCTTGATGTAATAAATTGCTTTTATAGAAGCATAGAAACTATTTTTGGGTTTGCAATTAGATAATAGAATAGAATCACTAATATTTTGAAATATTAGAGTAGAATAGGGCAACTCCAAGTCTTCCCGTGGATGTAAATTTAGGAAATACAAGCTAAACGAAGTGAAAACATCAGTGAGACCTCTCCAACCCATCTGGCCAGGGAGAAGATTAAAGACCAAGTCCTCTGTCTGCTCTGGCCAAGTATGGCTCTGGCAGTGCTCCTGCAGTGGAGACAAAAAGACCTGATGATGATGATAATGAAACTAATCAACTTGGCTACATCGATAATCTTAGCTTTTCTACTTTTAAAGAATATAATCTACGGAGTGAAATTGATGTAGAAGAAGAAACGAAACCAGTTTTGTAAGTTAGTTAAAATATTTATCAGATAGCTCAACTAACGCAAACAGTTTCATAAGACAAACTTGTGCTTGCAAAAGACGAGTACGAACGTTTATTTTACGAACTGCCAACTAATTGACAGTTGAGGGTGTTTGTAGTTATTATACATGATACAATGTGGCAACTGTGAGGAGGGAGAAGCGCGAGATTGAAAGAGATTTATTGAAGGAACATGATACTGATTACTTAGAAACATTATGGCGGATAATAGAAAGGGATTGGAATGTGAAATGAAATTAGATTTAACGTGACTGTGATTATTTTATGACCAAATTTATTAAAGTTATGATTTACAAAACATCGATAAGTTTCTGCTTCTTTTTACAAAAATTAAATTATGTTTCTGCCCAGCAATCACGTATTTACCCGTCCCTAGTTATGCTAAGCCCTAACTCCAACTATTTTTGCAGGCCGCACCCCTTCCACATCAGGATTTGGTGATCTTCAATATGTCAGATGTTTCTGATACTCACTGGAGCTACCTCTATACGACCCTTACCTATATCAACTGATACCCCTCCCACTCTGGAACAGCGACAAATAACTGTATCAATCAGTGAGTCAGTCAGTGAGTGGTATTGTAGGTTTATTAATAATAAAATAATAATCTACGAAGGCAAATGAATGTAGAAGATGAAACAAAACCAGTTTTATAATAACTGTATCAGTTAGTTAAAATATTTATCAGATAGCTCAACTAACGCAAACAGTTTCATAAGACAAACTTGTGCTTGCAAAAGACGAGTACCAACGTTTATCTTACGAACTGCCAACTAATTAACAGTTGAGGGTGTTTGTAGTTATTATACATGATACAATGTGGCAACTGTGAGGAGGGAGACGCGGGTGATTGAAAGAGATTTATTGAAGGAACATGATACTGATTACTTTGAAACATTATGGCGGATAAAAGAAGGAAAAAAAGGGAAGAGAGTCAGATCGTTTCTTTACAGCTAAGTTTAATATCGCCACAGAATGAATATGAGTATTAATTTTGTGGCTGCTCTGATCAAGTATGGCTATCATACAGAGAGGGACGTGTTTCTACAATAGAGACAAAAATACCTGATAATGATGATAATCTATGGAGTCAAATAAATGTAGAAGAAGAAACGAAACCAGTTTTATAAGTTAGTTAAAATATTTATCAGATAGCTCAACTAACGCAAACAGTTTCATAAGACAAACTTGTGCTTGCAAAAGACGAGTACGAACGTTTATCTTACGAACTGCCAACTAATTAACAGTTGAGGGTGTTTGTAGTTATTATACATGATACAATGTGGCAACTGTGTGGAGGGAGACGCGCGTGATTGAAAGAGATTTATTGAAGGAACATGATACTGATTACTTTGAAATATTATGGCGGATAAAAGAAGGAAATTGGAATAAAAAAATACTACATGAATGTGCCGTGTGGTTTCCGGCAGAGTAGGATAGGACCACTCCAAGTCCTCCCGTGGATTTCATAGAAGGTGACTTAGGGAATACAAGCTAAACAAAGCTTATAAACATCAATGAGACCTCTCCACCCCGTCAGGCCAGCGCGGAGAGTGTAGGCCAAGACCTCTGGCAGCTCTGGCCAAGTTTGGCTCGGGTAGTACAGAGAGGGTCATCCTCCTGCAGTGGAGACAAAAAGATCTGATGATGATGACATGAATACTAGAATTTATTGTGATTTAACGTGACTGTGAGTATTGTGTGACTAAATTTATTGAAGTTATGATTTACAAAATATTAATATGTTCCTGCTTCTTTTTATACAAATTAAATTATGCGTTTCTGCCCATCGATCAGGCATTTATTTGGGCGTAAACTCGTTTTTGCCCAATACGCTTGACCTCGACCCATCACTATTTCTGCTAAGCTACATTTAAGATCATCATCATTACTTACAGCTAAGTTTAGTAACCCCACAGAATTTATATGATTATTAAATACAGAATAGAATCTCCTAAGGCGTACCCTCCCCGCAATACGCGTTCGCGTCCCCGTTCCCCATCCTCGCACCTCTCCCCCGTTCTCGCCTTGTGGAGGGTGTTAAGTAGTCGGCTCCTAGCGCCTGGTGGCCTTAGAGGAGATTCCGTTCTGTGTGTAATACTCATAATTATTCTGTGGTGACACTAAGCTGTAAATAATGATGACAGAATAAGATTAGAATTCTAAATTTGCAAACTAACTAAATCTGTCAAGCTGTTGTCTTAAATATGAAACTGTTTAAGCTTTAGTTAGTTCACAGTTCATCTAAATATGTCTTTCTGCATAATTTCATTCCTAGAGCACAATTTATGATATCCTACTGGAAATTAACTTTGGGCAGACAATGTGTCAGTACGGATGCGGTGCGGACCGACAGACCACACCGGACCGTCCGCAGACCGCGTCGGATATTACCTACTAACAGTACGTCACCAATATTATAGCTGAATTGTAGCGGTCGGGAATCGCATTGCAGTGTTTTAGTTATGAAACCGGTGGTTATTAATGTTTTAATACGTATATGTATGCTTATGTCTTAAGTTGTTAGTAGTTAATAATATAATAATAACAAACTGTTCTACAAGATCATTACATAATTCGCGCTGGCGGATAAGCCCACCGCGCACACTGCAGGGCAGGACCGGTTTTGAGTGCAACATCTATAGGCTGTTCAAGAAGTGCGATTTAAGTTTATTCTTTATATTTTTTTGCGTAATGCTTTGTCTTAAACAAAATTCTAAATTATTAATGAACCGTGGAATTAAATAGGATGTTGTTCTTTCTCCATATGTATTTCGTGCAATATTTATTAAAAGTTTTTTATTTGTTTTTTGTCGCGTATTAATTTTATGTGTTATGTTTTTTTACTACTTTACGATATATTAGCAATATGTCTGGGCATATACAACGTGGAAGTCTAGTCTAGTATATCTCGTGATATGCTACGGGCTATACTAGATCACTCATCATCATCATTTCAGCCGCATAACGTCCACTGCTGGACATAGGCATCTCCCAAAAATCTCCAAAATCATCAATCTAGAGCGGCTTGCGTCCAGGGCCTTCCTTGGTCAGGTCGTCAGACCACCAGCTTGTGGTTGGGTGTCCTACGCTTTGCTTGCCAGTGCGTGGTCGCCATTCGAGAACCTTTTTGCCCCATCGGACATCGGTTCGTCGCACTATGTGTCCCGTTTACTGACGTACTGTATCACTATATTGTATGGGAACTACATATTCTAATCGATGTTAAGTGGAATTGATATCCGCAACACCATCAGCAGCATCAGCATTGGCGAGAAAAACTAAAAAAACTCCGACTTCCAAACATTAAACCCCAATAACTTCTAAACGGCTAAACCGATTTTCATCAAACATATCTAAGAACCACTGAAAGGGAACTTGCTTTTACGTAAAAAAAAAACTGTCCTTTCCACAGACAGAGGTATAGACACACAGACATTAGCGTCAAACTTAATAACATACATACATACATACATACTATCACGTCTTTATCCCTAATGGGGCAGACAGAGCGTTTTGGGTCTTGCGGCTCTATGCAGAGCCCAGGGCCGCAAGACCAAAAAGCCACTTTTAGCGTGGTTATGGCGGGCGAGAAGGTGGAAAAGCAATCAATACAGTGATGGGTTGCTAGCCGCATCGCCTGTTAATATGATTCGCATTTTTGCCCATTCCCTCGATCGGCTTTTACGAAAAGAAGCAGATGGTACATTCTAAATTTTTTCATTTCTCCCAGACCAGCGTGGGCATTAATAACATCCCTCTATTTTATCGGGAATAAAATGCGACCCTGAAATTACACAAAAAGTTTCCAACACCCAAAGTTCGATGACACGTCAAAAACAAATGTCAGTGGCGTTCCTTTTCACGCAAAGTTCACAAATGAACACGGAGTTCCGAACCAAGGCGGTCGTTATCAATAGATCAATTAAAAAGTTCGGAAGCGATCCCATTACGGAATATCCGATTTCCAAGTTCCTTTAGTTGGGCCTTTGTTTTGATGTTTTTGTTATTTATAAACGTGGCAGTGTTACAAGTTGTTATTTAATCGTGTTTAAGAATAATTTGGTAGCAAGATGTCACTGTCAGGGCTTTTATAGGCGAGCGACTATGCCTGCGATCTTGGTCGATGACCTTGGGGGTAACTCCAAAAGCGCTTCGCAAGACGGACGTTACCGCGTATCCGCGTTTCAGTGTCATGCAACATTGAGCATCAACGTATGATAATAAAGTCTAATTTGCTTTGACATAGAAACAGAACGTCACTAGCGGACTACTATCGTATTCTTTTTAGGAAAACCCCTCCCTGTGTATAGCGACAGTGGTCTCTGGCACACTGTCGCTTGTTTGCTTGAGCCCTAAGATTTTACCAGTGTATTTAACGCCTTACAAATGATCCTACGACTTCGATAATAAATAGGATAAAATACTCGTAAATTCGGTGTTTGACAACATTCAAAATACTCTACGAAATGTGGACATTCTACGAGATAATAGTCTAAAGAAAACCATTTTCACTTTATTTTAACAAAATAGTGTATACTTTTTGCATATTTCGCAAAATAAAAATGATGTTTTTTAAATTTTCTCACGTGAATCGAAACGCCCTGTGATTGGCGGTAACGCTCGTGACGTCACACGCTAGGATACATTTTTTTGCACTATTGATTGTCATTCGAGTTTAAGTTGTTATTTTCATTTGTGAGCTATTTTTGTAGAACTGCTGGACATTTTTTATAACTAGTGTCATTAATACTGGTTTACAATCGCAAAATGGAAGCAAATTTTGTGCAAGCCGATAGCAGCAACTTACTCAGGATAGACGCTTTTATGGTTGCACTTTTCTTTAAGAATAACGTTGATTATTATTAAGCTGAACTTAAAAATATGAAAACAGCAGTGTAAGTACCATAGTCCATCGTGTTGGGAGCTCCACCCTCATCCTCACCCTCACCCAGTTGTAGAACAGTAGGTATATATACCTGGGTCATTTGATCCAGACAGGAAGTTCTAGCTTCGAGGAAGAGGTCGTTCGATGAATCCGACTCTGCTGGGCAGCGTACGGAAAGCTACGCAATGTCTTCTCGTCCAAAAAACCTCTGTGCCTTAAGACTAAAGTCTACAACCAATGTGTGTTACCAGTGATGACTTATGGCTCTGAAACGTGGTCCCTTACTATGGGTTTCATAAGAAGGCTCAAGGTCGCTCAGCGCGCAATGGAGAGGGCTATGCTCGGTGTTTCCCTACGTAATCTAATCAGAAATAAAGAAATCCGTAAGAGAACAAAAGTCACTGACATAGCCCAGCGGATTAGCTCGTTGAAGTGGCAGTGGGCGGGACACATAGCGCGACAAACCGATGGCCGATGGGGCAAAAAGGTTCATGAATGGCGACCGCGTACTCGCAAGCGAAGCGTAGGGGACCCACCTACAAGGTGGTCAGATGACCTGACCAGGGTCGCTGGAAAGCGCTGGATGCAGGCCGCTCTTGATCGGTCATTTTGGAAATCCTTGGATGAGGCCTATGTCCAGCAGTGGACGTTATACGGCTGAAATGATGAAGTACCGTAGTTCTTTCTCTTCTTATCGTGTGTGTTAGTAACTAACACTAGTGTCAGAGTTTTTTAAACCGCCTTAAAGGCCTCTGACATGGTTTATAATTAACGACCAATGTCAAAGACAGTGACCGGGACCGACGGCTTAACGTGCCCTCCGAAGCACGGATCATCTTACTTATTAGACAATCAGGTAATCAGCCTGCAATGTCCTAACCAAACTAGGACAACAACACAAAGTCGTTGCCCCCGCCGGGAATCGAACCCGCGACCTCCGGGTATGAGCCGAACGCTCTAACCATTACACCACGGAGGTAGTAGTACCGTAGTGGAATCTATATATGTATATAGTACCTGGGTGACCGAGCTTTGCTCGGTCGGTTACATCTCAAACATTAACTTAATTTCTTTAAACTTGTCTAAAAACAGTACAAAATAAAAAAATTATATATAAGCTTGAACATAAAAAAAACAAATGTAAGTCACCGAGTGGGATTCGAACCCGTAACACTCTAGCGGTCAGTATCCTTAACCACTGAGCTAAGCGGATGGCACCCGGCGCGACGAAATTAGTGACCATATTCTGCGTGGAAAAAAAAAAACGAATGAAAACTCGAAAACACGCGTTTTCCCAAACAAGACTAATCTAGATCGATTGTTTACCCCCAAAAACCCCCATATACCAATTTTCAGCGAAATCGTTAGAGCCGTTTTCGAGATCACAGAAATTTATAAATATATAAATAAATAAATATACAAGAATTGCTTGTTTAAAGGTATAAGATATATATATATTATTTACCCTTGTAAACTATTATCTATGTCTGTTTAAATAAATAATAAGATACGACGAAAAAAATTCACGCGGCTAGGATTTTTTTTGGCATATTTTATTCAATTGTTTAATAAGTGTAATGCAATATAGCACTTTAATGCAAAAATAATACCTATATATTGTTATACCTATGTCTGTATTCAATATTCAAACATTTTGAAAAGCCTCAATTTTTAGGTTAGGAGATGTGTGGTTGTTGCTTTTGTTCCACAGGTCTGCAAGGGAATCTTACAATATCACTTGTTCTACCCCCAAACCCTTGAGAAACATAGTTGACCAATCCATTAGGAGTGCAGGATATTAAATACTTCACAGTATTTCCCTTCTTATACTCTGATATTTGTATGCATCGACATACTGCTTGGCTCTCTTCGCGCCAATCGTAACCACAATTTACGTTGCTTGAGATTCGTAGGAACAGAAAAAAATACTTTTTCCGGAGTCTTTATCGAGGTATTTATACATTGTGGCACTACACACCATTTATAAGCCATATTTTCCAATAACTACTGATATTTGATTAAATAAACAAGCAATGCACCGTCAGATGTATTCAAGATGGATTAGTGTACTAGCTTGTGACGTCACACGCGTCACGTGACCGGAGCCATTACAAAGATGTCGTTTTTGCCGCCATTTTTACAATTTAAATTATAACATCGTTTTTTATCCTAAATACTGTAAATTTCGCAGATATATTATTTTTGTAGGTTTATTATATACTAAAATAATAATTTAAAACTACTTCCAAAATAAGTCAAACACCGAATTAAAATAAATCCGTTTATGCGTCTTCGAATGATAGGATAATACATAAAAAAACAGATCGCGACGAATCGATAACCTTTTCTTTTTGGAAGTCAGTTATACTCATAAGCGAAGCGTTGAGGTGGGTACTACTGTCACTTCGCGCAAAACATCTGATTTTTCAATCTTGAAATGTCTTTATGTATCATACATTGCACTTGTAAGATAATATATACACACACATATAAATAAAAAATACTATTTTTAACACTCATGATATTTTTGATGTCATTTTTGTTATTTAAACTAGTTAAAAAACAGTTTTAAAAAGTTCTGTCTTGGACGTCCGTGTGTCTGTATGTGCGGAGGGTTTTCTTGTTAACACGATAACGACCGAAATACTTTACTAATCGAGTCTTTTTTTTTCTCTTACGCTTGAGTATGCTCAGGAATAGAACCCTTTCATTTTTCAGGGTCTGATTCGATGTGGTTTGATTGTTATTAAATAAACAAAAAAGAAATATCGACTGTTTTTCATAGTTTTAGTATATCTATATATATCTTTATTTTTCTATATGCGTAAGAATTTAAAAAAAAAATATGGACACTTTGAGGCGTGCTCTTTTGGATTTTCCAAACTTATTTCACTTAATATTTCAGATTTGTTACACTGGTACTAAATTCTAGGTTACCGACATATCACAGCTTCATTATTTTTCATATAGCAAAGTGCTTAAGCAGTTCAGCCTTACCTATATATTTCATTATGGATTGATTTCATCATCATCATCAGGTCTTTTCGTCTCCACTGCATTAGCACGATCGTATCTGTCCTACCAGAGTTATACTTGGCCAGAGCAGCTAGAAGACTTGGCCTACACTCTCCTCGCTGGCCAGTCGGGTTAAAGGTCTAATTGACTTTTATAAGCTTTTAAGTTGTATTTCCTAAGTCGCGTTCTACGACATCTACGGGAGGACATAAAGTGACCCTGTTCTACTCTTCCTAAGTCGCGTTCTACGACATGTACGGGAAGACTTAAAGTGGCCCTATTCTACTCTGCCGAAAACCACACTACGAAATCAATATGTTATGTAAAAGGTTGAATTCTAGATCGTAAAACAAGTATAGTAAAGCTTTAATATCCCTGCCTTATGTACAGTTTACATCATAAATAGCACATTCAGAGAGCCGCTGGGAGTCCGCGTCATATCTGACTGTAATTGGCCGGCACTAACTTTATTTATTTAATTTATTGCACTTTAAATCTTAAGATTATAGTACAAAAGGTATAACTTAATGCTAAGCATTGTCTACCAGTTTACCTTTGGGACGTAATAGAAAAGATGATAGATTTGAACTTTGCTGCACTTAGTTCTATACGTAGCATAGTTATGAATTTATAGGGGGATAAACCTCTTCTGATATAAATGTATGTAAATATAAGTTCTAATAAAATACACTGAAACTATTTTAAGGGTTAATTCAGTCCGTGATAGTAAACAACTTTATTTTTGGCTTTCCATACGAACTCGGATCAGCTGATCGGTTAACTTGTATGGGAGGAAAAATATTACTGTTCAGATTTGGATACGATGGAAAATAGACGATGGACCAATGGAGTTTGGAGTAAAGCCGGATTTTAAATTAGAAAAAATATTTTGGGTACGTCTTAAAGCGATTATCATAATTAAATTTATATCTGTTTTTACTGCAAGTTGTCTGATTTTTTCTACCATTTGTGGCTATAAAGCTCATGTTGTTTATTCCTAACGATATAGACACAGCCTGAGGTAGTATTTAAAAAACGAATGCTACTTTTAGCAAGAAGAAAGAAATCAAAATAGTGATGGTTTGCTAGCCGCCCGCTAAGCAAACCTTTACAACGTCCTAACCTTCTGTTATTTTTGAGCTTGATACGGCATCTACAGAAGAAAATGTAAGGATGCTATTCTAGGCACGAAACCAGATGTTACAACAAGAATTTACGAACACATCTTATAATAGATGGCAATCGTCCTGGAAATGAACATGGAATAGACAATGTGTCTATGCCAGATCGGTCCGGAACTGGTCTGCCGGACCATCCGCAAACCACAGCCGACCGCAGCGGATATTACCGCTAACAAATACATCACTCATATCGCAGAATTGCTGAAATTCTAAAGCTGTTGGGTCGTATGGTCACATCACACATTAATACATGAAAATATCAAACGTTCGCTTAACTTATTTTATTTATGTATTTAAAACCTAATGTACCAATAATAAATGGTACAAAAGGCCAAGTTTTTAGAGCGGTCCTTAGTTTTAGCAATATTAACGAAATATTCACTTTGAAATTTAAATACAACAACGTTCAGGACTAATACGCTATCTTCCAACAAGTAAAATCAGATACTTTTTTCAAAACGTCAAAACAAACAGTTTCTATGGGATTTTGTATGAAATACAGGCAGATGACGTCATAGTTTTTTGGAGTCAAATAGCGCTCTTATTATCAGTTTTTCTGCAATAATAAATCTAGAATCACGTTTTAATGGATATGTTCAAACACAAGTGACATTATTTAGTGATGCTTGATTTTGTTATCAGTACTAAATAATTTATTTTTGGCTTAAAGAAAATACCCAATGATGTTACTCAAAAACACGATCGCTGGAAATGTTCTCAAAACAGGTAGTATTTCAAGTAATATAATAAATAAGCCCTGGTAACTCATGAATATAATTAAAATAAATAAAATAAAATAAAATCTTTATCTTCAAGCCAGTAGTTTAAGCAATACAAATTTCTGGGACCCACCTAGTAAGCTTTGAAAAAGCCTGTGGCAGGGGGACCCGCTCTTCCAAACACTTAGTATTAACATAGGCCTAGTTTACAAATATATTTTATAGCTTTAAATATATTTGTAAACTAGATTGAATCAAACATGAGGCAGTTATCATGTTACTTACATTTTTATTAACTTTTAATACTCTTTGTAAAAAGAAAATACTTAATGAAACATCCTCGCTTATACCATGTGCTAAATTTCTAAAGGTATTTAAATTAAATAGATATCGAGTTGTAAACGGGTTAAAGAAACTCAAAATGGTTCATATAAATATACACATGCAGCAGCTGTGTCAGTTCCCTTCTTTGAATTTGGCTTTGACACGCTGCCGCGTATCTAGATCTACTCATACACGTGCTTCTGAAATACTTTCAGTATATTTTGTTAACAAAGCAACATCATTTCTTATCTAACAGATGACGTATACAAATATACGAGTATTGTTCGTGCAATCATCCCTGAGACTGTCTAATTTGCGCTCCCGGAATTCAAAGGCTTCACATTGATGAACGATGGTACGAAACAAAAGCGTCTACAGCTATTGTATATAGATTTATGTAATGGTTAGGATTTCAATATATATTCTCCTTGTTATCTATTTTAGAGGAACCATTTGTTTGTAATTTTGTAATGTACAGATGTATAGATACATTATAACATCTTTGTATTACGTATTCACCTAAATGCTACGCTTAGCGTTAGGCGATTAACACACTGCACCGCGCCCCGCTGCGTAGTGCGGGACCGCCATACAAAAACGACGCGCGTAGACGCAGTGTTGGTGTGCAACTTGCATACAGTGCGGCCCCGCACCACGCAGTGGGGCGCGTTGCAGTGTGTCAATCGTCTTAAGATAGAAAATGGAATCAAAAAACTTAGTAGCCGCATTCCTTATTAACTTGATCTGTTTGCTCCAAAAGGGATAAAGACGTGGTCTGGTTCACTTTTGCATTTTATAGCAAATTTAAGTATTTGTATGTTAAGCTTGTATAATTTTTGACAATCCTTACATTTTCCTGCTGTTCATTTGTTTTTAGCTGAGTTTCATACAAACTTTCACCCCCTATTATAACCTCTTAGAGGATGATTTTTTTTAAATAATCTGTGTTGAACCATTAGGTCATAAGTAATTTTTTACGTTACTAACTTCAAAATTGACCAAGTTTCATACAAAATTTCAACCCTCGTTTCAAACCCTCAGGAGGATTAATTTCCGAAATTCCTTAGTGCATACTTACGTTAAGGAACGTTTGTGCTAAATTTTATGATTTCAGCTGTATGATGATCGATCAGTCAGATAATATATAATGTCTAACAAAATATACTAAACCTATTTTAAGGGTGAATACTGAACAACTTTCTCTAAGTAACATATTATATCGAAATATGAAAAAAAAATTTTTTTGCTTTCCATACAAACTCGGTGAACTTGAATGAAAGGCCAAGAATTATTTTTATATAAATAATTATGTTCCTTGGTGAAAGTTGTTCAGTATCATGGACTAAATTCACCTTTAAAATAGTTTCAGTATATTTTGTTTCATAATAATGGAGTTAGTCGCGAATGGTCTTAAACGCAAGTAGCCTACGTAGCAACTCGTCTAAAACGCTGATTGTCTAAACCGCATGTCGTCATAATAGAAAGAGGTCTTATGATTAATCTCGTCCAAAAATGAGGTGGTCTAAAGTAGAATTTCGTCACAATTATGAGATTGTCTAAACGAAAACTAGTCTAAATATGAGGTGGTCTAAACTGAAACTTGTCTAAGTATCAGGTGGTCCAAACCGAAACTTGTCTATGTATGAGGTGTCTAAATCTATATCTATACATATAATAAAACAGTAAAAAAAGTATGTCTGTACATTGAATATATTTCCAAAAAAAATATTGGGGGCGATGGAGACATAGTAATAGAGTAAGAATTTAAAAAAAAATGTCTGTCTGTTTGTCTGTTTGTCTGTTTGTCTGTTTGTCTGTATGTCTGTTTGTCTGTTTGTACACGCTAATCTCCGGAAATACTGGACGGATTCGAATGCAACTTTTTTTGTTATATAGCTATTAAGCCTGGGCAACATATAGGGTATAAATGATTTTGGAAAATGAAACGCCTGATGCAGAACCATAATGGTCGCGCTAAACTATAAGAGATATAAAAATGTCGCCTTAGTAAAAGTTGTTCAGCCTGATGAGCATTTTCCAGAGACATAAAGTGCACGCGAACGAAGTCGCGGGCTTCAGCTAGTTTTATCAATACTGTGAGGAGAAAATTAAAAAAAATCCTACTGCAATATATTTTAAATATGCAACACCCTAGATATGTCACATTTTACTACTCGATGGGGTAGGATTGCATACGGCCCCCTCTTACTCTATAAGTGCAAGAGTTAGAATTTAACGAGTTCACATCTTAGCCATACTTTATAGTTTTAAGATTAAAACTTTTATACGTCTATAGAGTTAAAATAATAAAAAAAAAAAAACCATAAAAACACCTTTTTTGCCATTGAAACCATGTTTGCAATAGACCTGAACGCTTCTTTGACTGACAAAGAACGTTGAACCACTTGGTCGGGAATCTACAAAAATCAAACTCAATGTTTGTTTTTTTTAAAGAATTGTTTTAGTTTTATTTTCATGTGTCAGTGGTACTTAATGTGTCAACAGGGTATATGCTCCAAGATTATTTATTATTTTTCGTGTGTGTAAGTGGCCAACACTGGTGTCAGAGGCATCTGAATCTACGATAAGAAGCTCCAAGATAAGAATCTTATACCTTTAAACGAGCAATTCTTGTATATATGTATATATATTTATAAATTTCTGTGATCTCGAAAACGGCTTTAACGATTTCGCTGAAAATTTGTATATGGGAGTTTTCGGGGGTAAACCATCGATCTAGATTAGTTTTATGTTTGGAAAAAGGCGTGTATTCGAGTTTTCATGCGTTTTTCTTTCCACGCAGAATATGGTCGCTAATTTCGTCGCGCCGACCGCCTTGTTTTTAGCTCAGCGGTTAAGGATACTGACCGCTAGAAAGAGTGTAACAGGTTCGAATCCCACTCGGTGACTTAATTTTGTTTTTTTTTTAATGTTTAAGTTTATATATAATTTTTTACTTTGCATTGCTTTAAGACAAGTTTAAAAAAAAATTGTTAATGTTTGAGATGTAACCGACCAAAGCTCGGTCGCCCAGGTACTATTTTTTTATGTGCAATGACACTTAACCCATAATCGGTCGCATGAGGTGCCACATACCCAACGCATATTTGACCTTTTTTTTTTTAGGTGGTCGATGGAACTCATTGGCCAAGTGCGTGTCGGGCCACGCACAATTTAGGGTTCCGTAGTTGCGAATACCAACTTTAAGTTCATGCCACTAAAACAAAAACTAATTTTCTATTGAATTTGTATGAAATTAAGAAGGACGAGGACAAATTCAATAGAAACTAATTTTTTATTGAATTTGTCCTTTCCCGAGTACATTTGATAAGTTGTATAAACCCTACTTAGCTCTGATAGTTTTCCTTTAAACTTCATAATATATACTACAGCTGTGATTTTTTTCACGGGTCCATTTATAACTTATAAATTTGCATTTTAAAACCAAAAAAATTTACTCCCACTTTACTTGTATGGAAGCTACCCTAAAAAAATATGTTTCAAAATTTTACTCTACCACTTCTTCGGCATTACTAATATGCATACCTACCTGTACCAAGTCACAGCTTTCTAGTACTAATAGTCTCTGAGTAAAACCCGCGGACGGACAGACAGACAGACATTGTTTACTACGAAACCCTAAAAACTACGCAACTTCATCGAGTTTAGGGTTATGTCAAGTACTTTGGCCTCAGAATAAAAACGTAGGTATAAAAAAAAAATCTGATATCTTATTATTGCGCTAGTTTTAATGTACTCCTAATAAAAAGTTAAGTTTAAACAGTAAAGTCTTATCTTTTAAGAATAAATAAGCGGCCAAGTGCGAGTCGGACTCGCCCATGTAGGGTTCCGTAGTAGCAAATAACATAATATAAAAGTCTTGTAGTATGTTTTTTTTAATTTTTATATTTGAGTTCATTGAATGAAAGGTAAATTGCTGTTTACGATTTATGACGTATTAAAAAAAATTACTTTCTAGATCTCGTTCAAACCAATTTTCGCTGGTAGTTTTCATGGTAATGAACAACATATATTTTATTTAGTTTTATCATTCTCTTATTTTAGAAGTTACGGGGGGGGGGGGGGGGGGACACACTTTTTTCCACTTTGGAAGTGTCTCTCGCGCAAAGTATTCGGTTTAGAAAAAAATGCTATTAGAAACCTCAATATCATTTTTGAAGACCTATCCATAGATACCCTACACGTATGGATTTGATGAAAAATAAATTTTTGAGTTTCAGTTCCAAGTATGGGGAACCCCCAAAATTTACTGTTTTTTTTCTATTTTTGTATCAAAACCTTAATGCGGTTCACATAATACATCTACTTACCAAGTTTCAACAGTATAGGTCTTATAGTTTCGGAAAAAAGTGGCTGTGACATACGGACGGACAGACAGACAGACAGACATGACGAATCTATAAGGGTTCCGTTTTTGCCATTTGGCTACGGAACCCTAAAAAGTGACATTTAATTTTACACTAAGGATACCATGAGTCGAATATGAACAAATCAATTGTTATACTATTTTATTCTTGAAGTGGCTAATATTTATTTGATCGTCTTAATAAATAATAATATATGTAGTACACATGTTATTTCATTTCGGTATCTACTATATCTTATTCCCAACTTCGTATACGCCCGTAGAACCCATACCGGTTTTCGGGATTAATGTCATCATCATCATATCAGCTACTGGAAGTCCACTGCTGGACAGGCCTCCCCCAAGGGATAAATGTATTTTTCATTTATTCAAATATATCTAAAGAAAAAAAAATGGCAAGCTTACTTTTACTCTGATAGTACTAGCAGTTGCCGACTCTTCCAAAGGGTTTAGGCATTTACATTATTTATCACAGCAATGTGCTACGAAACTGCTAGACCGATTGTCAAGTCCGTGACATAGACGAACGCTCTTGTATGTAACGTATAATATGTATCTAGACCAGTTGCAGTAGTAGGCTAAAAAACATCTAAGACTAGCTGCATTTTAGGTAAAGTAACATTTTAGTCTACTTGCATTTCGTACGAATTGATATTTAGACCACTTTCAGCAGTAGACATAATAACATAGGGGACTAGCTGCCATTTAGTCAATATAACATTTGAGACTACTTGCAACTTAGACGAGTTGCTTATTAAACGAGTTCCGAGTTGCGTTTTAGACGAGTTTCTACAAAGACTATTTGCATTTAAGACCATTCGCGACTAACCCTAATAATGTCAGTCAGTTTCTTCTTTTATAGATAATACGAAATAAACAAAAAAAAATCCATGGGAAATCTCATGTAAATTTGGATTTTCTTTGTTGTTATTATAATTTTTAACAATATGATTAACACCCATTGTTAGATAACTATTTGCCATGAATTATATATGTAACATTGCCTGTCATGCTGTGTACACGTTTTTGGGTCTCAGTCTAGAGCAAAGTGTCTCTAAATTATTAGATTTAATATATAAAACGATTTTCACCTGTTGTGTATATCTTAATAAACAATAAACAAAAAAAAACTCTCCACACCTTAAAATCTCAAGCTTCAAAACAATAAGAGTCCCACTCACACCCTAAATCCCAACAGGATTATTCATATTACTGCAAAAACAATAAAACACGGTCCGCTATAAAGCGGATAGTTTTATCGAGGGTTTATATCTACGAGCCAGGTGACGCCTGATATTGAACACCTCAAGGAAGTGTGGCTGTTTGTATGTAAACATAAAAGTTGGTTAGGTGATACCATAGAGCCAAAAATATTCTTTTTTGCAGAAGGAACCCTTATAGTTTTGCTATGTCTTTCGGCCTGTCCGTCCGAGGATTTACTCAGAGACTATTAGAAAGCTTTAATTAAGAGTCCCCCGACCCTAGACTTCTCCATACAAACGTAGTCTACGTTTAATTTTGAAACCACATGTCAGATTCCGCTAAAAATTGGTAATTGTAAAGAAATTGCAATTATCTTGGTTTATAACTGGTTTCCCACATTAAAATTTTGAACTGGAAAGAAAATATAACGATTTAGAAGTTCAGAAGAACTGATGGTCAAAAATGATAAATAACACTATTATATTCTATTTCAAGTTCATATTTTTACCGTTGGAAACCAGTTATAAACCTAGATAATTGCAATATCTTTGAAATTACAAAATTTTGTCGAAATCGGACATGTCGTTTTGAAATAAAACGTAGACTACGTTTGTATGGAAAGTTGTATTTTGGTCTAGGTTCGGAGGACTCTTAAGCATGGCATTTTAATCTGCCGAAAAAGTGGTAAAATCGAAATCTTCGAAATTTTTTTTTAGAGTAGCTCCCGTACTAGTAAAATGGGAGTAATTTTTTTCTCGATCCCATCAAAACCATTTTTTGCAAAACCATATTTCGATTTGTGGATCCGTTTCTGAAATAGTTGATTTAATAGTGCAAATTTTTGTTAAGTGTCAAGAGTGCTCTATATGTTAAAAGGTTTTATATGGACACGTGACATAATTTATTAATTTTAACCGAATAATGTTTCTTTTTTTAAGTTTTCATTCCCAGGCTTCCGCCAATTAAAATATTTTTGATAAAATGAATACACCAAAATAAATCTATATAATCATTGAACCTGCTCACAAAATTCACGAGAATCCGTTAAGAAAAGCGACCTAAAGGCGAGAACAGACGGACAGTCGGACAAATGCATTTTTTGCTAATCTCGAAACTGAGACGCTACGCTCGCTCGGTCAATAACATTAGCTATTCTCTCCCTAAGAAGATGAAGAAGACCACATCAAACTGGCTAGTTTAAAGTACAATCCGGAGCTTTGCAGAGCTCTGCCGCTCGTATTGTAAGCTGCACTGGGTATTTATTGTAGACATACCTTTATCAGATTTACTTTTATTCGCTGCAATCTACTTAGTTTTACTGGTTTTACTGCGGTTTAGTGTCCCGACTGGTCTGACCGCTCCTTGATTTGTTTTCTATCTTAAGGGGATACTATTAGAAAGACTCCGCTGTCTGTCTAGCTGTTATTTACAAGGCACATCTACTCTATCTATATGGTCTTTCGAAAACATAGGTATTCAATTATATTTCCGTGACTGTACCTGTGGTCCAGTGGTGTGGTGGTGGTGATCCGGAGGTCGTGGGTTCGAATCCCACTGGGAAGCATACTTTGTTAAAAAAAAATTTCAGTCTGCCTAGGATATTGCAGGCTTGAATCACCTGATTATCCGAAAACGAAAGATGTGGGTCCCGAACGCCATCTAGCATTTGCTCATACTTATTCCAGGATCGATTCTGGTCTACCTTTTGGGTTGCGGAGGTTAGACGGCAGTCGCTTTGTGAGAAACCAGTAACCTCGTCAAATCACCTTGGTTAGGTAGCGGACCCCTCTGAAGCGTTATAGCTGAGGACACAACCGGAAATACGCAGATGATGATTCAATTATATTTCCGAAGAAAGGACGTGTGATTTTGAAACAAATTGTAAAATTGTATGTATAATATTAGATTTTTTTCTTTCCTTGCGCAGATTCTCAAAACGATCGAGGGAATATTCTAAAGCATCGTTTATATTTAAATAAATCATATTTTTTTAATATGAATCTATATTATGACAAATTACTATTGACTAGAAATTAATATTTTCATAAAGTACATTTCCATACTAATATATAAAGCTGAAGAGTTTGTTTGTTTGAACGCGCTAATCTCAGAAACCACTGGTCCGATTTGAAAAATTCTTTCGATATTAGATAGGTCGTTTATCGAGGAAGGCTATAGGCTATATTGCATCACGCCCGCGACTTCACTCGCGTGGTTAACGCGGGCGAAGCCGCGCGCTGCCTCTAGTGTCATAATATAGCTTAACTTTATAAAAATAAACAGATCCTCATAACGTAATTTGACATAACGTATTAAATTATGACAAATTACTTTATAATAATAAATAGTGGTCTCAAAAAATCATTTGTCATAATATAGCTTCACATAATGTATTAGAACATTTGAAAGCACACATGTAAACGCCGGCCACTATTTTATCACCGAATCCCTAGACACTCGAGCAGTTTATCATGCGAGCGAGTAATTCACTACGTACGGATAAAAAATGGCGTGACTTTAGCGCATTATTTCAACCGACATTTCTATGACTCTGGAGTCATAGGGAAAATGTGAATTTTACAACATTATTTTTCAACATCATAATTTTTTGGGTCCTTACTCAAAGAGTAAAAATAGGACCCTATTACTAAGACTAAGATTGAGGTTGAGGAACTCAATGGCCCGGCGGAGTACGCATTCCTAGTGGTTTTGCAAGTTAAGCGACACCGGGCGTGGTCCGCACTTGGATGGGTGAACACAAGTGGCATAAAAATTCTCGAGTGCTTCGGAAAGCACGTGAAGCCGTTGATCCTGGCTATCATTATTGTGCTGTGTCAGATGTCTTTGGAAGCTTGAAAAATTGGACTCCAGTGTTGGTCTCTTCTTCTTATATTTAAGAGCTGGGCTCTTGTCGGTGGAGTGTTTTCCATGTCTCTCTTCCTTCCGCTAAGTTCTTTACGGAGTTGGTCACTTACACATACGTAAAACCGAACAAACATTTTCTAAGTCTCCGCTGTCCGTCCGTCCGTCTTCTCTCACCAGGCCTCTGGCCTCAGGAACCATGATAGTTAGAAAGTTGAAATTTTCATAGAAGATGTATTTCTTTTGCCACTATAACGACAAACACAAAAACTACGCAATAATCGGATTCGCACTTGCCTGGTTAATATTTGTGTATCAATTCCCTTTCAAAATAGAAGCAGTTATACATTTTTTTTCCTTTCTCCCAGATCAGCTGAACGATATAAGATTCATAAATTTACAAATTTCCCAACATTTCTTTGACTAATAGGAAAACATATACGAACCCATTACGGGAAGCAATAAAACTCCACCATCCCCAAATACGCCAAACCTTTCCCCCATACGTCATCAATGACTTATGTAACTGTTATCTAAGGCCTCACTTTCACTGGTCGTTCTGGTACGCATTCAGAGTGCAGGAGATTTCTTAAAAGCATAACCGTTTTCACCCATGCTCCCATGCTGGTCTGGGAGAAATAAAAAAAACTTAGAATGTACCAGCTGCTTCTCTTCCCACGCAGATCGTAAAAGCCGATCGAGGGAATGGGCAAAAATGCAAATCATGTTAACAGGCGATGCGGCTAGCAATCCATCACTGTATTGATTGCTTTTCCATCTTCTCGCCCACCATGACGCTAAAAGTGGCTTTTGGGTCTTGCGGCCCTGGGCTCTGCATAGAACCGCAAGACCCAAAATGCTCTGTCTGCCCCATTAGGGATAAAGACGTGATAGTATGTATGTATAACCGTTTTCACTAGTTGATTTAGCTCGAATTCGGGGTGCGAGAGATTTCCGTAACGCATTCTGGGAGCCGTTTTCACTAGTTGATTCAGCTCGAATTCGGAGTGACAGAGATTTCCGTAACGCATGCGGGAGCCATTTTCACTAGTTAATAGAGTAGTGTACAGTCGATATACAGCCTGTGGGATATAAACGCAGTCGTAACGACCATTGTATCGACTTATGGTTTTCATTTTGTATTCTGTATATCGACTGAGTTATTGACTCCAAGTCCTTCCGTGGATGTCGTAGAAAGCGACTTAGGAAATACAAGCTAAACAAAGCTTATAATCATCATGTGACCTCTCCAACCCGTCTGACCAGCGAGGAGAGTATAGACCAAGACCTCTGATTGCTCTGGCCAAGTATGGCTCTGGTAGTACAGAGAGGGTCGTGCTCCTACAGTGGAGACAGAAAGACCTGATGATGATGATGAAAGAGCCATGGCTCATTTCACAGCTATGCGGGACCCGTACGGCTCGGTCGTAATACGGGTGACCCGTACGGGAAGCGCCCACAGAACTCTGATAAGAAAAGAGCATGTAAAACGATGCTCTTGTTTTAGCACCTCATGCATCTCCAAGTCTTTACTCCGGTAGCCCGTAGACCCGTACAGTATCCGCATAGCTGTAATTATCATCATTAGGTCTGTTTTGTCTTCACTGGAGTACGATCCTCTCTGTACTGCTAGAGCCACACTTGGCAAGAGCAGCCAGAAACCTTGGCTTACTTTCTCCACGCTGGCCAGACTTGAAGAGTTCTCTTTGATAATTAAAAGCTTTGTTTAGCTTTTTTTTCCTAAGCTGCCTTCTATGACATCCACAGAAAGACTTGGAGTGGTCCTATTCTACTCTATCGGAAACCATATATTTGTAAAAACAGCCTAAAATCGTATATTATAAATACAACGATCTCGGATCACGAACTCAAACATCTAAGCAATATAAAAGCGAGATACCGGCAATAAATAAGAATTTATTGCGGGTTTCAGCAACGTATAAATTGGATAAAGATATTCGAAATTGCTCTGATGCGCCCGAATTTACGTAGCAAGTTAAATTGGAAACTATGCAGCGATGTGTGGTATAAGGTTACGTGCTGTTTGGAATAAAGGAGCTTGGTAGCTCAACAGTATTTCAATCAATTATTTTTACGTCTATTATTCATATCAATGAGTAAGATTATACGAAACCGAAAACAAAATGATGTTTTAATTCTGCCCCAAAATAAGTAAGTGGAAACTCTCAAGTAACAGAAAAAGGTTGCACGTACAGCGCTCTTGACGTCACTGCTATTAGGTTTCGTGCGTACAAAAGAGACAGTGATATCTCATATATGATTTTGTTTATCATTTGTCTCTCTCGTTCTCCAGCCGTTTTACTTCGCAATACAACACAACAACACACATATTAATCAGGTCTTCGTACCATATGAGAGAGAGAAAGAGAAACAAAATAGTGAGCATTTATTGTATCATTTTTAATCCCCGACAGAAAAGAGGGGTGGTATATGTCTGTCTGTCTGTGTCATCATAGCGCTCGAACGAATGGACCGAACCGATGCGACATTTTCACCTGAAAGCAAATTTTCTTGTGGTGGTCCTTAGCTATAATGAAAATCGGTTGAACCGTTTCAGAGCTTGAAAGTCAGGTCTTTCTCTAGCAAATAAAAGATGGTGCTACGGATATCCATCTTCTTCTTCTTCTTCTTATCGTGTGTGTTAGTGACTAACACTGGAGTCAGAGTTTTTAAACCGCCTTATAGGCCTCTGACATGGTTTTAGGTAACGATCAATGACAAAGACAATGACCGGGACCGAATGCTTAACTTATTTAGATCATCTTACTTATCAGACAATCAGGTGATCAGCCTACAATGTCCTAACCAAACTAGGACAACAACACAAAGTCGTTGCCCCCGCCGGGAATCGAACCCGCGACCTCCGTGTATGAGCCGAACGCTCTAACCACTACACCACGGAGGCAGTTACGGATATCCATCTAGTGATGAGATGGAACTACCAATATATTATGACTTCGGTAGTTCCGATACTCACCAATAGCTATAGTTTTTTAATTTGCTAGCAAAGAAACCGTGCTGGTCTGGGAGAAACGAAAAAACTTAGAATGTACCAGCTGCTTCTCTGCCCGCGCAGATCGTAAAAGCCGATCGAGGGAATGGACAAAAATGCGAATCATTTTAACAGGCGATGCGGCTAGCAACCCGTCACTGTATCGATTGCTTTTCCATCTTCTCGCCCACCATGACGCTAAAAGTGGCTTTTGAGTTTTGCGGCCCTGGGCTCTGCATAGAGCCGCAAGACCCAAAATGCTCTGTCTGCCCCATTAGGGATAAAGACGTGATAGTATGTATGTATGTATGTAGCAAAGAAACTTGTTTCTGAAAATATTGCCAACTTCACAGTTGCCAGCAAAGCTATTTTGGTATTTGTTATATTTGCTGTTTGAATGCAAACGTTAAATTTTCTACATGTGTGTTATTTTTGCTATTGCGAGCTGAAACTGCAAGCTATCATGTATTGTTATTAGCTTTGTATGTGAATCGTGAACGATGGTACGCTTTCAAAGTTCAATTCGCTTTAAGTACAACTAGTGTAAAAATAAATAAATAAATAATATATAGGGACAAATTACACTGATTGAGCTAGCCCTAAAGTAAGTTCGAGACTTGTGTTACGGAATACTAACTCAACGATACTATATTTTATAACAAATACGTATATAGATAAACATCCAAGACCCAGGACAATTTGAAAGAGACCATTTTCCAACTTGCCCTGACTGGGAATCGAATCCGGGACCTCTGGGTGGCGGACTAGCATGATGACCACTACGCCATGGAGATCGTCAAATCAAATCGTCAAAAAAGTGTGTTGATATTAAATGTTATTTTTTTATTTTTTATTACTTATACTATACATGTAAGACTTTTATTTATTTATTATAAATAAATATATACGGACAAATTACATAGATTGAGCCAGCCCCAAAGTAAGTTCGAGACTTGTGTTATGCATACTTTTTTTTACGTTATTTCCTACCGATTGATACCCTTCATGGAGAGAGAAGTTCCTTTGTCAGGATCGTAGCAAGTAAAGGACAAGACTTGCATAGTCCCTGCCAACCCCTATGGGAAATCGACGTGACCATATACAACGTGAAAAGAACGTACCCGTAATATATCGAAACACGGGCTATACTAGATCTTTATAGTATATTAAATTAAAATAACAAAACAACAAAAAAAAATCATTTTCATACTAAATTGTGCAGCCGTGTAATTTGTATGGGAATGTGATTTTTTTGTTTTTTTTCCTTATTTTAATTTTATCATGCTCAAGTGATCTAGTACAGCCCGTGGTTTTATTTATTACGGGTATGTCAACGTTCTATACCTGCATATTCTCACCCTATCTAAAATTAAGACATTACAACACCACAAAATTATAACCCATAAAAGCTATATCATTAAACCTAATAACAAGTTACCGTAATAAATCACCGAAAATAAATAAAGGCAAGTTACTTCACACCTTATCGATATCGAATAAAGATTATCGAGTTAATTCGTTTAATCGATGCCGCCCGGGAACGATTACCGATTCTGTGATGCTAGGTTTGTAGACTAGGGTCTTACTGTATGATTATGTGCTTGAATATATCCGTCACTCACTCCCATGCTGGTCTGGGAGAAATAAAAACACTTAGAATGTACCAGCTGCTTCTCTTCCCACGCAGATCGTAAAAGCCGATCGAGGGAATGGGCAAAAATGCAAATCATGTTAACAGGCGATGCGGCTAGCAACCCATCACTGTATTGATTGCTTTTCCATCTTCTCGCCCACCATGACGCTAAAAGTGGCTTTTGGGTCTTGCGGCCCTGGGCTCTGCATAGAACCGCAAGACCCAAAATGCTCTGTCTGCCCCATTAGGGATAAAGACGTGATAGTATGTATGTATGTATGGATATATCCGTCACTGAATTGGAGTGTCTTTTTGTTTTCTATTACTATAAAATCACTGAGAAAAAGAATGGTTACTAGTAGCAAAAACGTTTGCTACACGTCACCAAAATCGAGACACTGTTGAACTCAGGGCTACTAGTAGTTAAAATGTGTTTTAATTAATACTTGTAGTTTGGGACACGCAACTACAAGGTTCTGCTAATTAGAACAAAAGTTTCGTATTTACTAAACAAATCGCAAGTAGCAAAACTGGTTCAGCTATTTCTTTTTCTGTGAGTTTACTTGCTAGTAGCTACTTGTTCCGGCTTCACACGGGTTTGTATTATTTAAATATTTTTAAGCTATTGCATAGCTTCTATCGCGGGCCTTGAGCGCGGGGACCAAATCTAGAAATTCCGTAACGAAAAAACCTCACGCTCCCCACTCCGCCTACCATGTAGGTTGCCGCTTCGTCTCCGTCGTCCGTTTGCGACGTTGCCGTCCTTCCTTGTTTGCAATAGCTTTACCGCGGCAGTCCCCGAGTGCCACACGTCTTTTTTTTATATGTTGAAAACCGTTATAATATCGGCCTAGTAATTTTAGAGATTATCAACTATGCCCTTGGGCTTCGCTCCCCAAGATAATTTCAGGATAAGAACTATTCCATGCCCTTTCCTAAGTCTCATACTATATCCATACCAAATTCAATTTAAATAGGTTCAATAGTTGAAGCGTGATGTGCTAACAAACAAACAAATACACGAACTCACTTTCGCATTTAATAATATTACGTGTTACAGACATATGCCGTACACAGATACTTATATGCGCTGAGGGATTTCCAATTTATATAAGTATGGATACATGTGTTTTGCAATTTTGTATCAAAAAGGGCTCATTTAGTCGCTGTTAATATTTTTATTTGTATGGGAAAACTTTTGCAATTTCCTTTTTGAAAGTCTAGTGGTTTATTTTCGAATGAACAATAACTTTTTTAAATATACAATTAACTATTGTCACACTCATTTGATGCAATAAAAAAGATTTATCTTATCTTCCTTTAAAAACGCTAAGCTTAACGCTACAAATTCACACAGAAATCGAACAGCAACATTTCGTACTAGATCTGATACTGGGTTCGATCGTGAGGCAGACCACACACGTTCCACGAGATATGGGGGTCATGTAATGAATGGTTACGTGGGGGAAATCAGTTTGAGCCAATTGGAGATTACGTGTTTTACTACGAGAAAACACCCACACAGTAGGATGGATGCTAATTGAAACCTTCGTGCGATATTAATGACTAGTAAGACTTCAGACTAAGTCGGGAATAATTTGATATAAAGTATTCAGTCATAGAAATGACGAAGAAGAAGAAGACTTTCGCGTTAGAATAAATTTAAGTATTATAGATCGGAGAACTCCTAGTTCCTCGTCCACGCATCTCTCTCCCGTTCTTGGTGCCTGGTGACAGGTAGACGGACGGACAGCGGATTTTTGGAACGTAGTTCCTTATCGCGCGTTGCGAAAGGGGGTTAGACGGAAAAAATTAAGACCAAAAGTTGTAACGACACTTTTTGCTATAGTTGTAAGCCGTGCGGTGTGCGCGTTTTTCTCTGTCTGTCTCTCTCTCTCTCTCTCTCTCGAACTACGTTCCATCCGGGTGTCCTTTGACACCTCTCAAGGCTTTTTACCCTAAAAAGGTTTTTTTAAACTTTTTTATGGTGATTACTTGCATAGAATTCAGTGATATCGTTTTATATTTCTTCCAAGTTCAAAATTATAAACAATCATTATAATAAACATGCATATACATCCTTTATATGATTACCTAAATACATACTTACACAGAACAAAAAAAAGATATATTATCAGTACAAGATGAATAAACTAAGTGGAAACAGAAAAGGATATTTATTTACCTTTCATAATTTTGATTGATTTGACTTGGGATTTGAAGCTGGCGTTTGGGCGCGTCGGATAGTAAATGGTAGTGAGTTGCATAGACGTAATAGGTATAATAATATTATGTGTTTTAAACCAAACACAAACTAAATACAGTATAACCTTACTAACTTGCTACGTTTACTATCTAGTAATTAAACTACTTCTACTTCACTGTACAGTGTACTAGAAGCAACAATGTTTCTGAAACAGCTCTTAAGCTTCCTACTGTTGGCACGTAAATTACCTTGTGTTGAATATCGGTCTAGTTCTTAAATTTATTACAAAGTTCGTTACATTCTCGTCCTTCTATTATATTAATTAATACATACATACTATCACGTAAAAATAGAGATAGGTTGCAAATACTAATACTAATAAATATATACGGCAGAGTAGAATAGGACCACTCCAAGTCTTCCCGTGGATGTCGTAGAAGGCGACTTAGGAAATACAAGCTAAACGAAGTTTATAAACATCAATGATACCTCTTCAACCAGTCTGGCCTGCGAAGAGAGTATAGGCCAAATCCTCTGTCAGCTCTGGCCAAGTATGGTTCTGGTAGTACAGAGAGGGTCGTTCTTCTACAGTGGAGACATAAGACCTGATGATGATAACTAAAGACCGCCTGCTGGTAGTAACCGTACATACATACATACATACTATCACGTCTTTATCCCTAATGGGGCAGACAGAGCATTTTGGGTCTTGCGGTTCTATGCAGAGCCCAGGGCCGCAAGACCCAAAAACCACTTTTAGCGTCATGGTGGGCGAGAACATGGAAAAGCAATCAATACAGTGATGGGTTGCTAGCCGCATCGCCTGTTAACATGATTTGCATTTTTGCCCATTCCCTAGATCGGCTTTTACGATCTGCGTGGGAAGAGAAGCAGCTGGTACATTCTAAGTTTTTTTTTTTATTTCTCCCAGACCAGCATGGGAGACATAGTAACCGTAGACTGGCAAAAATTAAATTTGGCAGATTAAAACAAACATTCATATTATCACGCCACAGGAGTAGGCAGAGACTACGGACCTCCACTTACTACAATCCTAACTCGTTCGCTTAATCTACACTTATTGCTCTCTTCATGCATTCCCGCGGGTTAAAACATAGATCTTTTTTCCGAAAACATGCAAGAATCACGTGGAATAGTCAAATAACTGTGAAGACAAAACTGGAGATATCTAACTGTAAATATTCCATAAGGTCCTTTAATTAGCTACAATTCTAGCTGTACCTATCTAACAAGAAAAAAAAACTTTTCTTACTATTTAAAAAAAATTGCTTTACAATGTTTCCAAACAGTGTCGACACAGAAACTCCCTTAACAATATCGGTGCAGTTCTTAAATTCTTTATTACACCCTCGCTCTAATGTTCTGCCAAGTGGCTCTCTTATTTTTTACACTCCGACGCGGCTCCATTGTTTCAGCCGGCATGGAAAATGAAAAAGTTGCGCTGCTTTTGAATAAACTCGCTTTATTTGCGAGGTCGTTTGGAGACTTTTTCAGAGTATTTTGGTTTGTAAAAGTACTTTTGTCAGAGCTCTTTTTAACCACTGACAGAAAAGAGAGATGTTATAAGGGCTTGACTATACCTATCGGCGCGGAATAGCGCTTTCGTATGGTGCTATCCTTTTCTGTTGCTTAGAACCGACATTTGCCAAAGCGAGAGAGAGCGACCGTGACTTCTCTCTATCTCGCCCGAGCTAATGACGGTTTTGAGTAACACAAAAGGATAGCACCATACAAAAGCGCAGCTCCATGCTGACAGGCGTAGCCCAACCCTTAGTTTGTCGCTAATGTCTGCCGGTCTGTCTGTCTATAGCATCGTAGTGCTTTAAGGGAAGAACCGATTTTGAGGCGGTTTCTTACGTGAAAGCAAATTCTCTTACGTTGGTTCTTAGCTATGTTTGATAAAATCGGTACAACCGTTTTAAAGTTATTGAGGATTAACGCTTGAAAGATAAGGCTTTATCTAGCAAATAATAAATTGTGCTACGGATTTCCATCTAGTGATGAGAAGCGGAACTAGTGATACGTATTCGGTAGTACCGCTTATCATGACTAGATAGTGTTTTTGACAATCATAGTTCTTTTTTAAATTGTTAGCAAATACAATTGTTATTGTAAATGCATGAGTAAATGATAAAAAGATACAAAAAATCAAAATAATTTGAGATCTTTATAAGTACCTTCTTATGTTATTTATAATTGCTAGCAAATAAACTTGTTTCTGTTATGAATGCATTAGCGAATGCTAAAAAGAGATAAAAACAAAATAACTTGAGATCTATATACCTTCTCATGTTATTGTTGTTTGGGTTTTTCTCGAGCATGATCTTCTGTTATTCAATAAAACAATACAAAGAACACTCGTAGAAAAACTGGAGTAATGGAAACACACTCGAAGCTTTTGTTTATTTTAACCGCGGCCCGAGATTCTGTTTTAAAAATAAATAGACGGCGGCCATTTTGAAGAAGTTTGACTGAGCGGCGAAGAAAATGGCGGATGAGATGCTTTCTTTGTGTTTTATCACTGGAGTGCTCGCAATTTTCACAGATTCCTCCAATGATAATGTTTTATTCACTCGAATGTTTTCAACGGAGATGCTAGTATGATAATGGAAAGCATTCCGGACAGACGTTCGAATTTTAAAAGTTATTTTGGTTTGGCTAATATCCTTTTTATTCGATTGTCATCAAAATTGCGCAAAATTGGGCAAAAATGCGAATCATGTTAACAGGCGATGCGGCTAGCAACCCATCACTGTATTGATTGCTTTTCCATCTTCTCGCCCACCATAACGCTAAAAGTGGCTTTTGGGTCTTGCGGCCCTGAGCTCTGATAGAACCGCAAGACCCAAAATGCTCTGTCTGCCCCATTAGGGATAAAGACGTGATAGTATGTATGTATGTATGTCATCAAAATTGCCTGAGATATTTTCACTGAGTTGTAAGATAAATTGCAAAGCGCATGACAAATGTGGACTTTATTTTCTATAATTTGGCATGTCTTTATCTATTTAATACAACATATAGCTTCATCTTAATCATTTTTATCTAAGGGTTATGTATTTTGTATAAAGATTTTCAAGGAAAAATTTACCTTTTAGATTCAATAAAAATGTAATTTTGCTAAACCTTAAACATCCTTACACGCAACTTATTAAAATCAACTATGTTATCTTATCGACGTTAAATTTTTTTAAATAATAAAATCTTGTTAATTTCAATGTTTTTTAATTCCTTAGCCGTAAAAAATAAAATCTAAATTTTAATAATATACCGGCTAAATATAAATAACAAAATACAATTCAACCCATTTTATTCTAAAAAGTTACACCGAAATATCTTCCGCCCTTCAAAGAAAAACGAACTAATTAAATACTTCGTCACCAACTCATTTCCATACCTTCAAAGAGCTCGGATATTTCCCTTAAGATGAAAAATTTTAAAGTCCCGGAGTTACATTTTTGAAGTGCATACGTTCTGAAAAGCAAAATTTGCCTACAATTTGATAATATCAATTTGTAGGTAGGTTTTGCTTTTCATTTTAACTTCTAATTTAGAAGTTTGAGTATATTGATATTTCCTTACTTCCTTACACTTTAACATTGGAACAGTATGTTTCTGTCTACTTTACTAAGTCTATTTCAATATTATATCTAATCTATAAATAGTGTGGTAAAAATGGAAAATAAATTAATAGATTTCTCCTAAAAGGGACTTGACTACTGAATTGCTTCTAGTGACATTAACTTGATGAAATTTATGTAATATACCTAATTTGTTTTCTATTAACCTATTTTGCAGTATTGCTGCGCAAAAATTTATCCTATTTATTAATAAAATAAATGACAATTTTTTTTTACTTTTTGTAAAAAAGGTCTTGAGACATAAAAATTTGGCTTTGTGATTTTCTTTACTTAAATATTTTGATACGATCGAGTTCAAACGTTGAGCATCCCAGGGCGGCTATTTCGGTAAATTTTGATTAGCGCCCCTCGATTCTTTTGATAATCTTGTAAAAAGTCTTTGAAGTCTAAATAAAATTCAGTTCTTGGAAAATTGTTGAGGAAAATTGGAATGGGAAGGGGTGTTGACATTTTAAGTTGGGTCTAAGTGTTTTGTCTATTACTTATCTGGTTTACAACAAAAAAATAGACTTATTATTGTTTATGAGCACTTACCAGCTATTTATCAATGTATCAATATCTTTTTGAAGTGAAAACTTCTTTAGCGGCGTTGTGCACTTTTTTTGGAATGGATAAAAAATGTTAAACTCGCGTCAGGACCCGTGACCTGATCGAAAATTCGTAAGACGGATGGAGAGTAGACAGCTGGCGCGGCGTAGGAGAGGGAGTATCCCCCTCTCTTTCTACGGCGCGGCGAAAATGTATGCCTGCGCCTGCTGTTTCGTTTAGGCGGCGCAGGGCGCTTGCGCGAATGTTCGTGTTATATGTGTGTTTATGTTATAGCGTGCTACGCGCATCCATGGATGGTGACAGCTGATGGCTCGACCGTCTGTGTAGTGGCCATACTGCTGTGTTTTCACTTCTGCCGGCACTCCCAGAGTGCAACCCGTTTTTTTATATGTATAATTAGAATTATAGACAAAAACCAAATATATCGACATTCCCATTCAAATTGCCCGGGTGGCTCCACACTTTTATTTAGAACGGCCAATATTTTCAAGTTCATATAAAACAGAAACTTTGCGGAATACTGAACTGATGTGTACTACTCCAAAACTAAAAACTTAATTACAGCCCAGTAATTCCGGAAACTATTAAAGGATAAACGACCGAAATAGTTACAGATCCAAGTTTATTTATAACAGAAACTTCTCGAAATAATAAAATGTGTCCAAAAAAAACTTAATTTGAGTCCCGTAATTCTGGAAACTATAAAGGGATAAACGACCGAAATAATGCAGCTTCGAGCATTAAATTAAACCTACTTAATAAACGAAAAAGGCGTTTATTTTGGCTACAATCAGCGTCACAGCTCATTTAGTTAAAAGCCTACAGTGTTCCGCCAACGGGTTAATATAACCGAATGGGGTTCCCTTGGAAGCTTTTAAAACTTTCCATGTTCCAAAAAATAATTTTTAAAACCGATTATGGCTTCTTCCATGCTGGTCTGGGAGAAAAGAAAAAACTTAGAATATACCAGCTGCTTCTCTACCCACGCAGATCGTAAGAGCCGATCGAGGGAATGGGCGAGATTTGAATCATGGTTATAGGCGATGCGGCTAGCAACCCATCACTATTTTGATTCCTTTTCCATCTTAACGCTCATCACCACGCTAAGCGTGGCCTTTGGGCCTAACGGCCCTGGGCTCTGTCTACCCCGTCAGGGATATAGACGTGAAAATGTATCTGTATCTGTATTATGGACTATCTAGAAACGTGGCAGTGTGCTAGAAGCAAGCTCAGAAACTGGCGACGCAGCAGCTGTGTGTATATTTACACCAAACCATTTCAAGCCACTTTTAACCTCTTCACAATAAGCAAGTTTCCTGGGTCAAAAATAAATTATTTGGCACTGTTAAAAGAATAAAATGTCACAAAATAATGTCAGTTGTCATTGATCATATCCATTATCAACGTGATATAAGATTTAATAATCCGGAAAAACTGATACTAAGAGCGCTATTTGACTCTAAGAAACTATGACGTCATTCGTTTTTATTTCATACAAATTCCATAGAAAATGTTTGTTTTGACGTTTAGAAAAAAGTGTCTGATTTGATTTGTTGGAAACTTCTTTATTAGAAACTTATGTAACCTAAATACATGAAATTTAGCAAACATACGTGAACTTAGCTCATCTTGAATCCAAAATTTTAGTAATGTAGCTGATACAGTTATTGATAAAATAATGTTTAAAAAACCCGAAAAATATCATGTATCACTGGATGGAAAGTTGATTTTTGGCAACTAGGTAGACTTCTTCTTATATTTAAGAACTAGGCTCTTGTCGGTGGAGTGCTTTCCATGTCTCTCTTCCTTCCGCTAAGTTCTTAACCTCTTTATATGTTTTTACGTTTAATTTTTCTTTTATTTGGTCTATAAATTGCGACGCGTTCTTTAAAACAATAATGAAAGGAAAAATAGAAGGAAAGAGAGGAGTAGGAAAACCCAGAAGAAAAGTTATAGACCAAATTTATAGGTAGACTATTAAGCGGATATACAGGGTTACTGGCAGGTAGACCCTATCCTTTCAGGAGGGCGGTTAAGTGCGAGTCGGACTCACTCACGAAGGTTTCGTTAGAAGGACGTGTTTAAAATTTCCGGTGGAAATTTGCATGGTAAAGCACTTCATATTTTTTTTAGTTTTATTATTCTCTTATTTTACAAGTTACAGGGGGCGGGGAAGAGGGGACACACATTTTACCACTTTGGAAGTGTCTCTCGCGCAAACTATTCAATTTAGAAAAAAAAGATATTAGAAACCTCTATATCATTTTTGAAGATCTATCCATAGATACCCCAACCGTATGGATTTAATGAAAAAAAAAATACGACCCAATACACAACCCTCTTAATGCAGTACTGCACCATACGTGAATGAAGTGCCACCCTGAATCCCACATAAATTGCACGTAAATAGCGCTCCGACATGAGACCAGTGATTTATTCGGGGTCGCTTGTCGAAGTGAAATAAAAATCATTTACGCAGCTAGGAGGTGTCAGACGTGGGGTTAATGGAAGTGGCATTATTTTGTTTTGACGCCTTTAATATATAAAGTTTTTTACCAAGAGCCTCACAGTTGACGACTGTTATTTGCCAACGCTTACAAGACCACAACAAATGGCGCCAACTAGTGACGGAGGCCAAGACCCACTTTGGATCGCTGAGCCACCGTAGTAAGACCTCTGCTCAACAACGGGACACAACATAGGCATACCTTTCACCTGTCAACAGCTTAATACTATTCATCATCATCAGGTCTTTTTGTCTCGACTGCAGGAGCACGAACCTCTCTGTACTACCCGAGCCAAACTTGGCCAGAGCTGCCAGAGGTCTTGGCCTATACTCTTCACGCTGGCCAGACGGGTTGGAGAGGTCTCAATACACTAAAATAAATATTACTGTTAGGTACTTCCGGACAACACGGGTAGCGACAGGGGAATTAATCTGCCTTTAGATTATGCAAAAATAATGGACGTCATGCCTATTACTTATGATTCAATGATACCTAATAACAATGTCACAAATACAATATTTCTTCCTACAAACACTTCAAGGCAACGTATCCAATACGGCAGGCAGCATTTCAAATATCATCATCATCATTTCAGCCGCACAACGTCCACTGCTGGACATAGGCCTCACCCAAAGATATCCAAAATGACCGATCTAGAGTTAAAAGTAGTTCTTCTAGTTTATTTCAAATATGATTCAATAGTTTTTCCTTTTAAAAAGGAAATACAAGCAACGCTCAACTTCATATAACAAAATCTCCTCGTCTATTTAAATTTCAAGAGCAAAGAAAACAGAAACAACGTTGTATAAAAACCGGCCAAGTGCGAGTCGGCCTCGCGCACGAAGGGTTCCGTACCGTTATCTATAAAAATCAAGTTTTTTGTATGGAAATATTTATTTTTATTTTTATTTATTATAAAAATAAAATTACAACTGAGCATTTGGTAAATATTTCGAGTGCCTATCTGTTGCCATTATTGATATCGAGCAGAAAAGGGCAAAAAAATCGCGTTTGTTGTATGGAAGCCCTTAAATATTTATTTTAGTTTGTTTTTAGTATTTTTTGTTGCAGCGGCAACAGAAATACATAATTTTGAAATAATTCAACTGTCTAGCTGTCGTAGTTCTTGAGATACAGCCTGGTGACAGACAGATGGACAGACAGCGAAGTCTTAGTAATAGGGTCCCGTTTTTTCCTTTGGGTACGGAACCCTAAAAAAGAAACATTTTCGCATCACATCCATTCAAGCATAAAGCCAAGCACACAACTTATTGCTTGCTTTCGTAGCGAAATATCACCCCGGGTCATTCGTTTTTCACCATATCAGCTCAGTAGTCGATTCGTTTATTTTTTACCGATTCTCGTATCTTGTATTCGATATTCTTATTTTATGACAATGCGCGAATCGATCGTAAGATTTCGTGCTCACTGAAGTTTTTTCGCTGATATTTTGGCCGCTGGAATTCAATTTTAACGCGTCACGAATTTTAGCTTTTAATATTTTCTAGCGTTCTTCTTCTTATCGTGTGTTAGTGACTACCACTAGTGTCAGAGTTTTTAAACCGCTAAAGGCCTCTGACATGGTTTTAGGTAACGACCAATGTCAAAGACAGGGACCGGGACCGACGGCTTAACGTGCCCTCCGAAGCACGGATCATCTTACTTATCAGACAATCAGGTGATGTGCCTAGAATGTCCTAACCAAACCAGGACAACAACACAAAGTCGTTGCTCCGCCGGGAATCGAACCCGCGACCTCCGGGTATGAGCCGAACGCTCTAACCACTACACCACGGAGGCAGTTTGTTTTTTTTCTAGCGTTCAAGTCGCTAGTTGTATGTGTATTTTCTGTGTTGTATTTCCCTTCGGACTCGCTTCATTAGTAAGTTAAATATGTAGTTTATAAACGCAAATTTTTGTGTCTTTAAGGTTCCTAAGAAAAGAGTAAAACTGGTACCCATAACTTAGAATCCGCTGTTCGTCCGTTTTAAAAGATTTCAAAAATCATGGATTTATCTTTCCTTCTTCGTCCTGACTTTTGCTTTATACCTCTATCATTGAAAAATTCTTGGAAATAGTTGACTGCAAATTGTAATTGTCTAATTTCGATGTATTCTGTATTGTAATTGTCCATCAGGCTGGTTAGGGAGCAATACTGAACTGGGTTTCTTTCGGCGTAATCTTCCCAGCAGCCGTTCGTTCCGAAACGCTAGTAGTTTTTAGCTTTTGCACTAAAATAATATTTAAAAAATGACCTTTGACTTTGACCTCTACAAAAGAACTATTACGGGACGGGAAAACGCTAACTCTTCTTCGGCAGTCGGGAAAATGACGTGGTTTTATTGAATACTCGTATATCACAATTCGGCGGTCTAGTGGTAGGGGTGGCGGGGATGCAATTTATGAGGATTTGATTCAGTGCTTCCTTTCATTGACACTATCGTGATATTTCAATAAACCAGTTTGTGTAACTATTGTCAAATTATGTCCATATTTTACAAAGATTTAGAATATTAATTTTACACTATTTGTTAAAAAGCGGAGTCGTCATCGCCATCATTTTCATCGTTTCAGCTGGATATAAAACTCTTGAGAAAACCAAGTGACCGATGCTTCCAGAATTTTACTTAATTTGACAAGAAACGAAAGATAACCGTTCAAACGTTTTATGAATTACTGTTTTAAGTGAGAATGTAAGTTTTTCTACGCACATTTGCGAAAAACGGCCACTTTTGGCTAATGTGTGTAGAAAAGCTTCACGTTCTCGCTTTAAACTATAAACAGCATTTCATTAAATAGTTTGAAGAGTTATCTTTAGTTTCTTGTCAAATTAAGTAAAATACGGGTACAAAATATAAATAATAAACCCTAGGGCTTGATCAAATCACAATTTTAAATGATATCTCTGTGTTCTTAAAAATGTTTTTTTATCAAATATGTCCCCTTAAAAAGCAGCCCGTATCCAGTGTTTTCCAGCGGTCATCTGAACACCTTGTAGGCGGGTTTTCCAGTACCTGGTTGCCATTCGAGAACCTTTTTGCCCCAACGGACATCGGTTCGTTTCGCTGCTAATTCAACGAGCTAATCCGCTGGGCTGTGTCAGTGACTTTTGTTCTCATATGAATTTCCATATTTCTAAATTTATAACGTAGAGAAACACTAACGTATGTCCAATTGTCCAGCACTTTCTGCGCAAATTGTAAAAACTAATAAAAGGAATGGATAGGAATTTGTCGTACTAATAGTAATATCGTACTAATAGGCGATGCTGGTAGAAACCCATCTCAATTTTGATATTCCCTATTCTATTTTCATTTTTCAGGTTATCATGCCAGGCTGTCACACCGGAGATCGGGTTCGATCCCTGGTCAGGTCAAGATCGAAAATGATATTTTTAGATTGACCTGGGTCTTGGATGTTTATTAAGATTTTATATAGATTTTATATAGATAAAGTATAAGTACCTGGGCGACCGAGCTTTGCTCGGTAACATCTCAAACATTAACTAATTTTTTTTAAACTTGTCTAAAAACAATGCAAAATAAAAAAATATATATAAACTTAAACATAAAAAAAAATAAAAGTAAGTCACCGAGTGGGATTCGAACCCGTAACACTCTTTCTAGCGGTCGCTATCCTTAACCACTGAGCTAAATCAAGGCGGTCGCGGCGCGACAAAATTAGCGACCATATTCTGCGTGGAAAGAAAAACGCATGAAAACTCGAAAACACGCGTTTTCCCAAACATAAAACTAATCTAGATCGATTGTTTACCCCCGAAAACCCCCATATACAAATTTTCAGCGAAATCGTTAGAGCCGTTTTCGAGATCACAGAAATGTATAAATAAATATATATACATACATATATACATACAAGAATTGCTCGTTTAAAGGTATAAGATATCTAACCGAAGTAAGTCTCGAACGTACTTTGGGTCTAGCTCAATCTGTGTGATTTGTCCGACACGTATATCCTCTCACCTAAATATCAGAATCACGCTAAAAGCGACCTTTACCTGTTACAGCTTAATGCTACATCTACGTAACGTGATATTTAAATTAAATTATTATTATTTTTTTAAATATATATTTATTTACAAATTACACTGATTGAGCTGACCCTAATGTAAGTTCGAGACTTGTGTTATAGGATACTAACTCAACGATACTATATTTTATAACAAATACATATATAGATAAACATCCAAGACCCAGGAGAAATTGAAGAAGGCCATTTTCCAACTTGCCCTGACTGGGGATCGAACCCAGGACCTCCGGGTTGGCGGTATAGAGTTTTGACCATTACGCCACGGAGGTCGTCAATTATTGTATCTAAATATTCGCTCAAATACCAATGTTGTGATCATTTTTCTCAGCACCATGCTTACATTCCTCGCCCTTGCTCGATGTTCCAAGATCGATCAAATATGTTAGCTGGTTTTCCTCGGGATACCCGGTCATGCGGAACCATGTCTGACATACATTGTATAGCAATGTATAGCTCTACTAGTATTATGGAGTTTCCCTGTTTTCCCAATTGAAAAGAATATACTAAACTGGGCTTCTTTCGGCGTAATCTTCCCAGCAGTGGTCGTTCCGAAACGCTAGAAGTTTTTAGCTTTTGAACGAAAAAATATTTATTTAAAAATGACCTTCAATAAGAGATAAATTTATCCTACATTAAATAAAAAAAATTGACTTTGACTTTGACGAAGCAAATGTATAAAATTTGCTTCGTTAGCATTCTGTCGCACTTCCTCGTTCTAGCAAATGACGGTTCTGACCGACAGAAAAGGATAGAAAAGTGCTGTTCTATGCTGATAAATATAACCCAACCCTTACATTCCTCGCCCTTGCTCGATGTTCCAAGACCGATCAAATATGTTAGCTGGTTTTCCTCGGGGTGCCCGCTCATGCGAAACCATGTCTGACATATATTGTATAGCAATGTATAGCTCTACTAGTATTATGGGGTTTCCTTGTTTTCCCAATTGCAAATACATTTGCTTCCGAAGCGTTCTGTCGCTCTCCCTCGCTCTAGCAAATTACGGTATTGACCTACAGAAAACGATAGAAAAGTGCAGTTTTGTGCTGATAAATATAGCACAGCCCTAACATTCCTCGCCCTTGCTCGATGTTCCAAGACCGATCAAATATGTTCGCTGGTTTTCCTCGGGGTGCCCGCTCATGCAGAACCATGTCTGACATACATTGTATAGGTAACACTGTTATAAATAGGTTCCCTGTTTTCCCGATTAAGAAAAGACATTTGTGCTAGTTAATAAATGTAGATTCCTTCTGAAAAAAAAGAAAAACATTAGAATGTCGCACGTGCTTTTCAATCCTTGCTTGTGTCCAGCTTTAGACTTCCTGTGGCTAATATGACGATGATGACGATAAAGGCAATGTTATAGGGGACATCACGTTCATTGTCTTACTAACCTAACCAAGGTCGCTGGAAGGCGCTGGATGCAAGCCGCTCTAGATCGGTCATTTTGGAAATCTTTGGGAGAGGCCTATGTCCAGCAGTGGACGTTGTGCGGCTGAAATGATGATGATGATGATGATGATTGTCTTACTATATTGTGTCTGGTATTGGCGGTAAAGGAATGGTAAATAATTATTTTAATAAAGTAATAGGATATAACTGTTAAGCCTGGGCAACAGGTATATCGGGTAGGGTATAATTGATTTTGGGAAATGGCTGGACCTTTGTAAACATTTGGGAAACTATAAAAAATATAAAACCGGCCAAGTGCGAGTCGGACTCGAGCACGAAGGGTTCCGTAACATTATCTATAAAAATCAAGTTGTTTGTATGGGAGCCCCCCTTAAATATTTATTTTAATTTTTTTATTTATTATTAAAATAAAAATACAAATAAGTATTTTTATGAATATTTTAAGTGCCTTCCTGTTGCCATTATTGATGTCGAGCATAAAGGGGTAAAAAAATCGAACCTTAAATATTTATTTTATTTAGTTTTTAGTATTTGTTGTTATAGCGGCAACAGAAATACATAATTTGTGAAAATTTCAACTGTCTAGCTATCGCGGTTCTTGAGATACAGCCTGGTGACAGATAGACGGACAGACAGCGAAGTCTTAGTAATAGGGTCCCGTTTTTACCCTTTGGGTACGGAAACCTAAAAATGACGCCTTAGCTAAAAATTATTCAGCCTGATTGCTCATCATGCCAGATTATTTTTCTCAGCAGCTTACATTCCTTGCCCTTGTTCCAAAACCGATCACATATGTTCATCAGTTTTCCTTGGGGTGTCCATTCATGCGGACTATGTCTTACATTATACTGTATAGCAACGTATAGTCACGCCAGTGTTATAAACTTGTCAGAATTTCGATTGAGAAAAGAGATTTGTGCCAAATAAATCCATTTCAAGGAGGTTCTTTGTTTTTATATTTGCGATCAGTCCTTGACTATAAGCGGATGAGTTAATCATCATTCTTCTCGCCATTTTCCTATTTGGGATCAGCTCTGTATGTCAACTGTTTCCACTTTTTTCTGTCATTCACCATATTTGGACTAGCCCTTCGTACTTTCATATTTGTCCTTACATATTCTATCCACGTCTTCCTTGATCTTCCTACCCCTCTGCAGCCTTCCACCTCCAAATGGACCATCCTCTTATCCAGATGTTTGGCATCCCTCCTCATGACGTGACCATACCACGGGAATCAATGGCTTTTCAACTTGTCCATTGGAGCAACATTCAAACTTACTCTTATATATTCGTTTCGGATCTTATCTATTTTCGTTACACCGCACATCCACCTTAGCATTCTCATCTTCGCCACATGCATCCTTAGCTCCTCTTTCCTTTTGGTCGCCCAACTCTCCGTCCCACACAGCAGAGCAGTCTTCTTTTTTAAATTAACCTGGTACTGTCCCACTGCTGGGCTAAGGTCTCCCCCATCTTCTTCCAAATATCTCGATAGTGTGCCACTTCCCGCCATTCCTTCCTAAATTGACGCACGTCGTCGCACCAACGCTTCCTTATTACAGTCTTATAAAACTTTCCTTTAAGCGGATGAATTATCTGTCAATTTTGTTTTAAAGTGGCTCCTTAGCGTCAGCAGTCCTTTTTTTATCTTATCTCCTTGAAATCGTGTCTTTTTAAACGCTTTTTGTGGCTAATTGACCTTGGACGCCAGCACATTAGGGTGGTTAGCGAGTCCCTTCTCATATCGCGCAGACCAGAGTCTTATCTCCTTCTTCACGGTGGTAAGTTTATTTTATGAAGATCTGTTTCTAAGGATTCTTCTTATCAATTAGTCATCATCATCATCGTCAGGTCTTTTTTTAACACTCGACAAAAAGAGTCGGGTATATAGTAGGTATTTATAATTTTGACACCAATTTGTGTCTGTCTGTCTGTGCCATCGTAGATCTCGAATGGATGGACTGATAACAATGTGTATTTTTTTTACGACAAAGCAAATTTTCTTGCACTGGTTCTTAGAATAGAATGATTAAAATTGTTTCAACCGTACAAAGGATGGTGAATGAAAGTCGAGGTTTTTTTTATTTTGGATGGCGAATAAACTTGTTAGTCTTGGTACTACCAGAGCGATACTTGGCCAGAGCAGCCAGAGGATTTGGCCAACACTTTCCCCGCTGGCAAGACGGGTTGGAGAAGTCAATGTTTTATTATCTTTGTACTATATATAATATATTTCTTACTAATGACAGGGCCAATAAACTAGAAATCCTTTTGAAGTCTTAAATAAGCACTTAATATAAGCTGACATTTATAATCTTATTAAAGACGTATTTTTGACGTCAAGTGTACTTACGTACATCATCACAAGATCTAACAAAGCTTAATTAGGCTTTATATTGTAAAACAAAGGTAAAGTTGGTTCATGATTATATATAACCGGCCAATTGCGAGTCGGACTCGCGCTTAAATGGTTCCGTACCATTATATATAAAAAAATCACGTTTCTTGTATAGGAGCCCCTTTAAATATTTGCTCCATTTGAATGAAATTATTTATTTCTATATTCTTTGTTTGTTTTTTTTATATTGTTTTATTGTACATAAAAAATAACAGAGATACAAATAAAATACAGTACAGATTACCACATTTATTACCTCTGTTTGACGCCCAGGCGCCTAACTCTAAACTTTACGATTAGGTGCAACGCTGAAAGCGGATATATAGCGAAATAATCTATATAGATAGAATTTCTCTATTATTTGCACTAAGTTTGTTACATTCCTTTTTCTGAAATGATGTTTCCAGCCAACTTTCCTAACAACTATATCTCAAATAATTTAAAGCTAACTGATTTGAATATTATCGCAAAACATAGAAGAAAAAGCTTGATAAAAAAGCGCAAATTATATCTTCTGAATTAGAAAAAGCATTGACAAAATTATTTCTCAAACCATTGTTTATTTTCAAAATGACTAAAATCATAACTAAGTTTACATGCGAATAAAAAAATATTCGAGCAAATGAAATCTCACAAAAACATTTCGACACCTTTCCTAGTTAGGCCAATAGCTCGCACGCACAAAAGAAAGACACCCCAAACATACCTAGGTCAAAATTCTTTTTTTTTTCAACAGCCATCCAGTTATAATGAGCAAAGAAACGAATCCACTGAACCAAGACGATCCTTAACTCAAACAAAAGACAGTATCTGTCAAAAAAAAAAAGAAAAACTTTTCATTCCTAAACAAAAATTCAAGTGGCACTTCGGGCAACTTTTTTTTTAGAAAATTAAACAATGGCCTCGTATTTCTTCGCTCTTGGAATAAAATTAATAATTCACAGACCGTAATACTTTCGTTATGCGAAAGAAAAATCCTTTTTGTGCGAAACGACTTCATACTTATGGCGTTTATGTTGGTTATAAAATACTCTTTTTTGTTGCAGGATATTCGGGTGATGATTTTTCATTCAGCGATGTAAGTATTAACATTATTTGGTAAAAGCGTTGTGATAAAAATGTGGAGTTATACTTATTCTTAAATTATCCAAATTAACAAATGTGCTGAAACATTTTAAGTTAAATAGGTACGACTTCAAAATAAAATAAAACATTTTTTTTTTATTTTTCTCCACAATCTTACATTTTATTACATAAAATATAATAATATCGTCGACATAGGTACATGGTTAGCAGAAGATTGTGAGAGACTGGTGTCTGAACTAAGCGAAGCTTGTATCTCAGAGCACCAGACCCTCCACATTTGAAGGAAACTTATTGAATGTTACACATATACCAGTAAAATCAGTACTCGTAATAAATACGGTTGAAGAAATGTGTTTGTGCGTTCTTAATGGGCGTATGTACTCGCATTTAAATAAGTGTGCACGTACCTAAGTATGTATTTATCTATTAACGATATTTCTAAATAGCGGTTAGTAATGAAAGATAACGCATGAATCAAATGCGTGTAAAATAAAAAAAAATTGTCAGGTTGATTCAAAATAACGCACAATACAGCACAATTGGTAGTGCACTCACGGCGATAACCTGAAGGTCGTAGGTTTGAATCCTACTCATGTTGAAATTTTTCATCATAATAAATTTTGATAATAATTCGAGCATTGTAATACTGTTAAAAATGAATAACATTCATAAATTTTCTCAAAAAAACTATGTTTTTTGTATTTTTTTTAGAATCATCTACTGATTTTCTTGGGACTAGCTAAGACTGAGAAATCATGATGTAATATTTAAAACAAAAAAAATAAACTTTCATTTATTCTTCCTTTTGCGAATTACAAACCAACATACAGATACATAGATCCTCAAATACACAGTCGAACTTACAACATCCCATTTTCGCATTAGGGATTAATATTGAGTTTCACGCACTACAAATATTTTAGTTTCCACGATTTCCCGCGTATCTAATAACGTCATCTAAAATCGCTGGCGGCTATAAAACCTGCCAACGCATCAAACGTAATATCTCAACGAGATTTATCCCTAGGGACCAGTAGTAAACCTTCGATGTACACCAAACAAACTATTTTATACTAACCGCAACTAATTTCACTAATTAACTACCAGACAAAGTATGCCGCACAGTTTTTGTGGTCTATCCCTTTGTCAAACTGTATTGTGCCGGGAGATTAAAATATATGTGGGTTTTGGTATGTAACAGTATCTATGTTAACTAACGAGTTTGTATTCACAATCGTTATATTAATTTAATGTATAAAGGTACTGATTTTAATTGCTACAAAAATACCTATATTTTGCTGAGAACAACAAAGACAATTATTATATACTAGCTGAAACCCGCGACTTCGTTCGCGTGGACTTTATGTCTCTGGAAAATGCTCATCAGGCTGAACAACTTTTACTAAGGCGACATTTTTATATCTCTTATAGTTTAGCTGGACCATTATGGTTCTGCATCAGGCGTTCCATTTTCCAAAATCATGTATAACCTATATGTTGCCAAGGCTTAATAGCTATATAACAAAAAAAGTTTCATTCGAATCCGTCCAGTATTTCCGGAGATTATCGTGTACAAACAGACAAACAGACATACAGACAAACAGACAAACAGACAAACAGACAAACAGACAAACAGACAGACATTTTTTTTAATTCTTACTCTAATAGTACGTCTCCATCGCCCCCAATATTTTTTTTTGGAAATATATTTAATGCACAGACACACTTTTTTAGGGTTCCGTAGCCAAATGGCAAAAACGGAACCCTTATAGATTCGTCATGTCTGTCTGTCTGTCCGTCCGTATGTCACAGCCACTTTTTTCCGAAACTATAAGACCTATACTGTTGAAACTTGGTAAGTAGATGTATTATGTGAACCTTTTGTTTTCTTTTTTGTTTCTTTTGAAATTCTTTTGTTTTGACACATAAATAGAAAAAAAAACAATAAATTTTGGGGGTTCCCCATACTTAGAACTGAAACTCAAAAAAATATTTTTTATCAAACCTATACGTGTGGGGTATCTATGGAAAGGTCTTCAAAAATGATATCGAGGTTTCTAATATCATTTTTTTCTAAACTCAATACTTTGCGCGAGAGACAATTCCAAAGTGGAAAAAAGTGTGTCCCCCCGTAACTTCTAAAATAAGAGAATGTTAAAACTAATAAAAATATATGATGTTCATTACCATGAAAACTACCAGCGAAAATTGGTTAGAACGAGATCTAGTAAGTAGTTTTTTTTTTATACGTTAAACATCATAAACGGCAATTTACCTTTCATTCAATCAACTCAAATATAAAAATTTTAAAAAACATACTACAATACTTTTATATTATGTTATTTGCTACTACGGAACCCTACATGGGCGAGTCCGACTCGCACTTGGCCGTTTATTTACTGTTTTATTATATGTATAGATTATAATTATTAATTAGCTGATTTTGTAATACGGATCCTGGTTATTTGGTGTCGTCGTTGTAAAATATTATCTTACGATAATATTTTACAACAAGAGGGAATAAAATTATACTTTTACTCCCGTATTTTTGTTAGTATTCGCTAGAGTTTTTATGTTTTATTCTGGCTGCTCTGGCCAATTATAACTCTGGCAGTACCGTGCTCCTGTAGTGGAGACTAAAAAGACCTGTTGATGAATCATGACTTATTAATTATTCCAATCCGACAAAAAAGAAAACATCGCAGAAAGCTTGCACTGTGACTATTAAGTTTACTATAGTGCGTGAAATGGCAAATTACTCCATTATCTCTGTCAATATTTGACGACTTCCGTGGCGTAGTGTTCACCATGCTAGTCCGCCACCCAGAGGTCCCGGGTTCGATCCCCGGTCATGGCAAGTTGGAAAATGGCCTTTTTCAAATTGTCCTGGGTCTTGGATGTTTATCTATATATGTATTTGTTATAAAATAACGTATCGTTGAGTTAATATCCCATAACACAATTTTCGAACTTACTTTGGGGCTAGCTCAATCAGTGTAATTTGTCCCTATATATTTATATTTATTTATATAGTCATAAGCCTGGTTCACATATTGACAATTGAAAAGTGGAAGTAACAAGTAACAATTAAGTGATAAGTAATATACACTTGTCAGTGCCAGTCACACGCTCACTAGTCACTTATCACTTGTCACTCGCAATTGTCACTTGTCAATATGTAAACCAAGCTGAAGTGCGCATCTCAATCACGACTATATAACCGACAAGTACCTGGCTCTCAGCACTGAGACAAGCGATAGTCCAACAATGCCTGCGACACCTGCCGGCGACTGTTTTTGACAGTTTGTGACAGATTGACAATGTTACGCAACCATTTGCGATAGTCGGCGACCGTCGCCGACCTATGTAGTACCTGACATACTGTCACTCGTTACATTTTGCTAGACCTAATAAAGAACTTAGTGGCTCGGTGGGAGTGCGCATTACTAGCGCTTTAGCAAGTAAAGCGACACCGGGCGTGTCCATATTTTAATGGGTGACTACATAAATATTTATTGACATACATACATACTATCACGTCTTTATCCCTAATGGGGCAGACAGAGCATTTTGGGTCTTGAGGCTCTATGCCGAGCCCAGGGCCGCAAGACCCAAAAGCCACTTTTAGCGTCATGGTGGGCGAGACGATGGAAAAGCAATCAATACAGTGATGGGTTGCTAGCCGCATCGCCTGTTAACATGATTTGCATTTTTGCCCATTCCCTTGATCGGCTTTTACGATCTGCGTGGGAAGAGAAGCAGCTGGTACATTCTAAGTTTTTTTATTTCTCCCAGACCAGCATGGGAGATGGGAGAATTTTATTGACCTCTCGAGAAAGGCGTACAAGTCATTGATTTCGGCTGTCATCTATGTACGGCAGTCATAGCTATGTTTGATGCCTTTAGGCATCCTGAAAAACCTGACAATAGTGTTGGCCACTTAAGCAAATGAAAAACAAACACGAATACTCAAAAACTAGACTATATTAGGCGTACATTGAACCATTTAGTAATGTTTTTTTTACTACACAGTGGAATAATAAAGTCTATATTTTTAAGCTAGAAACAAGCATCTGAACATATGCCTTTCCATCCTGTTTATTTGTTCAAATTCGCGTAAACTACCTATAGAATACGAAATGTACGGGTCAGGGTTGTTTGTAGAGGTGAAGTTTAATAGAAAACCTGAATAAACACATATACAAAAACAATGGCCTGATAAACTCGATATATAGTAACTCGATAGTCGATATAAACAGAGTATTCATAGAGTTTTGCCCTCTAAATCGGTGATATAGAGTAATCTATGAAGACCAGATTTTCCTAAATAGAGAAAAAATACAAAGGACAAAAGTACGTAGATTAAGTAGCCTCAAAGTAAATTTTATACTTGTTTTATAAAATACTAATTGAACGATATTATTGTGATAAATAAATAAACTAACCAGCAAAGTGCGAGTTGGACTCGCACGCTGAGTGATCTTACCACTATCTATATAAAATAAATAAATATATAGGGACAAATTACACAGATTGAGCTAGCCCCAAAGTAAGTTCGAGACTTGTGTTATGGGATACTAACTCAACGATACTATATTTTATTACAAATACATATATAGATAAACATCCAAGACCCAGGACGATTTGAATAAGCGGCCAAGTGCGAGTCGGACTCGCCCATGAAGGGTTCCGTGGTAGCAAATAACATAATATAAAATCTTGTAGCATGTTTTTTTTTTTAATTTTTATGTTTGAGTTGATTGAATGAAAGGTAAATTACCGTTTATGATTTATGACGTATTAAAAAAACTATTTACTAGATATCGTTCAAACCAATTTTCGCTGGTAGTTTTTATTGTAATGTACATCATATATTTTTGTTAGTTTTATGATTCCCTTATTTTAGAAGTTACGGGGGGGGGGACACACTTTTTTTCACTTTGGAAGTGTTTCCCGCGCAAAGTATTCGGTTTAGAAAAAAATGATATTAGAAACCTCAATATCATTTTTAAAGACCTATCCATAGATACCCCACACGTATGGGTTTGATGAAAAATAAATTTTTGAGTTTCATTTCTAAGTATGGGGAACCCCCAATTTTTTTTGTTTTTTCTATTTTTGTGTCAAAACCTTAATGCGGTTCATATAATACATCTACTTACCAAGTTTCAACAGTATAGGTCTTATAGTTTCGGAAAAAAGTGGCTGTGACATACGGACGGACAGACAGACAGACAGACATGACGAATCTATAAGGGTTCCGTTTTTGCCATTTGGCTACGGAACCCTAAAAAGGCCGTTTTCCAACTTGCCCTGACCGGGAATTGAACCCGGGACCTCTGGGTGGCGGACCAGCATGGTGACCACTACGCCACGGAGGTCGTCTTAATATTAATAATTAATAATAACACGGTAATTTATAATTTATAACATAATTACTTTGTAATTAGCAAAATTATTGATTTATAAAGTGTATATTTCAATAAAAAGACATGTCAAGATTGTTGACATTTATTTAAATACCTAACCAAATGGAGTATAGTTGTATGGGAGCCCCACTTAAATATGTATTTTATTCTGTTTTTAGTATGTTTTGTTATAGAGGCAATAGAAATACACCATCTGTGAAAATTTCAACTGTCTTTTTTGTCTTCATACAAAATGAAATACCTACTGTTCCAAAATGTATGAAGCTGCAGTGTTTTTTGCAATTGCAGGGATGAGATAAACCGATAAATGGAACCTACACAAGTTACCTAACATAACCTTAACGGCTCGGACAGGGTTTTCTTTACACATTATATAGATCTCCCATGCTGGTCTGGGAGAAATAAAAAAAAAAAAATTGGAATGTACCAGCTGCTTCTCTTCCCACGCAGATCGTAAAAGCCGATCGAGGGAATGGGCAAAAATGCAAATCATGTTAACAGGCGATGCGGCTAGCAACCCATCACTGTATTGATTGCTTTTCCATCTTCTCGCCCACCATGACGCTAAAAGTGGCTTTTGGGTCTTGCGGCCCTGGGCTCTGCATAGAACCGCAAGACCCAAAATGCTCTGTCTGCCCCATTAGGGATAAAGACGTGATAGTATGTATGTATGTATTATATAGATGGGTACTTACAAACTGCAGAAAAGTTTCACTGCACGTTCCACCAATTTTAGCCCGATATGATTTAATACTGCAAGCTGACAGCCGGCTCTTACACTATGTAATACAGGTTCAGATTTATTGCATTTCAAAAATAGCTTTTCAATAAAATAATTTATATGAAAGCATTATATGACTCCCATACCGATTTGTTCAAAGATTCTAGTATCGTCTAGACACAAGTGATTTAGTACATGAATTTTACAAAGAAACTAAGTGGCGTTGAACATTCGGTTGGAACGAAGTTATAAAAAACCGGCCAAGTGTGAGTCGGACTCGTGCACGAAGGGTTCCGTACCATTTTCTATAAAAATCATTTTTTTTTGTATGGGATTGATATTTTTTTATTTATTTTTTTATTTATAATTAAAATAAAAATACAACTACAACTGAGTCTTTTGTGAATATTTCAAGTGCATACCTGTTGCCATTATTGAAATCGAAGAAAAAAGGGAAAAAAAATCGCGTTTGTTGTATGGGAGCCCCGCTTAAATATTTATTTTATTCTGTTTTTAGTATTTATTGTTATAGCGGCAACAGAAATACATAATTAGTGAAAATTTCACTTGTCTAGCTATCGCGGTTCTTGAGATACAGCTTGGTGACAGACAGATGGACAGACCGTCAGAAAGACAGACAGCGAAGTCTTAGTAATAGGGTCCCGTTTTTACACTTTGAGTACCCTAAAAATTGAAGCACCTACAAAAACCCCAGAAATTCCAGGCCCTAAAAAAGTTCGAGACGGAAAAAATCTTAATTTTTTTAGCTATCTACCAAGTCCTTACAGGAAATCCACCGCTGGACATAGGACTCCCCCAAAGATTTTCAAACCGTTTATTTCAAAGTTTTCAAAATGAGGTCCAAATTACGTAATTTTAAGAGATATATCTAGTATTTATAAGAATTGGCCCATCGAAAAAAACCATTTAAATGAACCCAGTTGCTCTTGTTCTCTTTACGCGGTTATGAAAACATTGTTTCACAAACATTTCTTTGAAGGCAGCACTTTAGACACAAAAACAATTATTTCTAATGAAAACTGAAAGAATTGATGTTTTGACGGCTTCTTTTGAAAATAAAACGCTTTTGATCGCTTTTCGACGATGTTGACATTGAAGCACAAACAAATAAAAAAAAATCTTTCTTGTTGTACCTACCACTTTTTTATTGCAAATAAACTAATCTATACATCTATCTATACATATAATAAAACAGTAAAAAAAGTGTGTCTGTACATTAAATATATTTCCAAAAAAAATATTGGGGGCGATGGAGACGTAGTAATAGAGTAAGAATTAAAAAAAAAATGTCTGTCTATTTGTCTGTTTGTCTGTTTGTCTGTTTGTCTGTATGTGTGTTTGTCTGTTTGTACACGCTAATCTCCGGAAATACTGGACGGATTCGAATGAAACTTTTTTTGTTATATAGCTATTAAGCCTGGGCAACATATAGGGTATAAATGATTTTGGAAAATGGAACGCCTGATGCAGAACCATAATGGTCCAGCTAAACTATAAGAGATATAAAAATGCCGCCTTAGTAAAAGTTGTTCAGCCTGATGAGCATTTTCCAGAGACATAAAGTCCACGCGAACGAAGTCGCGGGCTTCGGCTAGTTTGTTTATATTTCTCGGTATAATCGCCGACGGTCGGGTGGCGATTTTTGACAGTTCGTGATAGATTGACATATGTCACGCGACCGTTTGCGACTGGGCGACGATCGCGCGACACCCTGTCGGTGACAGTCGCCGACAGATGTCACGAGCATACTGTCCTTTGTCTGTAACAGCGCCAAAAACTATTACAAAACATTAAACAAAACGCAAAATTCCAAATCCGAACCATTAAACTTTGCAACGAAAAATAATACCGATTTAAAACCCATATAACTTTACGGTTTCAAAACCGGTAAAAGTGAGCCAAAACCCAATAGCAATAAACGTCGGGTCTAAACCTATCTCCAATTTAGGTCTTAAACGTCCGTAAGAGTAAACTACGGACGATGTCTCCCGTTAAACTTTTATGACTCTGTTATATAACAAAACGTAAAGCGACCTCGTTGTGAAGCGTTTTATTGAGTTTCCTACAATATTTCAATACTAGTAGGTTATGTTGTCTTAATCTTTTACGTTGGCCTGGGCACAGAATAAGTAGAGGTACTAACTTACGTACAGAACTCTTACTCAGTAAAGGAATTTAAAGAAATATCTCCTCAATGTCGTAAGCGATATGGTTTAAGTTAGCTCGCGTCAGAACTCGGCACGTTTTCCTTTAGATACCTAGAAGTGCATTGCAAGCCAATTTCATGCTTATTACTCTAGACATACGTATCATGTCACTGAATTTACCACTCCGGAGTGGTCGCCTCAAGCATAGTAATAATGTAGGTATATTTTCGATAACTAAACGGGGAGTGATACAGGCCTGGCCTGGGAAAAAGCAAAACTTTAGAATGTACCAGCTGTTCTTTTTCCGCTCGTGAAGCTTTTCTACGCGCATTTGCAAAAAACCATCACTTTTGGCTAATGTGCGTAGAAAAGCTTTACGTTCTCACTTGAAACTGTAAACAGTACTTCATAAGATAGTTTGAAGGGTTATCTAGGGTTTGGTCAAGACAAAATTTTAAATGATATCTCCGTGTCATTTCAATTGATTAATTTCAAATGGAGGCAGCACTGGACCCCAGAAAATCCAACAACCAGCGAATCTTGTAGCAATTTGTAAATAAAATTGGTCTCCTCCCAACAAAAATGTAATATTAATTAGCTGGATAACACCCCTCAGCTAATACCGTCTCGCAGAGCTCGCGACTATTGAATATTGAACAGTCGAATAAATTATCCGGAACACCGGTTATTCGGAAATCGCCGTGTCACCCAAATTGGCAATTTACATTTGAAATGACTGCCATGGAGCCAAGCGTGTTTTGAGGAATATGAAAATGAAATGAAAATTATTATTCAGTTAACATCTGTTTTTTTTCTTCTTTGCTGGAAACGTCCAGCAAAGAAGAAAAAAAAACAGATGTTAACTTGTTCCCTTGAACTAGTTTATTTGGTAGGCAAATTATAAAATTCTCCGACACTGTCTACATCTAGTGATAAGTGAAGGAACTACATAATATTCTAATCAGTAACGCCATCTATTATTTTCCATGTTTTCAAAACCCGCCTTTGAAATGTTAACACTCAATAACTTTTAACACGTTGAACGCCATGTCGGACACCATGTGGTCGACAGCATACTTTCCCCTGGGGCCGTACCAAAAAATAAAGAACGTCCAAAAATTGATAGGGATTTTTTTTGAAAATATCGATAAGAAATAACCTAAAAATAATGGGCAACTTATAGAACAGAGACGTTATGCGTTATTTTCTGAGATGTTAAATGGCAGACACCAGTGTCCGTCACGGCGTGCTAGAACGTCCAACCGTATTTCCTTGCGCGGGCGCCGCGCGGGTCCTACTGTCGGCTCCCCCTGCACTATGCCGCGCCGCCCTCACCAGCGAGCCCCAGCGAGCGAGACGCGCTTCACTCGTTCATTTGCCTTTGCGTTTGCATAGGAGACGGTCGTGGTGTTATTGAAAATTAGGGTTCCTTTGGAGTTACTCCGCCATGACAACAATATCGTCGGCAAATCGAAGGTGAGTGATATACTCGCCATTGATGTTGATGCCAAATCCTTCCCGTTCCAGAAGCTTAAAGGCATCTTCCAGTGCAACGGTGAACAGCTTTGGAGATATAACGTCTCCCTGTCTTACACCTCTATGCAATGGAATTGCCCTCGTGCACTGCTCCTGTACTCGGACTGACATAGTGGCATTACTGTTTAAGCATTTCAACACTTCGATATACCGATAGTCAATATGACTTCGCTGAAAAGACTGAAGCACGGCCCATATTTCGATCTAATCGAAGGCTTTTTCATAGTCCATGAACCCCAAGCATAACGGCCCGTTAAACTCCCTCGTCTTCTCTATAACCTGCCGCAGCGTATGAATGTGGTCCAAGGTACTAAAACCTTTACGGAAACCGGCTTATTCGGTAGGCTGGAAGGCATCGAACCTGTTTGCGAGACGATTCGTGATGACCTTCGAAAACAAATTATATACATGACTCAGAAGCGTGATAGGCCTATAGTTCTTCAATATCTCCCTTTTTGAAGAACAGGACCACCACGCCCCTGCTCCAAGCTTCCGGCGTTACGCCCTCGAGCAGAACGGAATTAAAGAGCCTCAGAAGGATTTTCAGTACCGGCGTTCCGCCCGCTTTCAGAAGCTCTGCTGTAATTCCATCCTCGCCCGGCGCCAGGGCCAACCTAATCTCGTACAGGCTGATGTCCGGGATAGTGTCGGGTTAGCTTGGCTCTTGGGTCTTTAGCCATTTGAATTATTCACGAAAAGGTAACTTCTTACGTTAATTATTACCTACGGAACCCGGATTACTTATTGGATACGTGCTTGACTGATAACTATTATAATTCTTATGACTTTCTAGTGCAATATAAAGGCAAAAAATATGTTTACCTAACTGTAACCTCACTAAATTAAAAATCAAAACACTTAATGTAATGTGCTCAAAACAGTTTTTGGACACATCTTGTTGAAAAGCCCATAAATTCTAAGTCCTTTCAATTTTTTTTGTGCCAAGTGACCAGATTGTACTGTGGGGCCGCGCGGATCACTTCCCCTTGTAAAAAGAATCGAAACGCTGTCTGCCGGCCGTGTAAAGGCATTTAAAGTCACCGAGGGTACGCGGACACACGGTGTTCGCCGCGGCGCCCTGGACCCGATATGATGCGGTCACATGGTGTCTGCCACGGCCCACTGGGCTAAACATGGTTTTAAGTCTGGCGTTCTACGTGTTAAACGACTGAACTGATTTTCATCGAACATGTCTAAAAATCACTTCAAGGAATGTTGCTTTCACGTTAAAAAACCGCATTGAAATCAGTTCGAGCGCTACAATGACATAGACAGACAGACCGAAAGACATTAGAATCCTGTACTGTGTTACAGGAGAAAGAAAATGTAAAGAACATTATTATAGGTAAGGTACTATAAAATTAATTGTTATATTTAATTTGTTATACTTGTATTTTCTTAGTTTGTATGATTCTTCTCTGATAATTATTGTTCTTTGTAAGTACACACATATTTTCGATTGCAACCAGTTTTTAATGTTTCTTGGTGCATTTTTTATACTTGTAATCTGTTTTGTGTGATAATAAGATGAAATAAAAATTAGCGTCAAACTTCTAACACCCCGGACTTATTTGTCAGGAATTAAAAAATAAGAAAAAAAAATTAAATGCGTAAGTAAGCTGAAAAACTGTTTCTTTACAGGTTTCAGAAGCCGATTATGGGATCGGGTTTTCAATAAACCGAGAAAGGCAACACACCTAAATAGTAGCAATCTGTCACTACTTTAAATCTTTACTCAACTATGCCAAGCTAAGAGGAATGATAATGATTATAGCAGTCTTTGTTTGTATGAGTATATACATACATATGTATGTGTTTAAATATGTCTGTTGACCATATCATCCGAACCGCTTGTCCAATTATAACAAATGATATTATGTCAATCGATTCGTCATTATAATTCGGGTGAAATAGGCTACAACCACAAAATGCCGTGTAGTTTCTATCAGATCACAATAAGACCACTCTTAGTACTCCCTATAATGGAAGGCGACTTAGGAAATACAAGCTAAACAAAGCTCATAAACATCAATGAGACCTTTCCAACCCGTGTGGCCAGCGAGTAGAGTATAGGCCAAATCCTCTGGCTGTTCTGGCCAAGTATGGCTCTGGTAGTACAGAGAGGATCGTGCTCCTGCAGTGGAGACAAAAAGACCGAACGATGATGATGATGAAGAATGATAAACAAAGTTATGGAACCCTTCGTACGCAAATCCGACTCGCACTTGGCCGATTATTAAAAATAAAATCTTGTTGTTTCCCTTCTCAGAACTATCATCTTGGTTTTGGGATTATATTTCTTATAGTATATGTATTTGGTCTCGATCTTCGAACAATAAACATTGGCAAACATGCTTCGGATGGCATGATAATGTAATTTTAAAAGTCGATTAAGCAAAAATAACAAATAACAATAAATTTTGGTGCCATATTTATCCACTTCATAAATAGTGACAAATTATTCCCAACTTACGAGTAAATTGTGGCTTTTGAGTCTTGCGGCCCTAGGCTCTGCATAGAGCCGCAAGACCCAAAATGCTCTGTCTGCCCCATTAGGGATACAGACGTGATAGTATGTATGTATGTATTATTCCCAACCCATTATTCCTTTCACACAATAACCATAATTGCTCCCCATTATATCACTCTCTATGTCACTATTTTGAGAACAAAAGTAATGTTATTATATAAAATTGTGTAGTATTATTACAAGCTATTGGGCACCGGAAGTTATAACTATTTCTTGTGAACCGTCCAAATTAACCTTATGGTTTTTGTGTCTATGACTTTCAAGTGTCATTATAATGATGTGTGTAGTTTTTTCTCAATTAAAATTGAAAAGCTTGGTGGCTCGGTGGGAGTGCGCATTGCTAACGCTTTAGCAAGTAAAGTGACACCAGACGTGGTATGCACTTGGATCGGTGACCAAAAGTGACATAAAAATTTCTTGAGCTCTGTTTAAGCCGTTGGTCCCTGGTCGGTTGGTCGTGGTTGGCTGTCATTATTGCATGACAGTGGTCGAGCTATGTCAGATGCCTCTGGCAGCATGAAAAATCTGACACCTGTGTTGGCCACTTGCACACACGAAAATCAAACATTGAAAATCGACTTTCAATTGTACGATAATCCTTATTCCGAAAAAATGAATAATTTCCATGCCAAGTGTACAGAGAAAAGGTACAGTGCTCGGCTGCAGTGTTGCCATATATACGGCTTTGTCCGTATTTGTACGGATTTTGGAAATCCAATTCGGATGAACAATAACCTACGGATTTGTATACGGAATTACGTCTGAATTAGGGGAAATCGTCGAATAGTACCCACAGCACATTTTTTAAATGAATGTACAGATTTCACAATTCCTTCATATGACAAAATTGCTCTATTGTTACAGCTAATGTAATCGGTTTTGCAATAATGCGCAAAAAAGCAGCTTCACTGTTAAACAGACTGCGAGGTAGCGACAATTGCATCCTAAAGATAATAGCAGACCGGTGTGACTCCCCCATCGTTAACCACATGATGAGGATAGGTATCGGTGCTTTTAAATAAAAATGTAATTTAATTTAAATTTATACTCACATGGGATAAGAAAAAAAAACAATCTACTAACAAAAACTATAAATTTACATCTGATTATTATTATTATTTATGTCAGATTTAAAAGAAATGAGTAGAGAGCAGTTAAAACCGTAAGAAGAGCTTGTCGTATTGAAAGGAGTAGTGAAGAACGGTTTGTGTTAAACAGTTATTCGGCCGAGGTTATTTCGGTCTATTGTTGTGAGCTTACTAATGTATTGCCAGCACTTGTGCAAGAACAAGAAGCAAACAACTTGAATTATTGGTCACATTTGGTAGAAAAAACCTTTACTACCTTTTTTTCTTCTGTTTTCCTCTCCTGGGTCTGCTGGAAGAGATTTCTTATGAAATAAGCAGTACCTATGAACTCAATGTTCTTACTTTGTTTGTTTCTGTGTTTGTATTTTGTGTACATGAATTTTGTAAATAAATAAATAAAAACTATGGTTTATTACACCTCATCATTATCATCATCAGTTTTCAATAACCTACTGCTAAGTTTTTTGCGTCATCCAGTTGTTTGCGTCATTGAGTTCTTTCCAGCGATTTGCTTGATATCGTCGACACCTCGAGCCGCCGGGCGTCCTACACTGCACTTACCATTTCTGGGATACCACTCGGTGGCGGCCTTACTCCACCTACCATCGGTCCTTCTAGCCAGATGGCCCCGCCCAGTTTCTCAAACCACTTTTGTCTAAATTATATCTACTTATCTAGAAATGAGCGATAATAATTACTTCTAACCATTTTTTGTATAATATATTTTGTTATTTTGTCCCTATAAAAATATATATGGTATCTTTATTTTTAACCGACTTACTTTACTATACTATACTAATTGTTATTCCAGAGAAATTTAATCGAAATCTTCTTTTCGGTGTACCTAGGTAGGTAAGCTAACTAAAGAAACTTCATTTGAAGTTTAGTATTATTAATCACTGTCTATTTGTTTTATAATAATCGTAAATAAAATCAATCTCTTCAGAAATTCTTTATCTAAAATAACAATACACTTTTGACATTCTCGTTGAACTAACAATAGTAGAGAAAACTTGCTTTGATATCCAGCAAAATAAGACAGAAAGCTCTCAAACAAACCACTAGTAGTAGACCAAACAAATAATAGAAACTAACTATACAGTAAACATTAATGCACACAGACCCAAGGACATGACAAAGGATCACGCCTGTTTTCTTATTAAATTTTCATGTTTTCTTATAAATAATAGAAGATTTTCATCTCGGCGCGAGCGAGCTGCGTTGTTGCAAATACTGGGACTGACTGGAGTGACGTCGTGTATGATTTTTATAGTAATTGATGGCATAAACATAGAACAACTAGTTCTTTGCCTAACTTCTGTATACAACAATTATAATATTTCATAACTAAAAACCTACTTTTACGCCCAAACTTCTTAACCGATTATTGATGAAATTTCTTAAAGAAAAATACATTAAAAAAAAAGATCTCTACGAATAGATAGCCTCCCTTTTTGTTAGTCAGTTAAAAATAAAATTTAAGTATTTAAGCGAATTTTTAATCTGAAATAGAAAATTACCTGGATTTTTGCTTATAATATCGGTGTTGACCTCATACACATACCAGAAATAAAAAAAATTGTTACTAACTATACAATTAACATTAATGTACACAGACCCCAGGACATGACAAAGGAGCACGTCTGTTTTCTTATTAAATTTTCATGTTTTCTTATAAATAATAGAAGAGTTTCATCGCGCCGCAAGCGAGTTGCGGTATTGCAAATACTGGCACTAACTGGAGTGACACCGTGTATGATTTATTGTTTAGTACGAGATGGCAAAAGTAATGTGTGCTCGTTTTTCTTAGATACTTTTATGTCAATAGTCTGACAAAAATAATAAATAAATATATATTATGGACATTTGTACAGATTGATCTAGCCTCAAAGTAAGATTAAACTTGTGTTATGGGATACCTACTTACCCAACGATACTACATTTTATGTTAAATATATTTATAAATAAACACTCAAGTCCCAGGACAATTTGATTTTGCCCTGGCTAAGAATCGAAAATTACCGTAGGTACGTACTTACAAACTTAAACGTACAAGTCATGCCTAAAGAGAATAAAATTTAAGCCTCACAGAGGCAAAACCATTGCCTAAACCGCTTCAGCATTTTTAGTACCAAACATCCATAAATCCTACTGAATTTCAGCGCACACTTTGTAACATCGCGACACATTTTTCTCTGTGAACTCGACAACTCGATTTTTTCTTCATTTAAATTCTCAATTGCCATTCTCCTCAACCGAGATTCCTTTGCGGATACTCTTAAATATTCATAACTATGGTGCTATTATAATATTTATAATGCAATACTTTTCTTGTTTATCGTCGCACCAAGGCTAGCATCAAAGTCTTTGGAAAAACATGAGTGATTTTAATTTTCATATCTGATTCATGATTTAAGAATTTCGCGGTCTTAAGGGGCTACTTCCCGGGGTCCAGTGGCGCCCCCATTTGAATCATTTGAAAGGAAACAGTAATATAATTTAAAATATTGTCTTTACCAAGCCTTAGATAAACCTTCAAACTATTTCATGAACTTATTATTATTATTATAAAAATTAGTCTGCCTTTTATAATAACACGGAGAAAAACTATTACTAACTAGTGGCTCTGTAAGATGTAGACTTTGAGAGTCACCCCGATCCGTTGAAGTTTATCGGATATAAAAGTTGTTCAGACAAAAAATTGCGTCTTAAGAAGGGTACCCAAAAAGTTTTCTGTCATTTCGAAATGGCTGACATATAATATTCTTAAAGTTTTTAACTCCCATACCACCATTTGGAAAAAATTATAAAAACTGAATAGACAAAAAAATTTACATAATTTTCGAACCATCTCACAAAATGAGATATGCGGCCTGTAGGCGAGAACAGCCAGACAGATAAACTGACGGACAGCTGAACAAAAGCATTTTTTGCCAATCTCGAAACTGAGACACTTCGCTCGCTCGGTCAATTACGAAACTTACTGCGATTGATAAATTTTTTTCTGGATATTTCGACTATATTACTGTTCTCATTGGACTACACACAACCACAGAATAATCAATATTAGTATTACATACAGAACGGAAACTCATAGGGTAGAGACCCTAACACTATGTATTATATATTAACACTTTATATCATATATTCTCCAAACGATTATTTTCAAGCCAAGGTCTAATTTCACATCTATTTTATTTTGACAGCATGAAAAAGGAAAAGCGTTGGATAAATATACGCCAAGTAATTCTTTATTTAATTTGCTTGATTGCCGTGATGACGTCATATCTTTGCCGAAAGTTCAGTCAGGGTCACAAAACCGTGACCTTCCAGAGCCAAGGTCAAAGTATTCATTAGTGACGATTCTTTTTTTCAAGTGGGTTGATTTAACCAACCGTGTATAACAAACTGGAGGTTAGAACGTTCGCTAATTCTGATGTTAGATTGTTTAAGTTGCTTATACTTTTTAATAGGCTTAGCTTTACGGCTTATGCTGTTAGCAGAATAAGACAATTGACAGATGTAGCAACTGCTAGACTAGTGTACTTTAGTTACTTTCATAGTGTAATGTCTTACGGCATACTCCTGTGGGGGAGTGCAGCCAATATTCAGACCTTATTTTATTTTAAAAAAACAGGCAATTCGTGCTATTTACGGAATAGGATCTAGAGACTTACTCAGATAATTATTTAAGAAAATAGATATACTTAGCATCACAGTAGCGTATTTTCAGTTGCATCCTCAGCTCTGTTGCAAAGCCCTGAGTCCCCTGACTGAATTGAATGGCTTGACCTCGTAGCATCTACGCGTTAGGTAAAGCATGACTCTTTAATTGTTCTTTGCTCTAAGAAAAGTCAGTCAAATTCTTTAAAACAAAATCCGCGGACTAAATCGAATTTTCTTTACCTTATAGAATTGACCAGTAAAGTAAAGCATACTCGTACCTCCTTAATTTTAGTTTACGCTGAGGAATTTCATTTCTTATTAAAAATCAACAAAATAAAAAAAAAGTTTCACCCAAAGCCATGAATCAAACTAGGTATAATCACCTTTCTCCACAAGCAAACATTTCCTCCCGAAAATGCTCCGAATTTTTTATCAACCCGAAATTTTCCGAGCACGAAAATAAGGGAGAATTTCCAATTTCTCTGGCCAAACACCGTGAAGCAAACAGGCTGTAATTTGTCAAGCATTTCTGGACTGACCTTTTCGGCAAAATCCTATCAGGCCTCTATTCAGTTAACCAGTGTGCGGCGCATTTAAAATTTAGTGGGCTTTCTAAAGAAATGTGGCCACGTGCGCAGTTGTTTAGTCCGGATCGGTTGTAATTCTCAAAGCGATACGTAGTAACATAAATTGGTAAATTTTTCATACATTCGTAAAGTCTATTCCCGGAGAGTCGATAAATTCTGTTTTTAGTATGTTGTTTTTTAAACGGCAACAGAATTTATGAAAATTTCAACTGTCTAGCTATCACGGTTCATGGACATGGTGACAGACATAAGACAGACGGACAGTGGAGTTTTAGTAATAGGGTTCCGATTTTACCCTTTGGGTACGGATTAAAAAGTGATACATCCTGCAAATTATTTTGACCTTGACTTTTTATCCCTTAAGTGCCAGACTGAGTATTCAGCTATATACCTAACGGCCATTTTAGTGCATTGGTGGGCTTAAGATGAAAAAAGGGAATCAAAATAGTGATGGGTTGCTAGCCACATTGCCTATTGATATTTCCAATGTGGTGTTATCAAACAAAGGAAAAAGAGAATTAAGAACATGGAAAAAAATACTATCAATTCACTAAAAAGTAAAAATAAAATCATAAATCAGTTCTCAATAAAGTCATTATTATTAGGTCTTTTTGTCTCCACTGCAGGAGCATGACCCACGAGCCATACTTGGCCAGAGCAGCCATAGGACTTGGCCTACACTCTGCTCGCTGGTCAGAGGTTTCACTGATTTTTATTTCCTAAGACGCCTTCTACGACACGAGAAGACTTGGACTGGCCCTATTCTACTCTGCAGGAAACCACTTCTAAAAAGGGATTGACACGAAATAAAAGGACGTATGTATGTACGTAGCATGACCCATAATAATGGTAAAATAAAAGTTTCAATAAAGCGATTATATACCTAATTTAATGGAGTTATTAATTATTATTTAGAATAAATTTGACTGTAGCAAGTTAAAGCTTAAATTTCGGAATTCTCAATACTAATACATTACAGGAACCTGAAACTCTTCGAAGAACATGAAAATTTAATCAGAACAACATCTACCTAGTCGGGAGCACAAAACCTCCGTTTATTACTTTGACCATTGAACCGTATCGCCGAATGGCTTAACTTTAGGACTAACTCGTTATTCCGGAAGAACCAAAGTGGATCCTTCAAACGCCAAAGATAAGGTTACGAAAATTCGATAATCTTCAAATGTGGAAGTTTTATTCAAAATTAAAATGTTTATTCAGTAATTAGACCGGGATATCATATTTTTTGAAGTGAAAACTTCTTTAGCGGCGTTGTGCACATTTTTGGAATGGGTAAAAAATGTTAGACTCGCGTCAGTTCACGTGACCTGATCGAAAATTCGTAAGACGGATGGAGAGTAGACAGCTGGCGCGGCGTAGGAGAGGGAGTATCCCCCTCTCTTTCTACGGCGCGGCGAAAATGTATGCCTGCGCCTGCTGTTTCGTATATCAAAAATGCACAACGTTAATATTCAAGTTTTCACTTCTGCCGGCACTCCCAGAGTGCAACCCGTCGTTTTTTTTTTTGACTAACCCATTGTGTGGGTTATTTTTGAATAAGTTTATCAAAAATATTATCCGCTTTATAATAAAACGGTGACTAATTTTGTTACTAGGTTTAAACCATTATCCGACCAAATCAAGTTGACATCTATTAATAATATGCCATAATCTCAACCGAAAAAGTCATCTTGATTAGGTCGAATAATAGTTTAAACCTAGTAAAAAGTTAGTCCTCGATTTATAATAAGACGGTATTAGCTTATGAACACCACTTTTCGATTTAAGGATCCATTTCTAAATTATTTGGTTTTATAGTGCAAATTGTTATTAAAGTCAAGTGTCCCCCCCTCTATCTGCGAAACGGTTGCATATGGATGCGTGGAATTATTCACAGCAGTAGTATAAATAAGGAAAACTATCAGAGCTAAGTATGGAATAACAGAAGAAGTTGGTATAGAATTTATAACCTCCTTTTTAGAAGTCGATTCTTTTTCAGAGACGTTTAAAAAAAAGCTAAAAACAAAAAGAGAACATGTAAACATACGACCTTTTTTTAAGAGACATACGACCTTTTGGTCACGGCACGGGTCGCGGCCGCTCAAAGGCACAAATGCCTTTGTCAATTGTTTTATGCTTCGATATACGGCCATGTCTCTTTGTTCTTTCGCAATCAATCATGGTGGTGACGGAAAATTGGAAATAAGCTGTTAATTATTGCAAAAGGCTGTCCTTCAAATCTATTTAGACAATCAAAAAAGACAAAGTCAAAAATCCAGGGCCGCAAGACTCAAAAAGAAGGTATAAAAGGAATCAAAATAATGATATGTTGCTAATTACTTCGCCTATTAAAATGATTAGCATTTATGCCCAGTCCCTCGATCGGTTTCTACAATCTGCGCGGTAAGAGAAGCAGCTGATAGATTAGAAGTTTTTTTCTTTTTTTCCAGACCAACATGGAAGTTAGATAACGTGTGGTTACCACATAGTAGAATAGGACCCATGCCTTGCGTCTAAATGTTGCGTCGCTTAGAGTAAAACCAATTTATTTAAGTATTGTTGTAAACAACAAACCTATAAAACAGGAGGTCATAATAAATACCACCTGTTCGCCTGAACTTCAAACATTTCCTACAAAGCCTGCCCTCCTTTGGCAACCTAGCACCGCTCATAATCTCGAAACAAAAGAGATGAAACAGGACTCCTTGTTTACAACCGCTGAAATTGTATTTTACTACCGTGGGAGTAAAAAAGCTGAGGCGACGCGCCGTAAAAAGAGGTTTTTTTATGACATGTTTTGTGAAGTGGACGACATGTAAAATCTAATAATATAATGCAGTTTTTCGCTTAAATTTGTAAAGATATTACGAATTTAATGTTTTTCTGCCTCCCTGATGTAGTGGTTAGAGCGTTCAGCTCATACCCGGAGGTCGCGGGTTCGATTCCCGGCGGGGGCAACGACTTTGTGTTGTTGTCCTAATTTGGTTAGGACATTGTAGGCTGATCACCTGATTGTCCGATAAGTAAGATGATCCGTGCTTCGGAGGGCACGTTAAGCCGTCGGTCCCGGTCACTGTGTTTGACATTGGTCGTTACGTAAAACCATGTCAGAGGCCTTTAAGGCGGTTTAAAAACTCTGACACTAGTGTTAGTCACTAACACACACGATAAGAAGAAGAATGTTTTTCTTGGCAATTCTTAATTGTTAGTCGATTTGTAAGCCTCATTCATGCATTTGTTCTTTGTTTTTAAATCTATCGTGTAAGAGAGAACACAAATACAAAAACAAGATTCATAGTTATAATTCAAGCTGAAATGCATAGGCTATTCTACTTGACCTTTCATGAAGTTTCTAACAAATTATAGATTATGTATTATCTATTAAATCAACCGAACTAGAGTAACCGTTTAATAAACATACATATAATAATAATAATAAAATAAATAAAAAGCCTTTTATTTCTTACATGCTTACATAAATATTTCACGCAACAGGTAAAAATAATAGTAAGTATTAGAATCTTTGATTACAAATATAATGAATTCGCTAGTCAATTAAATTAAATTATAAATTGGAAATTATATATTTACATTGAATTACATTTAAAATAATAATTAAATTAAAAAATAACCATTACTTTGAAAACAGTAATAACACGGCTTTAACACGGATATTAATTGTTTTCAAATTTTTTCATGCAAGAACCCCTCTTGTAAGGGTGAAGGCCTCCTCCAGACTGCTCCAGCGTTCCCTGTCCTTAGCTATGACCATCCATTTCCTTCCGATTATTTTTGAAATGTCCTCATGCCAACGAGTTACAGGTTTCCCTCTCTTTCTAACTCCTATTGGCCCAGACCATTTTGTGAGTTTTTTCGTCCAGCGGTGTTCTTCCATTCTGGCTTCCATTCAAACATACATATATAAATATCATATTATTTAAAAATTGCCATCCTTGCTCTTTGATAAGTTTAAACTTGACATCATGCTTAATTAATAATTATGACATAACAATGTATTCTCAGTCCACATATCTAATTTTGGTATCAGTATAATTGTCAGTTGACGTTTTTGCAGAAAATGCTGCAGTACAACTGTACTGCAGCATTTTCTGCAAAAACGCTAGTACAGAAGAAACGGTAACCAACTGGTTACCGTTTCTTCTGTACTTGCGCTTAGGAAGCGGCAGTAAACTTAGCTATGAGTAAATGATCTGACGTCAACATATACCTTATAAGAAATCGAAAAAAATAATGACAATTATCAAGTGATACAAATATCCAAAGATAAATAAATGATTTTGACTTTGACTTTGATATATTTTGATGATGTTATTAATGAATTGTTAATTTCAAGAATGTAACTACGTTACTTATTTTGTAAGTTATACTTATAAGCTATAATAAATTTTTAAAAAGGGCACTTTTGCATCTGCTTACCAAGACGAATCAAACGATCCCAAATTAATTACTGGACGGATTCGAATGAAAATTTTTGGTATATAGCTGTTAAACCTGGACAAAATATAGGGCATAAATGATTTTGGAAATTGGAACTCCTGATGCAGAGCTATAATCATCATCATAATCATCATTTCAGCCGCACAACGTCCACTGCTGGACATAGGCCTCTCCCAAAGATTTCCAAAATGGCCGATCTAGAGCGGGTTGCATCCAGTGCCTTCCAGCGATCTTGGTTAGGTCGTCAGGCCACCTTGTGGGTGGGTGTCCTACGCTTATTAGAGCTATAATGGTCCAGCTCAACTATAAGAAATATAAAAATGACGCCTTAGCAAAAGTTGTTCAGCCTGATGAGCATTTTCCAGAGACAAAGTCCACGCGAACGAAGTCGCGGGCTTCTGCTAGTTAAGTGATAAAACGGAGCTCGTCTTTCGCTCAGTCTGTATTTTTCACTTGATACGAGAAGCCAGAGGATGGTTTATTAATATTCTATTAAAGGAATATTACCAAGCCTTCTTTGCACCTTTTCTGTTGTTCATAGTCAGCTTAAGGAGTCTGAAGGAAAATCTTTTATATCGAATTTTTCATGTCCTCCATTTTTACACTTTCAAAGGGTATTTCGTAACGTTTTTTTTATAATTTGTTACCTAAATAATAAATATTATTTTATATATATAGGGACAAATTACACTGATTGAGCTAGCCCCAAAGTAAGTTTGACACTTGTTTTATTTTATTTTTATTTTATTTAAAAGGTACGCCTACAGTAAAGATGTTATGGGATACTAACTCAACGATACTATATTTTATAACAAATACATATATAGAAAAAACATCCAAGACCCAGGACAATTTCAAAAAGGCCATTTTCCAACTTGCCCTGGCTGGGGATCGAACCCAGGACCTCCGGATTGGCAGTCTAGCGTGTTAACCATCACGCCACATAGGTCGTCAAGTATTATTATATTGGTACGCTTTTCAGCCACGGGTCCATAGGGACTCGGTTTTTGAGGCGTTCATGGGGCTAAAGCCAAGAGTGAAGAGGCCTTTTAGTACCTTCTTATCTGAAAAATGAGATGGCTGCATTTACGGAGGTCTATCCCTTAATTATTTTATTATGTATCTCCTTTGAGAATCACGGGTCTTTTCACCCCGGTCCTTTGAGAGGCTTGCGTGGGGATACAGATCCAACACGTAGAGGCCCTTTGGAGAAGTTGTTGTCATGTGGCGCTCCCGCCAAAACCTATTCCTGGATATACCTATGAAAGGTGTACCCTTGAATAGGTTTTGGCAGAAGAAAAATCTATTGCATGTTTAAAGGAAAAGGTTTAAGGGTTATGGAATGAATTTGGGATGGACTAATACTGGGTTATTGCAACAGAAACGTCACCTGCCATAATCATGATTACTGACTATTATAGGCAGGTGGTGGCTTGCCGCCCACTAGATGGGCCCCTCAAACGCACCGACAGTAGTTGCCGGCAAAGGAGCAACACCGGTGCGAGCGACTCAGGGGTGTCGAGAGGTGTGCTGCGCTTTCTCCGAAGTTACTCGCGTCGTTATGCCCTTTAATACTTCCACCCCTGGAGCAACAGCTCTGACGACTCCTCTCTGCACAGCCAATTAAGGCAATGCAGAGCTGAGAGCCCTGCGAGCCCTCTTGGGTGTCCACCCCGACCGATGAAGACGCGTCGAGGACGAGGGATCTAACCGGCTCTCTGGAGCACTCGGGTCCGTGGTGTCGTTACTCACCAACAGCTCGCCACAAGCGCTGGATGCAGGCCGCTATGGATCGGTCATTTAGGAAATCTTTGGGTGAGGCCTATATCCAGCAGTGGACGTTATGCGGCTGAAATGATGATGATGATAAAGATTATTAACCAAAATATTAAGGAAAAAAGATTTTAACCCCAAGAACCAAAATAAAAAACTATTTTTTTTCTTAACAACTTTCGCATTTAAAAAATAATAAAAATCTATTTTAATTGAAATCTTACACGAAAAATTTAATTACTTAAATAAAATGTTATCTCAAAACATATTTTATTAAACTTCAAAATTTTAGATCTTAGTTTTGGGCACAAATTAAAGAAAAACCTTTATTAAATAAACACGTCTATTTTCTTTGATTTACGAAAACAATTTGTAATTTCAAGAATCAAAGTCACTGAGTCAGAAGTCGCTAATAACATTGTTAACGACATAAAGGGACTTAAAAGAATCTTCAATTGAAAAGCTGGTATCTTAAGACTCCACCACAGTGAAACGTTTTAACGGCCGAAAAAACACGCGGAAAAGGTAAGTAAGTCATACTATATTGCACCAAAATCATAAATAGTTATGGTTAAAAAAAAAATTCTCATAAAAGAATCTACAAATACACTTACAATGAGAACTTAAAAATATAACATTTGTTGCGTTAGCACACAGGAAAGTCCCTTTTCTTCTAATAAATGTTCTCTTGGGTCTCAAGTTTCGTTGTCCGATATTTAGATTCTTTTTTAACGCTGAATATATTTCAGCGTTTTATTGTTACGCCCCTTTTAAAACATCTATTGTCATATTTTCTAAGGAAACCATCGAAATATTATATAGGTAGATGATATCTAACTACCACCTAACATTCACTATCAGTTATTTATCAGATATAAGAGCATTTTGAGTCTTGCTGCTATTAACAAAATAAAAATATTAATATTATTTACTAATATATCCAAAGACAACATCACAAATGTATTTTGTTCATTTACATCATTATAATCAAAGTAAAATATAAAAAAATGCAAAAGAAAAAACGCCTTATCTCACACGATTTAACCGTTCGTTAAACGCGCAGCAGTGTAGTAAACTCTTTTTTAAAACCAAGAATTAAATTCCAGATGGTATTATATTTAACATAAATAAATTCAACTTGTTTTTCCAACTGAAAAATCGCCCCATTGAAAATATTCGGGTGAAATTGAGAACAAAAGCGTCGAAAACAAAGGCCCTACGCCACTACAATAAAGTATCCGCGCTGCGGACCTCCTTACCTTTTTATTGTTACCTAACCTTTTCCCGTTGATCCACTCAGTGGCGTAGCCAGGGGGAACTTTCTACCTGGTAACTATAAAATTATAAGTAATATATTTTTTTTTGGAACAAAGTTCCTTATCGCGCGTTGCGAAAGGGGGCTAGACGGAAAAAAATAAGACCAAAAGTTGTAACGACACTTTTTGTTATAGTTGTAAGCCGTGCAGCGTGCGCGTGTTTCTCTGCCTGTCTCTCTCTCTCCTAATTAATCGAAAGAAACCTCGTTCCATCCGGGTGTCCCTTGACACCTTTCAAGTTTTTTATTTTTGTACAAGCTTTTATTGTGAGAACAGAGTACTTACTAAGACAATGAAATAAGCCCAAAGTCGATGGAGTTGGGTCGTTTTATTACTGAGTTCCATTAACTACCTTCCGTCTTCGTGATCAAACCCTAGGAATCGTCTACCATAAAGTGCTCGTCAAGCCAAATCAAACAAGTCCTACTCATTGAGGATATGTCGTTTTTTAACTAAGTTCCGTCGAATTCCTCCCGGATCCATCATCAGAACAACTAATTGACTTCATAATATTGTATTGTCATCCGACTTACATGAGTATACAAAATTTGGAAAGGTGGAATTCCCACAATTATAATGATTATGGGTGGTCACAGCAATACTTGAAGCGTGTGCTGTCCCTAGCTACGCCACAGTATCTACTTCCATTTTAATAACCTTTTTATGTAAATGTAACATAAAATAGGATTTTACAATTCACCGCGTACCAATATCTTCAAAGATCTTTGTAAACGTTTGTTGATTGTTCAATTCTTTTGATGTGGGGGATGATTAGAAAGCATTTGTGGGCGAGTCGCAACACAAAAAAAACTGGAATCCGCCTACACGCAATTTATATATGCCCACAGAATTAATATGTTATGTAAGTAGGGGTAGCTAGTCATGTAACAACAACATAATGTTGTTATTGAATATCATTATTTTACATAATATAATAGAAACAATAAGGGCGCGCTCACACGCTCACGCCTCGCCTACGCCTCGTGCTCGCCTTGCTACCAGCTTGCGCCCGCCTAGCGCCCGCCCGGAGCTCGCTGCGACTGTACTTCGGTAAATGCAATTTGAGTTGTATTGATATGTGATAGAGCTCAAATTATACGCAAAAAATATAACCGAAAATGTAATGTGAAGGTTATCATCATCAGTCCTTTTTAGTCTCCACTGCAGGACAATCCTCTCTGAACTACCAGAGCCATACTGAGCCACCACCAATAAATGATTAATCAGAAAATAATTCTGGCACCTCTAAAGGACCAATATGCTATGACAATCTTTGTTTACCGTCCTCTCATATCATCGTGTCAAATTTATTGTTCAAACTTTGTGATATCAAAAATTTCGAGTGTGCAAGACTCTGGTGTAATTTGAGTGCCTATTCAATTCTAAGTGTCTTCTATTACGCGTAGAACTTTCGAAGGTTTTATTGTACTTTCGACATTTATAAAGAAGTCAGATGAAAGTGAATTATTTATTACCTATTGTCTGTCTATCTCGTTTTTACAAGCTTTTATTTAGTTTGACGTTGTTTTTGTGTCTTTGTGTCTGTATTTAATCAAATCCAATCCAAGTCCTCCAGTCCAAGTCCAGGAAATAAAAGCTAAACATAATAGCTTATTAACATCAGTGAGACCTCTCCAACTTGTCTGGCCAGCGTGGTGAGTGCAGGCCTAGTCCTCTAGGTGCTCAGGCCAAGTACGGGTCTGGTAGTACAGAGAGGGTCGTGCTCCTGTAGAAACAAACAGACCTGATGATGATGATAAACATATTTATTAATTCTGACAGCTACACTGGTATTACACATCCAACCAGTAATAAATAAGTTGTATCCGCAATTCATTTTTTCAATACGGTAAAAGCTTTTAAGATTGTGTCAACATCACTTAACTAAACCAATACAAAACACGTTTATATTAGTCTACACAACGTCCGGTTGTTATTAGTTTATCAGAACTGCTTGTTTAATTAACTAAATTTAAGTTTACTTTGATTTCGCCGCTTTTAATTAAGTTTTATTAAATTTATTTTAATTTGAAATTTAGAACATTTTGATGGCTTATTTACTTTAGTGGCGTTTTGAAAACAGTTTAGTATTAAGTACTTATTATTCAAGTAATCCAAGACCTCCCGTGGATGTCGTAGAAGGCGACTTAGGGAAGACAAGCTAAACAAAGCTTATAAACATCAATGAGACCTCTCCAACACGTCTGGTCAGCGTGGAGAGTGTAGGCCAAGAGCTCTGGCAGCTATGGCCAAGTTTGGCCTGGGTAGTTCAGAGAGGATCGTGCTTCTGCAGAGGAGAAAAAAAGACCTGATAATGATGATGATTCAAGAACTATCTGTGTATTTATTAGTTGAAAACTTCGAAGTTTGTGTCACGCGTATTCCAATTCTTAACAAAGGTGACTTGTTAATTTTCTACGCTTACGTACACACCCATTTTTTGCAAACTCTTAATGAATTAAAGAAAGCAGTTAAAGCTTGTTGTATAATGACATTTACAAGGACTATTTTCTGTTTTCATCGTATACTGCCTATATGCTCACTGCACTTTCGAAATCGAAGGTTCTTGAGGCCTAATGCCTGCAGTATGACAAGCTTGTCGCTCATCCCAAGGACTAACATAAATGAAACCATCTCTAGAAAATGCAACACCAGAACCTACTTTAACACAGCAAAGAATGCAATCGTGACCATGCTAAGAGAAAATAGCTCTTCCAACCAAACTCAAATAACGAGGAAAAGGAAAAGTGAGGGTAATAAACTTGAATAAAAGTTAATAAAGCTGAAAATCTAGGTGAATGACAGCAATCTAGATTCACAGCTAAGATTCTCTCAAGAAAATTCAAAAATAAAACCGACTTCCACAAATCTCAAGTTTATCGAAACACTCCAGCATATTTCGTGGCCTCGCATAAATCTTCAAAATATTGCCGGTCGTCGCGAATAAAATCCAGTTTTCTTCCCGTTACATATTTTTCCATCGCCATAATTGCCCCAACTCAAACTGCCAGTAACTTTCCTTTTAGCAAAGATTAAACTTTACTCGAACCAGATAATAAATGTATCTCTAAATCAGAGCTACACTCAGAAATCGTCTAGTTAAGAGGGAATGATTCGGCGCGCCATAAAAACGAAGTAAAGCCATCCACGTCTCTTCGCCTCAGTTCAGTGTCCAAGCATTAGTGTCCCAAATTTACGCGCTATTTTATGTCCCACTCGAATTTCAATGAAATGGCTATGGAATACAGCCATCTCTTTCACTCGCTATAAACGGATTTAGCCGGGAATCCTTTCTGTTTGACTACGACTGGGGACGTCATCCGACCCTTTTCTGCCTTCTTTCGTGGGCCATAATATTTAGCGTTATGTTCGGTAAGTGCCGTTGATTTTACATCGTTGGCTGTCTCGACTTCTTGATTACATGTTTGACTTTGAGTCTTTGACAAACATTCGGGAGAGAGTCAACAAATTTGTAACACATACGTTTGTTTTCCTTCTCAAATGCGGAGCGCAAATAGCAACAGCGTTCAGCTTTTGAGTTACAACAACACATTTGCTAACGTAAATAAAAGTACATGTGTGTGCAGATTAGTGAAATCGCAACAAATGACTTCAATTTATTTAAAAATATAGTCGGGTTTTTAAAAGTCATGAGATTTTCTATAGAATCTCCTGGGTCAATTAAAGGCAAAATAAAAAGTCGGTCTTCACACCGTTTTATTTATTACAAAGATTGTTATATATCACTATTACTTTGGATTATAAATACAAATCAGAACCATCTAAACACTTGGCTTCGGATTTACAATCGAGCACCTGTGTATATGTCCTAGATAATGCATGCGTAAAAAGTTGATAAACTTTCGGTCCGTTAGCTGCCTGACGTAACTTAACATTTCACCTCTTAGGAATACAAACATTACACGAGATGTTATATTTGTATTTAGTCAATTATTTGCCTCTAACAACATTAACAAGAAAAAATGTGATCCTATTTCACACGTAGGCCGGAACGCACACAACCAAACACCGAATTCTACAAACGTTATTGAGCCCTTAAGTCTAAGAGATTTTACCTTCCTTTGTGTGTACCGTTTGTACAATGGGTTTTGTTCCGAGTATTGCTCTACGTGATGCCGAAGGCCACCTTTTATCATCCCATCTCACGCCATCAACGAAACATTCACACACTTCCTCAGAAAACAGCACATATACACGTGTACAGTAATTATTCTCCTTTGCAGTGTATTTCCTTTTGAAGTAGGATTAATCAAGTCAGCAGACACCCAGAATTCTGAGAGAGAGTTACTGAAAATTGAATTTCTTAATTGCCATCCGCAAGAGAAAATACTTTGACGAAGTTCCTTACTTTCGGTCATCGGCGGTGGTTTCTTCAAATTTCATTAATATTTTCTTCTCGGTCCAAAGTTTTGGGGTTCGTTATTAGAATTAAAAATACTCTGGCACAATTTTAATTCATCTGTTAAATTCACTTATAGCTTTCACAATTGGTTCATAATTTGATCGAGGTTTTAATAAAAACTTTATTTCTTATCCTTAAAGTAATAAAATATGCCATATTTTTATGAAATTGTTCATACTTTCTATACTTACAGGAAAATATCTGGCTCTAGTTTATAAAAAAGGTACGTTATTAATTGTATAGTAAGCTAGGAGAAATAGGTAAAAAAAATGTTTTTGAAATTTAAAAACTACTTATTTCTAAATACTTAAAAATTTATTTTTTTATCTAGATTTAAAATTTATATATATTTTAAGTATAATAGAAGAATCTAAGTTCCAAAGTATATTCCTCTGACGTCACCTATAAAGGAAAAATGGATTTGAACTAAAAATGTGGCTATATTTTCCTTATCTTTTGTTAGTCAGAAAAAAATCTAAATATTTTTTTTAACAATCTGATCAGATATGTTCAGTCAACATGCCAATCCGCTAGATGACTGAAAGTCAAATGAGACACTTTTTCTAAATGTCAGAAAAAACATTTTTTATGGGATTTGCATGATATACCCACTTATGACGTCATAGTTTCAAAATGTTCAGTCAATTAGCGCTATTAATATCAACTTTTCTGCATTAATAAATCTAAACTTATATTGAAAATGGTCACAATACAAAGTCACTTTTCATATTAATGCAAAAATAAAAGTGACACTGTTTTGTGACGTTTTACTTTATGAACTCTACCCATGGTATAACAAAATAAGGTATTCTCTTCCCGTAACAGCTGATGACGTAGGTGGAACTTGACTACGTCATCTGCTTGATATGTTGCCACTGTGTGAAATTGAATTACGCGAGCGTAATGCATTTTTGAACTTTATATACCAATTCCGAATTAATAATCCATTATATCAATTTATAAAACATTGAATTGATGAATCATGCGAGAATCGCGAGATACTAAATAGCTAAGTTACTTAATATTTTATTTAATATTCCCAAACTAATTGAGAAAGTCCTTAAATTTACTGAAAAGAACAATCAGTGGCAACACTTTGTGACGTAGTCAAGTTCCATCTCGGGAAGAGAATACCTGTTTTATTATACCATGACTCTACCGAACAATTTATTTTTAACCAGTCATCTAATAGCGTACGGAACTTTCGATCAGCGACTGCAGTTCGCGCTTGGCAGTGTATTTTTTCACGACAAAAGTTTTTTAATCTCAATCGGGAAGAGGGTCCTGTTGTCAACGGAATTACATTTACCTCCGGAACACGAAGTACTAAACGTTTTCGGGGTCGAATAAATCAGCGGATGAAATGTAACGGGGGTGTTATTTGGTAGATATGCTCCCATGCTGGTCTGGGAGAAATAAAAAAAAAACTTAGAATGTACCAGCTGCTTCTCTTCCCACGCAGATCGTAAAAGCCGATCGAGGGAATGGGCAAAACTGCAAATCATGTTAACAGGCGATGCGGCTAGCAACCCATCACTGTATTGATTGCTTTTCTATCTTCTCGCCCACCATGACGCTAAAAGTGGCTTTTGGGTCTTGCGGCCCTGGGCTCTGCATAGAACCGCAAGACCCAAAATGCTCTGTCTGCCCCATTAGGGATAAAGATGTGATAGTATGTACGTATTGGTTAAGAAATTTTGCCGTGTGGTTTCTGGCTGAGTAGAATAGGTCCCCTTCAGGTCCTTCAGGATGTCGTAGAAGGCGACTTAGGAAATACAAGTTAAACGAAGCTTATATGAGACCTCTCCCAAACATGTGGCCAGTGAGAGTGTAGGCCAAGTCGTTAAAGCCGATCAAGGGAAATGGATTAGAATTTGAACTGACAACCTAGCAATCCATCACAAATTTTGATTCAATTTTTCCTTCTTCACGCCCACCATCAAGCTAAATGTGGCTTTCGGGTTTTATGGCCTTAGGCCCTGTCTACTCCGTTAAGGATGAAGTCGTTGTAATGTATCTATCGTATCTGTATCTTTTTTGCAGGGCTGTAAAAGAGTACAGAAATAGAAAAGAACGAAGAATTAAATCTTCTTCTTATCGTGTGTGTTAGTAACTAACACTAGTGTCAGAGTTTTTAAACCGCCTTTACGGCCTCTGACATGGTTTTAGGTAACGACTAATGTCAAAGACAGTGACCGGGACCGACGGCTTAACGTGCCCTCCGAAGCACGGATCATCTCACTTATTGGGCAATCAGGTGATCAGCCTGCAATGTCCTAACCAAACTAGGACAACAACACAAAGTAGTTGCCCCCGCCGGGAATCGAACCCGCGACCTCCGGGTATGAGCCGCTCTAACCATTACACCACGGAGACAGTTTTTTTATTTATTTAGAAGAATTAAATGCAAAATATATTTAAATTTTAGTTGACAGAAATGTGCGTTGCCGGACTATTTATTTCATTTCATTTCTTTATAAGCACACAAAAACAGTTAACAGTCATATTTTGTGAAGGTACAATATAAATTTTTAGTGTTAATCTAGATTTCCTTACATATGTATGATTAAAACGTCACAATTCAAAAGTTTAAGGTAATGCGCTAAAGTTCGAGACAATTTTTTGATTAAATTAAAATATTAAAATAGAAACTAAATAATATAGGTATGGAAACTAAAGATATTTATGAAATTCTTAGATGGAATGTCGACGACAAATCAATATCAATATTATTTTTCTTCTAAAATGTTCATCGACCAATATTAGTTCTGTTCTCAATGTCGGAAGCTAATTTTGACAAACTTTTCACTGTCGTCTTAAGTGTAAAATAAGCAGGGTACAGAAGTAAAGTCATCAATCTACCCATCTCGAGTCACAGGTGATACGAAGAAAAATAATTACCTAGAAATACTTGACGAAATTTTAAATTTAATTAATAATTTATTTATTTATTTAATTTTTGTTTTTATATAAGATGTTGAACAGCTGCTTTTATGTATGTATGTTTGCGCAATTGTGCATAGATATGATTTTAGCATTCACTATAGACACAATTTCCAAAACCTATTTGTAGTTATTTTTCGATTTAATGTATCTTTTCTTAACTACGTATTTTTAAAATATTTTTGACATTTTTGAATATTTCTTGTCAATTTTTATTTAATTTTATCGATTATTTTTCTAGACTGTCCTAAAAATCGTACCTATTTTTTATTATGAGTATATTTTATTCGTTATTCTGGCCAAGTATGGCTTTGGCAGTACACTACCTGTACCAGAGCCATACTCGGTTGTGCTCCAGCGGTGGAGACAAAAAGACCTGATGATGATGATTGTGCGTGTATTGCTTTGCTCATAGCTTCTTCTTCTTATCGTGTGCGTTAGTGACTAACACTAGTGTCAGAGTTTTTAAACCGCCTTAAAGGCCTCTGACATGGTTTAAGGTAACGACCAATGTCAAAGACAGTGACTGGGACCGACGGCTTAACGTGCCCTCCGAAGCACGGATCATCTTACTTATCAGACAATCAGGTTATCAGCCTGCAATGTCCTAACCAAAACAACACAAAGTCGTTGCCCCCGCTGGGAATCGAACCCATATAGCTCATAGCTGTCTTGCTTCGTATGAAGCTCTATTTCTGCACTTTAACTGACTTACTCGTTTATATCTCAAGAGAAAGTGTTTGCTATCAAATATTTATACGAACAAGAATTCTATTAGCATACCATTATACGTTCATTTTACTATACACACTCGTAATGGAAACCGGTAGAAGGGAATGAAACAATTATAAGCATAGTCCTGATTATTTTCCTGTCCTAAAAAAAATTCATTCTTCCATGCTGGTCTGGGAGAAAAGAAAAAACTTAGAATGTACCAGCTGCTTCTCTTCTCGCGCAGATCGTAAAAGCCGATCGAGGGAACGGGCAAAAATGCGAATCATGTTAACAGGCGATGCGGCTAGCAACCCATCACTGTATTGATTGCTTTTCCATCTTAACGCCCACCACCACGCTAAGCGAGGCCTTTGGGTCTTACGGCCTTGGACTCTGTCTGTCACGTCAGGGATATAGACGTGAAAATGTATCTGTATGCGTATATCCCAAAAAAAAATACAAATGCGTAGGTACCTATCAATATCGTTAATTAAGCTAAGTATATGTAATTTTTTTGACATACTAGTTATACTTACTTACCTAATGTAGGGTTTGTTGAATTGCATCTTGACAACTCAACAGTTGAGTTTCTTTGATGATTGTCATACTTTAAATTCATCGATGTGTATGGATTACATTAAAAATAAAGATAAATCCAAAAATAAGTACAAATAACATAGATTGAGCTAGCTCAAAAGTAAGTTTTAAACTTGGTTTAAGATACTAACTCAACGATACTATATTTTGGAAATATTTGGGTGAGGCCTACGTCAAGCAGTGGACGTTGTGAGGCTGAAATGATGATGATAATGATAAAGATAAACACCTCAGACTCTGAATAATTTTAAAAAGGACACCCTGCCCTAGCTGGGAATCGAACCATAGAGGATCAAACCCAGAACCTCCGAATTATCAGACTAGCATGTTGTCACGGAGGTCGTCAAAATAAAACATACTAGGTATGTACGTATTAACTGCCTCCGTGGTGTAGCGGATAGAGCGTTCGGCTCATACCCGGAGGTCGCGGGTTCGATTCCCGGCGGGGGCAACGACTTTGTGTTGTTGTCCTAGTTTGGTTAGGACGTTGTAGGCTGATCACCTGATTGTCTGATAAGTAAGATGATCCGTGCTTCGGAGGGTACGTTAAGCCGTCGGTCCCGGTCACTGTCTTTGACATTGGTCGTTACCTAAAACCATGTCAGAGGGCTTTAAGGCGGTTTAAAAACTCTGACACTAGTGTTAGTCACTAACTAAACTGAAAAATATTTTATCAAAAAAGAAAAATTGTTGTCTTTAAGTATATTTTAATTATTATAACTGGGGGCTAAAACCTACGTAAACAAAGTTTAGAAACTTTTTGAAGTTACGAGTATTAACATAAATTAGAAATCCGTTTTGTTTTCAAATATTTGCACAAATTTATCGGTAAACGCAAGTTATCATAAGAAAGCCTATCAATTTCTATAAACATTACCCGAATTCTTATACAAACAAGAATATTCAATAGAAGCAAGGTATTCGTAATGCCAAGTGAAATATTTTCTTTGGTATTTGCCATCACAATATAATATTATAAATGCGAAAGTTTATAAGTGTGTGTGTATATTTGTTACTACTTCACGCGCAAACGGCTGGACATATTTTGATAAAATTTGGTGCGTAGAAAGCTGACACCCTGGATTAACACATAAACCCAAGGCAATTTTAAATAGGCCACTTTCCCACTTGATCAGGCCAGGGATCAAACCCAAAATCTCCGGGTGGCGGACTAGCGTAGTCACTACGCCACAAAGGACGTCTTGTCGTCAACACACAAATAACAACGAATTTAAAAGACGTGATAATCAAAGAATCAAACACAATTACATATTGCAGTTAGACTAAAAGCGGTAGTTCAAACAAACAATACAAATAGACATACTATGTGATTTGAATTATTTTGTGTGATTCCGCCACCAGTTAGTTCATGCAAACTATTGCCGGCCGGCGCCCACCCACTACTGTTAGTCCCAGCATACCTGCCACCAGCAGCCCGTGTGCACCCGCCAAGTTGTTGATGAAACGTTTGACCGCCGAACGATCAACAAATTGTTTGGTGCCTGAGGATGCCTTGTGAAGAGGCGAAACACGTGTCGCGTATACGACGTCCGATGTTGCTGCAGCAGATGGGAGGGGTCATGCATTGACTGTTGGTGGCGGGTGCACACGGGCTGCTGGTGGCAGGTATGCTGGGACTAACAGTAGTGGGTGGGCGCCGGCCGGCAATAGTTTGCATGAACTAACTGGTGGCGGAATCACACAAAATAATTCAAATCACATAGTATGTAACTTTGACTTCCGCAAAGTAACACCTGAATCTATTAACTATTAATACAAATAGACCCTAATTCTGAAAATCAGATAAGTATAAACTGCACCACCAGGTCAACGCAAGATAAATAGCCTAATCTCCTCCATCGTCAGCGAAAAAGTCACTGCGATAACAAAGAAAAAAGAATTTAAACGGCTATAATTCAGGCCCCCAAGGAAACCCTTCTGGGTTTTGCAAAACACTGAGGGTAGGGAAATAAATATTTATACGATAGAGTTATGCCTTCACGCGCAGATTCTAGAATCGAGGGATTGGGTAAAAATGAGAATTGTTTGCAAATTAAAAATGCTGTTGTAGTCATGTGAACTGGATTCTGTCTGTCCAATTTTTTTAAATTATATTTTTGGACTTTTTATGGTTTCGTGCCCAAAGGAAAAACGAGACCCTAATGACTAAGACTCCACTGTCCGTCTGCCTGTCACCAGGTATATCCTATGAACCGTGATAGCTATACAGTTAGATAGATAGATAGAAAGATAGATAGAAAGATAGATAGATATACCATTTATTTGAAGGACAAAAACAACACAGTAGAACTACATAAGCAAATTCTTAAAGTACAAATAAAGTTGCTTGTCCTCCAAAATGGTCTCCAACTCAGCATATGCTAGGATTTGCGCATTAGCGAGATCCCAGCGCTGATTTTCCGTTGGAGCCATTGAAATTTTCATAGACGACGTATTTATATTACCGCTTTAACAAAAAAAAGAAAAAGAATTAATAAACATTTAAGTGTACATCCCATGCCCCTAGTCGCCAGGCGTTTAAGAGTGCTGTACGCGCATATTATCTTCACAAACTGCCATAGAGTTTTATTAATATTGGTGTAGTTTATGTATGGTTTATAAAGATAACCTATTTATGTATATTGTATGTAGGTTTATTAATACATTAGATTATATTATTTATCTTATGTATGTGTATATATTCATATGTATAGATTTATTGTAAAGTTTGTTCCAATTACTACTCTCGCCCAAAATTTGCTTTTATCAGCACCACCTGTAGGTTGACTGGTAGAAAAGGCCTTAGGCCTTAAGTCCGCCTGTTACATTTTTGTAATAAAGTTAAATAAATAAAATAAAATAAAAAAATAAATACACAACAATGATTTTTTATAGATAGTGGTACAGAACTATTCCGATTCGCGTTGGCCGGCTATTTCAAAATGGCGAAGCTATGATGATTTAAAAAGTTTAAATCTTGAAGTGTTTATAATATCACAAGGTCTACAGCTAACTGATCCACTAAATATATTTTATCTAACGTACACAAAAGTACAAGTTTGTATATCATTGTTGAATTTATGTTCAAATAATGTACAAGGACAACATAAATACAAAAGAAAGCAATACGAAGGTGGACTTATCCTTTTAGGGATCTCTTCTAGTCAACCCTATTCGAAAAGAGAGAATGCCATTATGTAAGTAATAATTCATGGGGCAAAAAGGTTCTTCAATGGCGACCGCGTACTGGCAAGCGAAGCGTAGGGCACCCACCTACAAGGTGGTCAGATGACCTGACCAGGGTCGCTGCAAAGGGCTGGCTGCAGGCCGCTCTGGATCGGTCATTTTGGAAATCTTTGGGTGAGGTCTATGTCCAGCAGTGGAAGTCGTGCAGCTGAAATGATGAAATTATTTTCGTGAACCTAAATCTAAGTCACCTGAGCTTTACCTCTGCACTCTTCATGTTCTATTTCACCCATGTTGAGAACACGGGAGTCGTATAAATCATTCCGTTTCAATTATGGCCTATTTACCCATTTCGCGAGGTAGCTCCCGCTATATCTTACATATAAATCATTGCGACCATCCTATCGATGGCTCTTATGCTTTTTTATTTATTACTTTAAGCGTTGGGCACAAAAAGCTGAAAATAATTGGCCAAGTGCGTGTCAGGCCACGCGCAGTGTAGGGTTCCGTAGCTTTGAGTTTATGCCACTAAAAATGTTTAAAAACTAATTATCTATTGAATTTGTATGAAATTTCTTTTTCCGAGTACAATTTATAAGTTGATCGCCTATAACTTTTTAATTTGTATACCCTACTTAGCTCTGATAGTTTTTCTTTAAACTAAATTATATAATCTATAGCTGTGAATTTTTTCACGTGGCCATATATAACCGTTTAGCAGATAGAGGGGGGGGGCACTTGCCTCCAACAAAAAAAATCACTTTAAACCCAAATATTTCAGAAACGGATCCCTAAATCCAAAAATGGTGTTAACAAGCTCACAATGTTTTTGAAAGACCTATTCAACGACACCCCACACTATGTGTTTGTCAAGAAAAAAAATATTGACTACCTCTTTACTTGTATAACAGCTAACCTAAAAAAAAATATTTTTCCAGATTTTATTTTACGACTTTTTCGCCATGATTAATATACATATCCATGCCAATTAACAGCTTTCTAGTACTTGTAGTTTCTGAGTAGGACCGCGGACAGACAGACAGACAGACAGACAGACATGGCGAAACTATAAGGGTTCCTTGTTTACTACGGAACCCTAAAAAAGATTAGTTACAATATAGTTTTTGACTACGAGAGCCTTGTTAAATGCACTATAGCAATTTAATTGAATTTTGAATGTAATGTTTTGTCTATACCTATAATTTTATTATTTGATGTGACGTATGTATTTGGAAAAAATGCTGCAGTGCAATTTGTTGCCACTTCTTTTGCACGTGCGCTTTGGAAGCGTCACTTAACTTAGTTGTAGTAAATTTCACGTTAAAACAATCAAAAGAAACTATTGTCAATTTTGACCATTAAAAAAAAATCTATGTCTATGATTTTGACATCAAATGATTCTCAACATCCAATAAACGACTGCTAGAGCTGACATACCTCTATTATTTTAACTTGCAAATCGGCCAAAGATGCTTTTGCGTTTATAAGATAGATATATAAGATAATCTTCTCGCCCACCATGATGCTTAAAGTGGCTTTTGAGTCTTACGGTCCTAAGCACTGTCTGCTTAGAGCCGTATGATACAAAAAGCTCTGGTCTGCCCCATTAGGGATAAAGACGTGATAGTATGTATGTATGTATCATCATCATCATCGGGTCATATTTCCTCCACTGCAGGAGCACGACCCTCTCTGTCTTGGTCGAGGTCTTGGCTTACACTCTCTTCGCTGGCCAGATGGGTTGGAGAGGTCTCAGTAATGTTTAAACGCTTTGCTTGGCTTGTTTTTCCTAAGTCGCCTTCTACGACATCCACGAGAGGAATTGGATTTGCCGTATAGTTTCCGGCAGAGTAGAATAAGATCAATCCAATGTATGCAACAAAAAAAGAGAAAATAAAAAGATGTCCAAACTATTTTTAAGCATCAAAAGTTTAAATTAAAGTACTGAAATTGGCTTAGTAGTCGAAATAGATATAGTATATAAGGTCTAATAAAATAAACTGAAACTATTTTAAGGGTGAATTCAGACCATGATAGTGAACAACTTTCCCCAAGGAACACGTATCGAAATATGAAAAGTTATGTTTAGCCTCCCATACGAGTTGACCGTTCAGCTGATCCGAGTATGTATGGAAAGCCAAAATTTTTTTTCATATTTCTATATTATGTTTCTTGGGGAAAGTTATTAACTATTACGAACTGAATGCTCCCATGCTGGTCTGGGAGAAATAAAAAAAAACTTAGAATGTACCAGCTGCTTCTCTTCCCACGCAGATCGTAAAAGCCGATCAAGGGAATGGGCAAAAATGCGAATCATGTTAACAGGCGATGCGGCTAGCAACCCATCACTGTATTGATTGCTTTTCCATCTTCTCGCCCACCATGACGCTAAAAGTGGCTTTTGGGTCTTGCGGCCCTGGGCTCTGCATAGAACCGCAAGACCCAAAATGCTCTGTCTGCCCCATTAGGGATAAAGACGTGATAGTATGTATGTATGTATGTACGAACTGAATCTATTACGAATTGAGTATATTTTGTTAGACCTTATATAATGAACAAAGAAAAAAGTTAACAGTAGTACACGATATGACGGATCAAATACACCCAAACTGACGAAATTGTCGAATTACAACACTTGTAATTGTAATCACACCATTTGCAAACCAATTAATTAAAACGTACATTAAAATACTCGACAAACACGGAGAATGTTAACTTATCCGCGGAATAACAATCGTGTATAATTACGTTTTAATAATGTATGAGCCGAACAAGTTGTTCGTTTAGATTGCTGGGAATTCTCCAAAATGTAACGAAAATTCTCATATCATTTTAGCCGTATGACTTGCACTGTTGGACATAATTATGCTTGCAAATAAAAGATTGATTGGTAGACAATGTTTCTAGCGATTGCTTCGCCTATTGTTTTGTACAATTTGTATTTGCTAAACAATAAAGAACATACTATGTGATTTGAATTACTTTGTGTAATTCCGCCACCAGTTAGTTCATGCAAACTATTGCCGGCCACTGCTGTTAGTCCCAGCATGTTATTCAGCTGGTGGCAGGTATGCTGGAACTAACAGTAGTGGGTGGGCGCCGGCCGGCAATAGTTTGCATGAACTAACTGGTGGCGGAATCACACTAATTCAAATCACATAGTATGTAACTTTGACTTCCGCAAAGTAGCACCTGAATCTATTAACAATAAAGAACAATAAAATAAAATTATTTACAATCGTACAGTTACAATTGTAATTTATTTATTTATTACTCTAACCTAAACAAAATATAATAAACAAATTATTTTCTTTACGCATCACAATATACATAAATTTGTAACCTGTCAGCAGTGGAATAAACAAACATTTATCTATGCCTATTGCAATGAAGCCACTACATTTTTTAATTTCTCCCATTCTTACGTCGACATAGTTCTATAACCGGTCCAAACTGGTTAAGGCTAGTTTGCATCGGTTCACAGTGAGCACAAAATAGTAATAACATAGATAATAGACATTTAACTTAGTACATACATACTTGCAGTCCTGAATTATTGACAAACGACTTATTTGTATTAAACTTCAAATCCAGATAGAAATACTTCTTTCAATGTGTTAATTTTAAAGCTAGTTTACGATAGCATATATTATATTTTCGTACGAAATCGTATGCTGAAAGAAATATTACAATCACTCAATTATAGGTACAGGTGATCAGCTATTTTTATTGCGAAAGTTTAGTTTTTTTCTTTTCTACCATGACGTTTATTGAAAAAGAAATCTACTAATTTATTAATAATTGAATACTGACTACATCATTGCATGGCAGTCGTTAAGCTATGTTAGATGCCTTTAGGCAGCCTGAAAAATCTGACACTAGTGTTGGCCACGTACACACACAAAAACCAACAAACAAACTGATTACATATTTAAAATTCAAAAAATTCAACTATGTCGCTCTTTTTCATAAATAATATCGAACAGTTGCTTAATCCATTTTAGTTAAAACGTGTTTTGTCTCGTTCTTACTCTGTCAAATATTTGAATCAGAGATTAGGGCAAAACATATTCAACTAATAGGTATGCATTTACATCGTATAAGAACGAAAGATCCTCTTTATGTTATCTTTCTGTACACTAGCTATTCTACACCGGATGCATATGTATGTTTACATGTGTTTGCATCTAATTTGGTCACCGTATTTTACGGGACATAATGAATCTTTACATAGATTGTGCATTCCATCTCAGAAGTACTACTTTTCAAACGCGGAGTCACTAAATGAACGATTTTTTGTATGGAAAAACTTACGTTTAGCTGACCCGCGTTTCAAAAATAGCGCTTCTGAAGTGGGACGAGGTTTAATTGAATGGATTTTATTGTTTATTGCCCTGTCTATGGAATTACAAACTCTTTGGCAATCAGTAGTGGCAGGTTTATCTGTTGTTTGAGTTCGGCGGAAGCAGGTGGTGATCAAGGTGTAGGTAGAAACATGGTCGTCTACATTTTTATTTTATAATGATTATCTACGTGTAATTTTAAAAAGCTCCCATGCTGGCCTGGGAGAAATAAAAAAAAAACTTAGAATGTACCAGCTGCTTCTCTTCCCACGCAGATCGTAAAAGCCGATCGAGGGAATGGGCAAAAATGCAAATCATATTAACAGGCGATGCGGCTAGCAACCCATCACTATTGATTGCTTTTCCATCTTCTCGCCCACCATGACGCTAAAAGTGGCTTTTGGGTCTTGCGGCCCTGGGCTCTGCATAGAACCGTAAGACCCAAAATGCTCTGTCTGCCCCATTAGGGATAAAGACGTGATAGTATGTATGTATGTAATTTTAAAAAGACAAGAAATACGCAATGTACGATATGAGTTTACTGTTGAGATGAAAAAAAAAACGTTTAGAAGGGTTATGGGTAATAATCTACCTAATAAAGATTATTGAAAAATATTGTATACGTATTTTTCGCGATTAGCAAATAATAACAAAGATACAGCGCAATTTAATTTCGCATGATGTCACGATCAGGTACGATGGTGACGTTTCATTAGAAAGTGACATAAATAACCTATACTCTGAAATCTTTATAAAATTTTATTACGTTGCTAAACAAAAAAAAAATGGATCCATCATTTTTATATAATCTTATAGAAATTAAATTATATATCTCTTACCCAGCCCACATAAATACGGACAAACAAATGTTTCCTCAAGCTATTACTAGCCAGCAGCTGGTTCTAAGTTTTCCTTTTCTCCCAGACTAGCATGGAAGAGCCTCCCAACCCATCCTTTATGGTAAAATTAGCCGGAGCCCGCGACTTCATACGCACGTACTTTATGTCTCTTAAAAATGCTCATCAGGCTGAACCACTTTTACTAAGACGCCATTTTTATATCTCTTCTAGTTTAGCTAGACCATTATAATTCTGTATAAGTTGTCCCATTTTCCTATAAACTTTTAAAACCTATACGTTGCCCAGGCTTAACAGTATGTAACAAAAAAGCTTAATTTGAATCTGTCTAGTATTTCCAGAGATAAGCGTGTACAAAAAAAAAACAAAAAAAACAGTCTTTTTTATTTTTAGTCTATTACTATATTATAATCTAAATAGCTGTATTTTTTTTTAAATATATTCAACATACACATTTTTTTAACTGTTTTTTAAAGTATAGATATAATAAATTAGTAAAAAATTATGATAAAACGAAATAAAAAAAAATATCAACAGTATCTGAAAAATCTGCGTTAAAGATCAAACATAATAAAAGAGTTTCCCAGCTATTTCTCGAAGCTTCTCAGAGTTACCTGCATAAACTAGTTCCGATTAAATGTATAAAAAGTTTCTTAACAAGACTACGTTGGACTTCACTTCCAATCTTGTTTCATTTGAAAACTTTTTTATTAGCTTTTCCTTTATATTACAGTATTCCATACTGGCCTTAGTGTTCTGGCGTCATATAAACTATAGTTTTAAGTTCTAAATTGACATTTTGACTGTGACTTTATAGGTTATTTTTACAATAGAAACAATATTCAAGATAACAAACTTTTAATTCAATTTTTACAATTTAGAAAATTAACACTAAAAAGTGTCACAGAGAGATTCGTTGGTCCAGAGTAGTAGCAAGTACTCAGCTTTGATGTCACCGTAGCCCGGCTTTCAAGAGTGGTCAAAAAAGAGCGAGGATCAGCTCGCTGCCGCTTATATATGGGCCGCGGGGTAGGCGCGGCGGTAGGGAGGGGCGACTGTCCGTCGCCACATGGCATGTACTATTAAATAAATGTTAGATTTCATTAGCTGTATAGTAGTGCATACTGTATAGTGGCAAACGCAAATTTCCAATAAATCTAATTAGATAAGTAGATACTTTTTCTAAACGTCAAAACAATATTTTTTTACTTCTAAATCTTTGTTTTTTTAGAAGTTCGTTTAGTGCCTTAGCGTTTCAAAAATGGCACCACTAACTGTCGGTCATGGATTATTATTATTTTTAAATTGAAAATGCTTAAAATGCGTTCACTATCGCTCATAAATGCGTCCCCTTTCTCAGTTCTCGCACCCTTCCCCCATTTTCGCCTTGTGTCTTGAGCGGTCAGCTGCGGGCTCCGTGGTGTAGTGGTTAGAGCGTTCGGCTCATACCCGGAGGTCGCGGGTTCGATTCCCGGCGGGGGCAACGACTTTGTGTCCTAGTTCCTAGTTTTAGTTCTAGTAGTTTTTTTCCTAGTTTGGTTAGGACATTGTAGGCTGATCACCTGATTGTCCGATAAGTACCTAAGATAATTCGTGCTTCGGAGGGCACGTTAAGCCGTCGGTCCCGGTCACTGTCTTTGACATTGGTCGTTACGTAAAAACCATGTCAGAGGCCTTTAAGGCGGTTTAAAAACTCTGACACTAGTGTTAGTCACAAACACACACGATAAGAAGAAAAAGCTGCGGGCGCCTGGCCGCCTTAAAAAGGCGAGAACAGGGGAGAGGTGAAGGGATGCAGGAACTTTGAAGCTGTTAATGTCATCGCACCTTCTTCGTGGTCTTCTAGAGAATTAGAAAAAAAAACAATAGAAGTTAAGAAAATTAAAGCCACAAAAGTATCATAATTTGACTGTGGTTTCACTACTGGCCGTCTGGCTATCGTCAATCCTACTTGGGAATTCTTCAGTACCTTCTTTAATTAGCTTAAAACCTCAGGAACAGTTCTCACCTCCCAATTTCTTAACATAACGACCATCCTCGCACGGTAACGTCAACATTACTCACGGCCAGGGTGCCCACACGTTAGAGGTTATCCGGACTTTACCGGAAAATAAGCAAATATGTATAGGAAAGTATGTTTTTATCGTAAAGGTAGGGCATTAACTGAAAAAAATAAACAAATCTTTGTAGATTTAACACTTGTGATTTTTACTATATTACGAATAACAAGGATTATTTTAAAAAAACCTACCTACTGAAATAACTAAGAATAGAACTTTTTAGTTAAATTTATATTTATTTTCACAATTTACCAATATTATGATTTAATGATTCGAGAATGATTCAAAACAATATATACCTTCGTTTTTAGGAAACATAAAATAAAGAGAATCCTAAAAAAATCTTTTAATAAAATTCAATAATCCGTAGCTAATATCAGTCAATGCGTATCTGATGCGGAATCCTTAGGCACTTGCCTACTTAGACACCTGCCTACTTTATCTGTCATTAGCCAAAGTTCTTTGGAATATCTTATTCAGGACATGGCCACCCTACTGCACCGAAACAGGGCTCCTATGTTATGGTAATTAGTTTAACAAAACACAGCTGTCTGGAGCGTAGACATGTGTTTCTCTGCTCGTTTATTTAGCTGAAGTACATTGTTAATGATGGTCTAAGGTTCGATCGCATGTCACTGCATGAAATGTGATTAAATGACGCAAACACGTGTAAATATTTCGCACAAATTTCAATAACAATCCTTGAAATCAATAACCAATTCGACTTTTCATCAAACTTTATTAAAAAAAAATATAAAACACAAAAATCCAACGAAACACGCAAATACTGAGAGACGGCTGTCACGCCTAAAATAAACTTAGTAATTATCGTTGAAATCAATAACCGATTCCAGATTTCATCAAGCTTTTATAAAAGAAAAAAACACGCCAGAAATACAACGAAACACGCAAATACTGAGAGACGGCTCTCACGCCGAAAATAGACTTAGTAATTATCGTTGAAATCAATAACCAATTCCAGATTTCATCAAGCTTTTATATAAAAGAAAAAAACACGCCAGAAATACAACGAAACACGCAATTACTGAGAGTTACTGAATACACTTAGTAATAATCCTTAAAATCAATAACCGATTACACTTTTCAACAAACTAAAAAAAAATACAAAACACACTAGAAATCCAACGAAATACGCAAAGAGACGGCTGTCACGCCGAAAATAAACATTTAACCCAAAACTACTCGAAATTTGTTCAAGTATTAATTAATAATACACTAAAGGAATTTCATAAATAATCCTTTAAATCAATACCCGATTCGACTTTTCATCAAACTTTATTTAAAAAAAAATACAAAACACGCCAAAAATCCAACGTCAACGATATCGAACGTCACTGCTTATAGATTTGATTAAGGGTCCTACCCGCGCTAGCGACCTTGAAAACACAAAAAAATTAATTTCTCTTTCTGTAAGTGAGATTATCAGAAACCCTCGTACAACTTTTTAGCTAGTATCCTTAAGTTTCATTAGAACTTTGAAAGTCATTGAAATACAATACGCTGTAGTTTCCTTTGCAAAAAATACTAAAAACGGCCACTTTTGACTCTTTTTGTAAAGGTTTCTAAAGCGGATAGTATTTCAATGACTTTCGAGGTTCTAATGAAATTAAGGATACTAGCTAAAAAGTTGTACGAGGGTTTCTGATAATCTCACTTACAGAAAGAGAAATTATTTTTTTTGTGTTTTCATGGTCGCTAGCGCGGTTAGGAGCCTTAATGTATGACGCGAATAAGTGTTAATACACCTTAACACGAATTTTAATAATATTTCTTGAAATCAATAACCGATTCCACTTTTCATCAAACTTTATTAAAAAAAATACAAAATTCGTCGAAAATCCAACGAAACTCGCAAATACTGAGAGACGGCTGTCACGCCGAAAATAAACTTAATAATAATCCCAGCAGTGGGTCGTTGAGAGCTAACGATGATGATGATGATGATGAATAATCCTCGAAATCAATAACCGATTCCATTTTTCATAAGACTTTAAAAAATAAAACACAAAACACACCAAAAATCCAACTAAACAAGCAAAAACTGAGAGACGGCTGTCAGGCCGAAAATAAACATTCAACCCAAAACTACTCGAAATCTGTTCAAGTGTTAATTACTAATACACTAAACGAATTCCATAAATAATCCTTGAAATCAATAACCAATTCGACTTTTCATCAAACTTTATTTAAAAAAAAAACACACCAAAAATCCAGTGAAACACGCAAATACTGAGAGACGGCTGTCACGCCGAAAATAAACATTCAACCCGAAACTACACACCCAATTTCGCAAATCGTACCTCGAAAAGCCAGATGTTGGTCTCGAATAAAGTGGCCGTCGCCCAACTATTTGTATTCCACGCCGCAGCGTGATCCGGGTGCGTCTGTCACGCTGCGGTCATCCGAAGAGGGTTACAACGTGTTACGTGTTACATCTTCATGCCAGGGTCTGAGTTTTCAATATTAAATTTAGCAGAGACATTTTCATTTCCAAAATGGCAATTTATGAAGTTATGGTATGTTTTTTAAAATAGAATATATTAAATTTGGACACAAGGTGGTCTGACGACCTGATCAAGGTCGCTGGAAGGCGCTGGATGCAAGCCACTCTAGATCCGTCATTTTGGAAATTTTTGGGAGAGGCCTATGTCCAGAAGTGGACGTTATGCGGCTGAAATGATGATGATGATATTAAATTGGCACAGACATTTTTATTTCCAAAATGGCTATTTACGTATGGTATTTAAAAAAGAATTGTGGTTTGAAGCGAACCCATTATTCGTATTTAACGCTATAGCGTGACCGAGGTGTGTATTTGTAATGTAACCTTCATACCACGACCTGAGTTTTTAATATTGCATTTTCATTTCCAAAATGGCAATTTAGAACAACTATTTGTATTTTACGCCACAGCGTGTCTATGTGTGTTTATCACACTGCGCTCATCTAGAGAGTGTAACAACGTGTTATATGTACACCTTTAAACCGTGGTCTGAGTTTTTAATATTATATTTAGCACAGACATTTTAATTTCCAAAATGACGATTCATGAAGCTATGACATATTTAAAAGCTTAAAAGTATTTTTAATAGAATTGTAACTCAAAATGAACACTATTCATATTTAACGCTACAGCGTGATTCGGTTGCTAATGTTACGTTGCAGTCATCAATTATTGAATAAATTTTTTTATTTCGGCAAAACTTCTAAAATAGAAATGGCAACTGATAAAATTTAGTTATACTAATGAATTGTTTTATATTTAACATACATTTTACACTACACAATAGAAAAGATATCTTTTGAATTAATTAGTGTCTTTGTACAACTTTTATTTCATGTATATTCTGTATACATTTTCCGTGTACACAAAATTGGTAAATAAATAAATACACAAGTACCAAAACCTGTACCAAACAAACTACACATGTTTGTGTTTATTACCTTAAAGTTTTCTGTATTAAAATGCACATACTAAACAGTTTTAGTGTTTGAATTTAAAATGTAGCTGAAAATGTCACGCAATAACTCATTAAAATGGCCATCTGATGAATATGGATACAGGAGTATCCATCATAAAGGTCCTTGTACATAAAACATAAGATAAGATAAAATTTCTTTATTGTAGCGACTAAGTATGTTAATAATTATAAGAACATTTAAATTATAGTAGCTACAAAGGCTTATCACTAAAGCGATTTCTTCCAGCCTACCTTTGGGTAAAGAAGACTAAAAAAGATGTGGGGGAGTTGGCGCAGTTAGAATATTACAGTGTAGAAGAATATCAGTGTACAATTAAATAATAGAATATTAAGTTGCAGCTGCTAATGAGAGAATGAAAGAGAAAAAGGGAGAAAGAGAGAGAGAGAGAGAGAAAAAATTATTCAGGTACTTTGTTGTAAAATAACGTCGTGTGGTTTCCGGCAGAGTAGAATAAGACCGTTCTAAGCCTTCCCGTGGATGTCGTAGAAGGTGACTTAAGAAATACAAGCTAACAAAAAACATCAATGAGACCTCTCCAACCACCAAGTGGAGAGTGTAGGCCAAGTCCTCTGGCTGCTCTAGCCAAGTATGTCTCTATTAGTACAGAGAGGGTCGTGCTCCTGTAGTGGAGACTCAAAATACCTGATGATGATGATGATGACGTAAAATACATGTATATACTTCCTTGACTTTTGGCGCATGTTGAAATATAAGCAATAGCTTTGTCTTGCCTATATGCCACCAATTAGTGTTGCAAGCAATAGTATAAAATATCGATAGGCTATCGATTCTATCGTGACCTTGGAAAACAGTAACAATATCGATAGGACTATCGATAGTAGTCGGTATCGATAATATTGATTAAAAACTATCGATACTATCGATAGTATCTAATTTCAATAGTATGGATACTATCGATAGTTTGACCTTTCATCAATAGTATTGCAAACTATTGACAATCGATACTATCGATAGTATCGATACTTTCGATAGTCCTATCGATATTGTGACTGTTTTTCTAGGTCAACTATCGATAGTTATGCAACGCTATCACCAATATCGGTATTTTCCGATTGTGATATTGTCCGTACAAATATTTCAATATCCAGCCAAGTACGTCTCGGGCTACGCGCAATGTAGGTTTCCGTAGTGCGAACGCTGATTTGAGTTCAAACTTCACGTAAAAATTTGTATGATTTGTTTATTTCCTGAGTACTTTTAATGTTGGTTGACTATATAATATAATCTTATATCAAATACCCTATTTAATTATGATAGTTTTTCTTTTAACTTCGTTCTTCAACATGGAAACGACATACCTGTGATATAATGGAAATTAAATAACAGTCAAAAAACAAGAGGATGGAAGTAAAAAAAAAAGGTGAATTGCTGGACTCTAACAAAAAGTTATAAACGGATTAAATAATACAAGATTTGTGATAGATCTATTTAACGTCACCACACACCATAGAGTAATCAAGACAAGTCAGGGAACACTATAAGAAAAAATTGTTAAAATTTTTATTTAACCTCTTTGTCGGCCTGATTGACAGACTGACAGACATGGTAAAACTATAAGGGTTCCTGTTTACTACACAACCCTAAAAAGCTACTAACAAAACAAATCTTATGCAATATCCTTAATTATTATAGCATTTACAGGACTCAGGCTTTACAATCGCCAACGGCGTAAAATTCGCGCGCCGGCCCTTGAATAAGAATGAAGTTTTTGCACCTGACTTCATTAAATTGCGGCTAATATTATGTATTCTGTTTCAGCTTTGGTTTGTGTACTGTTTTTGGATAGCCTGTTGTCTGTAATGGAATGAATAATTAGATTTTTCATTTGTTCTTGAGTTTGCTGATAAATTTACAGGTTTTGTTTGAAAGAACGATCAATTTGGTCCGGATTTTATTTCTTACGCCGATGATATCAGATTAGCTTGCTTCTGTTATAATTTGGTTATTGTTATTACAGATGTTGCGTTCCTCGAATAGAAATGACTATTTATTCGATCTATTTCTGAATTTAACAACAAAGTTAATAATATATTGGAAAAGTACATAACATTTAATAAAGAGAAACTTTTGGAAAGTTCTTTTTCCTACCCAACGGACTTGGCGGATGCTAGGCCAACGCTAGGCGAAAAAAATGTAGGATTTTTCCGTCACGAACATTTTCTGGGGCTGAAATTTCTTAGGGTTTTTTAGGGTCTTCAATTTTTGTAACTTCGTTCCCACCGAGTATTCCACGACACTCAGTTTTTTTTATCATTTTTTGGTTCTTTAGCTCAGTTACTTTAAAATTAAGAAAGTGACTCAATGGTGCCTTAAATTGGCTATCTATTAAGATAAAATCTGAATACATCGACATCATATTTCATGCTAATTGATTGAGATTACTTTTTGTGTTTCCGCCTCCTGCTACCAGTTATTTTCTGCAATTTATTGCTGGATATGCTGAGACCAGACCTGTGTCATTTTCCGTTTAGGTATCTAAAATATACCTACATTATTACTATGCACGCGGCAACCACTCCGGTATGGTAAATTCAGTGAATCGTATGTCTACAGTTATAAGAATGAAATTGGCTTACAATGCACTTCTAGGTATCTAAATGAAAAGGTGTCGAGTTTAGACGCGAGCTAAATTAAACCATATCGCTAACGACATTTAGCAAATATTTATTTGAATTTCTTTGCTGAGTAAGACTTCTGTACGTCAGTACTATTCTGTGGTGAGTGAGACTAACAGTAGTGGAGGGGGGGGGGGGGGGGGGGGGGACGCCAGGCATCCATAGTTCGCATGAATCAATTGGTGGCAGCAGCACACAATTTGACGACCTCCGTGGCGTAGTGGTCAACATGCTAGTTCGCCACCCAGAGGTCCCGGGTTCGATTCCCGGTCAGGGCAAGTTGGAATATGGCCTTTTTAAAATTGTCCTGGGTCTTGGATGTGTATCTATATATGTATTTGTTATAAAATATAGTATCGTTGAGTTAGATCCCATAACACAAGGCTCGAACTTACTTTGGGGCTAGCTCAATCAGTGTAATTTGTCCCTATGTATATACATATACACAATCTTATTAAATACCATGTAACTTTAACTTCCACACAGGAAACTATTGACGTCATATTTGTCTTTTTCTTCACGTGAAAAATGTAATGAAATGCTTTTCTCTTTTTGTCCGCAGGTAACCTCATCAAACAAAGTGTAGTGTCAGTGTAGTGTAGTGAGTGAAGTGATGAAGTGAAGTGACCATGGGTCGAGTGGTGCGGAGGGGTGCAGCGTGGGTGTGGCTCTCCGTGCTGGCGGCTCTGGGCAGGACCACGGCTTATACGGAGACCGACGACTTCCTTAGCGATTTGGATAAGCCAGGTATGTTATTTTGATAAAAGAGGTCATTATTGGTTTAGGGGTGCATTTGTGTCAAGGGTGTTTAGGGAGGTGCAGTGGGGTGCAGTGGGGTGCAGCGGGGTGCAGCGTGGGTGTGGCTCTCCGTGCTTGCCACTTTGGGCAGGACCACGGCATAAACGGAGACCGTCGACTTCCTTAGCGATTTGGATAAGCCAGGTATGTTATTTTGATAAAAGGTATCTATTACAGTTGGTTGAAGTGTGGTTGGGTGCATCGAGGTCTAGGGAGTTTAGAGAGGTACAGAGGTGCAGTGGATATGGAAGGCTGGATAACGTAAAGACAAGTTCCCTTGCAGTAGCTCTTAGCTGTTTGTTGAAAATCGGTTCAGCCGTTAAATGTTATTGGTAACGCTTTAAAGTGGAGATACATAGTCTCTGCGTATCCCCATGGAAAACAGGCGTAAAAATAATGTTGAAAGTCGGGGTTTTTTAATAAATCTGGCAAATAATAGATGGCGCTATGGATTTCAATTCCACTTAACATCGGTGGGAATATGTAGTTCCGCCAATCATCACTAGATGTTGTCAGGGACTTTAAAATTTGCCTGGCAAATAAAGATGTTTCATTTCTTATCAGGAAACTATATATTAGGATACTATTAGTAATTAGCTATGGTATTAGTATTCTTAAAAGAAAAGAAACTTGTTTTATTACCTAATTAACTACTAATTAGCATTTCTATGCAAACTTTCTGGTATTTTTATTGCTTGAATTAGAATATTCTTTACAAAAATATCAAAACTGTAGCTTCATACGAACCCTATCTTATTTATATAAGGTCTAACAAAATATACTGAAACTATTTTAAGGGTAAATTTAGCCCATGATACTGAACAACTTTCCCTAAGGCACATATATCGAAATATGAAAAGTAATTTTTGGCCTCCCATACATGTTGACTGATCATCTGAACCCAGTTTGTATGGAGAGCCAAAAATATTTTACATATTTTTAACATGTTCCTTCGGAAAAGTTGTTTACAATCACGGACTGAATTCACTCTATTAGTTTTAGTATATTTTGTTAGGCGTTATATTACTAAATATAAGTAGTCATTACCCAACTTATTATTATTATTTAGGGTTCCTTCTCAAAGGGTGCCAACGGAATCCTACGAGACTACGCCAACTGTCCGTCTATCACGGGGCTATACCTCGTGAACCGTAATAGCTAAGCAATCATAATACACTGTGGCAGCTATAATAGCAAATAGTAAGGAGATACGGAACCTTTCATGTTAAGAATCTCAGTTGACAGGTTTTTTTAACTGTCTGACTATCACAGTTCATGAGATAGGTACAGCTTGGTAACCGGACGGACGGACAGCGGAGTCTTAGTAATTAGGGTCCTTTTTTTTTTTTTTTTTGGTACAGAACATCGTCATAACAAAATAAAGCAAAACTAGCGCAACAAACGTAAATAGACTAAAAAATATCTAGAACTTTCCATTGTTAGAGAACTTCCCCACTCACATAATGTCAGTGTATTGTTTTTGAAGGACTAGTGCCATTGGATGCTAATGACCTTTCTGATACCAGGGAAATGGGAAACAGGCACGATGAGGGCTGGCAAATGTTCAGGGCTGGATTAAGAGAACCGGGGCTACAGACCCGTGGTCTCTGCTACAGGCTAGGGGTCTCCACAATAAACTTCGAAAAAATATCTCATATATTCCGACTAGTCTCTCTCTCTCACTCACATTTTTTTTTTATTTATCACAGAAATCTCATCTTAGCGTTGTCCCACTTACGTTCTCAGTTGAATAGCAAAGAAACCAGGAGCCGCTTTCCGACTTATCTAATCGAATTGCGACTAGTAAACTAGTGATTTAATCAAAACATTTGTGCTATGTATGAATTTGTATGTATGTATGTGTATGTATATGTATGTGCACTTATGTATGTGACTGTGTATGAGTATTCATTTGTATTATATGTCTTGATGAGTTTGTGAATGTGTATCTAAGTAAACTTGTATATAGATATTGTGTATTTGAGGTACGTTTAAAAAACATCAATCGCAATTAGATTAAATTTTTCTGTTTTTCTACCAGCTTTTTAGCATTAGCATTAAGTTCACCTTTTTTACTATTGGGTTCAATAAAGATTTTAATTTAAAAAAAAAACACTCGTAAACAACTTTTCCTTTGCTTTATTCGCTGTTTAACCTTTGGTTTCACAGTAAATAAGAAAAACGCGACTGAAAAGAATTGACAATTTATTTGAAGAATAATATCGGGTCAGGGCTGTAAATCTAATTTTAAATTTAATTTTCTGTCTCTAAATCCGGCCCTGCAAATGGTAATGATTGAATAATCACATGTGGAAGAGTTTGCTGATGGAATAATTCAATTAAGATTTAATTATTTCTTGTACGTACTTACGAAATAGTTTTGACAGTGTTTATATGACATATTGTATTTTATTTGTGACATTTCCTTAAGATTTTGAACGAATAAATGAAATAGTTTTTATTGCGCCAATACAAGAATTAAAATAGGTTGTAAAACCCTTTCCCATGCTGGTCTGGGAGAAATGAAAAAACTTAGAATGTACCAGCTGCTTCTCTTCCCGTGCAGATCGTAAAAGCCGATCGAGGGAATGGGCAAAAATGCGAATCATGTTAACAGGCGATGCGGCTAGCAACCCATCACTGTATTGATTGCTTTTCCATCTTCTCGCCCACCGTGACGCTAAAAGTGGCTTTTGGGTCTTGCGGCCCTGGGCTCTGCATAGAGCCGCAAGACCCAAAATGCTCTGTCTGCCCCATTAGGGATAAAGACGTGATAGTATGTATGTATGTATGTATGTAAAACCCTTGTAAATCAGTCTTATAGTAAATCTACCAATTTAAGAAATTTTAGTTATTGATATGCTCTGAAAAAGTTTTCCGTGATAAAATTTTTAGTTGCTGGAATTTTTTAGGCGCTTCCCTTTTTATGGTTCAAGAAGTGTAGGTTTTTTTTTATTGAATACAAGGGTTATTATAGTTCATTATCTATTGCCGGTCTGGCAAAAAAACCTAGACTATCTGGCAAATTTTCTTGAGCAGATTGTTAAAGCCGATTGAGGGATTGGGCGAGATTTGAATCATGTTAAGAAGCGATGCGGCTTGTTACCACGTTATTGGATTCCTTTTTCCATCTTAATGCCTCATCATCATAATTTTGTCTACACTGCAGGAGCACGACCCTTTCTGTACCACCAGAGCCACACCTGTCCAAAGCAGCCAGAGGTGCCGGCCTACACTTTCCTCGCCGGCCAGACGAGTTGCTATCGATTTTTATAAGCTTTGTTTAGCTTGTATTTCCTAAGTCGCCTTCTACGACATCCACGGGAGGTCTTGGAGTGGTCCTATTCTACCTACCGTCAAAGCGGGGCCTTTAGGTCTTAAGGCCCTAGGCTCTGTCTGGTATAAAGACTGATAAAGCATTTTTAGTTTATTTGTTTAGGCCTTTATAAAAACAATAAACCGACTATGTAGGAGTGGAAAAATCCCGAGATAACACAAATTTCCACCTATTTTCACATTATTTCGCGGTCTGGTGCGTTGAATATTGAATTTCTGCGCTAATGTTAGGGTTTGTCGCCCATTTTATTCTATTAGATGTAATTTATGTGTGTTCATTTAGTATTCAATTGTATACTAAGAATCGTTTTCGTTTTAATAAACTTTATTCTGATGTTGTCAACATTTTTATTATAGATTTAATTTTACGCTGTGTTTTAAAATATTAAACTTAATTTCTTTTACACTCTTTTTAAAATAGTCCCTTATTTTTATGTACAATTTGAGCTTATTTTATCTTTAGCAACACCTTTTGTTTTCGTTTGTAAGTGGTAAATATGATTTTCACAGAATAATATCTGTGTTAACCTTTTTTTGAGTAATTTACCACTAAGATTTAGGATCCGTACCCAAAAAATAAAAACGAGGCACTATTACTAAGACTGCGCTGTCTGCCCATTTGTCCGTCTGTCTGTCTGTCATTAGGCTTACATCTCATGAGATATAATATGGTTCATGAACCATATTAGCTAGACAGTTGAAATTTTTACGAATCATGTATTTCTGTTGCCGCTATAACAAAAAATACAAAATATTTAAGTCGGGCTCCCATACAAAAAACGTGATTTTTTAGAGATAATGGTACCCGGTGGTGGCTGCTTTTTAAACAGCATTTGCTTAATGCTTAGTTTTTTAACTATCTTTTCTACCTGTTAGTTTTGTGTTGTATTTTTATGGTGCATCTATGATACATATTTATAAACTAATCAAAGAACTATAAGAACGTTAATATCAAAATAAAAAAGTTCTAAATCAACTTTTTTATTGTAATCAGAAAGATATACCAATAATGCGTTCATGCGTTAAAACTTATCTTATTAACAACAAAAAAACGCCTCAAAATCGGTCAGCTTTAAAGAATGTTAATTATATCGTCGACCGCACACCTTCCCGGGAATTTTATCGACAGTTTCAAATTGCTGCGCATCACTAGTCCTCCTACGCTGATTGATCATTTAGTGATGGTATTTTTTTTGTCGATAGTGGCCTTTTTTAATTAAATTCCGAGATGTTTGATACGACTGTGTTTTCAATCTATGGCTATAGGCTTAAGGGTTTGTAATTATATGTGGTAAAACTTTAATTAAATATGATTTAACTACGTTTTTATAAATATAAGTAGGTATATATACATATTATGTTGTATTGCTTTTAGAAATTAGAATAGCCTATATTATTAACTCTTTAAGATGCGACAAAACCCAGACACAATAGTAAGACAATGGAAGCCGGATGGAATTCCACCCTGCGATAGCGGAAAGGTTAAAATACCTACACGTGTTACATATTTATGTATATTATTTTACAGTTTAGTACTTTACTTAATAGGCTATTTTACTATGTATGTTTTTAGTTATTATTTTACATAAAACAAAAAATACCACTGAAAAGAAATATTTTTTTGAAAACTGCAAGAAAATTAGTTTTATGAAGTGGTAATTAGCATTTCAAAGAGTGAGAGCGTGGTGGGGCTATCTCACTATCTCTTTCGTATGCACGAGACCTACTAGCAGTGACGTCACTGTTACGTGTATCCTTTTTCTGTTATTTGAAAATTTCATCTTCCATGACATTTTAAAAGCTTATAACTTACTTATTTTTGAGCAAATTAAAAACCCTGTGGCGTGTCCACATAATCATACAAATATTTATATATAATTACTATATTACTATACCTACATATATATTTAGTATATCACACATCCCACTACACATACAAAATAAACACAACAGTCAGACATAAACACTTACCTTCTTGCGCGCCTAGCCGCTCGCTATGAAATCACTGGCCACCTACAAGAAGTTTCGCCCGGTGACAAGAAGAAACAAAGTGACGTTACGACAGACTTCTTGATCTTCTCTGCGGCTGCCTACGAAGCTTGCGAATCACAACTACATAAATAATTATTATAAATAACATCTCGGCATTGTGCTGGAAAATATAACTTCTGTTTTATGTATATAACATTGTTACTAAATATACAATATTAATAGTCCTCGTTGTTTGTATGAAGAGTCCTTCGTCACTACGACCCCGCTATACTGGTGACCCCTCAAGAGTGAACACAACCCCGGCATATACTGGATTCCAGTTTATAAGCAAGTAAGGCAGATTTATTTTATTGAAAAACTATGGAAACCGCAAGTGGCAGCGATGCGTCCGGCTATGAGATCGACGTAGGAAAAGGATCGTTTACACCATCCGATATCTTTAGAGTAGGCGTGCGATTACCACCGTTTTGGGCGGAAGAGCCCAGCGTTTGGTTCGCTCAAATAGAAGGTAACTTCATACTCTCAGGGATAAAGAACGACGAGACCAAGTACTATTACGTCATCGCCCAACTAGATCAGCGATATGCAGCCGAAGTCAAGGACATAATAATATCGCCACCTGCAAAAGGGAAGTATGAAAAATTGAAATCAGAGTTGATAAAAAGATTGTCGGCATCCAGAGAAAAGGAGGTCAAACAGCTCCTCATGCACGAAGAGTTGGGAGACCGTCGCCCTTCCACATTTTTGCGACATCTTCAAGGCTTGGCAGGTCCCAACGTACCAGAAGATTTCCTGCGAACCATTTGGAACAGCCGCCTGCCAGCGAATTTGCAAACAGTTATCGCATGTCAACCTGACTCACCCCTTTCATCTATTGCTGACTTGGCAGACAAAGTTCACGAACTGGTACCACCGACGCCTCAGGTAGCAGCAACTAGTACATCAGTCGACCCCATGATAGCCAAAATGGCCCAGCAAATTGAGGACCTGACGCGCAAAATAGAAACACTTACCTCTAGAGGCGGTAACGACAGAAGGTCAAATTCCAGGTCTAGGTCGATTTCCAGGACTGATAACAACCAACGTGGACTACGATCGCAGTCAAATTATAGAAGGTACCCAATTTGTTTTTACCATTACAAATACCGTGAGAACGCTAAGTCATGTCAGCAGCCGTGTGACTATGAGAAGTCGGAAAACTGCAAGGGCGGTCGTTAATGGCGACAGATGACTGCCCCACGTCGTACAGTCGCTTGTTTGTAATGGACAGACGGACCAAAATGCAGTTCTTAGTTGATACAGGCAGCGACCTCTGTGTCTACCCTCGTACAGCAGTTAATCAATGGCGAGAACCAACCTCGTATGGACTTTTTGCTGCAAACGGAACGCCTATCCAGACTTATGGCATCATCCACCTGGACTTAAACCTTGGTCTTCGACGCGATTTTCCGTGGCGATTCATAGTGGCAGACGTCACTAAACCGATTATAGGAGTCGACTTCCTCTCCTTCTACAATTTAATGGTGGACTGTCGTAATCGTCGGCTAATTGACAATAAAACCACATTGTCAACGGCAGCATCCCTAGCAACTTCAACTATTAGCATTTCGTCAGTGAAAACCATATACGGCGACTCGAAGTATCACAAGCTACTTAGTAATTTTCCGGAAATAACTCGTCCCTCGGGCACTCAGCGGATACCACGGCATCAAACAGTCCATCACATCCGGACAACGCCAGGACCGCCAATTTCGTGTACACCGAGAAGATTGGCACCGGACAAACTAAAAATAGCGAAAGCTGAATTTGAAGCAATGTTGAAGAATGGAACTGCTCGTCCATCAGAGAGCCCCTGGGCTTCGCCGCTGCACCTAGCTCCAAAGAAAGACAACGGGTGGCGACCATGCGGTGACTACAGGATGCTCAACGCTCGCACGATTCCAGACAGATACCCTATACGACATGTGCAGGATTTCACACATAATGTTTCTGGCTGTAAGGTCTTCAGCACAATAGATTTAGTGAAAGCCTACAATCAGATACCAGTCTGCCCTGATGATATCCCTAAAACAGCCATCACAACGCCCTTTGGAATGTTCGAATTCAATTACATGACTTTTGGATTGAGGAACGCAGGTCAAACATTCCAAAGATTTGCCGATGAGATGACCAGAGGCCTTGATTTTTGTTACTGTTACTTGGACGATTTTTTTAATCTGCTCACGTGACGAGGAGAGCCACATGGAACACCTACGGCAGATATTCACCAAACTCCAAGAATTTGGAATGGTCATTAATACTTCAAAATGTGTATTCGGAGCATCTGAAGTCAAGTTCTTAGGCTACAATGTTTCTGAAAAAGGTATTAAGCCCCTCGACACAAAGACTCAGGCTATTAAGGAGTTCCCAATCCCGAAGAACGTGAAAGAACTACGGAGATTCCTCGGGATGATCAACTACTATCGCCGATTCATCCCAGGTGCAGCAAAAATACAAGCCCCTCTAAACGCCTTGTTGGCAGGTTCAGTCAAAGGCTCATCTCCCGTTACCATCTCTGGAAAGCTCCTGGAGGCATTTGAAGAGTGCAAAACAAGTCTTTGCCAGGCAACCCTCTTGGCTCACCCAGACTTAGGCGTTAAATTAGCTCTAGTAACGGATGCTTCAGATACGGCTATTGGAGCAGCTTTACAGCAACTAAAAGACGGCGATTGGCAACCGTTAGCTTTCTTCTCTCGTAAATTGAGCCCATCTCAACAGAAGTACGCTCCATACGATCGAGAATTACTAGCCATCTACGAAGCCATCAAACATTTTCGTCACGTGCTAGAAGCCAGACATTTCACAATCTATACTGATCATAAACCTATCTGTTTCGCATTCAAGTCCCAGAAAGAAAACTGCTCACCCCGGAAATTTAGGCATTTGGATTATATCGCCCAATTCACTACGGATATCCAACATATATCTGGAAAAGATAACGTGGTAGCTGATACTCTCTCCAGAATAACGGAAATTACGCAACCCATAGACCTGACAGCTTTAGCGAAATCTCAGTCGTCAGACACCGAACTGCAGAACCTTCTCAAAGACTCATCTACAGCGCTTCGACTCCGGAAAGTTAATTTGGACGGAGCTAACATGCCCATTTATTGTGACATTAGCACCGGAAACAAAAGACCCTTCGTTACTCAACACTTCCGAAGACAAGTTTTCGAGAACCTTCACTCGTTTAGTCATCCTGGCGCTAAAAGTTCTGCAAATTTGGTCGCCCAGCGTTTTGTATGGCCTGGAATTAGAAAAGATTGCAGAGAATGGTCAAAAGCATGTCACGCGTGTCAATCATCAAAAGTCACCCGGCATACTTCTTCAACTCTTAGCACATTCAATCTTCCTAAAGCCAGATTTCAAAATGTACATATTGATCTCATTGGACCCCTTCCCATATCAGATGGTTTTCGATACTGCTTGACAGCTGTGGACAGATTTACGAGATGGCCTGAAGCCTACCCCATAGCCGATATTACAGCAGAAACTGTTGGAAAAGCACTGCTTCAAGGATGGATTTCCCGCTTTGGATGCCCAACAGAGATCGTTACAGACCGCGGAAGGCAGTTTGAATCCGCTTTGTTCAAATATCTGTCAGATATAACCGGATTCAACCACAAAAGGACCACTGCATACCATCCCGCTTGTAATGGAATGGTCGAGCGAATGCACCGGCAGTTAAAAGCAGCAATAACATGCCACAATACTGCTAGCTGGACAGAATCACTTCCCTTAGTGCTGCTCGGCATAAGGAGCGCTATCAAAGAAGACCTACAAGCATCACCCGCTGAACTTCTTTACGGAGAAACACTGAGGCTACCTGGAGAATTCTTCAACCCTAACACGGTCACAACAACTGACGTGACCGACTTCATCGCGCGACTTCGCTCGATAATAGAAAATATCCGCCCAGTACCAGCATCACGTCACTGCAACAAAAATATCTTCATTTTTAAAGATTTGAAAACTGCAACACACGTTTACCTTCGAGACGACAGCGTCAAACCTCCTCTCCAGCCAGCATATTCAGGACCATACCTGATTCTGGAAAGAAAAGACAAAGTTTACAAATTATTAATAAAAGGCAAAGAGCAAACAGTATCCATCGACAGAATAAAACCAGCTTACTTTGTTAACAATAGCCCAGATCCTTTGCACAGTATACCTGAAAAAGAAAAGAATGAGAAAGACACTGAAAGTGACTATCACCGGACACGGTCCGGAAGAATTGTTAAGCCTCCGGCCCACTATCGTTCGTCCTAGGACGGCCTCAGGGGGGGAGTGATGTGGCGTGTCCACATAATCATACAAATATTTATATATAATTACTATATTACTATACCTACATATATATTTAGTATATCACACATCCCACTACACATACAAAATAAACACAACAGTCAGACATAAACACTTACCTTCTTGCGCGCCTAGCCGCTCGCTATGAAATCACTGGCCACCTACAAGAAGTTTCGCCCGGTGACAAGAAGAAACAAAGTGACGTTACGACAGACTTCTTGATCTTCTCTGCGGCTGCCTACGAAGCTTGCGAATCACAACTACATAAATAATTATTATAAATAACATCTCGGCATTGTGCTGGAAAATATAACTTCTGTTTTATGTATATAACATTGTTACTAAATATACAATATTAATAGTGGCTCGTTGTTTGTATGAAGAGTCCTTCGTCACTACGACCCCGCTATAACCCTTTTGTTTTTGGTTTCGGATTATGTTACTTACTTATATAAATAAAAAAAGTAATTCAATAATTGATTAAAATACTTACTATATTGTATTTTTCTTTTAATTTTTTATAAAAATACTTTACTATAAAATACGAGTAAGTAGTACCATAATAATAAAAAAATTATAGGTATCTGAATTAACAAGAAAGCATAAATAAGACATAATATATTGAAATTGATTTCCTATCGAGACTCGTAAACTTCGACAGGAATCAGATTACATCAATAAATTATATTCAAAATAAACTTATCCTTTTCACAAAAACCTAATTACTATTCATGACCTTAATCGTTTCTAAAAATATATAATCTTTTAAAAAGTATCGATTAAAAAGGCGATTTAATGAAAGAACTGGACATAAATCACGAGAAACTATGTTGAAGACAGTTGGACAATGTTTATAATGAGTTATATACTTACTAAACCTAAGCGCCGATTCAAACTGGAACCGCAGCGGGCGGCACGGCAATGCACATTTATTTGTCAAGCCATTATTTTTCACCTTTATTTATTTTTACGGAATGTACAAAATATAATAGATTGAGAAAAACTTAAGTCCTCAAGCGGCCAGGTTTTTCTAAAGCTCTTCTTCGGATTAGGGCGTTCCCTGTTGTCGACTCGCACTTGGTATAATTTTACGAGTAAGCGCCTACCTGACGTCAACCGTCCTTGATAGGGGTTGCATTTATGTATTTCATTTATAGCACTTAAATCTTAAGATTTTAGTTTAAAAGGTACAACTTTATGCTAAGCATTGGCTATCAGTACACCAGTTTTATGCAAAAAGTTTTAGAACTAGCCGTCGCCTGACGTCAACTTTCCTTTGGAAATGCAGCGCGAGATGTTTGTTCTCAGTTCTTTAAGTCGCCTTTTGCGATATCCACAGAAAAATATAAATTATTCCTATTCTATACCGAAAACCACACAGCACACCGTACGGCATTTTTTTTTTCAATCTAGGTATATATTTTGGAAATATAAATAAAGGTGAATATTCAAGTTCTCACTTTAAACCATAAACGGTAAGTAGTTCATAAAATAGTTCAAAGGCTTATCGCGGACTTGGTCAAGACAAAATTTTAAGTGATATCTCCGTTTCCTTTCAATTTAATAAATTGGACCCCGAAAAATTCAACGTGCTCTGTCGTCCGCTCCCATTCCAATGTGAATCAGCGCTTAGGGTCATATTTAACATAAAGGTGGGCGCACATTTGTTTAGGAAGATTCATTGTCTTCGAATGTACAATGTATAAAGTTAATGTTTATAGGCTTAAGGTCTTCATAAGATATTTAATGTGAATTATGCGTGTATTTTGATAATAATTTAAGATAGTTATAATAATTTAGTGTATAATTATGTTGTCACTTGACACTTTCGTTTTGCTTTAATGGAGACATTTCGTAAGCAAATGATGTTTATTTATGACGTTTGGAATATTCGTTTTAAGTCAAGGTACCGTAAAATTGCTTCCTGTTTAGTTTGGTTTCAAAACCAATCCACTTTTTTCCAATAACACAAATCAGATACTTTTTTTTTAAACCAATTAAATTCCAAACCGTCGTTGTTTCTTGGTGTCAATTAGCGCATGGTGAATTTATGACGACCTCCGTGGCGTAGTGGTTATCATGCTAGTTCACTACCCAGTGGTTCCGGGTTCGATCCCTGGTCAGGACAAGTTGGAAAATGGCCTTTTTCAGATTGTCCTGGGTCTTGGACGTTTATCTATATATATGTATATTTGTTATAAGATATAGTATCGTTGAGTTAGTATCCCATAACACAAGTCTCGAACTTACTTTGGGGCTAGCTCAATCAGTGTAATTTGTCCCTATATATGTTGCCGCTATAACAGTGTCTAAGTTCAATACTGAACAACTTTCCCTATTTAGAGTTACTTAAGGCTGCTACCAGCGCTAGCGACCTTGAAAATACAGAAAAATTAATTTCTCTTTCTGTAAGTGAGATTATCAGAAATCCTCGCACAACTTTTTAGCTAGTATCCTTAAGTTACATTAGAACCTCGAAAGTCATTGAAATACTATCCACTTTGGAAACCATTACAAAAAGTGTCAAAAGTGGCCGTTTTTAGTAATTTTTACAAAGGAAACTATAGCGTATTGTATTTCAATGACTAAAAGCTAAAAAGTTGTGCGAGGATTTCTGATAATCATACTTACAGAAAGAAAAATTATTTTTTTGTATTTTCAAGGACGCTAGCGCTGGTAGCAGCCATAAGTAACGTAGGTAATCCGCTAGATAACAACAACTCGAAGTACTATTGGCTTTCTCTGTGGCCATCCACCTTTTTTTTAACTGTTATTTGCCAGACGTTCGGCATTTGACATGACCGTACCTAGTTATAAGATGGCTTTTAACTTCTACTACAAACGGTGCTACCTCTAAACTCTCTCTTATAAATTCATTCCTGATCTTACATATCTTCGTCACCCCACACATCCACCTAAGCATTCGCATTTCTGTTACATGTAACTTTGTTCTTCTTTCTACATATTTCATACATATTTATAATAATAGTTTATGGTACACACACTATAACCCGTTCATATCGGAGCAAAGCCGTGCATGCCCTCCGCAGGGGATGGCACACACTGACTTTATGTGGCATTGTCACGCGCACTGTAAGCCACGTTAAAATTCTTGGGTTCTGTATTCAAAAGGTAGGGTTATAAAAAAGTGTAAAAAAATATAATACATGAAAATATAAGCGGTATTTTAACTAAAGCAAAAACTATAAGTACAATACAATACCAAAACAATACCATTAATTGCACAAAATATATAAATACAGCACATTATTATCTTAAAAAGAACAAAAAAAGTACAAAAGGCGGCCTTATCGCTAAGTGATTTCTTCCAACAACAACAAACTTTGCTGTATAGAAAAAAAGTTTAATATAGGTGATGACAGGGTAAGAAAAGTATGATTGTAATTAGTCCGTCTTTTAGATTATCCAAAAATAATGGAACCATATTTTTTCAGTTCACTAAAAAAGAAAAATTCACAAAGATACGGAGCATCAAAGTTCCGGAGTTACCGCTAAGTAAAAATCGTACCTAGCCGTGACGTCGTACGAAATTTAATTGCGCTGTATGTTTGCTTTACAGAGAAAAGAAAAAAATACTTGTACAATAGTTTTTAATAATCTAACTGATGGACCAAAACTATTTTATCATTTATCATGCCTATTCAATTAAATTAAAAGTATTGTACATTACTTTTAATTGAATTGAATAGGCTTAGAACTAATAAGAAGGGAAAATAAAATATTAAATAACAAAAAACAAATGTTTCTTTCGAATATAAAGGCTACCGATACCGCTACCCTACAGACACTGCTGAGAAGAATCGCCGAAAGAAACTCATCTAACAGTATAGGTCGCCTACTCGCCAGAAGGGCTTTATCATATTATTATTTACAGATACAGATACATTTTCACGTCTATATGCCTGACGGGGTAAACAGAGCCTAGGGCCATTAGGCCCAAAGGCCACGCTTAGCGTGCTGGTGGGCGTTAAGATGGAAAAGGAATCAAAATAGTAATGGGTTGCTAGCCGCATTCCTTCGATCGGCTCTTACGATCTGCGCGGGAAGTGAAGCAGCTGGTAAATTCTACGTTTTTTCTTTTCTCCCAGACCAGCATGGAAGAGTTATTATTATTTGTTTTTTAAGTAATAAATACGTATAATATAATACAATGTTGATACAAAATAACTATTAACATGTATGCTTGCGAACTTGTGAGCCTAATGTAAGACGGACGTTACTGCGCATACGCGTTTCAGTGTCAATCAACATTGAGCACTAACTTTTGATGATAAAGTCTAATTTGCTTTGATATCGAAACAAGTCGTCACTATAACAGTTACTCTATAATACGTTATTCGTACAATAATCGTACAATAATTGTACGACTAATGTATTATGGAGTTACCCCCTGATAACGTGTCTGAGGCAACCCTATCGTGGTATTTTCAAAACATATCCATAACTTGTCCAGCTATCTAGAAATATGTTAATTACTTTCTAATTATCTTTGTCCTTTGTTTTGAATATATTTGAAAATAAAGTAAAGCACGTTTAGAAACAATGTTATAAACTTTAATTTATTGCTAGATTAATTGAACACACGTACAAGTAATTATAAAGCACGTAAATTACAACTAGCCGAAGCCCGCGACTTTGTTCGCTTGAACTATATGTCTCTGGAAAATGCTCATGAGGCTGAATGACTTTTACTAAGGCGCTATTTTTAAATCTTTTATAGTTTAACTGGAACATTGTAGTTCTGCATCAGGTGTTCCATTTTCCAAAATCATATTTATACCCTATATGTTGCCCAGGCTTAACAGCTATACATCAAAGTTTCATTCGAATCCGTCCAATATTTCCGGAGATTAGCGTGTACAAACAGGCAAACAGGCAGACATTTTTTTTTAATTCTTACTCCATTACTATGTCTCTATCGCCCCCAATACATTTTTAAAATATTTATAAATTAAATTTAATGTACAGACACTTTTTGTACTGTTTTATTATATGTATAGATATGTATATATTAAATAACGTTCTTCTGTGCTCATCTGGAAGGAATAATCTCATATTGTACCAGCTGCTTCTTTTGCTGAACAAATCACAGAATCCGTAAGAAAAAACTTGCAAAAATGTAAATCATGTTAGTTTTATTTGAATTTAACTTTTTAGAAGTAAATGTTGTAATAGGTAGGTTTTAGTATGACAAGATTAAATTAATAGAAAGTAGTTTGAAAATAGTTAAATATATCTTTGTATAAATGCTCTCTAATCTATATCTATCTATACATATAATAAAACAGTAAAAAAGTGTGTCTGTACATTAAATATGTTTCCAAAAAAAATATTGGGGAAGAAGATGTAGTATTAGAGTAAGAATTAAAAAAAAAATGTCTGTCTGTTTGTCTGTTTGTCTGTTTGTCTGTATGTCTGTTTGTCTGTTTGTCTGTTTGTACACGCTAATCTCCAGAAATACTGGACGAATTCGAATGAAACTTTTTTGTTATATAGCTATTAAGCCTGGGCTAAATATAGGGTATAAATCATTTTGGAAAATGGAACGCCTGATGCAGAACCATAATGGTCCAGCTAAACTATAAGAGATATAAAAATGCTGCCTTAGTAAAAGTTGTTCAGCCTGATGAGCAATTTCCAGAGACATAAAGTCCACGCGAACGAAGTCGCGGGCTTCGGCTAGTAAATAATAAATAACAAACTTTTGCTGACTTGCTTTTTGTTAAAACTAACTGCGCCCCGTGGTGTTATCCTCAAAAAAGCCTATGTTGTCATATAGGAAGTTAGCTTCCTGCATACCAAATTTGATTAAAATTGTTCTAGCCCTTTGCGCGTAAAGAGACTAGACAAACATACTCACACAAATGCACACACTTACAAACTTTCGCCTTAATAATATTATTATTGTGACATTTTTAGTCCCTATTTTTGAAGTGAAAACTTCTTTAGCGGCGTTGTGCACTTTTTTTGGAATGGGTAAAAAATGTTAAACTCGCGTCAGGACACGTGACCTGATCGAAAATTCGTAAGACGGATGGAGAGTAGACAGCTGGCGCGGCGTAGGAGAGGAAGTATCCCCCTCTCTTTCTACGGCGCGGCGAAAATGTATGCCTGCGCCTGCTGTTTCGTATATAAAAAATGCACAACGTTAATATTCAAGTTTTCACTTCTGCCGGCACTCCCAAAGTGCAACCCGTCGTTTTTTTATTATTATTTGCCATTGCGAAAACAAAATAAACACAATTACAACTAAAAAAAGTTGAGAATATTTAAACATTTTACAGACATAAATCTACGTCCGTCATTAAACCAATTCCACACTAATTTACAGTAACTGATTTATGCGAGTAAAAAAATATAAAAGAATAAAACTCATATTTACATACATACTATCACGTCTTTATCCCTAATGGGGCAGACAGAGCATTTTGGGTCTTGCGGTTCTATGCAGAGCCCAGGGCCGCAAGACCCAAAAGCCACTTTTAGCGTCATGGTGGGCGAGAAGATGGAAAAGCAATCAATACAGTGATGGGTTGCTAGCCGCATCGCCTGTTAACATGATTTGCATTTTTGCCCATTTCCTCGATCGGCTTTTACGATCTGCGTGAGAAGAGAAGCAGCTAGTACATTCTAAGTTTTTTTTTTATTTCTCCCAGACCAGCATGGGATAAAAGAATAAAAACTCATATTTAAAGCGCCTAAAACAAAAACTGATTGCCTAATGCCTACAAAAGCGATTATTCCTATTCAGGAACGCAAAATAAATACCAAGAAAATAGGGCACAAAAATATTCCACAAAGTCCCAATCCGGGATTAAAAAGCAGTAAAAGGGTCTCGTATTAAGCCAGAGAACCCTACAGATATCGTTCCGTTTTTATTCAAGCCGATAATAATACGTCAAAAGGTTTAACGTATGGACATACAAAAGTGTATTGCAGAAGAATCACTTGAGGCGGTTGGTGTGCTAATACAATGTGGAAGGGACGTACCCATAATAAATTGAACCACGGATTTTATAGATCACGATAGTATAATGAAATTAAAATGAATAGTAAAAGGACAAAAAATCTACATTTCCTAACTACCTAACCAAGTTCGTTTGAAAGCTAAAGATGCCAGTCCCTTTTGATTGAATCTTTTAAGAAATCCAAGAAACCCTAACAGTAACGTCTTGTGAAAATGGTATACAATACAAACATACTATACATAAACATATCTAACTTATAAATAAGTATAAACATATCCAACTTATAAATGGAGGCGGGTTACCACACTACACACGAAGAAAGTTAAATTGTTATGAAACCGATATAATTAGGTATGTATTTTTTTAACCGTATATGTCCCATAGTTGGGCAAAGACCTCCCTTTATTGTTTTAACATAGCCATAATGTTAAAATAAGTCTACTTATAAGTTATTAAAACATCCAATATTACTAAAACAATTAAAAAATATTGCACGGGTAACTTGTGATAGTACTAAAGTTCTCCTTCTACAATCTTGTTCTTTGTGTCAAAGGTTTAACGTATGGACGCGAAGATAATACGATTCTAAACATATTACGACTGTTATTCACAAGCCTGACGTTTATTCGTAATAAACATGATATTTTGAACCGTGCCTACATATGGTATTGATTTTTAGGGTTCAATTGTGTCGCTGGCCTTGATATTTGGGCATTGAACGATTTTATTTTAATGAAGCTGATTTAACGAAGAGATGTCATTGGGTAAGCATTCACATTTATCAGTTTTCGTGGATATTGTATTAATCGAATCTTATTATTCTTAAGCGCTGGATGCAGGCCGCTCTTGATCAGTCATTTTGGAAATCTTTGAGTGAGGCCTATGTCCAGCAGTGGACGTTATAAGGTTGAAATGATGATGATGATGAATACTTATTCTATAATAACCAGTATACTCCCATGCTGGTCTGGGAAAAATAAAAAAAACACTTAGAATGTACCAGCTGCTTCTCTTTCCACGCAGATCGTAAAAGCCGATCGAGGGAATGGGCAAAAATGCAAATCATGTTAACAGGCGATGCGGCTAGCAACCCATCACTGTATTGATTGCTTTTCCATCTCTCGCCCACCATGACGCTAAAAGTGGCTTTTGGGTCTTGCGGCCCTGGGTTCTGCATAGAACCGCAAGACCCAAAATGCTCTGTCTGCCCCATTAGGGATAAAGACGTGATAGTATGTATGTATGTATGTATGTAATAACCAGTAACCACGTCCAATTGCCTAGGGAAGGTAGCGGACCCCGGGCTCTGAAGCGTTACCGCTGAGGATGCAGCCGGGAATGCGCTCGGATGATGATGATTGATGACTGATTTGTTCTTTATCTAAATCATATAAAAATTAAGACCTTATCGGTTTTCGGACTGAGAATGGATAGCAGAGTCCTCTCTGCTGTCCACTATTTTGCTTTTTATTTTTATTGCCTGTGTCCTAAATACTTATAAGAATATTGCATTGCCTATTTATTTTTATGCCTAATATGTATCTCTTCTCTTTTATTGTTTTGTTCAATATAGTTTATTATCTATCTCATCATCATCATTATATTAGCCGCATAACGTCCACTTCCGGACACAGCCCTCTCCCTAGGATTTTTAAAATTACCGACCTAAAGTGACCTGCAACCAGCGTTTTCCTTGGCCAGGTCGTCAGAAGACCTTGTGGGTGGGTGTTCTACGCTTCGCTTGCCAACATGTGGTCGCCATTTGAGAACCTTTTTGCCTTAACGGTCATATCGGTTCGTCGCTCTATGTCCCGCCTACTGCCAATTCAACGAGCTAATCCGCTGGTCTATGTCAGTGACTTTTGTTTTCCTAATAATTTCTCTCTCATCTCATCATGAGGTCTTTCAGTCTCCACTATAGGAGCACGACCCTCTCTGTACTACCAGAGCCATACTTGGCCAGAGCAGCCAGAGGATTTAGCCTACACTCTCCACGCTCGCCAGACGTGTTGGAGAGGTTCTATTAATGTTTATAACCTTTGTTTAGCTTGTAACTCTGATCAGTACCATGCCTACCCATCGTCATATAAACATTATTATTTCTTTTCCTTGTAACTAGATGGCGCTTTAAGGTAAAAATTAAAACATTAAAATCTTTTATAACTATTATTTAAATAAAGAAGTACTTTAATTAGTTAAATAAGACTTATATGAAGTGCAATATATTTTTTAAAAGTATATTCAACACTTTCTTCGTCATCTTTTTGGCTAGTCGTGTGTGCTGCCATCTCTGAGAGGCCGCCCTGCAACTCCCGTTTTGCGTGCTTACGGGATCTCCAATCGTTTCTATGGCGTTGGGTATCTGTTACGTTAGTAATTATATTATCTTTGTCAATACTAATTAAAAAAGACTATAAAAAAATCATCTTTTTACTTATATTTACTTTCTCACTGTACCATTTACATCTAAGCTTCAAACAAACATTTAAATTATACGGAACCGAGAAACATGAAAGGTTTCTGAGTGCTTCATTTTAAAACGCTTGTTTGTTTTCGAAATTGATTTTACGAAGGGATATAACTTGTATTAAAATCTAATAAAACGGGCCTAGACAAGATTAAAAACATTTGTTTGACGGTTTGTTTGTAATATTTGGTTTATGTTAAAGTGTGTAGGTACAACTCTCTATGTCTACAGATTAGATATTGAATATTTATGGTAATTGGATTTCTATAATTGTTATTGTTTGTCGGTACGTATGTTGAATCAATTTATAGATTTCTTTACAAATTAAATTTGAATTACCTTACTTATTAATTGCCTCGGCGTTTATGTCTGTCTCTTGGATCAGGTAATTCAGAAATCACCTCATCATCATCATCATCATTTCATTCTGCAATTCGTCCCATTCTTTTTTTGTATGGAAATTTAAACCTTATTAACGCTTGGTACAGTCAGTGAGACAAGAATTAAGATAAATGTATATTTCGTTAGAATTGTTACATTTTTAAACATGGGACGAATTGCAGAATGAAATTTTAATTAATTTTGATTTTCTGCGTTTCGTCCTAAATGGGCCGTAGGTACATGGGACGAATTACTGAATTACTCGGTACGCCGCCGCCGACGGTGGCCGCTATTCGAGAACCTTTCTGCCCCATTGGCCATCGATTCTTCGCGCTATGTGCCGAAATCACCTATGCGATGTTTATTTTGACTTACATAGTTTTACCATTGGGTCATGCAATGTAACAAAACAAAACAAACTGACTGCATTTTCTTTTAGGATTTTTTTTATATACCTATCCAAAGTTCTTTATCATATCTTCATCTTATTAATATGGTACTAAAGGCTCTCTAAAAACATACGTGTCGAATTGATAACCTCCTCCTTTTTATATGATTTTAGAGTTTCACGGTCACAATTACTGTTATTAGTATTACGGGACTTATATGGGAAATATCTGGCAAAAAACGATATTAAGACGATACCACAAAAATTATGTACCTCATTTGTGGGCGGAGCTAGACGTATCGTGTCGATTGCGCGAGGGGGCGCTTTCCTTGATATTATATTTACGCGCACTGCCGAGAACATGTTCATGAACTCGGGAGCTTAGAACGTATGGAGATAGCAGACAGATATGTTTACAATAATATTTTTAATTCAGTAGATACAAATATGTTAAAAGAGGTGATTCGGTCCATCAATTTGAACAACTTATAGCAGTACATGTATATTGAAATACGAAAAAAAATAACGTTCTCAAACAAATCGAAGTAGTCACGTCATCTAGTTACTATGGTCTTTATGTATGGTATTTTTTTCATACAATAAAGTTAACAACTTTTATGTTGCTTTCGCCAAGAAATCAAAAGACAAAATATATAAATATAGTTACAAATTGACCGGTCGGCTGATCAGAAAATATTGTTCTTTATACAATGTCCTTTTTTATTAAGTACAAATATTTTAAGGGGTGATTCAGTCCACAATTTTGAATAACTTTTCCCAGTAAATTTTTATCGAAATACGAAAAAATAATTTTCATTTTCCATAGTAATGATATCACGTGACTACTTCGATTTCTATGAAAACCTAAAAATTTTTTTTCCTATTTCGATATACATTTATTGGGAAAAGTTGTTCAAAATGATGGTCTGATTCACCCCTTAAAATATTTGTACTTAATAAAAAAGGACATTATATATAAGGTCTAACAAAATATACTGAAACTATTTTAACAGTAGGCTCAGTCCGTGATACTGAACAAATTTTCTCAAGAAACATATAGTGAAATATGAAGTTTATTTTTTACATACACTGACCTTCGACCGCACATGCCGCGCCGTCCGCTCATCGCCGCAATACCTAAAGGCAGCCACAAACGTAGCTAAATGGCGCGAGGTCGCGACATCACTCGAACTTTATGGCACGACTTCACAACACAATCACAGTCACAAAACAAATTCATCAAATTAGTCGAGTGATTTATTATTTTTGATATCACTTGCCTAAGGCAACTAGTATTTATTCTGTACCCTACTAAACCTCAAGTAGACCCGCGTCTATTACATGATGCATGAAGTTATTAAAACAATAAGAAAATAAATAAAATGGCGCAAGTCACCTAAGTTTGATGTAAAAGTATCTAGGCTGGCGTTTTGATTACACACAATATGACTAGGTATTTTTGAATAACTGCCTATAATTTGGCATAAAGAAAACGTACGCACGATGCTATTTGCATCAGTTCCAACTCAAAACTGACCAGACCTTGGAAAGTTTTTTTGTTTGTTTATTTGTTTTCAGTTAGCGTTCCCACGGTTAACATTTATGGCCCCTTTTGTTCTCGCCGCAGGCACGAGCTAACTTAAATTTTATTGCACATTTTTTGCTTGTTGTGAACAGTATTTTTGTAAGTAAAATGCCGACAAAAGAAACAAACAAAACATCATAAAAGCCGGCAAAAATTGAACCGGTGAATTTTTACTACAAAATCCTTTGTTGTCATATTCAAAGAAATACCGCCTCATGTGAATAACATGTTTTTACTTATTATAGCAAGAAACAAAACCGACTAATAACATCAGTTGACTTTTGTTGCTCTAGTGAATAGGTAGTTCAGTCTCCAAAATATGCGAGTTTAGTGTAAATTAGATTTTTCTTATTAATAACCTATCGCATGAGATGTTTGAATATTTTTGACTGTATCAAAATATTAATTTGGAATGTGTTTTACTGTTGTGAATAATGTCGTTATTAACTGTTTGCACATTGTAAAGATACTTGTCGAAATAATAAAAATAATCTTAATTTCTTAGGTACTTAATTCAAAGTGTGTTGTGAATTGATTAAATTACATATGACTACCTAATGACTACTAGGACAACATGTGATTGTTTGTGAATGAGTGTAATCGTAGCGTGTGTAGACGTCCTTTGCTGCATACAGCTGATGTGTCGGGTAGAGCGGCGAGGCACATAGCAGTCAAAGGTGGGTGATATATAAAAAATATATTTTTTATATTTCGCTATGTGTTCCTTGGGGAAAGTTGTTCAGTATCACGGACTGGACCTACCTTTAAAATAGTTTCAGTATATTTTGTTAGACCTTATATTTCGATACAATGATAAGGTCTTTGGGGAAAATTACACACATTAAAACATAGGTATGGAATATGTAAAAGAAAAATATTCAGTATATTTCGTAAAATAGTTTCAATGTATTTATATATATAGGTGTACAAAATAAAAATATAAAACAATTTTTCATAGATTTATTGCTAAACATATACAATAAAAATAGAATAATAACAATAATAATTGATATCTTTTGATTATACGATGAGACTGATGTATTAAACATAAAAATAAAAAGCATCCTAAGTAATATAATAATCTTGATAAAGTTTGACCTGGACAATCAACTGCTAATAAGATTACATTATGTTCAAAGAATCAGAAAAATATTTATTGCCCAATACAGCAGTATTTATTTTTCACACACATTTGAGCACTTGTGTAAATCGCCTCCCTATCATAGTTGCAGCACCAGACAAAGCGGAGTAATTTCTCTCAAGAGTCTCTTTCACCAGCAACCATCCAGTATAACATCAATTATGGCATTGCCATTTTTATCTATTTTACCCTCTTCAATCGCAGCAGCTTTTTCTCTTTGTCCAGCTTTTTTCATTTCGTCCTAAGCTGTGGTCCCCCAGTTTTCGCATATTTTGTCATGTGCACGGTTGTAAATGCGCTCAGACATAATTGGTATATCTAAGGAGGCAGGCACTAATTTGTTTGAGTTGGGGGTGACCACAACCTGCTACTATAGCTCCTGCTACTCCATCTTTATTAACATCCTCCAATGTATTCTTTATTGTAAATTGTTCGTTGCAAATGGAGCATGATAAAAAGCAATTTGATGTTATTCCCGTACATTTTTCTGATACAATATTGATGGTATTTAACCCACAATCACAAAGCGACTGGTGGCTATTTTTATTTAATTCTTTAAAGAAGTACTTGATGTTCACTATACGATGTCCAGAAATATTTTCATTAAATTCATCCTGAAACAAATACCATATTGTAATTTTTATTTCATGCTATTAGGTATACATATGCAAAACTATATAGATAAAGGTAATTTCAGACCGCAATACTGAAAGAACTTCGATGTCACAGACAAACAGACATCGGCATCAAACTTATAACACCCCTCTTACTGTCTGTCTGTCCGTCCGTCCGTCTATCTGCGACCAGGCGAAATGCCCGTTTACGAGATTAAAAAATAACTTAAAATATTGTCATATTTGAAAGTATGTATTCTATTAAGTTCTATTTAAAATACACACCTTTCCATTCCACCTGTAGTGATCCTGACGAAATATTTTGATTGTCCAGATCCATAATTTGTAAATCCGACTCCATATCAATTACACCTCCTTGTTCTTCTTGCGGCGGCGACGAATCGCGACGCGGACAAAGTCATCAAACTCTGATAAAAGAGGATTTTTTTTTGGCCTGAAAACAGTAGTACTTTTATATTGTCGGATTTACTTCGAAGTTATTTGGTAGGTGCATATTATCCAAAATGTTAGTTGGGTAGAATAAGTTGTAACTTGTAACAGTAGAATTAGACAAAAAGGTAGATACGTATGAAAATAACATAAGTAGGTAATTATGGTTTGAAAGTAGGACAGTACGGTGCCATCTCAGTATGATACAACTTATACCTAGTAGGTACCTATATTTTGAGTAGTCAGTAAGATTGGTAGGCACTTATTGACATACCTACTCCCTTTCTTACAAACTTTACATATTTTATCAATATAAGCCACTTATTTAGAAACATTGAGGTAGGTAAGTACTTACCATCTATTAAATTTTTGTCTCATCATGCTTGCTTTTCCGTTCCCGTTTTCTATTTTACCTATTATTATTATACTTATGTACACAATCACAATGTAAAACAGTAAGTGAAAATAGGGTTCTATTTTCACAGACCAAAAAGTGCGGCTCGGATTAGTCTGTCGTCTGCGTTGGGCCTAAAACTTAATTTTTACAAATAAAAGATCGATCATTCGAAACGTTGGGATGTGCGGACGACTGGCACAGGTCTTACGTCCAAGGAATCCATACGCAGACTGAGCAAGCTGTGGCAAGAGATAGCGCTCGGCGAGTTGACGCGCGTGGGGCCGAGAGAGGTATACGGTGGGTGTGTTCAATTGGGGTTCCAATCCACATGAACGAATAGGTCGTAACCGCCAAAACCTTTATTAATAATTTACGGCAAAATTAAATGATCAATCAAAATTTCATCTTGTTATTAATAAAAATGTCTGAAAATCTTACTTATAGTTCAAACGGTTTCTTTTAAGTCGTCCTATTCGAGCGATAATATTGACAAGTTTGCTAAGTAAGACCATATTTCGAAAAATATTTCTATCGAGATTTTTCTTTTCAATCATGTTTTCATCTTATCAATTAACTAAGAAAAGAGTAAAAAATCATATCCTTAAATTTCAAATTTATATTTCAAATACTTTGCGAGATAAATTAGACTCAACACAACCTTTTTTGCGGAGGTATCGTCTTAATCGCGGTAAGTCCCGTAATACTAATAACAGTTACTCCTCCTTTTGTTAAGGTTGGCTAAAATAATGATAACTTATTTAATTAGAATTAACGAGTCTATAGTTAATTTAAGTAAAATAAATTTGAATAAATCGATGGATAGACGTCTCCTTAAAATATTAAAATATCCAATTCGGTACATAAGGTCTAACAAAATATACTGAAACTATTTTAAGGGTGAATTTAGTCTGTGATAGTAAACAACTTTCCTCGAAAAGTCGAAATATGAAAAATAATTGTTAACAGCCTCCGTGGTGTAGTGGTTAGAGCGTTCGGCTCATACCCGGAGGTCGCGGGTTCTATTCCCGGCGGGGGCAACGACTTTGTGTTGTTGTCCTGGTTTGGTTAGGACATTGCAGGCTGATCACCTGATTGTCTGATAAGTAAGATGATCCGTGCTTCGGAGGGCACGTTAAGCCGTCGGTCCCGGTCACTGTCTTTGACATTGGTCGTTACCTAAAACCATGTCAGAGGCCTTTAAGGCGGTTTAAAAACTCTGACACTAGTGTTAATCACTAACACACTCGATAAGAAGAATTGTTGACTTTCTATACAAACTCGTATCAACTGATCGGTGAACTTGTATAGGAGGCCAAAAATTATCTATCATATTTCGATACATGTTCCTTAAGAATAAGAATAAGAATAATCTTTATTAAATATAACTTAACACACGCAAGCTATTAAAACTAAACATAAACACACAAAAAACACATAAATTATTATATAAAAACAATAGTCTGTGTGAGTTGCAGCTATTTGACGACCTCCGTGGCGCAGTGGTCACCATGCTAGTCCGCCACCCAGAGGTCCCGGGTTCGACTCCCGGTCAGGGCAAGTTGGAAAATGGCCTTTTTCAAATTGTCCTGGGTCTTGGATGTTTATCTATATATGTATTTGTTATAAAATATAGTATCGTTGAGTTAGTATCCCATAACACAAGTCTCGAACTTACTTTGGGGCTAACTCAATCAGCGTAATTTGTCCCTATATATTTATTTATTATTATATTTATTATTATTATTATAAAAAAATTCAAAAGGTCAAACCTCAGCGTAAACCTTTACTTACAGGAGTATGTAAAGCGCTGGTTTTCTGCTATGACCTGAAATTATCGACTATGTCATTAGTTGTCACAAAAATTATTTTATTTTCCTTAGGGAAAGTTTTTCAGTATCATGGACTGAATTCACTCTTAAAATAGTATCAATACATGTATTTTGATATTATTATTCGTATCACCTACACATCATTCAATAACTCGCTGTAGGTATATGTTAGAGCTTCGAACCTTTACTTGTATACACAAAAAATCTTACAATACTAGTCCGCATCTCGCCTACGCCGGTCAAGCAGTAATCGAAAGCCCGGACTCACTGAAATGGGTTCAGTATGTTTCTAATTAAAGTAACTCCCGTATCAAATTAGTTGAGAGAATTAATTAATTATTTCTAAACGTCTATTCGAAGTATTCCGTGACCAGCTGGGAACTATCTGGCTCAAAGAATCAACATTGCCATACAACGTGGCAATGCTGCCAGCCTTTTAGCCACGTTGCCGAGGGGTAATATTTTAGTGGGACTACATAATTTGTAATTTTTTTAGTTTTAGTATTATTTAGTTTGTGAATCTGAGGGTGACAGTTATCGTATTTTTTGTCGCACTTGTTTTAAGTGTACTTTCTACATAGTATTTTTTGCATAGGAAAAAATCTAGGTTATAGATACAATTATTTACAATAACAACAGATATGAAGGAATGATGGTGAATGACAGAAAGAAGTGGAAACAGTTGACATACAGAGCCGACCCCAAATAGGGAAATAGCGAGGAGAATTATGATCTTCTTCTTCTTATCGTGTGTGTTAGTGACTAACACTAGTGTCAGAGTTTTAAAACCGCCTTAAAGGCCTCTGAAATGGTTTTAGGTAACGACCAATGTCAAAGACAGTGACCGGGACCGACGGCTTAACGTGCCCTCCGAAGCACGGATCATCTTATTTAATCAGACAATCAGGTGATTAGCCTACAATGTCCTAACCAAACTAGGACAACAACACAAAGTCTTTGCCCCCGCCGGGAATCGAACCCGCGACCTCCGGGTATGAGCCGAACGCTCTAACCACTACACCACGGAGGCAGTTAGAATGATGATGAACAACGTGGAAACTTCAAAACTCTTTCATGCTGCTATATGAGAGGTACCAAAGAGGTAAACATATATAAGTGTTTTTCCACAAACGTCAAGATTAGGTCTTTAGAAGTGGCATGGAATTACGCACCATTTCCCTGCTCTCGCCTTGTGCAGGGTATTGATCGGATGGCTGCATCTGCCTTTATAAGGTGAAAACTGTTTTTTTTTTTTAATTATGATTAAACCATTAATATTAATATTATGAACGGGGACGCATATTGCGCGAGAGCTTAAGACTGTTCTGTACGTAATATATTAATTCTGTGAGTAATATTTATATTAATTCTATGATAGTGGTCTCTCTATTATATGAGTTCTGATATTTTGATTATGGAACCCTAAAAAGCCTTCGATACACATAGTCCGTGTCTCACCTACGCATGCCAAACGGTAATTGAAAAATGATTACACCCCGTCTTACATCACGTGGGCGTAAAGATCTGTTTTGCGGCCCTCCTTTCAGTTTGTTTGAAACTGATACATTAGTTTCTGAATCGCACATCAATTGTTATTTGGAAAATTTGACTTATTTTTGATTCACTTCGCAAGGTGTCCTTGAATTCCCATTGACATCGCATATTTAGAGGAAAAGAAAAGAAGTGTGAACCTGCACCTCGGAAATAAATGCGCTATGATGCAAATACGGCTAATCGTTTAGAGTAAAAGTTAAAACCAGAGACAGAGAGTTACGGAAGGAAAGAGGGGAGGCCTTTGCCCAGCAGTGGGACATGAATGGCTAATAAAAAAATAAAAAAAATGATGAAAATAATACCTGCAATCTATGTAATATGGCCAAAGATTAAGTCTGGCCATACAACGAGGCAATGCCGCCAGTCTATTAGGTACCTTGCCCTGCGACCGTAGCGATCTGGGGTCTATTTTTTATTTAATATAATGTTTTACTTTTAATTCGATTATTTTAGTTTATAGTTTTATAATTTAGGTAGGTTATTTAGTTTTTAGTTATATAATTAATGTATGTAATGAAAATGTAAACTTTAAGTGAATTTATTAATAAATCTATGTAATATATTTGTTTAATGTATTAATGTATATACGTATTTGTCTGATTTTGATATAAAAAATATCGTAGGATCTTATAATATATATCGCTTGCTTTGCTTTTCGTTTGTGCAAGTGGCCAACACTGGTGTCCTACGCTTCTCTTGCCAGTATTCGGTATTAATTCGAGAAACTTTTTACCTTGCCAGCCATCGGTTCGTCTAACTATGTGCCCCGCCCACTGCTTCTCTTGCCAGTATTCGGTATTAATTCGAGAAACTTTTTACCTTGCCAGCCATCGGTTCGTCTAACTATGTGCCCCGCCCACTGCCACTTCAACAAACTATTCCGTTGGGCTGTCAGTGAATTTTTTCTTTAGAACAGCAGAGAAGAGAAATAAACAGTTTAAACCAAAAATTTTTCAATTCAAAATAAAATGAAAAAGCAACTAAATTGAGACGACCCCACGAGTACCTTTTCTTTCAAGTGTAAAAATATTTTTCTAAGCGAAAATTAACTTGAGAAGCAATCGGTCGAAAACGAACTTCATTAAGCTACTAACTGGTAGAAAGCCGTTGATTCAGTTGACGCTAGGGCTGCGAAAATAAAAAAGATTCAAGTTATATCAAAAAAGTAAATGAAAAAAGTTTCTTTGCATGGTGATAAGAAACTCTTATTTTCAGTTTTTTTAGTAGCTTCTTCGCATCGAGTGATAAATAAGAAGTTATAATTAAAAAATGTGGCGTTAACAATGCAAAGAAATACTTATTTTTTAAACGTGTGGCCTTTATCTACGCATCGAGTGATAAATAAGAAATTATAATAAAAAAATGTGGCATTATTCTACTCAATCGAATAAGAATTATGAATATTCGTATAAAAATTAAAGTTACGGTAGTACAATTTCGTTTATTAATTTGATATCACAATATCCATCATTGGTTAGTAATAAATATGCGAAAAAGAATCCTTTCAAATGTGTTACGGGCTCTTAGCCCTATCCATATACCAAACATTCCCACGGAAAGAACACACATTGCGAAACCTTTAAGAAGAATACGTGAATCACTCATGGAAACTGCTGACACGAAGCCACCTGCATTGTGCGGTCATCCTGGGAACGTCTTGGAACACCAGAGCAAGTCGAGAGTTCGATCAGGAACCCCACGTCCGTGTCGTGGCGACTCCTTGCTGATCAATCACTGATCATTAGAAGTAAGTTCTGATCAATCGCTGATCATTAGTTATAGGTTTCCTGTATTAATCGCATTTTTTAATAACCTCAAAAACCTAAAAATTCGTATAAAAATAAAATTTATTCAATTTTATTTATTAATCAGATAACACAAGATTCGTCATTGGTCAGTAAAAAAATATGCAAAACAAGAATTTACATACTAAGTAATGTTTGTAATTACTACAAGAAATCCTGCTATACAATAGATTTTGATGTGCAACAAGCGGCCGTTCTAACTACAACCATCTTATGTGACATTATGTCGAAAATGAGTTAATGAAATGAAATCGTTTATTTCAGACTGCACAGATATTCAATACAGGTCCATATTTGTTAGTAGGAAACTTAATATCTATGTTAATAAAATTTAAAATGTGGGTTATAATTTGAGACATGTAAGGACGACAATAATAATATAGACTAATAAAATATAATAATATAATATAGAATATAGACGGTAATAGCATATAGACAAGATCTACAATAATCTTTATCCAAATTGGTTAAAAACTAATTAGAATTTGGAAATACTCGTAATATCAAGCATAAGCAAATGAATAACCCAGAAATGACAACCCTAAGAGCTCTCGCCGCCATTCTCTATATAAATTATCTTTTTTTTTCAACTTTATTTTAGAACTAAAGTCACTGTTTCCGCTTTTTTATATTGTTTTCTTTTTTCATGCGGGAACACTTTCAGTTTGGATTTTTTGACGACCTCCGTGGTGTATTAGTAACCACGCTAGACTACCACACGGAGGTTCTGGATTCGATTCCTAGCTAGAGACATTTAAAAATAGTCTTTTCAAATTGACCTGAGTCTTAGATGTTTATCTATATAATGTTCTAGCTTTAACCCGTGACTTCGTCCGCGAAAAAGTTGAAAATGGATCTTGCTTTTATGTATCAGAAACGCCTGAACAAATTTATAAAATTATTTTGTTTAAAAAGGCATACTGTGGTTTAAGTACTTGGTGGTTTACCATATAAATTTTATCAAAATTAGTTGTAAAATTTCGGGGTAAAGTCAGTTTTTAGTTTTGTAAAATTATGTGCTATATCAATCTGTGTAATTTGTTCTTTTCATATAATTTGCTGATTATTAATTTTGATTTAAAAAAAAAAACTTGTATGCACATAAATTTAACGATTATTACAGGTCTCTAGATTTGACTCATTCCTGGCTTAAACTTTGCTGTGCCAACTCAAGATATAAAAGTAATGCAACACATTGTATGAAAGTTCCCCACGGTAATAAATACAGCTTTTTATTACCCCGCGAAGTTTCAGGTGTGCGTTAGAAACCGTTTTTACGATTCAGAAGTTGAAGGAAGACATTGAACGAAAAAGAGGACTTTTGTTCTATAAGAAATCTACATCACCTCTTATTATTTACAAGAAATATTTTATTAAATTTTTGATTATTTATTTAATAGTCTTCCAAGCTGGTCTGGGAGAAAAGAAAAAACGTAGAATGTACCAGCTGCATCTCTTGCGTGAGATTTGAATTATGGTAATAGGCGATGCGGCTAGCAACCCATCACTATTTTGATTCCTTTACCATCTTAACGCCCACCACCACGCTAAGCGTGGCCTTTGGGCCTAACCGCCCTGGGCTCTGTCTACCCCGTCAGGGACGTAGACGAGTAAATGTATCTGTATCTGTAAATTTATTATTTTTAACAGATAAGCCGTTTACTTTTAATATCTTTTTTAAACTCATTACTTTTCTCGTGAAATAAAAGCAATCTGTATCAAATAACCAATTATTTTTAAAATATTTAAGAATAATCAAAATTCTCAAGTCTTTTTTTAAGATTCAGAGCACCTCATTAAACTCTCCTATTACGCTATAAAAAATGATAATTTTTTTCTTGCATAAAATTTTTTGTTTAATTTTATTAAAAAAAATCAAGAAGAATTCATGATAAAAATCAAATTATGTAAGGCCAAAAGTATTTGAAGTTGCAGGAGAGTCAACAGTGCTTCAAAAAAAGGATGGGTTTGTCTTTTTTTTGCTTGATTGCGTAGGGGCATTACCACAGATATGACACTTCACAGAAGCGGAATATCATTTATGCCTACTACTACTACAAAGAAACTAAACGTAATCCGTGCATACGGTAATGTGTGTGTGTTCGATTACCATCACTCTTGACAAGGCGATAACGGGGGTGAGATGTGGAGAACGGGGATCCCAGAAGTTTCCGTCGTATTAAATTACAAAGGTTAAAATAGCATAAATAATTTTGCAAAACTAAATATCGACTTTACCCCCAATACAAACGATTTAAATAAAAAAAAGACGTGTGGCACTCGGGGACTGCCGCGGTAAAGCTATTGCATTAAGGTGGTTCGATACAAGGAAGGACGGCAACGTCGCAAACGGACGACGGAGACGAAGCGGCAACGCGCGAGCGTGAGGTTTTTTCGTTACGGAATTTCTGGATTCGATCCCCACGCTCAAGGCCCGCGATAGAAGCTATGCAATAGCTTAAAAACAATATATTTATTCATAAAAATTTTGACACTGAACACAGGTAGCAGGGGCCCACCAATTAAGTTTTTATAAACCTTAAATGAAGTTTCTATGAGACGATCTTGTAAGAATACCCTTTAAATAAAAAAAGAATTTTTAAAATTAGTCCTGGCATCTTTGAATAATCGGTGATCATACATAAAAAAAATCGTAATCATGACAAAATGCAGACAAATTTAAAAGTCTGTAGATACGTAGAATCCAAGACTCAGCAAACAAAATGCTGTGCTCAGTGTTGAGCCTTACAAAAAATCGTATTTGTGAGATTTCTCCGCTCGCTTCGTTAACCCCCCGCTGCTATTACGGACCGGTCCGCATCAGCTGATTTTGTTCATATTTACCGTTCGATTTCTGTGACATCTACCCTCTTCAGTTCGTATTCAGGAATTTTTGACGTAGCTTATTTCTTGCAAATAAAATTAATGAGTACTTTTCTATGAAAACTGTTTTTAACCCCTGACAAAAAAAGATAGGTGTTATAAGTTTGACGCTGATGTCTGTCTTGTCTATCCTATATGTCGTAATGGATGGACCGATTTCGATTTGGTTTTTAGGTGAAAGCAAGTTTTCTTGCAGTGGTTCTTAGCTATGTTTGATGAAAATTGGCTCGGCGGATTCAAAGTTATTGGGTGCTTGAAAGTCGGGGTTTTTTAATTAACCGGGCAAATAAAAGATAGCGCTACGGATAATTATTTCATCTCACATAAGTTACAGGATTTTTAATATGTCTGACAAATAAACTTTTAAATATGAAAATATCATATTATTTGTTCAATTCAATATTATCATCATTTTATTTTTAAATATTTAACTAAACTATAACCATCACGCTTAACGAGGCCTTTTTGTGTTACAACTTTTCAATGACAATCAGAAAAAATAAAACAAAATTTTATTTCTCAAATAAACTTTGATATAGGTTTAGCAAACAATATATTTGGTAACTTTTCATGTAAACAAAAAAAAACTTAACATTTTGCTCGTTTTATACGTTTGAAAAATTGCAAAATTAACAAAAAAATATAAAACAAGATTTTATTTCTCAACTAAACTTTGATTTAGGCAAACGTGTAGCAAACAATATAATATAAAAAAACAAACATTTTTTTAAACATAAAACACAAGCAAAATGCTCGATTTTATGTTTAAAAAAATGCAAAATGAACAAAAGCTCCTCCATCACATCTCAAGATGCTACATTTGAGTCATTTCGTTCCGCCCCCTCTCCAAACCCTTAAAAACCCTTAAGTGGGGGTCGTAAAAATTTATGTGATTCGCTGAATCCACCCATCAGATACTAAAGTCTTTAAATAAAATCTATTCCAAAAGGTTTCATCTTGACAACGTGGATATAGATTTCCTTTTTTAAAAATTATTACTTACCGTATTTACATTTAAAGATTTAGTACCTGGGTGACCGAGCTTTGCTCGGTCGGTTACGTTTAAAACATTAAATTTTTTTTTTAAACTTGTCTAAAAATAGTACAAAACAAAAAAAAAAAATATAAACTTGAACATAAAAAAAACAAAAGTAAGTCACCGAGTGGGATTCGAACCCGTAACACTCTTTCTAGCGGTCAGCATCCTTAACCACTGAGCTAAGCGGATGGCGGCCGGCGCGACGAAATTAGCGACCATATTCTGCGTGGAAAGAAAAACGAATGAAAACTCGAAAACACGCGTTTTCCAAAACATAAGACTAATCTAGATCGATTGTCTACCCCCAAAAACCTCCATATACCAATTTTCAGCGAAATCGTTAGAGCCGTTTTCGAGATCACGCAGAAATTTATAAATATATAAATAAATAAATATACAAAAATTGCTCGTTTAAAGGTATAATATAAGAATATTAATCAAGATTCTGTAATGGCGTGGAGAGTACCTATTTTAGTCTTTTAAAATCATGATTTGAAGTTTCAGAAAATTTGAAATAACATTTAAACATCTTTTAATGTAATTCAAATAAATAAATGTTAATAAATCTAAATTAACTTTTAATAGTATAGCTATAACATCATCATCATCATCAACAGGTCTTTTTGTCTCCACTGCAGGAGCACGACCCTCTCTGTACTACCAGAGCCGTACTTGGTCAGAGCAGCCAGAGGACTTGGCCTACACTCTCCTCGCTGGCCAGACGGGTTGGAGAGGTCTCACTGATGTTCATAAGCTTTGTTTTGCTTGTATTTCCAAAATACCCTTCTACGACATTTACGTGAGGACTTGGAGTGCCTATTCTACTCTGCCGGAAACCACACGGCTAAGTACCTATTAGTTGAAACCTATATTATCAATTATCATCATTTTACGAATATTGTATAAGGTATAATCACGTTGTATAGTCGAGTAGGCCAACCAGGTATTGATCATCATCAGAGCGAGTGTTAGGAGCGGCGACCCAACAGTTTTGCTGCACTCTTTTGGTCTTCGTAGTTTTGATATCATCACATTATATTTATCTTATACCTTTAAACGAGCAATTCTTGTATATATATATATATATATTTATAAATTTCTGTGATCTCGAAAACGGCTCTAACGATTTCGCTGAAAATTTGTATATGGGGGTTTTCGGGAGTAAACAATCTAGATTAGTTTTATGTTTGGGAAAACGCGTGATTTCGAGTTATCATGCGTTTTTCTTTCCACGCAGAATATGGTCGCTAATTTCGTCGCGCCGACCGCCTTATTTTTAGCTCAGCGGTTAAGGATGCCAACCGCTAGAAAGAGTGTTACGGTTTCGAATCCCACTCGGTGACTTACTTTTGTGTTTTTTATGTTTTAGTTATTATATAATTTTTTATTTTGCATTGTTTTTAGACAAGTTTAAAAAAAAATTGTTAATGTTTGAGATGTAACCGAGCAAAGCTCGGTCGCCCAGGTAGGTACTTTAAATAAAACGACCAATAAGTAAATAATAGTATACATTAATAATACTAGTTCAATACATTAGAGATATATTATTTGTTAAAAACAACGGATATATTTCCAATTTAAATACGATTACCGGAAGTCAGCAATCGTACTGAATACAGTTGGCATTTGGCATCACTTCCGGTGTGAGCTTGAGGGTTATGTTTTGCCTTTGTTAATAGGCGGAAATTATTAGGTAGGTATTATTTGAATAGCTTTTTCAAACACGTATATCTATACTATTAATAAGCGAGAAAGTACTACGAAAAAAAAAATTACAAGCTTTTATTTATGACGTCTAAGTACTTGCTCCCATGCTGGTCTGGGAGAAATAAAAAAAACTTAGAATGTACCAGGTTCCGTACCATTATCTATAAAAAATCGCGTTTGTTGTATGGTAGCCCCCCATAAATATTTAATTTTATTTTATTTTTAGTATTTGTTGTTATAGCGGCTACAGAAATACATAATTTGTGAAGTTTAGTAATTCTTCTTATCGTGTGTGTTAGTGACTAACACTAGTGTCAGAGTTTTTAAACCGCCTTTAAGGCCTCTGACATGGTTTTAGGTAACGACCAATGTCAAAGACAGTGACCGGGACCGACGGCTTAACGTGCCCTCCGAAGCACGGATCATCTTACTTATTAGACAATCAGGTGATCAGCCTACAATGTCCTTACCAAACTAGGACAACAACACAAAGTCGTTGCCCCCGCCTGGAATCGAACCCGCGACCTCCGGGTATGAGCCGAACGCTCTAACCACTACACCACGGAGGCAGTCAGTTTAGTAATAGGGTCCCGTTTTTACCCTTTGGGTACGGAACCCTAAAAGTCTGACATCAGAGTTTGCAATATATACACGGAAAAACTACCTATACTAAAAGGAAAACTAAAAAATACTGGAAAGCACTCATACATATTCAGGTCCCATAATAATACATTATACGTCAGAAGTGGGGCCAGTATCCGCTCATACGCATTGCAAATTTTACCGACTTTGAAAGGATAGTGACAATATGCGCGAGTTATGGGCCCCAACTTTTGGCCGTGTCAGTTTCCATGATAAACGGCTGTTTCCAAAGTAGGTCCAAAATGTGAGGGATTTTTTATTAAAATGCATCTAGTTTGTCTTTGTCCAAAGTTGCAGAGTCATATTTTTGCTAAAAATGCTAGGTATGTTTTGCTAGAAATGCTAGGTATATTTTACTAGGAAATATTCTAGTATTTTATATAACATATACCTAAAATTGTTTAAGAAGCTTTTGTAAAAAAAATGTGTTAATTTTAAATACCCGTCATTATAAATATTAGAAGCTTTGATGTTTTTTGACGAAAGCTTGCACAGAAAATGCGCCACTGGACCCCGGAAAATTTGGGTATGGCCTAGCTGCACCCCGCGGTCTTCTTCTTATCGTGTGTGTTAGTGACTAACACTAGTGTCAGAGTTTATAAACCGCCTTTAAGGCCTCTGACATGGTTTTAGGTAACGACCAATGTCAAGGACAGTGACCGGGACCGACGGCTTAACGTGCCCTCCGAAGCACGGATCATCTTACTTTTCAGACAATCAGGTGATCAGCCTACAATGTCCTAACCAAACTAGGACAACAACGCAAAGTCGTTGCCCCCGCCGGGAATCGAACCCGCGACCTCCGGGCATAAGCCGAACGCTCTAACCACTACACCCCGCGGTGAGCAGCCTATTTGTTAATTCAGGGTTTCAGCTTCCTGCTAAAGAAGTAACAAACATATAATATGTTGCTGCGCTCTGCTGTACCGACGACCCTTCTCTAAATGTCCCACCTGCATTACTCTACAAGAGTGAAGACCTGGTGGAGTACATGAGAGTAAAGACCAAGCTCATTATAAGAGTCGTGAAGTTGGAATCGCGTCACAACGTGAACTTTAATTCACACGTGGTGCGTGTTCCAACCGCCCAGCTGGAGACCTTCACTCAAGAAGATTTCTGGCCGAGAGGTGTCGTCTTCCGGCTTTATCGCGGGAGGCTACCGGACACCGCGACATCGTGCAGTGCGTCACAGACTTTACGTACAAAATAGTGTTATTTTTTAAAAGTTTTATATTATATATATGTTAGTCTGTAAGGTATATATTAATATGGGCCAATAATGTATTTCTATGTTTTGTTGCCTGCAATAAAGAAATTTATTATTATATTATTATTATATACCCATTTACTAACTTTCACGTTTATAACATTTCAAATCGGCATACCGAATGTGTAGACAGACTATGTGCACTAATAATCACATCCACATATTATAATTATTAGTTCTTTATATAAAATCAAAATTTGTCCAGCAATACTTAAAATTTTGGTTGTAACAATATTTTATTATTATAACTGCCTCCGTGGTGTAATGGTTAGAGCGTTTGGCTCATACCCGGAGGTCGCGGGTTCGATTCCCAGCGGGGGCAACGACTTTGTGTTGTTGTCCTAGTTTGGTTAGGACATTGCAGGCTGATCACCTGATTGTCTGATAAGTAAGATGATCCGTGCTTCGGAGGGCACGTTAAGCCGTCGGTCCCGGTCACTGTCTTTGACATTGGTCGTTACCTGAAACCATGTCAGAGGCCTTTAAGGCGGTTTAAAAACTCTAAAACTAGTGTAAGTCACTAACATACACGATAAGAAGAAGAATATTATACCAAATCAACATGAATTTTAACAGCACTTCTTATATTCCATATTCTTCGAAATCGCCCTAATTCTCGTTCTAACTGAAGCCCTTTGGCTATAACCTACAAAGCCTGCACTCGACTTCACGTAAAGCGGCCAACGTTTAGTGCGTAGTTAAAAAAATCTTCAAAGCTTTGAAGGTTCGCATGGCTTGCGCGGAAAAGCCTCTGAATTTTTTTTTCTATGTCAAACTTTTACCCTCAAATTCATAAAAAAGTTAAGTTATTAAAGGTTATGCGTGAAAGTTGGTTTTGTTTTTATTTACCTAGCAAATTATAGATGGCGCTACAGATAAATAAATAAATAAATATGTATATAGGAACAAATTAAACTGATTGAGTTAGCCCCAAAGTTAGTTCGAGACTTGTGTTATGGGATACCAACTCAACAATATTATATTTTATAACAAATATATATATATACTCTGGGTTGCGGACTAGCATGGTGACCACTACGCCACGGAGGTCGTCAAATATCCACATAACATCGGTTTGAAATTGTGTCTTTCATTTTCCAAAATCAATTATACCCATGTTTCCCAGGCTTAAAAGCCATATAATAAAAAAGTTTCATTCGAATCCGTTCAGAAATACCGGAGATTAGCTTGTCCAAAAAGACAAACAGACAGACTTTTTTTAAATTCTTACTCTATTACTATGTTTTAACCGCCCCAAATTGTTTTTTTTTTTAAATATATTCAATGTACAGACACAGTTTATACTGTTTTATTATATCTTAAGATTAATGCAATACAAAAACTATTTTAACTACAAATTTAAACATATGTATTTACGAAATGAAACAGATGTCTATTTGACTTAACAGACTATTTATTCTGCATTACATTTCAAAGACAAGAAATAATTATTACTTTATTTATTAATTTAATTAAAACAATACATACTTGCGTTAACAAAAACACTTTTTGTGATAATACATACAGATACATTTCACGTCTATATCCCTGACGGGGTAGACAGAGCCCAGGGCCGTTAGGGCCAAAGGCCACGCTTAGCGTGGTGGTGGGCGTTAAGATGGAAAAGGAATCAAAATAGTGATGGGTTGCTAGCCGCATCGCTTATTATCATGATTCAAATCTCGCCCATTCCCTCGTTCGGCTCTTACGATCTGCACGGAAAAAGAAGCAGCTAGTACATTCTAAGTTTTTTCTTTTCTCCCAGACCAGCATGGAATGTACCTACCTTCCATTGTACCTATTTATTCTGCAGAAAGTTTCAGAGACAACAAATTTTTGATTTAAATATTTATTTAATAAATACAGTACCTATTTGCGTTAACAAAAACACTTTTTGTGATAATAAAACGCATAAAAACATCGCATCTCTTGCTATCGCGCAACATCTCGGCTACTGCACCATCACCGACTATCGTGATATGATCATCGTGATTCGATAACGATCTTATCGTGATCGCCCAACACTATCGTATTAGGAGATCGGCTTGTGCTCCACTGGTTTTTCAATTATCATATTATTTATTTGTTAGGGATTTTATTTAGCCTCTGGGATCACTTTGTCGTTTACGTCTTGCTAAACCTATAAAATATAAGTTTGACGCTTTCTCTCTGTCTGTTTGTCCGTCCGCGCTTTTATTCAGAGACTTAAAGTACCAGAAAGCTGTAATTTTGCACGGGTATGTATATTAATCAGCCCGAGAGAGTCGTAAAATAAAATTATAAAATCAATTTTTTTTGTTAGTTCTCATATTAGTAAATTGGAAGCCATTTTTAGGGTTCCGTAGCCAAATGGCAAAAACGGAACCCTTATAGATTCGTCATGTCTGTCTGTCTGTCTGTCTGTCTGTCCGTCCGTATGTCACAGCCACTTTTTTCCGAAACTATAAGACCTATACTATTGAAACTTGGTAAGTAGATGTATTATGTGAACCGCATTAAGATTTTGACACAAAAATAGAAAAAAAACAATAAATTTTGGGGGTTCCCCATACTTAGGACTGAAACTCAAAAAAATATTTTTCATCAAACCCATACGTGTGGGATATCTACGGATAGGTCTTCAAAAATGATATTGAGGTTTCTAATATAATTTTATTCTAAACCGAATACTTTGCGCGAGAGACACTTCCAAAGTGGAAAAAAGTGTGTGTCCCCCCCCGTAACTTCTAAAATAAGGGAATGATAAAACTAAAAAAAATATATGATGTTCATTACCATGAAAACTACCAGCGAAAATTAGTTTGAACAAAATCTAGTAAGAAGTTTTTTTTTTAATATGTCATAAACTGCAATTTACCTTTCATTCAATTAACTCAAACATAAAAATAAAATAAAAATATATTACTACGGAACCCTTCATGGGCGAGTCCGACTCGCACTTGGCGCGGGAAGAGAAGCAGCTGGTACATTCTAAGTTTTTTCATTTCTCTCAGACCAGCATGGGAGGATCTTACTTAACCCTCGCGAAAAGAGGATAAAGAGATTATAAGTCTGACGGTAATGTTTGTCTGTCATCACATTTATCCTATCCTACTAATATTATAAACGTAAAAGTTTGTAAGTATGTTTGGATGGATGTTTGTTACTCTTTCAAGTAAAAACTACTGAATGGATTTTAATGAAACTTTAAAGTAATATAGCATATACATCAGAATAACACATAGTCTACAATTTATAAAGATATTGTGTGATCCTGCAGCGCAGACGAAGTCGCAGGCACAAGCTAGTATTAGATAATAAAAATAAAAAGATCCTTATAGCCTTAAGCAGTAAAAGTTTAGGACTAAGGTTGGGCCTTCCTTTTTACGTATACAAACCTGTGTAAGGAAGACCCGCTCTTTATAACAAAACATGTGGTTATATACAGACAATTAAAGTATATAAATAAACACATACTATTTATTGCAACGCATTGTTGCGAGTGCATGCACTGAAATTGAGCATGTGAGTATTGAACACTAGTGTGTATGTGTGAAATTATTCATCTATTTATAAGTATATTTTATATAAGAATTATCATTGTAGATACAAAACATAATAGCGTATCAATATGCACATATGCTTAAAGATAACATAGTTCATCATATTATCGCTTTACGTAGTCCTCAATCTTTACCACACAGTCTTCGTGTGTGATCTCATATAAGGTGCAATCCACTCCAAGACTTGATAATCCTTATCTATCAGATAAGAACCCAACGAAAACAAGCGAAATCATAAACTTATGCAGTCGAGTGGGCGGGGTATCAGAGGTTAAGCAGCTGCATTGTAATCAATATAATTTATAGACGTGTTGAATGTAAAGAAGTAATATGTCAACGAGCTAGTGGTAGTTGTGATGTATGGCGAAAGAATTTGAATAATAAATAAATATATACCGCCTTATTATAAAACCATGCTGGTCTGGGAGAAATAAAAAAAAACTTAGAATGTACCAGCTGCTTCTCTTCCCACGCAGATCGTAAAAGGGCGAAAATGCAAATCATGTTAACAGGCGATGCGGCTAGCAACCCATCACTGTATTGATTGCTTTTCCATCTTCTCGCCCACCATGACGCTAAAAGTGGCTTTTGGGTCTTGCGGCCCTGGGCTCTGCATAGAACCGCAAGACCCAAAATGCTCTGTCTGCCCCATTAGGGATAAAGACGTGATAGTATGTATGTATGTATGTTATTAAAAAACGCAGACTAAATCTGTTCCTAGGTTTAAACCATTATCTGACAAAAAAAAGTTGACAACTAGTAATATGCCACTGTCTCATTAGAAAATGTCAACTTGATTTGGTCGGATAATGGTGTAAACCTAGTAACAAAGTTAGTCTGCGTTTTATAATAAGACGGATAGGGACAAATTACACAAATTGAGCTAGCCCCAAAGTAAGTTCGAGACTTGTGTTATGGGATACTAACTCAACGATACCATTATTTTATAATAAATACATTATAGATAAACATCCAAGACCCCGGACAATTTGAAAAAGGCCATTTTCCAACTTGGACCTCTGGATGGCGGAATAACATGGTGACCACTACGCTACGGAGGTCGTCATAAATTAGTAATAGAGTTTGTTTTTCAGACAATTCTTAAGGGTCCCCCGACCCTAGACCAAAATACAACTTTCCATACAAACGTAGTCTACGTTTTATTTCAAAACGACATGTCCGATTTGGGCAAAATTTTGTAATTTCAAAGATATTGCAATTATCTAGGTTTATAATTAGTTTCCGACAGTAAAAATATGAATTTGATATAGAATATAGTGTTTTATATCATTTTTGACCATTAGTATGGGAAACTTTTTTAATCGTTATATTTTCTTTCCAGTTCATAATTTTACCGTAGGAAACCAGTTATAACCCTAGATAATTGCAATTTCTTTACAATTACCAATTTTTACCGGAATCTGACATGTGGTTTCAAAATTAAACGTGTACTACGTTTGTATAGAGAAGTCTAGGGTCGCCGGACTCTTAATATTTCTAGTAAGTTTATTACCAAATAGCAGATGTTTTGAAGAAAGGTGATCTAAGTGGTACCCATATACCCATAACCGGAGAACATGCATGAAAAGAGTAATAAGTGTTGACGAAGCAAAAGAGGTTTGCAAGGACCGTAGTAAGTGGAAATCCATCGTCTCTGCCTACAACCATGGGAAACAGGCGTGAAAATATGTATGTAGGTATGTACAATTGGGTTTAAACAAAACTCGAAGTAGAAAATGTGTCAAACAAGTATATTTGCTAAAGGCAAATTAAAAAAACCTCGACGGCACCATCTAGTATAAAGTGGCGGAACTACATAATATTGATATCGTAGCGCCATCTATTATAATTCTAATTCTAATTCTAATTAGAATTCTAATTAATTAGAATTAGAATTATAATAGAAAGAAGATTGGAACTTGGTTTAGAAACACATATTGCGTTTATAGATTTAGAGAAAGCGTTCGATAAAGTAAATTGGATACTAATGATGAAGGCGCTTAAGAATGCTGGCATAGACTATAGAGACAGGAGAATAATCAAAGAACTGTATAAAGAACAAGAGACAATAATAGAAAGTAATAATGAAAAAAGACAGGCTAAAATACGACAGGGAGTGAGGCAGGGTTGTCCACTTTCTCCTCTGATATTCAATCTATTTATAGAAGCAGCAATATCTCAAATCAAAGACCAAGATTTAGGAGGAGTTAGTATTAATGGAGAAAAGATACATTTTATAAGATTTGCAGATGACATAGCAGCCCTTGGAAGCAGTTCACAACAGTTAGAAAAGTTAATAGAAGCAATGAATAATATTTTTAAAGAACATAAATTGAGTATAAACATAAATAAAACCAAGTCCTTAATTGTCTCAAAGTCAGGTCCAGTAATTAAAAATATCCAACTTAATAATAAAACAATAGACCAAGTTCAGAGTTTCAAATATTTAGGAACTATTATCAACGAAGAGGCAAGATGCTCAGAAGATATTAAGAAGAGGATTGCTATTGCAAAAAGTACATTTAAGAGTAAAAAATACATATTTTGTTCTGGTATTAAAAAAAGTTTACGTAAAAGATTTATTAAAACATTTATATGGAGCACTGCCTTGTATGGATGTGAAACGTGGACGATGACCAAAAAGAATAGAGATAGATTAGAAGCATTTGAAATGTGGTGCTGGAGGAGAATGAGAAAAATAAGTTGGACAGAAAAAATTACAAATGAGAAGGTATTAGAGGATGTGAGAGAGAAAAGATAAATAATACAAATTATAGAAAATAGAAGAGGCAAAATGTTCGGTCATCTACTACGCCACGATGCATTCTTTAAAACAATAATGGAAGGAAAAATAGAAGGAAAGAGAGGAGTAGGAAAACCCAGAAGGAAATTTATAGACCAAATAAAAGAAAAATTAAAAGTGAAAACATATAAAGAGGTTCAGAACTTAGCGGAAGGAAGAGAGACATGGAAAGCACTCCACCGACAAGAGCCCAGCTCTTAAATATAAGAAGAAGCGCCATCTAATATTTGTCAGGGAAGTTACAAAATTCTTCTATTCTCTAACTCTTCTTTTAATTTAATTATATAGTGATCTAGTATTGCCTGTGGTTCGATTTATTATGGGTATGTCCCTTTCACGTTGAAAAGTTTTTATATACATACTATCACGTCTTTATCCCTAATGGGGCAGACAGAGCATTTTGGGTCTTGCGGTTCTATGCAGAGCCCAGGGCCGCAAGACCCAAAAGCCACTTTTAGCGTCATGGTGGGCGAGAAGATGGAAAAGCAATCAATACAGTGATGGGTTGCTAGCCGCATCGCCTGTGATTATGATTTGCGTTTTTGCCCATCCCCTCGATCGGCTTTTACGATCTGCGTGGGAAGAGAAGCAGCTGGTACATTCTAAGTTTTTTATTTCTCCCAGACCAGCATGGGAAAAAATGTAAAACGTTTTTGTTTTATCAATACCGTTTTTTGAAAATTTTCAAAATTACCCAAATATGTATATTGAAAACTTAAAAAAATATATATTTCAGCCATTAAGAAAAATATTCAAAAATGTCATCAAACTTTTTTGTCTGAACACCTTTTTTACTCGATCAATTTTAACTAGAGGTGTATAGGTACTTAGAAATTACCTAATTGTAATTAATTACTATAATAATAAAACTATTCCTATTCAAATATCCATAATTTAACACGGCACGTCAAGTTCTACGTCTCAAAATTACATAAGTTAAAGTACCTAAGTTCAATTAAATTGTAACTTGCGTCACTTGCAAGGATTCACCTTTGACTGAAATGAAACGGTCTTTTTATGGCGATCGTTCGTTTTATAGAGTACTGAGAGGCTTTATATGAGTTAAGTTTCTTTAAAGCAATTTATTGTAATAGTTATTTTTATCGAACCTAGCGATGTACTCGCCTGTCAGGTTGGAAGAAGCGTCGATTGAAAATAGGTAGTCTATACTCCATTTGGTTAGGTATTTAAATAAATGTAAACAATCTTGACATGTCTTTTTATTGCAATATTCACTTTGTAAATCAATACCTTTGCAAATTACAAAGTAATTATGTAATTTATAATTTATAACATAATTACTTTGTAATTATTTCAAGGTATTGATACACAAAAAAGACAATTTTCAATCAACAAAGAAAACGTGTAGGTACAATTTTCAGTCTGTAGCACACACATTGAAAATTGTACAAGTAGGTAGAAGTTTATTTTCTTTTTGTGTCTGATTTGTGTATTATAGCAGCAAATAAATGAGTCTTGCTATTTATCTATTCTAGTAGAAGTTTAGTTAAAAATAATAGATAACAATAATAAGAAAGTCATCATCTTTCGGCGTTTCTTGTCCTTGTCAGCAGGATCACTGCGAAACGCTAATATCGGTACCTTTTTAAAAAAAATCACGTAATTAAATAAACGTATATATAACTTAATTAACTAAATATAAAGCTCTTTTTGAAATACTACATATTTCAATAATTTTATTAATATAATTAACTTCTTCGACAAAGGCCTACTCGTATATATATACACAGCAATAAAGGCAAATTTTTATTTTTTTTATGATTTACTTCTCGTGGGAATTTCAGGGACCTGGGACTAAAACTATACCCAATTCAAATTTCATCTTTTCGTCGTTTTTTTTAACATAAGAACAGCTAAACTGTAGCTGTTCTTATGTTAAAAAAAACGACGGGTTGCACTCTGGGAGTGCCGGCAGAAGTGAAAACTTGAATATTAACGTTGTGCATTTTTGATATTTTGGAATGGTTAGGGAATAATTTTGCACGAATTGCTTTAATTATCAGTATAAAATATTTCAAATCTTTTCTGAACCACAGTCTGTCACAAATGTCACAAGCATGACCAAATTCATTTTCAAATACACAGCAGTATGGCCACTACACAGACGGTCGAGCCATCAGCTGTCACCATCAATGGATGCGCGTAGCACGCTGTTACATAGACACACACGAACATTCGCGCAAGCGCCCTGTGCTGTCTTACGAATTTTCGATCAGGCTACGTGTCCTGACGCGAGTTTAATTTTTTTTACCCATTCCAAAAAAAGTGCACAACGCCGCTAAAGAAGTTTTCACTTCAAAAAGTGTAACTAAGACAGCTGCGTTTTATATATTAACATTAACATGCACTTATTGTATAAGTACAAAACTTAGTGAGTGTAAAAATGCAATTATCCCTTTCACGGCGAATGTCATATTTATCCGACAAGTAATTTTTATCATTAAAATTACAAAAAGACCTTGATTTTCTGAGCTAATCCTGAAATGGGCACTATTTTTTTTAGTTTTAATTAATTTATAGACATTCGCGGTTAAAGGATTAATTAGGTACTGAATAACCTAACGTTTAAATTTTGAATATAATATCCACTTAAAAGGTTTTTTATAAGAACACGGGGTCAATCAATAAACACGTGACTCTTGACCTGGTGATGGCGCGACCTTGAATGTGGCACATCATTATGGCATGTCAACGTTTAAGTGGTTAAACGTACAAGTATACATAATAATTATATTATATCTTCTTGTACAGTCAATAGACTTAAATATAAACAAGTTTTTTTGCCAGGCAATTTAAAAAATACTTAACTTTTAGATGTAAGCGCCATCTAGTGATGTGCGGATAAACTAAATAGAAAAATTAATCTGTATAGCAAACGTAAAGTTTCCGTAGCACCATCTATTATTTGACAAGCAAACTATAGAAACCCCGACTTTCAAGCGATTAATGAGTCATTTTTAAAGAGCCGAACCGATTTTCATCAAACATAGCTAAGAACTACCGCAAGGGAACTTGCTTTCACGTAAAAAACCGTATCAATATTTGTCCATTCGTTCGAGTGCTATAATGCCACAGGTAGACAGACACTTTAGCGTTCTAAATCACCTCTCTTTAAAAAACAATCATTACAAATATATTTTTTCATCACAAAAGCTTAAATTTTTGATGACTATCCTTTTAAAACACTGCTATGCGTTTTTCCAAATATTTGACCTGTTGTTATTGTACATTATTACTTTATATCTATAACGGGGCAGACAGAACAGACAAAAAAAATATATACGGTCAAATTGCACTGATTGAGCTAGCTCCAAAGTAAGTTCGAAACTTGTGTTGTGGGATACTAACTCCACGATACTATATTTTATAACAAATACATATAAAGTTAAACATCCAAGACCAGGACAATTTGAAAAAGGCCATTTTCGAATTTGCCCTGGCCGGGGATCGAACCCGGACCCTCTGGGTAGCGGACTAGCATGGTGACCACTTCGCCACGCAGGTCGTCAAATAGATAAAGGTACGAAAACGTGCGCGAGTCCGACTAGCACTTGACCTGTATTTATTTTTGTAAAATAATTCCGTTCCTCTTTTAGACCGGCATTCTATTTTCAAATCACTCTAAAAATAAAATAAACTCAAAGATAAATCCCTGACCGTATCTGCAGCCGGTATTTGAACTCGACTGTACCCACGTCTTTTGGCTTTTTAGATCACTCTAATCTCCCATGCTGGTCTGGGAGAAATTAAAAAAACTTAGAATGTACCAGCTGCTTCTCTTCCCACGCAGATCGTAAAAGCCGATCGAGGGAATGGGCAAAAATGCAAATCATGTTAACAGGCGATGTGGCTAGCAACCCATCACTGTATTGATTGCTTTTCCATCTTCTCGCCCACCATGACGCTAAAAGTGGCTTTTGGGTCTTGCGGTCCTGGGCTCTGCATAGATGCATCTGCTGCCAAAATGCTCTGTCTGCCCCATTAGGGATAGAGACGTGATAGTATGTATGTATGTAAAAATAAAATAAACTCAAAGATAAATCCCTGACCGTATCTGCAGCCGGTATTTGAACTCGACTGTACCTACGTCATTTTGGCCGTATGTAAATTATTTTTTTTGCCTCGTAACATAAATCACCAGCTTTCCATTGGTAGATTTACGATCGTCCGTTTTAGAAACACCGCGACGGACTAAGTCGCTTTGCAATGCTAATGTTAAATGTCTTTATTAACTTTATTAACTCTGTTTAAACTAAGTTAAAAATTACCTAAATTAGTTAAATTTAAGTTTGTATGTCTTTTAGAGTAAGTCGCTAATTGTCAGCAACACAAATCAGATACTTTTTTCTAAACGTCAAAACAAACATTTTGTATGGAATATGTATGAATTATAGATTAATAACGTCATAGTGTCTTACAGTACAATAGAGCTCATATATCAGTTTTTCTGCAATAATCCTATCCTACTTCCTACTATATATATTATATATCCTACTATTCCTACTATTATTATTATGAATGCGAAAGTGAGTTTGTATATTTGTTTGTTTGTTACCTCTTCACGCTTAAACTACAGAACCGATTTGGTTGAAATTTGGTATGGATATAGTTTGAGACTCGGGGAAGGACACAGGGTACTCTTTATCCCGAAATTCTAACGGGGAGCGAAGCCCGCGGGTACAGCTAGTAAATAATAAATCTAAAATCACATTAAAAATGGATATGATAATAAAAAGTGACGTTTTACGAGTATTTTCTAAACATTTTTGACCCGGGAAAGTAATCAATTATTTACCGATCGATCTTACTGATAAAGCAGCAAAGATATACTAATGAAGTATTTTCTTTTGTTCTTGAGCAATAGATTAATTTTCTTTCTTCTTTATTTCAGGTAAGCTCTTGTGAAAAACTACAGGCTGTATGGAATGTTACAAAAAGGTATCAATCGATGAATCATTTATCTAATAATACAGATGTATGAGACCAAAATGGCTAAATAAAAATATAACTTTATATATATATACGGACAAATCACACAGATTGCGCTAGCCCCAAAATAAGTTCGAGACTTGTGCTAAGGGATAACTACGATACTATATTTTGTACCAAATACATGGTCTGGGAGAAATGAAAAAACTTAGAATGTACCAGCTGCTTCTCTTCCCGCGCAGATCGTAAAAGCCCATCGAGGGAATGGGCAAAAATGCGAATCATGTTAACAGGCGATGCGGCTAGCAACCCATCACTGTATTGATTGCTTTTCCATGTTCTCGCCCACCATGACGCTAAAAGTGGCTTTTGGGTCTTGCGGCCCTGGGCTCTGCATAGAACCGCAAGACCCAAAATGCTCTGTCTGCCCCATTAGGGATAAAGACGTGATAGTATGTATGTATGTACATATCAATAGATACACATTCAAGACCCGGGTCAATCTAAAAAATATTATTCCAACTTGACCTGACCCGAAATCGAACCTGGGACCTCCGGAGTAACAGCCTGGCATGGTGACTAGGCCACAGTGGTAGTCTAATGATAAGTAATAATAACAATATGATAACTCAGACATGGAAACTTAATAACTTGACGCAAGACACAATATGTAACTATTTCTAAATATCCTAAGACATTTTAATTAAAAAGTGACAATTAGGCCAAGTGGCGAGAAAAATTAATACAGATAAAGATACATTTTCACGTCTATATCCCTGACGGGGCAGACAGAGCTTGGCGCCCTAAGAGCCACAGGCCATGCTTAGCGTGATGGTGGACATTAAGGGGCTATATAACGTGCGCTCGTAGCATGTATGAGCAAGACAGCACCATACAATGGCATAATATGCCTGTCTCTTATCATCTTGACATATTCAGATAGTGTTGTGTCGACTATAAATATTCATCATCAAGAAAACCGGAAAAAGAAAATCGGAACCAAATTGATTGTGTGTAAGGAGTAAGGACACATAATAATTTTGTAAATAAACCTATAGCGAGTTTTAATTTTAATGGCGTCTATAATTATTTTCTATAAAGGATTGGCCTAGCACATACTAATCTGAATTTATTTTTATTGCGCAGGCCGCCGCCTTCCGCGAATGGCAAAGACCCTATGCCACATATTCTTCACGTTCCCGTCCTAGATATGATAATTGTTGGGCCGTTCAGTTTCCTTTATGATCGACTTTAAAAAAGGAGGCGGTGGTCAATTTGAGTGTATATGTGAAAAAAACTTTTTTTTGGGGCTTGGGCAAAGGCCTTGCGGTCATATAGAAATTTTATAAAAATCGGTAGAATAGTTTGGCGTTGAAGTCGGTTTTTAACCCACTTCAAAAAAGGGGGAGGTTATCAATTCGTCGAAAACTTTTATATATAAACTTTCATCGATATCTAAAGATGCCTGGACCGATTTGGAAAATTCTTTTTTGTTTGAAAAGGCATAGATACTTGTCAGGTGGTTCCATATAAATTTTATCAAAATAATTGGGAGTGAAGTCGGTTTTTAGTTTTGAAAAATTATAGACAGACATATAAAGACTCTGCCCACAGAGAAAAAAAACAGACTGACATTATGTCATAAAAAAATTAGTACTTTCCACGATGCCATGTCTTCTTTTTCCTTGATCGTACGCGGTCTTTTTTAATCTTATTCCCGTTTCCATTCCCGTCATTTGCTAGAGCGAGAGGGAGCGACGGATCGCTTCAGTATGGCCTAGGTAGTAGGTCACCCTATTTCATCCCTCTAGGGTTTGAATTTTAAAAAAATCCTGTAAAACGTATTTACTCGTTTACCGCCAGTAGAACTTCTGCTTTTCAAATAAAATGGTCTAACTAAGCTGTCTAAAACGAAAAATCTTTTCTTAGTGCACCCTTTGACCTCATAAAGAAGTTTTCTCTATGTGCTAAATTATGAGACTCTAGGCTTTGGCAGTCATTCAGACTACTTTCAAATTTATGGCCTTTCCCCATTTTACCCCAGTAGAGGAGGAATTTAAAAAAAAAGCTGAAACAAATGGTTAATTATTTTTAATACGCTAGTTTTAAGTAAATCAGTAAAGATTTTAAATATTTTTCGTGGAAAATGGCGGAAATTGGAGAAGATTTTAAACTTTCATTTCCCATTTTGCACCCTTAGGAAGTGAATTCTAATAAAGCATGAAATACATATTTAATGATTTTTTTTAAAGCTTGAATCACTATTTTTATCCAAATCGATGGAGATTTAAAGATTTTTCCATACAAACTTTCAACCCCTATTATGTGCCCTTAGGGGGTGAATCCTAATAAACCATTGTAGGGAACACATTTGTATGTCAGCAGTTTTGAGTTAGCACGTCACAGGGAACGAACTGGAAGCCAGTCGTCGTCCGCCGATTCAATCCGCGTTACTTGTACCCTAATTAACGTCTTCCCAGTTGTGTGTCTGTTTTACCATATCTCATAAACGTATATTATGTGTATGCATTGACAATATATAAATGTTGAAGTGTTGATACCAGTTTTTTCTTCTGTCTGATCCCCTTACGTAGGAACCTGCACTACTTCTTACATACAGACATTGATTAGGAGTCAGAGTGAATAGTGTAGTGACATCTCTCATAAATTGAACATACAGAGTAACAACCTACACCATGAAACACGTGTTTAATGAAATGTTTTTAAGAGTATAAATTTCAATTTTATTAAAATCGGTGCAAATATAATTCTTCCATACAAACTTTAAACCCCCCTTTTCACCCCTTTAGGGTTAATTTTTTTAAAACTATCTTCTTAGTGTGCATCCGCATTTTGAATTGAAACAACTTTCCAAATTTGACCTTGCTATAATAAGCGGTTACGGCTATGCGTGCGTTTTATGTCAGTCAGTGGGAACTTCTTCTCCTTTTTTAGGGTTCCGTACCCAATGGGTAAAAACGGAACCGTATAAAATATATGTCGCAGTTGTATTGCATAATCTTTTTTTTGACAAAACCTCTACTTGTTTGGCAATACAGCTCGGTTTTGTAAAACAGCTGAAAATCGTTAAGCTGGATTGTCCATGAATTGGGTAGTCAACTATATATATATATATATATATTATTTAAGAACTATGCTCTTGTCGGTGGTATTAAAGGTGCCTTTAATCGAAAATATAGACAATTTTAAGAAAATAATTGAATAAAAAAAATCAACAGGATTTTTTTATTTGATTTTAAACATTTACATCGAAAGTGGCGACACATATCAATCAAAATTTAAATTTTTCCTATGCCTGCAGTAAAAAAAATGACATCTGTCAATTGTCAATGTCTACTGTTTAAATTACCATCGTTATGTTGGTTGTTGTCAAGTTGATGGGTTGGTAGATGACAGTGACATATAATACAGTGATGCCATTTTTGAAACGTGGAGTTACTAAACAAACGGTTTTTGTATGGAAAAACCAGTCGTTCAGGTGACACCGCGTTTCAAAAATGGCGCTTCAGTACAGCACTGGAAGTGGAAATTGTCAACATTACTTAAAAAAAATCTTCATTGTAACATCACTTCCTTAAATAAGCTTGACCTTGCTTGAAAATAAAGGGCAATGGGATTTTTGCAAATATCTAAATAATTAAGACCTTATTATTAAATCTGATTAGAGAAAGCTTCTCCTAGAGGCTATTCCTCAAAAATGATTGCTAATCAGATCTTTTAAAAAATTACTTGACAACTCAATTACGTAGGTAAGTAATTACGTTCAACAAAACAGCTAACGTTTAGATCACATGTAGGGTTACCATTTTTAAATAAAACTGTGTTACCAAACAAAATGATACATGCAGGGGCAATAGTTGTTATTTTTTTATTTTTATTTCTCGTGGCATGGAAATAAAACCTCAATTAATTCTTTACTATGTAATCCAGTCTTCAACAACATAAAACACCAATGAAGGCAATGAAGAATGATAATCAGCTCGATGCAACTGGATATCGAAGTTTTGTAAACCCATCAACTCAATGGAGTAGCGGTTTCTTAAGGCCTTCATTTGATCCACGTAAATTTTTAATCTCGTCGAAATAACACTATGGGAACCAAGCTGAAGGTCTGCTCTATTCTGCTTCTCAACCTTTTGCGGTCCGAAATCACAAACGATATCCCCGATGTCTCTTGATGAAAACACCTTACTCTCGAAACGCGGTAAATAATTTACCTTATCGGAGGCCATATTTGCTGTTTTCATTCTGTATGTTTGATTCAGCAGTTAAGATAACATCGACATACAAACTTTCATATTAACATACATACGTAATAAAAATAAAAAATATGTTAAACCTAAACAAACATAGGTACTCAAATTTCTACTCGCGAGAATATTTTCGGAAAGTTGCAAAAACATTTCAAATGAATATGTCTCAGGCGTCACATCACTAGATCTGCTATGTTGACAACGTCATTGTTCCTATTGATAACATAAAAGTTATTATCACTTTAAAAAATACATATTTACGTGTAAATTTATTAAATATGAGTGTATTCATTAAAAAAGTAGACTTTCTTAAGCACTAATTAAATATATTAGACACTTGGTCTCTAAATTATTTGACTTTGCAGTCATTCTCAATGTTTTGCGCGTAATATCTGCAGGAAATCGAGTGACACAGGTCCAACCTTGAAGACGTCCTGACGGACACTGCGGGGACGGGGGCGTCGAGGTAGGTCTTTGTTTAAACGGCTGGTGGGGGTCAATATTGGTAAAATAATTGTAAAAAATTAATAAGATTGCCTAATAAATTTTTGAGCTTGCGTACTGAAGCGTTTTGACTTACTCAATAGTGCGTACTATTTGCAAATTTAATTTTAATAGTATATATCCAGATAAACGTGTTTTAGGTGTTAGTCAGAGGTATGTTTGTGATTTTTTTTCATCGAGTGAAGTAAACATAATTATGTAAATGACCTGGTAAAAGTATTAGACGATAGTTCAAAATAAACATATATTTTTCGTTGCCGTAATATAACATTCTTCTTTTAGATAAAAGGTGTACAAAAATGGTCAGTTTACCTTATATACAGCCTTAAGATGGAAAAGAAATCAAAATAGTAATGGGTTGCTAGTTGCATCGCCTATTACCATGATTCAAATCTCGCCCATTCCCTTGATCGGCTTTTACGATCTGCGCGGGAAGAGAAGCAGCTGATACATTCAACGTTTTTTCTTTTCTCCCAAACCAACATGGAAGAGAAAAAATAGTGGTCTTAATAAAATTTACTCAACATGAATACGCCAGCATTCACTTTGGTAACAACACGACCACAGATTTATAACCGTAACAGACACGGACAGTGAGTAATGACAAGTTGTTGCACCTGTTAGCCGACCTACAGTGTAAACAGATTAATGCGGGTTTGGTTTCTAGCTCTATGCACTTTACGTTGGAAATGGATCTAGAAGTCGAAACAATTATAAAAAGGTGTTTTATTGAGGTGAAAACTTATTTAGGCGCATTGAGCATGGACGAAAAACCTTTTATGAGATGGGAATAAAGCATTGAACTCGCGACACTCCCGCAGTGTCAGTTTTTTTTCTTTGCGTCTCTATTACCTATTAATACAAACGTATTTAACAATATTTATTAGAATATACATACAAGCTTTAATTTGTAGCTACAACAAATTGGTGAAGCTATGAAGAAACATAAATGTATTTGGCCTGTCATTTAATAATTAAAAGTCCATAATATGATATGTTGACATTGTTACTAATTGTGTCAATCATCAAGTTATTAATTGTCCAAATTTATCACGATTATATGAGTAGTAAATCTACGGTCACATTGTTAGTTACAGAAGTAAATATTAATGTGGTCGCGCCAGGTACTGATGGTATAAAAACCTAAAGAGTTAAATTTAGACTCTCGTTGTGTTTTATTTGACAGGTTATTTAGTTTCCATGTCTATTAATATTATAATGTGTTATAAGACTATTACACAAGAGCATTAGCTGTGCATTAATAAAATAAAAAAGTAATAAACAGGTATAGATAAGAATAAGAGTAGTAATAAAGGTAATATATACTTATTAAGTATATCTTAATAAGTTTTTAAGATAATTATATACTGTATTTTATTATGTGCAATAAAGTGTATTGTATTGTATTGTATTGTATAGAAGAAAGAAATAATACCTGTATAACAAAAATAATGCCAAGTTTACAGAACAAAAACTATGCATTTTTAATATTCAAAGTTACTACTAGAATTCGCGGAGTTTTCATAATACACATTTAATAACAAAATGCAACGTCTCAAAATAAAGTACATATTGCACTAAATTTTGCGAACGAAAAATGTGTGCTTGCACGCTCTACTTTCTTGTTAAATCTGCTACAAATTTTAAATAATGAGATTTTTTTGTATCAATATGTAATTTTTTAGGTTTAATTAAAACGTTTTAGAAAGAAAGAGGGGAGACCTTAGCTTAACGGTGGAAAAAAGAACATTTATTTCCGTATGTAGTATATCAATGATGTTTTAAAGGTATAAAATGGAATATTAAACTCACAAAACATTGTGAACTGATAAAAGCTACTTTAGGCAGTTTTAAGGAGCACGGCTGTGCGCGTCGCCACGTCAAGCACTTCGTTAGTTTTTTATTTTCATGCATAGAATAAACTGGTATACATGCAAAAGTCAGGTACATTGACATCCATAAGGGCTCCGACAAACGAACTAATGCGGGCCAACGACAGCTCGCGTCTTAAGTCGCCGACTAGTAGATAGACAGATTAAATAGGTTATTATTTTGTTGATATCAAGAAGACATACAGTCAATGTCGAAATCATTTGTTTTTTAACAAATGTAGGATAAATTTATCTTTTATGGAAAAACTGCTAGCGTTTAGGAACTCTCCCATGCTGGTCTGGGAGAAATAAAAAAAAAACTTAGAATGTACCAGCTGCTTCTCATCCCACGCAGATCGTAAAAGCCGATCGAGGGAATGGGCAAAAATGCAAATCATGTTAACAGGCGATGCGGCTAGCAACCCATCACTGTATGATTCCTTTCCATCTTCTCGCCGACCATGACGCTAAAAGTGGCTTTTGGGTCTTGCGGCCCTGGGCTCTGCATAGAACCGCAAGACCCAAAATGCTCTGTCTGCCCTATTAGGGATAAAGATGTGATAGTATGTTTCGGAACTAATACTGCAAGAAGACTACGCCAAAAGAGACCCAGTTCAGCATCACACATAATTACACTCACATTATATAGGTACAAAATAATAAATAAAAATAACAAAAAAAAAACACACATTATGTAAGGTTGTAGCTCAGCGATACGTTTGCTCGGAGAACAAACCGCTGGTTTGTTGGATCACGCTTTCGTTTAAAAAACAGTTAAAAGCACATTTTATTTTCAAAAAAATGTCAGTAGATCATAGTTTATTTATGTAGTATATGTAGATATAGTTTAATATAGCACATACATTACAGTGTGTATTATTTTAATGTAGTTTATTGTTTTGACTATTATTTTCACACATAGTCTTTTTTGCACCATATATTTTCAAGGCGTAAACTACCCTTTTCGTTCTCCACATCACCCGTTTGGTTGACAGGTAGAAAAGGCTTTAAGTCCGCCATTAAACTTGTATTTGTGCATGAAGTTAAATAAATAAATAAATGAAAAAATCACTCTATCGCGCATTGCCGCAAGCACACTTTCGCTTGTCTGTCAAAGCCCTAAGCACACAACTTTTATAGCTTAAGTTCAAAAAGTGACGTAATCTCGGCGCGTCTAAATAACAAACTCTTTATAATGCAAAGTTTCCTCGTGACGAAGTCATTTGGCCGGCGTTTAATAAAAATAACACTTTTTAAAGCGCTTTTCAACGTAAAGGGTTTGCGCTAAAGTAATCGAGTGTCATTACTTGACTATGAATAAATTACTAGAGTTCTGTGTTGGCTTGCGCGTGGTACAAGGTAGAAGCACAGAATTTATACTAGTAGTTCGCCACGAACTTAGACCTCGCGAATATTATTCCAAAGGATGTGCCTCGGCTGCCGGCGCCGGTATAACACGATCTGTGTCTGTAGTAAGATATGCATTTTTAAGAAAGTTGTTCAGTAAACCGGACTGAATTCACCCTTAAATAGTTTCAGTATATTTTGTAAGAAGATTTGTATTTTATATCCGCCACGGCTCAGTCAGCTAGACTTCGCGAGTCATCCTAAACCCGTTCAAGTATTACGTATAAAAAAGTTGTTCAAATAAAAAAATGCGTTTTTATAATGGCAACAAAAAAGTCTAATGACATTTTTGAAAATATTTGGAAATGACGGATATATGACACTTTTAAAATTTTAAACCCCCATATTTCCGCCATTTTGAAAAATTTCGATAAACTGGCTCGACAAAAAAATTCTATTTAGTTGCTGAATCTGCTTTCAAAATTTCATGAGAATCGGTTAAGAAATGCGACCTGTAGGCGAGAACAGACAGACAGACAGACAGACAGACAGACGGACAAAAGAATTTTTGGCTAATCTCGAAACTGAGACGCTTCGCTCGCTTCGCTCGCTCGGTCAATAAGAATTATGGTCGGCGAGTCCAGTAGAGAGGGCTTTCCTAAAAAGTGCATACAGGTCAAATGAATGATGTAAATAGGCATTCCTCTGTCAATAGATAGCAGTAGTGACAGTATTGGCAGAAGGCCGAAGATGTGGAATTTGGAAGGGTTTCCGTCGAATCACATACTGCGGTATGGAGGGCAAATGAAGAAGATACAGAACGGAGTCTCTCTAAGGTCCTGTTCCGTATCCACAAACCCCTCCTTCTTGCCTTGTCGACGCGGTTGCAGTTATGTATGAAATACTTAACTATCGTAGAAGCGAACATAGGTAGCGTTTACTCTGCTGTCTAGACAGTTAGTAATCAGTACAAGTATGCCCGCCTTGCGCACAAGACAGTCTGGCTGTATGTGAAGATGCGTCAGCCATTTGAACATAATTTATGACTTTTTGATTAATAAATGCTACGTTCATTGTTTTAAGGGCTATGCTCGGTGTTTCTCTAATTGATCGAATCAGAAATGAGGAAATTCGTAGGAGAACTAAAGTCACTGACATACCCCAGCGGATTAGCTCGTTGAAATGGCAGTGGGCGGGACACATAGCGCGACGAACCGATGGCCGATAGGGCAAAAAGGTTTTGAATGGCGACCACGTACAGGCAAGCGAAGCGTAGGACACCCACCCACAAGGTAGTCTGACGACCTAACCAAGGTCGCTGGAAGGCGCTGGATGCAAGCCGCTCTAGATCGGTCATTTTGGAAATCTTTGGGAGAGGCCTATGTCCAGCAGTGGACGTTGTGCGGCTGAAATGATGATGTTGATGACGTTCATTGTTTTACTATTGTGCCTGGTGTTGGCGCTAAAGGAACGGTTAAGGGGCTACCTGAATTTTCCGGGGTCTAGTGCTGTACCCATTTGAAATAAATCATTTGAATGAAAACGGTGATATCATTTGAAATTGTATCTTGACCTAGCCCTAGATAACTCTTCAAATTATTTTTTGCACTACTAATTCTACCTTAAAGTGAGAACTTGAAGCTTTTCTACGCACATTTGCGAAAAATGGCCACTTTTTGCTAAAAATAAATTTTCTTTCTGTCTCTAGAAAAAAAATGCTATTTTTTTTATCTTTTCCTAGCAAAAAATAGATAGCGCTACGGATATCAAATCGTATCGGTAGTTCCGATACTCATGACTAGATGGCATTTTTGATGGTCGGAGATGTTTTTAATTTGCGTAGCAAATAAACTTGGTATAACCAGTAATCTGTTTATCACTTGTACCACAAGCCAAGCTGGATTTGATGCCGAAAGTGAGTGAAAACCATGATTATGTCATTTATGTTCCACCGAGCTAAAATGTCTCACGATTTTTCTTTTATGTATAGCAGAGAGACGAAAGGAAAAGGTCATACACCTGGTGGAAAGTCTATTACCATTAACCGGATAAGTACGACTTGTACCTGTACCATTATCTATAAAAAATCGCGTTCATTTGTATGGGAGCTCCTTTTAAAAAAAACTATTTTTAGTAGGTATTTGCTGGTGGAAAGTGGAAATTTTCACAGATGATATATTTATGTTGCTGCTATTACAGCAATGAGATAGAGCCTAGTGACAGACGTACAGACCGACGGACGGACAGCGGAGTCTTAGTAAAAGGGTCCCGTATTTAGCCTTTGGGTATAGAGCCCTAAAAATATTAATAATAGGACGAAGTTATATGCGCGGCGTGTAAACTTAATGAGACTTTAGTACGCAGCAACTAGGTTTTATTTCGCAAATTTTCTGTCAAAGAGTGATTCTTCTGTATAAAACATATTCTAATACTTTACCTACCATGTAAAGGGTAAGCAATGACATCACAAAAACTGCTAAAATACTCAAATTTTAACTAAATTTGCACAAATACCAAGGAAGTGCTCCGTTTAAAATTAAAAACTTTCAACGCCATTCTTTCATCGCTTGTACTACTTGTTGTATAGTCAAAGCGTGCTTGAGTGAAATTTGTTATTAAATTCCGTTGGGATACGAAGCAATGCTGAAATTTTATGCGGGTAAGTTGATGTATTAAGACTTCCCGACACCTCTACGTTCTGCCTTTTTAGAATTCTGCACTCGAACGACGAGTGGAATACAATGACATTCTTGGCATTTTTCAATAGAGTGGTTTTCTGCAAGACATATTATATTTGTGCTGTTTGTTCTTCTTGTATCTCATCATCATCCGAAATTATTTTCGGTTGCATACTCAGGTAACGCTTCAGAGTTTGGGGTCTGCTACCTAACTTAGTTAATTTGACGAGGTTACTAGTAAGTACTAGCCGTCTGACCTCCGCAACCTAATGGATAGATCAAGACTAAACCTTGGATAGGTTTGACTTTGATCAAACGCTATATGGCGGTCGGGACCCACAATTTTTTGTGCCTTCCGAAACAGGAAATCATCTTTTCGGATAACAGGTGAATAAAGCCTTCAATATCCTTACCAGACTAGAAACAACTTTTCATAAAGTATGCTTCCCAGTGAGGTTCGTATCCACGACCACCTGATCACAAGGCGAATAACATGACCACTGGAATACAGAGATTTTTTTAAGAATTCCTCGAACGACGAATTTAGTACAATGACATTTAATTAACACGTTTCAACGGAGCTTTAAAAAAAAATACGTTTGAACTGTGTGTCCTAAGGGAGCCTATGCTCAGCAGTTAGGCGTATGAAGGGTTGGGATGACGATGATGATCCTTTGTTACTTCTTTATCTAAAAATTGTGAGCCTTTAAGTTTTTGCACATGATATCAACTCAAAATCAGTTTGTCCTTGCTTATCTTACTATTCCACTCAACCTTCAACATAACAAAATAACGTAACGTCAACAAATAAGTACCTGGGTGACCGAGCTTTGCTCGGTCGGTTACATCTCAAACATCAACTACATTTTTTTTAAACTTGTCTAAAAACAGTACAAAATAAAAAATTATATATAAACTTGAACATGAAAAAACAAAAGTAAGTCACCGAGTGGGATTCGAACCCGTAACACTCTTTCTAGCGGTCAGCATCCTTAACTGCTGAGCTAAGCGGATGGCGGCCGGTTTGACGAAATTAGCGACCATATTCTGCGTGGAAAGAAAAACGAATTAAAACTCGAAAACACGCGTTTTCCTAAACATAAAACTAATCAAAAACCCCCATATACCAATTTTCTGCGAAATCGTTAGAGCCGTTTTTGAGATCACAGAAATTTATAAATATATTAATAAATAAGATACATACATACATACTATCACGTCTCTATCCCTATTGGGGCAGACAGAGCATTTTGGGTCTTGCGGTTCTATGCAGAGCCCAGGGCCGCAAGACCCAAAAGCCACTTTTAGCGTCATGGTGGGCGAGAAGATGGAAAAGCAATCAATACAGTGATGCTAGCCGCATCGCCTGTTAACATGATTTGCATTTTCGCCCATTCCCTCGATCGGCTTTTACGATCTGCGTGGGAAGAGAAGCAGCTGGTACATTCTAAGTTTTTTTTTTATTTCTCCCAGACCAGCATGGGAAAAATAACGTAACGTCAATAAATAATATTGAATCCTGTGCCACACCCGCGAGCGGCGCAAGAGAGGGTGAAATTTGTTATTATATCCCATTTGAGTTCGGCCCACATTAAAATTGCGCCCGGTCGCGGCGCAAATTTACTTTGTAAGGTGCCGTTTTTGGCCAAAATATAATGTAATGTAAGGGTTAAATATGCCTTTTACCCTAACGTTCCGGAAAATTCTTTCCGTGAATTTCTTCGAATTAGTTCTTGACGGAAAGGACTTTTGATGAGATAATTCAAGTGAAAATCCTTTGAAGTGAACATGGAGTGTGTAAGGTCGATGAATGTGTTTGTAATCTAGCTATTCTCAGTAATGTAAGGGTTAAATATGCCTTTTACCCTAACGTTCCGGAAAATTCTTTCCGTAAATTTCTTTGAATTAGTTCTTGACGGAAAGGTCTTTTGATGAGATAATTCAAGTGAAAATCCTTTGAAGTAAACATAGAGTGTGTAAGGTCGATGACTGTGTTTGTAGTCCAGCTATTCTCAGTAATGTAAGGGTTAAATATGCCTTTTACCCTAACGTTCCAGAAAATTCTTTCCGTGAATTTCTTCGAATTAGTTCTTGACGGAAAGGACTTTTGATGAGATAATTCAAGTGAAAATCCTTTGAAGTGAACATGGAGTGTGTAAGGTCGATGACTGTGTTTGTAGTCTAGCTATTCTCAGTAATGTAAGGGTTAAATATGCCTTTTACCCTAACGTTCCGGAAAATTCTTTCCGTGAATTTCTTCGAATTAGTTCTTGACGGAAAGGACTTTTGATGAGATAATTCAAGTGAAAATCCTTTGATGTAAATGTGAAGTGTGTAAGGTCGATGACTGTGTTTGTAGTCTAGCTATTCTCAGTAATGTAAGGGTTAAATATGCCTTTTACCCTAACGTTCCGGAAAATTCTTTCCGTGAATTTCTTCGAATTAGTTCTTGACGGAAAGGACTTTTGATGAGATAATTCAAGTGAAAATCCTTTGAAGTAAACATGGAGTGTGTGAGGTCGATGACTGTGTTTGATGTCTAGCTATTCTCAGTAATGTAAGGGTTAAATATGCCTTTTACCCTAACGTTCCGAAAAATTCTTTCCGTGAATTTCTTCGAATTAGTTCTTGACGGAAAGGACTTTTGATGAGATAATTCAAGTGAAAATCCTTTGATGTAAACATGGAGTGTGTAAGGTCGATGACTGTGTTTGTAGTCTAGCTATTCTCAGTCCACATAATATGTGGACTGAGAATAGCTAGACTACAACAGGCGGTAACAGAACGGTTAAAATTAGATATTATCTAATTTTAACCGTTCTGTTACCGCCAATACCAAACACAATAGTAAGACAATGAACGTGGACAATTATAAATGTCTTTCGGGTCTTTACTGGTCTATCAGTATTATTGTAAGTTGACGATTTTGGAGAAAATGCCGCAGTACAGTTTGTTACGACTTCTTCTGTACTTGCGCTTAGGAAGCGGCAGTAAACTTAGCTATAAGTAAATGATCTGACGTCAACATTTACCTTTTAAGAAATCGAAAGAAGTAGAAAAATCCGGCCAAGTGCGAGTCAGAATCGCCCATGAAGGGTTCCGTAGCAGCAAGTAACTAATATAAAAGTCTTGTAGTATGTTTTTTTTTATATATAAGTTGATTAAATGAAAGGTAAATTGCGGTTTACGATTTATGACGTATTAAAAAAAACTACTTACTAGATCTCGTTCGAACCAATTATGCTGGTAATGAACATCATATTGTTTTTAGTTTTATCATTCTATTATTTTAGAAGTTACGGGGACACACATTTTTCCACTTTGGAAGTGTCTCTTGCACAAACTGTTCAGTTTAGAAAAAAATGATGTAAGAAATCTCAATATCATTTTTGAAGACCTATCCATAGATACCTCACACGTCTGGGTTTGATGAAAAATAAATTTTTGAGTTTCAGTTCTAAGTATGGGGAACCCCAAAATTTAAAATTTTTGAGTTTCAGTTCTAAGTATGGGGAACCCCAAAATTTATGGATTTTTTTATTTATTTTTGTGCAAAAATCTTAAAGAGTTTGCAGAATACATCTACATACCAAGTTTTAACACAATAGTTCTTATAGTTTCGAAAATAAATAGCTGTGACATACGGACGGACCGACAGACAGACATGACGAATCCGTTTTTTGCCATTTGGCTACGGAACCCTAAAAAGGGACAATTACCAAGTGATAAAAATATCCAAAGATAAATAAATGTTGTTTTGAGCTAATTTTCATGTAACCAGCCAAGTGCGAGTCGGACTCGCGCACGAAGGGTTCCGTACCATGATCAAAGAAATGATATATAGTGCGGAAAGTAGTGTCATAAGGTGCAAATTTTGGTATCGGAAGAATTCACTTGACACAGATGTAATATACGTAAAGTTAAGCTAATTTAGCCCGGTAGCCATCCCCCACCCCCTGGGGGGTAGGTAGGGGGGGCATACGAAATTACTCGCCGCCGCGCTTCAGAAAAAAAATCATATCAGCTTCTATTTACCTAACATCTTAAGTTTGGTATCATTGTCTGATAAATCAAACATGAGGAATTCAATTTTGGGTACAATTTTACATTTAATGTAAAGATTTATAGTAAAAGAAGGGAAAATATTGACGAAAATACTAAAATCGGATCGCATTTTTTTTATTTTAACTGATTTATTTTACCAGAAGTCTTGTATTTTGTGCAACTAAAAATACTATCTTAAAGAATATTTATCTAGCTTTTAAAAAATATATACTTTATCATATATAGCTGTCATACATCTATCTCAAAAAAATCGAACATGGCACGCGGCGGTGCCCAGGAATTATTCTAACCGTCTCGTCTCACATAATTTGTTGCAAGTATTAAGTTGCTTTTTTATTCAAAATATATAGAATACATACTTTACTTAATTATTGACTGTCGTTTATGGTCTAATGTATCAATAGTAGTATTTTTATATTTATAATACTTAATTTTTTCATAACATTTTCCACCACATTGTCATAATTCGGTACATTTTAATAGTTTTCTTAGACAGTCGCACCTAACACTGCACCGTGACTTGCACTTGCACCGAATTAGTTGTTCACTACAAGCGGTAGCAGTCACTGGTGCAGTAGTCCACTTCGGTTTCCAATTATTTGGTTCAATTTCCTATCCTTAATCCGCCGGACTGGGACGATTTTGAATCAGCCCCATACGTGCACCCTATGGTAAACAGCTCGTAGTAGATTTATTTTTATTTTTTTAATACCCTATATAGTGTCCCATTGTTGAAAAAAGGCCTCCCCTTCTTGCTTCCACAATTCACGATCCAAGGCAGCTTGCTGCCATTCACTCATGTAGCTTTCAATATCGTCCCTCCATCTTTTCCTAGGCCTTCCCCTACGCCGGTGTCCTTCTGGAACCCATAACGTCGCCTTTTCTGCCCATCTTTCCATCGTCGCATACGACAAATATGTCAGGCCCACTTCCACATCAGTTTTGTTGTTTTGACAATTTCGGTCCTGGAGCGCAGTTCAGTGTCTCGTAGAAGATGCTGCCAAAAATTCTCCGGCTGTCAGTCTTTTTTTTGAGAACAGCTCCCTCCTGCACTCGTTTAGCGATGTGCACTGACTGGACCTAAAATGAAAATCAGGTAAATGGGTATAACAGTATTGTTTAAGTCAAAATAAAATACAGCTTTATATACCTGTCATTTATAACCACGTAGATACAATTTTATTTTGTGCTCATTTATCAATTTTATCATACATCGTTATGACAATATTTTAAACAATTTGGTTAGAGTTTTCTACGTCTCTGTTAGCGAGCATATTAATTCACTAGTTGCTGATGGTAAAGTATTCCATGCTTCGTCAGCAACATGCACCATTATTCTTGTATCAGCATTCAGCTTCTTCGTCGTTACAGGGGTCCATGTTATTTTTTCAACGATCTCTGCAGCTAAGAACATTCGCATGACTTTTCTAAGCAGCTTATGAAGCATGGAATACTTTTTCATTAGCAACTAGTGAATTTAATATGCTCACTGACAAAGACGTAGAAAACTCTAACCAAATTATCTAAAAAATTGTCATAACGATACTCTAACCAAATTATTTAAAAATTTGCCATAACCATGTATGTTGTATGAGAAATGATCACAAAATAAAATTGTATCCACATGGGTTATAAATGTATATAACTGTATTTTATTTTGATCAAAATAATACTGCAATACCTATTTACCTGATTTTCATTTTAGGTCCAGTCAGTGCACATCGCTAAACGATTGGGGAGCTATTATCTACAAAAAGACTGACAGCCATAGAATTTTCGGCAGCATCTTCTAAGAGCTTGTATAATAATGGTGCTTGTTTACCATGGGGTGCACGTATGGGGCAGATTCAAAATCGTCCCAGTCCGGCGGATTAGGGATAGGAAATTGAACCAAATAATTGGAAACCGAAGTGGACTACTGCACCAGTGACTGCTACCGCTTGTCGTGAACAACTGATTTGATGCAAGTGCAAGTCACGGTGCAGTGTTAGGTGCGACTGTCTAAGAAAACTATTAAAATGTACCAAATTATGACAATGTGGTGGAAAATGTTATGAAAAAATTAAGTAATATAAATATAAAAATACTACTATTGATACATTAGACCATAAGAGACAGTCAATAATTAAGTAAAGTATGTATTCTATATATTTTGAATAAAAAAGCAACTTAATACTTGCAACAAATTATGTGAGACGAGACGGTTAGAATAATTCCTGGGCACCGCCGCGTGCCATTATCGATTTTTTTCAGATAGATGTATGACAGCTATATATGATAAAGTATATATTTTTTAAAAGCTAGATAAATATTCTTTAAGATAGTATTTTTTGTTGCACAAAATACAGGACTTCTGGTAAAATAAATCAGTTAAAATAAAATAAATGCGATATGATTTTAGTATTTTCGTCAATAAATTGTACCCAAAATTGAATTCCTCATGTTTGATTTATCAGAAAATGATACCAAACTTAAGATGTTAGGTAAATAGAAGCCGATATGATTTTTTTTCTGAAGCGTGGCGGCGGGTAACTTCGTATGCCCCCCCTACCTACCCCCCAGGGGGTGGGGGATGGCTACCGGGCTAAATTAGCTTAACTTTACGTATATTATATCTGTGCCAAGTGAATTCTTCCGATACCAAAATTTGCACCTTCCATACATTGGGTGACACTACTTCCCGCACTAATAAAGAAAATCTTGTTTGTTGACAGACAGACAGACAGATAGACCAAAATGGATCATCTATAAACAACTATTCCCTAAAAAAAAGCGGCTGGTGCATTGTATATTTATTTACGATTTTCTAAAAATTACTTTTAGGATTGTTTTGACTTTCTAATACCTCGAATATTAAGTTTTCTCCCTCAACAATATGAAAAAAAGGAATTTCCCCCAAGAGACATTATTACCCTGAAATTGGAGGTGTTTCGCAGGTAACCAAATATCCGTGTTTGGCCGGATAATGCCGTTTTAATGAGCGCCTGTGGTGTAATAAAAATTAAACAAAGGCTTTTTGTACCTATCTTTTTATTTTATTTTAGCTCGTTTTGGTAAAGATAGGTACTTTTGGTAATAGTTTTCTCATCATCATCATCATTTCAGCCGCACAACGTCCACTGCTGGACATAGGCCTCTCCCAAAGATTTCCAAAATGACCGATCTAGAGCGGCTTGCATTGAGCGCCTACCAGCGACCGTAGTCAGATCGTCAGACCACCTTGTGGGTGTAATAGTTTTCTACACAAATTATTGCTATTGCGTTTGATAGATCTTTCTATTTCATTTTTATGTTTTTGGAACGAAGTTCCTTTTTGCAGTTTCCAGGGAGACGTTTTATTCAACAAGTCGTGTGTGGTACCTACTTCTAAGGGTTCCGTAAAAAAAAAACTCGCATCTCTTATAGGATCACTCGTGTGTCCGTTCGTTTGTCACATCCAATTTGCTCCGAATTAACCAAATTAGATGTTGGTAAGATGGTGTACTCTTATCTCCTCAAAAGTGGCCTTCAAGTCTTGCGGGCCTATCTGATTAAAATGCCGCAAGAACCAAAGTGTTGTCTGCCCCGTTAGGGTAAAAGACGTGTTATATTCGTGAATCCACACTTATTAATCAGTGAACACAATGTCTCTATTCGTAATTGCGCAAATCCTACTATACACAGTTGTCCATATGAACCTAAACGTCCTACTAATATTATAAATGCGAAAGTGAGTTTGTATATTTATTTGTTTGTTTGTTACCTCTTCACGCTTCAACTACTGAACGTATTTGGATGAAATTTGGTGTGGATATAGTTTGAGACTTGGGGAAGGACATAGGGTACACTTTTTTTCCCGAAATTCCCATGGGGAGCAAAGCCCGCGGGTATAGCTAGTATATAACCGCACCGTCCTTATTAGTATGAAAATTACTTGTTAAACTATTATACCCGCCGAAACTCCATTATTTTGTTTATCTATTTTAGTTATTAACTCATTACTTTACATCGAGCTCACAACAATAGACCGAAATAACCTTGGCCGAATAACCGTTTAACACAAAACCGTTCTTCACTAACGTCTAACTAATATCCCAAACTATTATCCCAAATTAACGTGTATTGAAATATAAAAAAAATTTTTGCTTCCCATACAATCTCGGATCATTGCAGCTGATCGCTCAACTTGTATGGGAGGGCAATCATTACTTTTCATATTTCAATATATATTCCTTGAGGCAAGTTGTCCAGTATCATTGACAGAATTCACACTTAAACTACTTTCAGTTTTGGTAAGACCCTTCTTCTTCTTCTTATCGTGTGAGTTAGTGACTAACACTAGTGTCAGAGTTTTTAAACCGCCTTAAAGGCCTCTGACATGGTTTTAGGTAACGACCAATGTCAAAGACAGTGACCGGGACCGACGGCTTAACGTGCCCTCCGAAGCACGGTTCATCTTACTTATCAGACAATCAGGTGATCAGCCTACAATGTCCTAACCAAACTAGGACAACAACACAAAGTCGTTGCCCCCGCCGGGAATCGAACCCGCGACCTCCGGGTATGAGCCGAACGCTCTAACCACTACACCACGGAGGCAGTTAAGTCCCTGTATAATTCTGTTTAATTATAACAGTGTTTAGGGTTCTAACAGACGAGCGAAGGTATGCCCGTCAGTTCAAGACTACTGTTGCGCGAATGTTGCGCGATAGTCGCTGATTATCATATACTTTCGCGCCACAATTATAGATACCATTCCAACTTTATGGTGTGCACGTACGGAATCTTGTTTTTCGTTTGTGTAAGTGGCCAACACTGGTTTTAAATTTTTAAGCTGCCTTAAGGCATCTGGTATAGCTTGATGACAGTCTTACAATGATATCAGTCGGAACCAATATACGTGCTTTTGAAAGCACGGAAGAGATTGAATTTTTTTTTATGCCACTTGATGGTCCGCACTTAGTCATCCAAGTGCGGACCACGCCCGGTGTTGCTTTCCTTGCAAAAGCGTTTACAATGCGCTTCGCACCGAGACGTAGAGCTATCTGAGAAAATAATATGACGTCATTTCCAGAACGCCGGAACAGGGACGGTAGACGACGTCATTTCCTAAGAATAAAGGCTGTTATTTGAGAAACGGGACGAGATATTGTCAGAAGCTTTGAGATGCAGCGAGGTGACAGAGTGACAATAAGGTGGCGAAGGTCAAAGCCTTAAGATTGACGTCAGGTTTCGCTCAGGATTCAAAGTCGCTACTTTAAGGCCCCTCGCCCACCGCGACTTTTTGTCGCGATGCAAACGCGATACTGTCGCGTATTTGCATCGATGCAGTCGCGATGCAGTCGCTAGCTGTGTACCCTCGCCCACCTAAATATGATGCAGTCGCGATACCAACGCGCTACTGTCGCGCTTCTGTCGCGATGCAAACGCGCGACAGAAAAATGCGTCATCGTCACATTTGCAATATGGACTCCGTTGAGGCAACAGTCACGTTATCTTTGGTGCTGCTTTTACGTAAGCAGACGAAGGTAGACAGCCGAAGCGTGGGCAACGGAAGCAACGTCAATTGGACGCATCCATTTAATAAGGAAACGGTCGCGCGACAGTCGCGCGTTTGTATCGATGCAGTCGCGATACTGTAGCGCGTTAGCATCACTACTGTATCGCGCTGCAAATGCGACTAACGCGGGTTAGTAGTGATGCAGTCGCGCGTTTCGTAATCGCGCGACTGCATCGCGACAAAAAGTCGCGGTGGGCGAGGGGCCTAAGGCGAGGGCGCTCCCTCGCCTTAAAAATATAACTTTACGCCTCATAGCTTATTTGCTATTACACTATTGACATTTTAAGTGTAACTTAAACAATTTGCTAGTCTTTTTCTATTGACGAATATAGTATATGTGCAAGAAATATAGTATTTAAAGTAAAGGTAAATAAATAGAGAGTCAATCCAAACAAAAGTGCTTGAACAACTAGCAAATACTATTGCTTCATAGAATATTATCCAAAAACCTTCTCTTGAAATAGCCTATTAACAAAAAGGTGCAAACTATCTCCGCATAGCCCGTAAAACTTAAAGACGTGATTCTATAACTTGAAGCGTTATCTTAAACTTAGAACTTCACGAGCAAAAACTCAGTAACGAGAAAGCTAAGCACCCAATTGTGTGTTTGTTTATGACAGTGTTATGTTGGAAGTTTTTGCTCACTTTACATACGTTCGCAACTTTACGGGTCTATCTGCATAACTGTACCTAAATGTTTGCAGTTTATTCGTGGGAACTGTACACTGTTTGTTAACAATCAAGGAGTTATTGTACAGTTTAGATGTTCTATGCTGTTTTTTTATAAATTCACACAAGTTTACTGACAAGCAAATCAAAAAAAAATACTTTCAAAAGTTCCCCTCTAAAAACTTATGGACGGCTGAACCGATACAGCTCCATCGCTAGTAATAAACTTCTTTTTACGTAAAAAAAAACCGCATCTTAATCAGACACACAGATAGATAAACATTGCCTTCAAACTTATAATTTTTTTTTGTCGGGGTTTAAAAGTGTATAAATAAATAAATATATAGGGACAAATTAGGTACACTGATTGAGCTAGCCCCAAAGTAAGTTCGAGACTTGTGTTATGGGATACTAACTCAACGATACTAGATTTTATAACAAATACGTATATAGATAAACATCCAAGACCCAAGACAATTTGAAAAAGGCCATTTTCCAAATTGCCCTGACCGGGAATCGAACCCAGGACCTCTGGGTGGAGGACTAGCATGGTGACCACTACGCCACGGAGGTCGTCGTATGAAAATGTCTAGAAGGAAAAGTAAAAAATGAAAACTCAAATACATTCATGCAAACTTTTTACCCTCTTTTCAACCCCCTAGGGGATGAATATTCTTAAATCCCTTCCAAGTGAACAACAAGCACCGCAGTGGAAAAAATCTGAACTTAATTTGAATCACTTGGCTGAGTCTCGGTCAGTCATATTCAAAGGGTGGTCTTTCAATGCGCCAGAGATTCTAGGCATATGAATGATTGGTCTAGGCATAAAATTTAATGCCGGCCTTTAAGGAAAGGCCTAGGCGGCCCGTTAACAGGCTAACTATATAGATGATGAAGATGAATTGATAAGTGTCCACTCCTAATTGAGCTGGCTGTTTTGTACAAATTTAAAAACGTTGTCTACTCGGATTATTTTTCCGTAAAACGCTCATCCGTATTGTCGGCGAAACTTCCACTGAAGCTGGGTTCTGTTATGAATAAATTAGAAAAGTTTGCCCTTTCGTGGGGCTACGAAGTTGGCGGTTAGGTAGTGCAATAACAGATCCTCTAGTTTGAGGTTCAAACAGACTACTTTGGTTATTCTAGTTCACGTTTGTAGGAAATTGAGAGAATGTTTTTAAATGTAAGATCTTGTAATAGCTATCAAGTCAACAAAGTTTATTGAAATTATTTAAAAGATGTCTTAGCAATCTTCAATATTGTATCAGCATTGTTCAATATTGTAATCAGCATTGTTCAATATTGTAAATATTGAACAATGGTCGTCAAGAAAATTATTATAAAATTTTCGTTTAAAACTTTTGAAACATATTAACTTTTTTCCACATATTGATAAACTACCCATGTGCCTCTCTCAATTGAGAGAGGCCTCTTCCCAGCAGTAGGAGGATCAAGGCTGTGGATGAGTGAGTGAGTGCCCATGTGCTACTTAACTTTGAATGTCGGTGGAGTTAAATTGAGCTGTCTCAATTCCTCTCTTTTCTCTGCAATTCTTGTAATGTTTTAGTTACTGCTTCTTCTTTTAATCAAAGAGCTTGCTCTTGTCGGTGGAGCTAAATAAAACTGCCTCCAAATCTCTCTTCTTTCTGCCATCCTTTTCATGTTTTCGTAGGACCCTTTGTGTACTTACAAGGATAGTAATGGAATAAACCTATAACTTGAGCTTTATTTTTAAGCCCTCGCCCTTTTCTCGGCCAAACATAACAAACTCCCTTGAGGTCACAATGTCTCCGATATCGCAGTAATGGTTATATCGCTGACTGTACCAACTTTACCTCTCCACTGTACTTATATGGACGTTTTCGCCCAAATTTGAAATTGGAACAACTTTGACGTACAGTCAAAAGGAGTTCGTGTTCTTGTTAATAGTCGCTTGTTTATGAAATTTGAAAATGGAACTTGGGTGGAACTCGATTCGAAACGTGAAGGATTATGTGTTTACTTTTATGAAGCCGACGTTTTCGAATTACTGGCTGGAAATGTGTTGTTTGTGAAATGTTGCGAAGTTGGAAATTAATTTGATAAGAAAAGATCTAATTTTGCTGCCGTGTGGTTTCCGGCAGAGTAGAATAGGGCCACTCCAAGTCCTCCCGTGGATGTCGTAGAAGGCGACTTAGTAAATACAAGCTAAACAAAGCTTATAAACAATGAGCCTCTCCAACCCGTATGGCCAGGGAGGATAGTGTAGACCAAGTCCTCTGATTGCTTTGGCCAAGTATGGCTCTGGTTGTACAGAGAGGGTCGTGCTCCTGCAGTGGAGACAAAAAGACCTGATGATGATGTTGAAATGTTGATAGATCTTCCTTTTTGCAAGCCTTAAAAGCGTAGCGTTTGAGGTGAGGGTATTGCATTACTCTCAACTTGTTAGGTTCAAGCATTTTGATTTTTCAATTTGGTTTCACTGCTTCTTCGTCTTTATTATGGCTTAATCTACCTCATAGGGGATAAAAACATTTGAACATAAGGGGTAACCCCCTTATGTTCAAATGTCCAAAACCAGTGCGCAAAACGAACGTTACTGCGAATCCGCGTTTCAGTGTCAAGCAACATTGCACTTTAACGTACGATGATAAAGTTTAATTTGGTTTGACATAGAAATAGGAAGAAACTTAACATCACTAAAAAATAAACAACAAACAGGGTGAGGCGTATTTTATTTAAAAACATAATTAGGTATGTTTAGTTTGCCTTTTTTTAAATATTGAATAGTTATGCTTTTTGGCTTCAATATTTTAATTTAACTTTTATTTAGATTTTAATTTCATAAATTATAAAAATTAGGATAAGGATAAAAAATATACCTTGTATTTTATCTAAACCAAACTAGAAAATACCATGTAGGGTTGGTCAAGGTTGAGTAAGACGCCAATTAGAATCTTCAAATGGTTATATTCAATAACTTACGACTTAAAATATAAGATACTTATTACTATTTTCGTGTGACAAAAATAGTTTATACGTCTGTCAGTGCAAAAAGCTAGGAATTACTCGAATAAAATATTCCTTTTACACGGAAAAAAGATGTTAATACGCTGTATATTAAGTTGGGTCGTTGCTTGGCAACCTTTGTGCCTCCAACGCAGGAAACGTGTCCCAACGAGCAGGGGCAGTGGGGGATAATTGGACGTAATGCTTGTTTACATTATACCGCATTTACAAATTTGTGTTCGTTATTCGCCTCGTCACTCGCATCGCGATTCTCGCGATTGTGTAAATGCGACATGAAGACGCGAATCGCGAGGCGAACCGCGAGGCGAATAGCGAACTCACCGATTACATATGTGTGTTCGTTATTCGCCTCGAGATTCACGCAAATGTGTAAATGTGGCATTAGGTTCGTAGTGTAAATGCAACACAAAGACGTGAATCGCGAGACGAACCGCGAGGCGAAACAAGAGGCGAATAGCGAACTCACTGTTTACATATGCGTGTTCGTTATTCGCCTCCGTTCGCCTCGCGATTTGCACGCATGTGTAAATGCGACACGAAGACGCGAATCGCGAGGCGAACCGCGTGGCGAACCATTAGGCAAACCGCGAGTCAAACCGCAAGGCGAACCGTGAGGCGAACCGCGAGGCAAACCGCGAAGCAGACCGCGAAGCAGACCGCGAAGCAGACCGCGAAGCAGACCGCGAAGCAGACCGCGAAGCAGACCGCGAAGCGAACCGCGAGGTGAACAACGAGGCGAATAGCGAACTCACTGTTTACATATGCGTGTTCGTTATTCGCCTCGTCATTCGTCTCGCGATTCGCGCGAATATGTAAATGAGGCATTAGGTTCGTAAAAAAATTGTAGATTGAGCAAGCTAAATTAATCTACGTGTACTCTCTCTGTCTTATTATAAAACGAGGAGTACTTTTGTTACAAGGTTTAAAGCATCATCCGCCCAAATCAAGTTGGTATCTAGTAAAATGGCACTATCTTAACTCTTCCCTAAGCCGGCACTGGGAGGAATTCCTCCCGACTTCCATTGTTTAAATATTGTGTCTGGTATTGGCGCATCTCAAAGTGTTATCTGTTAATGTCAATTTGATTTGGTGGTGGTTTAAACAGCAACCTTTGTGCCTCCTACGCAGGAAACGTGTCCCGACGAGCAGGGGCAGTGGGGGATAATTGGACGTAATGCTTGTTTAGATTAGGTTCGTAAAAAAGTTGTAGATTGAGCAAGCAAAACCAATTTACATAGACTTTCCGTCTTATTATAAAACGAGGAGTAACGTTGTTACAGTGGCAGATATTTATTCTGTTCTCGCTGTTAGTACTTTACTACTAGTTGTAGTAAGGTAAACTAGTTGGATAATACATTTTTTATACATACATACATACATACTATCACGTCTTTATCCCTAATGGGGCAGCAGAGCATTTTGGGTCTTGCGGTTCTATGCAGAGCCCAGGGCCGCAAGACCCAAAAGCCACTTTTAGCGTCATGGTGGGCGAAAAGATGGAAAAGCAATCAATACAGTGATGGGTTGCTAGCCGCATTTTTGCCCATTCCCTTGATCGGCTTTTACGATCTGCGTGGGAAGAGAAGCAGCTGGTACATTCTAAGTTTTTTTTTTATTTCTCCCAGACCAGCATGGGAGCACATTTTTTATGCATCCTACTAATATTATAAATGCGAAAATGAGTTTGTATATTTGTAGGTTTGTTTGTTTGTTACCACTTCACGCTTCAACTACTGAACCTATTTAGATAAAATTTTATATGGATATAGTTTGATAGCCAGGGAAGGACATAGGATAGTTTTTATCCTGAAATTCCGGACCGAAGCTCAGCACAGCTAGTATTCCCTATTGTTGCTAACTTGAAGCTCGCGGAGGTCCACCGTAACAGCGATACCTGAGATGGCCCACCGGCCTTCGACCGATCGGCCGGCCCTGGTATGCTCTTTTGACCCCAAGTTCCTCTTCGATTCTTTCGACTTGTCTGAGTTAGCGAAGAAATACGCTTTGATACAATTTTTAATGAGCTCGTCGACACTAAAAAAATTTAATAAACTTAACGATACCATTTTCAACCCCCGAAAAAAAGAACGGTGTTATAAGATTGACCCTAATGTCTGTCCGTCTGTGTGTCTGTCTGTAGCATTGTAGCATTGTAGAACTGCCTCCGTGGTGTAGTGGTTAGAGCATTCGGGTTCGATTCCCGGCGGGGGCAACGACTTTGCGTTGTTGTCCTAGTTTGGTCAGGACATTGCAGGCTGATCACCTGATTGTCTGATAAGTAAGATGATCCGTGCTTCGGAGGGCACGTTAAGCCGTCGGTCCCGGTCACTGTCTTTAACATTGTTCGTTACCCAAAACCATGTCAGAGGTCTTTAAGGCGGTTTAAAAACTCAGACACTAGTGTTAGTCACTAACACACACGAAAATAAGAAGATGATTGTAGCTCTCGAATTGATGGACCGTTCGATACGGTTTTTTTACGTGAAAGTAAGTTCCTTTGCGGCTGTCCTACATTAGATGAAAATTGGTTCAGCCGATTGAAATTCAATCCCTCTTGAAATTCGGGTTTTTTTAATTTATCTGGCAAATAATAGATGGCGCTACGGATATCAATTCCGCTTAACATCGGTTGGAATATGTAGTTCCGCCACTTATCACTAGATGGTGTCGTCGGGGGCTTTTTAATTTGCCTGGCAATTAAACTTGTTTAAAGAAAATTTTAAATAGGCTAGGGATCAAACATAGGACCTCCTAGTCACAGACTAACATATTAATCAATACACTTTGGAGTTTCTCCAGAGATTAAAGTTATTTCTTACAGAATGTGCATGTCGCGCCTCTGCTGGCTGCTCCTATACCAGTATGAATCAACTTTTATTTCCCCGCCTTCTTTAGCAGTAGACCAGATTAATAAATTCTCACAACATCATTCTTATCGAATTATTCATTATTATTCGTAAAAGAAAATGAAAGATAATTAGCAAGACTATAGTATATGTAAGATCTATTTGTAACTGTTTCTTTGTGTAAGGACTTGCCTAAATCTTAGCCAATATCATCGGAAATATTAATTAATACCTGCGAATACTAGCTTATGACAATAAATGTCTTTTGAGAAATGATTGTTTTTCGTATATATTTGTAGGGGTTACTCTGTAAAATAATACAATAATAGAGAATATGCACGCATTTTTTTTATTTGATAAAATCCTTATTAACCACAGTAAACAAATATGAAAGAATTTATCAAATATCTTAATCAGCGACGAACCTATGATACTTTAAAGTTTCAATTAGAGAGAGAAGTCCGATATGGACTGGTGACGTCATTATTACATGTCATCGATACATTTTCTATAGAAAATAGCGATTTTGCGAGTGAGATAGACATATTTTCGAAAAATCGCTATATCTCATTCGTTTTTCCACCAATTTTTATTCTGATTTCACTGTTAGTACTTTACTTTTGAATATTTACAAATAAACTGGTTAGATAACACATATTTTTCTCATGCATATTCTCTATTGTCAGGTAATTACGTCCCATTTCTATATAAGATCTAGCAAAATATACTGAAACTATTTTAAGGGTGCGTTCAGTCCAAGATACTGAACAATTTCCCCAAGAAACATATATCGAAATATGAAAAGTAATTCTTAGTCTTCCTTTCAAGTTGACCGAGCAGCTGATTCGAGTTTGTATGAGAATCCAAAAATCATTTTTCATATTTCGACAAACGTTCTTTGGGGAAAGTTGTTCAATATCACGGACTGAATTCGCCCTTAAAATAATTGTAGTGAATTTTGTTAGACCTTATATAAAGCCAAATTAGGATTTATCATCATAAATTATGTCTGTCTGTCCGTCTGTCTGTCATAGCTGAATTTCATGAACAGAGATAGCTAGACAGTTGGAATTTTCAGATTATGTTGCCGCTATAACAACAAATAAAACAAAATAAATATTTAAGTGGGAATACTATTATAAACGTGATTTTTTATAGATAATGGTTCGGAACATTTCGTGCGCGAGTCTAATTGACCGAGCGAGCGAAGCGAGCAAGGTCTACAATTCAAGTTGGGGCGAAAAACACATTGTTTGTATGTATGTTTGTATGTATGTTTGTATGTATGTTTGTATGTATGTATATATGTTCCACGATAACTCTCGAACCGTTGAACTAATTTTGATGATATTAAGAATGAGTGTAGCAACTATTCATAGAATTTTTAAGTTCGTTTGGCATCAAAATCGGTTCAGCCGTTTCTGAGATAAACGCATTTTTGTGAAAATAATTATTGGTCTATAACTTCCGAACCGTTAATCAGATTGGGGTGAAACTTGTCATGTCACTAGATAGTATTACTATATTTAACCGAATAAAATATTTTTGGTCATTAAGCAATTCTTTGAGGAAAAGTAAACTCAAAGAAATTATTTCTATACGACATTATTAGCTTATGCGCGTTGTAGAAATGGATTAAATGAAACAGCACCATCTAGCGGATTCTTGAAGAATTAATAGGCATGTTATTTGGGGCATACCAAGATGTTATCAAACTGATTTTCGCTTATATTTATATGTTTATACATACATACATACATACATACTATCACGTCTTTATCCCTAATGGGGCAGACAGAGCATTTTGGGTCTTGCGGTTCTATGCAGAGCCCAGGGCCGCAAGACCCAAAAGCCACTTTTAGCATCATGGTGGGCGAGAAGATGAAAAAGCAATCAATACAGTGATGGGTTGCTAGCCGCATCGCCTGTTAACATGATTTGCATTTTTGCCCATTCCCTCGATCGGCTTTTACGATCTGCGTGGGAAGAAAAGCAGCTGGTACATTCTAAGTTTTTTTTTTATTCCTCCCAGACCAGCATGGGAAATGTTTATAGGTATAATATTATATATATATATATATATAAATTTATAGGCTATCGTATAATGATGATGAATTGAGTTTGGATTTTAAATTTCCTATGTAACTTATTTAAGATTGCTATATATTTTGCATTTATATGTTTATAGGTATAATATTATATATATATATATATAAATTTATAGGCTATCGTATAATGATGATGAATTGAGTTTGGATTTTAAATTTCCTATGTAACTTATTTAAGATTGCTATATAGTTCATTCAAATGACGATAACTTTTTTTTAGGGAGTGCCTCCGCTGCCGGCGCCGGCTCCTAAAAATATCACTAATGGGAACCGGCGGTTATACTGCATTATTTTCAGTTTTGGCTTAGTTTGATTGATTACTAAATTTAACAATTTTGTTGAGCAAACTTTGGTTCAATCGTTATCGCTGCTTGTCTGTGATTCTGAAGTAGTATTCGTGATTATGCTTCGAACTAAAAAGAGATCAGCGTCAACCGAAGCCCGCGAAGTAGCTTTACGTAGAGAGTTAGAAACTAATGAGAAGCGGCATGAGCATCTTTCGCAACTAAAGGAAGATGGCAGTACTTCTCGTGCCAATAAAATCTCATCAATCGTTTAAATCAAGAAATCTTTCCCAACGTAAAAGGGAGCTTCGTCAGCAAGAAAATTCGGCCGAACGCCTCTAAAGCTTGTGTTCACAGCGTGAGCACGCAAGGGAAGTAATAGAGCATGAACTATTCCCTGAACTTTAAGCGCTTGCACTCAATTCGTGAGCACGCTGTGGAGGTTCGAGAGGAAGAATCTTCACCAGAACCCGGATTCCATTCCACCCATGATCCGGCCGCGGAAGACTGGCCAAGTTTCATGCTCACGTACGCAATTTTCATTGACATTTGCCTAGGCAGTAACTGTGCACAAATCGCAAGGACTTTGAATAAAGTAGTTGTAGATATTAGCGTAAAAGAGTTGGCGACCTTGTGTATAATCGTACATAAGTTGCTCTTTCAAGTTCGAAACGTCTTACGGATATTGTATTTGATCCAGGTTCTAAATTAATTCGTTTTGAAAAAAAAATGAACTTATCAGCTCAGAATAGAAGAAGAAAGAAGGTTGTAAAATCTGAAAAAAAAAACACAGTTCTACTGGATATTAAAATTCATTTTAATCTGAGGGCACGGGAATGCCCCCGCCAAGACGAGCCAAGCGGAGCGCAAGGGCACTACCTACCTTTTCTTGAAATATTTCGTCGTTTTTTTGAACTCTCATAACTTTGGTTTGGATGATGCTAAATAGTTAAAAATTTCAAGATATATTAACACCAATACAGTCATTAAAAAAACAAAGTGTGAATGTCGTAGCTATTATACTTTAGATTTTATTAATGTCTGAAAGCCCCCGATTTCGTCACTGATTCACTCACTGATCATCAAAATTCTTAAGGTACTTCCTGAAGTCCTAGAACGCTGAAATTTGGTATGTATACCTTTCCCCGCGGAATAGGAGGTGGAAGTTTGTAGACGTGTGGCTTGGCCGTTTTATTTTACACACGGTAAGGGCGCATAGATCAAGAATCTTGGCTCTACACGAGATCTGACACTTTTTCTGATTAAGGTGTAGTGTAGAGCTTGTAGGTTTAGAGCGTGTAGTCTTCAGAGCTTGGCTTTATACGAGATCTGATAACTTTTTCACAGGGTAAGCTATGTAGACTCGTCTTGGCAACATTTTTATATGAAAATGTTTTTGGTGGGATTCTATTTTGGAATAATAATCGCGAGGTCTAAGTTCGCGGCGAACCACTAGTAAATAAATAAATACGCTGATTGAGCTAGCCCCAAAGTAAGTTCGAGACTTGTGTTATGGGATACTAACTCAACGATACTATATTTTATAACAAATACATATATAGATAAACATCTAAGACCCAGGACAATTGAAAAAGGCCATTTTCCAACTTGCCCTGACCGGGGATCGAACCCGGGACCTCTGAGTGGCGGACTAGCATGGTGACCACTACGCCACGGAGGTCGTACGCGAGGAGTCTGACTCGCACTTGGCCGATTGTTCTATAATTATCTTCTTGCCCACCATTACGCTAAATGTTGATGTAGCCTTATGGCACTGCGGCTCTGTTCCATGTCTGCTTGTTGCATGTTTGACGACCTCCGTGGCGTAGTGGTCACCATGCTAGTCCGCCACCCAGAGGTCCCGGGTTCGATTCCCGGTCAGGGCAAGTTGGAAAATGGCCTTTTTTAAATTGTCCTGGATCTTGGATGTTTATCTATGTATGTATTTGTTATAAAATATCGTATCGTTGAGTTAGTATCCCATAACACAAGTCTCGAACTTACTTTGGGGCTAGCTCAATCAGTGTAATTTGTCCCTATTTATTTATTAATTTGCTTAGAGCCGCAAGACCATTATGTATAATAAATAAAGATTTTATAGTGTATAGTGTAATCAATCATTTTTTTCATAAATATAAGTAAATGAAATCATAAAAGTCAATAAACCCTTTAACGGCGAACGTCAGATTTATCCGTCGAATATTCAGTAAGAAAATTCATTGTCGGATAAGTCCGACGTTCGCAGTAAACGGGTTAACAAAACAATCATTCTTATAACTATATATAAAATTGTGGAAAATCAAAGACGAAATATTTTTGTACAACACGCAACATCTATGTAATAGATATATGTAAATGTACGTTCCTCCAATTTGTTAATAAAGATATTCTATTCTATTCTATAATTTCAGCGTGTTTTGTCAAACGCAAACACCCGAAAAGTGTTTAATTGCCTAAAATCAATTTACAAGAGCAATAATTGTATCGCTCTAACAATAAATCGCTTTTAGAATTAAACAATGGAGTATCCTGATTTATGCAGCCGACCCTTGCTTTTGTGCCAGTTCCGAAGTTCGGCTATTGTCGGATACTTTCGGTATCTTCGTTACCCTTCGGCCAATTGTTTCCTTAACGATTAGCTTTTCACTGGTTCATGGAGCACAAAGTTTTGCCTCAACCCTTCATCTTTGATCTTTTTGTGCGTTTCAGTTGTTTACACTACTTTCATCAACATGGTGATAATCTATTCGTACAGGCTGACTGGTAAATCACGTGTCGTACTTTAGGGCATAAACGCTGACTTTTCATTGGTTTTGGAAAAAAAAATGTCATATAGTGAATAAATTCCTCTATCCACTATATATGTAATCCAAATTTCTGTATGTCATAAGATAAAATAGTTGCGTAAATGATTTTCGATCGAGACCACGTAGTTATACGCCGGCCTAATGTCGATGACCCCGGCCGGCCGGCGGGCGATGTATGGCGGCGGTACTACTAATTGATCTCACAATTTTACTTTCGAGTTTTAGTCAACATTTTTTGTTTCTGAATTTTTATTTTGACCAGCTAATTAGGTCTTACTAACGATGCCTATGAAGTGGCCTTCGGCTTCAGAACCAATAATAAATCACCGTGTATATTAATGATTATACGTAACGCTGCTGCTCCCATGGTCTGGGAGAAATAAAAAAAACTTAGAATATACCAGCTGCTTCTCTTCCCACGCTCATCGTAAAAGCTGATCGAGGGAATGGGCAAAAATGCAAATCATGTTAACAGGCGATGCGGCTAGCAACCCATCACTGTATTGATTGCTTTTCCATCTTCTCGCCCACCATGACGCTAAAAGTGGCTTTTGGGTCTTGCGGCCCTGGGCTCTGCATAGAACCGCAAGACCCAAAATGCTGTCTGCCCCATTAGGGATAAAGACGTGATAGTATGTATGTATGTATGTATACGTCACGTTAAATAATTTAAACCATATCTTCTTCTGCCTTATCCTTCTTCCATTACTAATGTGGATGAGGGATCGGCACAGCATGTCAGTTCCTTCTATTTTGTTTTATCTCCTGTCAACCCGTCCGTCATTCCCTTAAATTCCTTTCTATAAAATTATAAAACCATAAATTTAATCAAATTAGTGCGCAAAGTTGCTTAATGTTTAGAAACCGCGTTATTAGTACCGTTATAGGAATTATATTATCTTTGTCGGTACGCACTTTCGGTACCAACGTACCTAACTTGGCTCGTTGCGAAACCACATATTACACTTCTTGTTTTTATTTGATAATTTGTCAACTTAAAGCACCTATTGTTATATATTTGGAACGAAAATCGAGTACTGAGTTACACCTCAATACTCAATATTTTATTGCGAACCATAAAGTACGTAAGATGTTAAGGCCATACCCAAATTTTCCGGGGTCCAGTGGCGCCCCCATTTAAAATAAATAATTTGAAAGGAAACGGAGATATCATTTAAAATTGTGCCTTGATCAAGCCCTAAATTATCCTTTAAACTATTTTATGAACTACAGTTTATAGTCTAAAGTGAGAACGTGAAGCTTTTCTATGCACATTAGCCAAAAGTGGCCGTTTTTCGCAAATGTGCGTAGTAAAGCTTCACGTTCTCGCTTTTAACTATAAAAAGTAGTTTAAAAATGCTTTGAATAAGTATCTAGAACTGACCAAGTTCTAGATACTTATTATTACTTAGACACAATTTAAAATGATATCTCCGTTTTCTTTGAAACGATTTATTTTAAATGAGGGCGCCACTGGATCCCGGAAAATTCAGGTATGGCCTTAACAATACAATTTAAGATCATTTATAATTTATTTTAATTTTATTTTTTTATTATATATTCACCTTTTCAATATGTTTCGTAATTTACCAGTCAGCCTGTATATTTTAATAAACTGACGTCTTACAAGGGACAAACATGACGGCTAATACAATAATTTTCTTACGGTGAAATTGTTAAATGGTTAACTCACGAAATAAAGTAGGAAAACCTGACTAGTTTTCGATCGATTTACCTGGACGATCATACAATTTGTTATCATTTAAGTAGCAAGAAATAAACTACATACGTCAGAGGCCTACCTAATTTTTTTTTAACGCAGCTGGTGGAAAGTGGCCTCCTTATTTTAGCCGCTTTGTACACTGCTGGACATAGGCCTCTCAAGGATTTCCAAATTAATCGATTTAGAGTTACCAGTGCCTTCCATCGACCTTGGTCAAGTTATCTGACCACCTTGTAGGTGAGTAAGTTTGACGACTGCCATACAATGATGACAGCTAAGACCAACGGCTTATACCTGCCGTCCGAAGCACGGAGCTTTTTACCACTAGAATGGTCACCCATCCATACGCACATTGTCACTTTTGCGAAAGCAACTAAGTTGCTAATAAAACGCCAGTAATGTTGGGTGACCTATTCAGTATCCCCGACTACGCTTACTAGATTTTTTTTGTATTGAAATCCGATAAGTAGCTTATTGTAGTTGATTTAAAAACTTTTTGTATCAAATTTTATCCCCAGAAATCCTAATCATATTTCAACCGCCGCATACGCCTTGTTTCATATTTGCATCACGTCGCAGATGCAATCAGCGGCGGATTAAACCGAGATTGCAGATAGGAGTTGTGCTTTGATTAATACCAAAGGTGGCCTGAGAGAATCCTAACGTGATCTCATTTAGATCATATTTGTAGAAAAAAACATTATCCTTCTATCAATTTCATTACTGGGGCTGATTTGGTAAACCCAAAAATTTTGATCAAGCAAGAAAGTGCTTAGCATCCTGGCCGCCTTTTGCACATGTTCTAGTTTTTTCATCATCATTTCAGCCGCATAACGTCCACTGCTGGACATAGGCCTCTCCCAAGGATTTACAAAATAACGGATCTTGAGCGGCTTGCATCCAGCGTCTTCTAGCGACCTTGGTCAGGTTGTCAGACCACCTTGTGGGTGGGTGTCCTATCCTTCGCTTGCCAGTACGTGGTCGTTATTCGAGAACCTTTTTGCCCCATCGGCCATCGGTTCGTCGCGCTGTGTGTACCTTATCCGCTAGGCTATATCAGCGACTTTAGTTCTTCTACGAATTTCCTAATTTCTGATTTGATCACATAGAGAAAAACCGAGCATAGAGCATCTAGTTTTTGAAGACATAAATTATATCGCGTATTTATTTCTTGTGCAACATGGTACTTTTTATATTGCCCCATAACCATAACACAAGTCTCGAACTTACTTTGGGGCCAGTATAATTGCTATGTATCTCTTAAGATAATCACGGGTCTTTTCACCCCGGTCCTTTGAGAGAGGAGGAGATGTATCTGATCCAACATGTAGAGGGCCCTTTGGACAAATTGATTTCATGTGCAGCTCCCGCCAAATCCCATTCCTATACCTACCTACGAATAGGTTACAGCAGAAGAAAAATCGATTGCTAGAAAAAGGGAAAGGTTTATAACAATATACGTCACTTTTTATTTTCTCTGCAGAATTACGACCCTCTCCGTACTGCCAGAGCCATAAGTTGGCCAGAGCAGCCAGAGACTTGGCCTACACTCTCCTCGCTGGCCAGACGGGTTGGAGAGATCTCATGATGTTTATAAGCTTTGTTTAGCTTATATCCCAAGTCGCCTTCTACGACATCCTCGGGAGGATTTGGAGTGGCCCTATTCTACTCTGCCGAAAACCACAAGGCTTCAACCATAACAAACGGCAAATATGAAATAAATAAGTTAAATTAAATGTATTTAAACGCGCATTCCTACGAGTACACCTTAAACCACTTATTCAGAATGCAACAGCGGGTCAAGTTTATGTTCGCCCTGGCGTGTAGCGATTATTTTTTATCCCCGATAGTTTCGAGTTTTACTGCCCTTTGAAGAGACGACCGCGATCTGTTTACGTAGTTACGCTTTTGTGTGTTCGAGAGGGTGTTGTATCTTGGTTAGTTATATTTTATGCCTCATTCATGCTGTAGGTGATTTTTTTACATGACTTTAAAAGGATTCTTTTCGCATTTTATGTACCTAGCTGATGCCCGCGACTACATCTGCGCAGTATTTTTATAAATTTTAGCCTATGTGTTATTTTGATGTATAAGCTTTTACGTGAAAGAGTAACAATCATCCATCCATAATACTTACAAACTTTCGCGTTTGTCATATTAGTAGGATAATAATTATTATTATCCTACTAATATGACAAACGCGAAAGTTTAAATGTCGGTTTCTTAAGTTGGTTGTTTAAGTCTAAATGTGGGTTGCAGGATAGGTGTATTATACACCTATCTTGCAACCCACATTTAGACTCTGTATTACCCAGTTGAATGGTAGACAAAGCTCGCATCTCTGACTTTAGATTTAAGACTTCCATACAAAATTTTAGCCCAGTCTTACTGGATAACGTACCTTCTGAAGCATGGAGGAGCACGAGAAATATTTATTCCACTTGTCACCCATCCAGATACGGACTACACCCTGGGTTAGTAATACGTACTTCGACCGGGCCACCGGGCTCGTCTTCATCATCAGGTCTCTTTGTCTCCACTGCAAGAGTACGACCCTTTCTCTACTACCTGGACTGGTTGGAGAGGTCTCACGATGTATATAAGCTTTGTTTAGCTTGTTCTTCTTATCGTGTGTGCTAGTGACTAACACTAGTGTCAGAGTTTTTAAGGCCTCTGACATGGTTTTAGGTAACGACCAATGTCAAAGACAGTGACCGGGACCGACGACGGCTTAACGTGCCCTACTTATCAGACAATCAGGTAATCAGCCTACAATGCTCTAACCAAACTAGGACAACAACACAAAGTCGTTGCCCCCGCTGGGAATCGAACCCGCGACCTCCGGGTATGAGCCGAACGCTCTAACCACTACATCACGGAGGCAGTTTTTAGCTTGTACTTCTAACTGACGAACCTACCGAGCTCCTCTTAAATGATTGGCATGAATGTACTACGTAGGTACCGCAAAAAGATGAAAGGAGGGTTAAGACGGATTTTCCTGCGCACCGTTAAACCATGTATTTGCTTGATTAACCTAATCCACCTTACCGGTAATTGCGCGTGTTTCTTATAAGAATCCTACGTAGGTACGAGGGGAACAATAGGATAACTTAACATGTTCGGTTTTACTGACAATTTAACATGAATATTACTTTTTATGTGTCTGCGTTTGATTTTGTTTTTGAAACGAAGTTGAAACGCGCGTTGCGAAAGGAGGCTCGACGGAAAAAATTGAGAACAAAAGTTGTAACGACACTTTTTGATATAGTTGTAAGCCGTGCGGCGTGCGCGTGTTTCTCTGTCTGTCTCTCTCTCTCCTAATTAATCGAAAGGAACTTCGTTCCATCCGGGTGTCCCTTGATACCTCTCAAGTTTTTTGTATAGTTTTTGTACTACGAATTTATGTATCTTGTCTATAGATTTTTATAAACGCGAAGAGATGGATAACGGAAAAATGTAGAATAAATAAATAAATAAATATATAGGGACAAATTACACAGATTGAGTTAGCCCCAAAGTAAGTTCGAGACTTGTGTAATGGGATACTAACTCAACGATACCTACGACATTTTATAACAAATACATATATAGATAAACATCCAAGACCCAGGACAATGTGAAAAAGGCCATTTTCCACCCTACCCGGGACCTCGGGGTGGCGGACTAGCATGGTGACCACTACGCCACGGAGGTCGTAATGAGAATGCTTTGCACTAGCTGATTTTATGCGCAAATATTAAAACTTATCGAGGCAAGAGTGATCGGTATGAATTTTATTAATAAAATACTTACCGCGAAACTTAATATTTTGACTGACTGGGTAGCGAGAGGCGGAAGTAAACGCAGGAATGTAAATTTATCGGTTTTTTATTGTTAAAAATAAAGATAAAAGGGAACTCTGCGAATTTGACTAAGTATAAATATTTAGTACATTCAATTGGGCACAAAAATGCAAAGTAAAATATCAGTAGTTTAGTCATAATCTTAAAAAATTGTACAAAAAGGAGCTCTAGATTTTTTTTTATTTAGATGAGTTTATGAGATCTTGTGACTAGATTCTTAAACTAAAACTTTAATTTTCTTCAGATTTTTAAACACTATTTTCTGTCTTTGATTCTCTATTGCCCTGATCAGCTCTAACTATCTGCGCTGAAAAAGAAATATCTGGGTGAGCCTTTTCTACTAGTCAACCTACAGGTGGTGTTCACATGCTAACATTTCGGAAATATGTGCAAAACCTTTAATATTTAAACTGAAAATACTTACTTACAAAATTGCATACTTGAATTCAATATTGATTTGTGTTTTTTCAGGTAAGTTCCCGATGTAATCCCGTCATGGATCTTTCATCAACAGGATTTGTACTACACGCCTCATCAGTGGAGATCAGTGAGTGTTGTTTGAGGGGTATCAGAAGGGTGGCTCCCTTGATATTTTAGTTGATGTTATATAAATTGTTATGCATATTTCTTTGTAAACAATCTTTAAATAGAGTTTTGATATCAATAAGAAAGGTACAGTTTAGTGACAGACAGACAGAAGAACAGTGGATTCTTAGTAATATGGACCCGTTACACTTTGGGTACAAAACGCTATACATGAAGAAAATCCATAAATTACCTAAAAATGTCCTTACTAATTATATATAATTTGTATATTTGTTTGTTTGTTACCTCTTCACGCTTCAACCACTGAACCTATTAAGATGACATTTGGTATGAATATAGTTTGAAACTCAGGGAAGGAAATAAGATAGTTTTTATCTCGAAATTCCCACGGGGAGCGAAGCCCACGGGCACAGCTAGTCCTACTAATATTATAAATGCGAAAGTGAGTTTGTATATTTGTTTGTTTATTACCTCTTCACGCTTCAACCACTGAACCTATTTAGATGACATTTGGTATGGATATAGTTTTAGGGAGTTTGATACCCAGGGAAGGACAGAAATTCCCACGGGGAGCGAAGCCCGCGGGCACAGCTAGTTGAAAACAAAAATAAAATGCAATACAATTATGACGCAAAACGTAATCGGCTCAGCAAACAAAGGGTGGGATTATGCTCCGTGCTATTGTTGTTTCTGAACACCCTGTGTTGTGCAAACAGTATTGTTTCTGTGTACTTTTTTAAAGTAGAAAAATACATTTTTATTTACTCTATAAAAAAATAGAGGGAAAGCAACATGCTTATTAAATTTACATTAAAAATGTAAAAATCACATTATAAATAATTTTTTAACAAAAAAAAACCGTTTCTATTTTTTTTGGGAGTTTCTTCCATATATCCAAAGTTAGCCATCATATCTTCACCAAATTAATATTGTTTTGGTGTAACTTTTGGCTATGAAAAAGATAAGAAAGTTAAAAAAATACACACTGTGTGACGCGAGACGATATCGTGTGCGCGTCGTATCGTAACTGAGAGGTTTTGTTACGAAAAACTTAAAAGTAAAAAAAATATTCACACACTGTTTGACGCGATACTAGACTATGTGTGGGGGCGATATCGTATTCACATCTCAAGTCACATTCTCCCTGAAGCCCTCCTGATGGGATCGCAATATGTCAGCCATTAGCTGACTTTTAAGTAAGTAACCCATATCTTACTATCTTATCTTACTATCTTACTTCTTACTATCGTACTATCTTACTATCTTACTACTTACTAATATTATAAATGCGAAAGTGATATAAATTTCTCAGCAAATATCAGAAATTTAGAACTGATACTAAACGCTTTCCCATTATTATTGTGATCAGGATACGATTGGTTGATCTTTATCACACAAATTTGGGAGTAGTCGGCTTTTTCCGACTTCACTGCGTGAGTAAAACCATTTTTATAATTTTTTGTTCTGTCATCTCACCGTTTTGGAATATTTAGCTAAGTCTCACGTTGGTTTAAATATTACAACACAATTATTAAACGTGCCAAAAGACAACTAAACAAATTTACCTAACGGTAACAACGTTTCGTATAATGATGTATACATATTATACAATAAAGTAATAATCCGCAACTCGCCTAAGCGGATATACCGAAACTCATTAAAATCGGAGACGGGATTTTGGTGTGTTTAAAGCATCCGACGCGACATTGGTTCGACCGTGAGCCACACAAATAAGTGAGCACAATTTAAAAAAAAAAAACTTGAGAGGTGTCAAGGGACACCCGGATGGAACGAAGTTCCAGAGAGAGAGAGACAGACAGAGAAACACGCGCACGCCGCACGGCTTACAACTATAGCAAAAAGTGTCGTTACCACTTTTGGTCTTAATTTTTTCCGTCTACCCTCCTTTCGCAACGCGCGATAAGGAACGTCGTTCCAAAAAACTGAGTGTCGTGAATTAATGAATGGATCGTCGCTTTTCGTCAGAAACGCAACTGTTCAAATAAGCATCTCGTCATCTCTCATGATGGACTCGCAACTTGTCAGAAACGCAACTCGACAGATACGCATCAAATAAGAAATAGGTAGTAAATAACTTCATTTTTTTAGTTGCATATATGCATAATGACTACAAGTTTTTAAATTCTATTTATTTTATAATCTTATACTTTCATGTAACAAACTAATTAAATCAAACAGTTCTATATTTGTTTAAAGCATATTGTTTGTTTAGTAAGTATATTCTTTCATTGAAGTTTTATATTACTGAAACTGTTGAAACTTTACCCCTTAATTACATAATTCCTCGTAAGTCGTTTAAAAAAAAAAGAATTTTCCAAATCGAGCCAAGCCTTTTTAAAAAATCGGTGAACATACACAAAAAAAGATCGCGACGGATTGATACCTTTCTCCTTTTTAAGAAGTCCGCTAAAAAAATATACTTTTTTCTTTTATCTCAACACTAGAGCTGTGCCCGTGGACTTTGCTCCCCGTAAGAATTTTGAGATAAAAACTATCCTATGTCCTTCCCTGGGTATCAAACTATATCCATATTAGATTTTATCAAACTAGGTTCCGTGGTTAAAACGTGAAGTGGTAACAAAGAAACTCATATACAAACTTACTTTAGCATTTATAATGTTAGTAGGATTTGAAATTAAAAACTAACAAAGATAATTAATAATCGTTGTCCTATCGTCTTGACTTGTAAATATCCCCAAGCTGTACGGAAGTTGCACCTTTCAATAATCTCGCTTTTTGTTTTATTAAATTTAAATTGGAATTCAGTTTGAGAGGAATACGTGTTCATTTTAAAATAATGTTGTTCTACGTATAACGAAGCGAAACGTAATTTTAATTTAAAAATATACAGTTCTAAGTGGGTTTAGAAAGATTTCTTATTCGTGTTCCATTTCTTAGTGCCGTATGATAGCGTCTTTTGAAACACCATGTCATGTACAGTGGGCCACATAGAAAAGTATACCACCAATAGTACAATTTAATACTACAAATAGTGTGGAGGTAGTATACTTTTCTCTGTGACCCACTGTACATAATATTATAGTCTGGAAAACAAGTAAAAGTAACTGAAAATATGCCATCAGTTTCTTTTCCAGCTAAAGAGGTTACTCCAAAAGCGGTACGCAAAACGGACGTTACTGCGAATCCATGTTTCAGCGTCAAGCAACATTGAACACTAATGTATGATGATAAAGTCTAATTTGGTTTGACATAGAATCGTACGACTAACGTTTTATTTTAAGGAGTAATCCCGTAGGTACCTTGGTCCGTATTCACTTGATTATCTGACTCCAAAGATATCACCGAAGCTACGGTATGTTTAAGTGGCTAAGTGTCTGTCTAGGTGTACCTAACTAAGATAAAGATAAAATTTCTTTATTTCAAATATAGTAGGTACAAAGGCGGACTTATCACTAAAGTGATTTCTTCCAGCCAACCTTTGGGTAAAGAAGACTATAAAGATGTAGGGGAGTTGGCGCAGTTAGAGTATTACAGTGTAAAAAAATACAAGTTCAGAAGGTAAAGTCAACAACACTGTATACTTTTCTATATTTCAGTTCACAGTGATTACACATACACGTTACACAAATAGTCACTAGTTTTGGCTATGCGGAGAAACAGACAAACTAAAACGCGGAAAGCTATCTGAGGACACTTGTGTTCACGATTACAAGAGCGATCCGCGTCGTCGCATCGAGGCACAAGGTTAAAAACGCTTACTTGCATATGTGTCCCTACAATCCCTACAATCAAAAAAGCCTAGTTAGCCTATCGAAGATCTGTATTATGTCAAGGCAATGCGGCTAGTAATGGCAACTAAACCCTTTATTAATTCCCTTCTACCACCTTCTATAAACCAACACGCAAGACTCCAGAGGGCTTACTCCATAAAACAATATGTTAGTTGTACGTTCGTGACGTCCTATTTCGATGTCGAACCAAATTAGACTTTATCATGATACGTTAGTACTCCATGTTGCTTGACACTGAGAAGCGGATACGCAGTATTGTCCTTCTTGCGTATCACTTTTGGAGTAACGCCCTAGACAATTTGAAAAAGCCATTTTCCAACCTGCCCTGACTAGGAAACGAACCCAGAACTTCAGAGTGGTGGACTAGCGTAACAAGGTACGCAATGAAGGTCGCCAACAGGTAGTTAGGTCGTTGGCTTTCTACAAGCCTCATATTAAAGATTCATTGTCTCCGTAGCCTGCAGTAACCCCTTTAGTTAAATGGGTCATAATGGTTCACGTAATAATTCATGTAATTGCAATTTCCAAGTATAATTTAGTTGAATTGCAATTTCCATTCCTATTTCGGTACAGCCGAATGGCAGAAATACATTTATAGTTTCAAAAGACGATAATGTACGTAGTTTAGTTGATATTTTAGTCATCATCAGGTCTTTTTAGTCTCCACTGCAGGAGCACGACCCTCTCTGTTCTACCAGAGCCATACTTAGAGCAGCCAGAGGACTACACTACTAGCTTACACTGTCCTCGCTGGCCAGACGGGTTGGAGAGGTCTCATTGATGTTTATAAGATTTGTATAGCTTGTATTTCCTAAGTCGCCTTCTACGACATCCATGAAAAGCCTTGGAGTGGTACTATTCTACTCTGCCGGAAACCACACGGCATGATTAATGTAACATGCTAAATGCATTTAAGCCACTAACACGATCAAAAGATATGATGCGTAAGGTTCAATTTCGTTTGGAGAAATTTACTTAGTAAAATACTATGTGCTATGTACGATTATTTTTGTTTCCTGAATGTTATTGACCGAGCGAGCGAAGCGAGTGAGGTCTCTAAATCGAGTTGGGGGCGAAAACACATTGTATGTATGTATGTATGTATGTATGTATGTATGTATGTATGTATGTATGTATGTATGTTTGTACCGCGATAGCAGCCGAACCGATGGTTCGATTTTGATGAAACTTGGTAGGCATGTAGGAAACATCGATAAAATTTTCAAGTTCGTTGGGCATCAAAATCGGTTCAGTAGTTTTTTAAATATTAATAAAAATGTCCATGATTATGTAGCAAACGAAACCATAGCGCGTTCTAACTTTGGATACCGCCATCTAGGGGTTATTTAGGAAACTGAATTGCGAAAAATAATCGCGAGGTCTAAGTTCGCGGCGAACTACTAGTTTTAATTTAATTATTATATAGTAGTTATTATACAGCCCGAGGTATATCACTTCCACGTTGTCTTTTACACACTAGTAAACTAGAGTCTTACAGATGCAAGTGCCATTTTTGGAACGCGGAGTCAACCAAGCGAATGGGATTTCATTCAAAAAACCGTTCGTTTAGTGACTAGTCGTCTAAAAAATGGCACCACGGAGCTCAGGAACTAAGCCATTCGACCACCTTTGCTTCCAACATGAAAATGCACACAAACTCGAGCAGTCCATAAAACGCGTAATATTCCACAAGGGTTTATTCACGTTTATTAAGCCATCGATCACCGATATTAAAACTTAATGGTCTACGGCCAGCGTAAATGGCTTCCCTCACATGTTTTTAACATGTTAATATTATAAATATTCATGTTTTCTGCTTCAATATTCAAATCTGTTAAAAGTTTGATTCGAAATTTAATTCAAATATATTTTTGAACGTAGCTTTGGACAATTATCTGGTTACTAGGTTGTCAGACGACCTGAGTATGGTTAAAAAAAATGAAAATGTTGCAGATATAATAGGTAAATTTTGAATTTTTGGACAAGGACTTTAATAAGTCTTCTTCCGACTAGAATAATAATGATGATTACAACTACGATCCTAGAATCGAAATATTCCTTACTAGCTGAAGCCCGCGACTTCGTTCGCGTGCACTTTATGTCTCTGGAAAATGCTCATCAGGCCGAACAACTTTTACTAAGGCGACATTTTTATATCTCTTATAGTTTAGCGGGACCATTATGGTTCTGCATCAGGCGTTTCATTTTCCAAAATCATTTATACCCTATATGTTGCCCAGGCTTAATAGCTATATAACAAAAAAAGTTGCATTCGAATCCGTCCAGTATTTCCGGAGATTAGCGTGTACAAACAGACAAACAGACATACAGACAAACAGACAAACAGACAGACATTTTTTTTTAAATTCTTACTCTATTACTATGTCTCCATCGCACCCAATAACTATCACTCATAGCAAGAGAAATATTAATAATGCCAGTAAGAGACATCTTAATTTTAGGAAGTGTAAAGTCGAATTAGTTAAAGCGGAATTACGAGGCATTGATTGGCCTGGCATCTTAAATAATGCAAATATTGACGATGATGTCTCAGTTTTTTATGACGTACTTTTTGGTATAATAAAAAAACATACGCCTCTAACAAGAAACTCCTCGTGCAATTATCCTGTCTGGTTTACCCAATCTTTAATAAAATGCCTTAATGAAAAAAACAAATACCACAAACGTTTTAAGAAGTTTGGTAATCCTCGTGATTATGATACATTTGCTTTGTTACGTGCTAGATGCAAAACTTTGATCAGCGAGTGTTATGCTAATTTTATCGATTCCGTCGAGATCTCTCTTAAAGATAACATGAAGCATTTCTGGTCGTATGTTAAAAACAGTAGGGGGGGCACAACTGTATCGCATACAATGAGCCACAATGATAAATCTTCTTCTGACCCTGAGTCGATATGCGAGATGTTCTCTCAGTACTTCAGTTCTGTTTTTGAAACGCCTGTCTCGGGTGATAACTTTGATCCCACATTCTTCACGCCTAAATGTTCAGGCACATTGAGCAACATCGACATATCCCTTAATGATGTTCTGGACTGTATGAAACGTCTTGATGCAGGTAAGTCTGCAGGTCCTGATGGGCTTCCACCTTCTTTTATCAGGGCTTGTTGCGATGAGCTGAGTGTTCCTGTTCATTTATTGTTCTGCAAGTCTCTTAATACTGGTGTATTCCCTTCGCGATGGAAGTTGGCACATGTGGTGCCAATTTTTAAGTCTGGTGACAAGACACGGTGTTGTAACTACAGACAAGTAAGCATCTTGCCCTGGTTTGCAAAAATGTTGGAAAGTATGGTATACATATCGCTCTTTAACCATGTAAAACCCTTCATCTCGCCTAAGCAGCACGGTTTTGTCAGCAACAGATCTACAATTAGCAACCTACTGGAATACAAGAACTATCTGTGTTCTGCTTTCGCTAAATGTGAACAAACTGACTCAGCATATACCGATTTTACTAGCGCATTCGACAAAGTGCAGCATTCTATCTTACTTATCAAAATGTCGGGATACGGTGTTCACGGCAGTCTGCTTCGCTGGCTTGAGTCATACCTATCTAATAGAAGTCAACTAGTTGCCTTGAAGGGATACAATTCGTCAACCGCTGCAGTTACCTCAGGGGTTCCACAGGGCTCTAACCTCGGGCCCTTGCTGTTTATTCTGTTTATTAATGACCTCGTTGATTCCTTGTCATGCCCTTGTCTTATGTATGCGGATGACCTCAAGGTGTATACTGTGGTTAAATCGAACAGTGATTGTGAAATGCTTCAGAAAGACCTCAATATTATCTCGCGTTGGTGTAAATATAACTGTATGTCTCTGAATGTTTCAAAATGCTTTATTATTACTTTCACGTCTAAACGTAATATACTGTGTTATAATTACTCAATAGATGGCAAAACGTTAGAAAGAAAATCTGTTATTAAGGATCTTGGTATTCTGTTTGATGAAAAACTTACATTCAGGGATCATTATGATCACATAGTGAGTAGAGCGAATTCACTTCTTGGATTTGTAGCCAGAATTACAAAATCCTTCAAAAATTCCAAAAGTGTAGTGACTCTTTGGTGTAGCTTAGTGCGTAGTGTACTGGAATATGGCGCAATAATTTGGTCTCCATTTTACCAAGTACATTGCCAGCGAATTGAGCGGATACAGAAAAAGTTTTTGAGAATTCTCAGTTACAGGTTTGGTCTAGGTCGCACCCTGTCGACGTACTCCGAAAGATTAGAAAAATTTAAATTTAATTTAAAGTCTCTAGAAACTCGTCGTAAGCATATGGACTTGTTACATTTGTATAAAATTGTTCATTCTATTATGGACAATTCCTCATTACTATTGATACTTAACTTTAACACTCGTTTTATCACGCGTAATCCCCAAATCTTCCGTCTAGCAGTGCACAGGAACAATACTTCATGCTATAATCCTATTACTCGCATGTGTAGGCTGTATAACGAGCTTGCTGAGAACGATGAACTCGACATCTTTGGTTCAAGCTTCGGCAGTTTCAGATTGACGGTTGTCAGTCTGGTCCACTAGTTTGTAAACCCTCATTGATTATAACAGTTTTATATGTATCCTTGTATTTTATATTAAGTAGGTATATTATATTAATTTTTGATTTAATTTTATATATTATTTTAATTTAATTTAATTTGTTTTAAATGTTTAATAATCTTTACATATGTTTACGTTAGGTCATTTGTAATCTTGCTGTGTGCGTATGTTTTGGGCTACAGTCCAGTCTTTTAATATTGTATGTATTAATATTTGTGTTTATGATTGTAACCTGTTTTACGTACCTAAATAAATAAAATAAAATAAAATAAAATAAAATATTTTTTTTGGAAATATATTTAATGTACAGACACGCTTTTTTTACTGTTTTATTATATGTATAGATAGATAGATATAGATGTAGTTATTAACGTGAGATGGAATCTAGCTATACATGTGATAAAACAGTAAAAAAATGTGTTTGTATATTGAATTTGGGAATATGGGGCGATAGAGATATAGTAAAAGAGTAAGGATTTAAAAAATATATCTGTCAGTTCGTCTTTTTGTCAGTTTACACACGCTAATCTCCGAAAATACTAGACGGATTCAAATGAAACTTTTTTTATATATAGCTGGTAAGCCTGTGCAATATACAAAGTATAATTGTTTTTTGGAAATGGAACAACTGATGTACAAACATAATGGTCTTAAACTATAAGAAATATAAAAATAACGCCTTAGCAAACGTTGTTCAGCCTGATGAGCACTTTCCGGAGTCATAAGTCCACGCGAACGAAGATGCGGGCTTCGGCTAGTTTACGATAAACAAAGGTAACTTACCTATTAAAAACAAAAGGGCATGTAATCAAAAATTTACCAAGGCTAGAACAAAAACCCTAACCCAACCACCCAATAGCAGAATTACAGACTCAGCGATAATGTCCATAGGATTTGCTAAAAAACTTACGTACAGCCAAAAATGGCCGACCCGGGAATTTACGAGAGATCGCCCTACGTCCGACGCGGACAAAGTACCCGCAAGTACCGTCGACAGCACAAGTGGAACGTAAAGTTAAGAATTCGCAAAAAAAATTATACAAATTAATATTGACATGGGTTAACGGGAGTGAAGATACCATATAACTCGATTCCTTATAGCGTGCCGTAGGGATATATCATCATTATCAGGTTTTTTGTCTCCATTGCAGGAGCACGACCCTCTCTGTACTACCAGAGCTGTACTTGGCCAAAGCAGCCAGAGGACTTGGCCTACACTCTCTTCGCTGGCAAGACGGGTTGGAGAGGTTTCATTGTTGTTTATAAGCTTTGTTTAGCTTGTATTTCCTAAGTCGCCTTATACGGTCCACGGAAGGACTTGGAGTGGTCCTATTCTACTTTGCCGGAAACTCCACCGCATCCTTATTTAGACTTTATTTTTATTATGAACAAATATATGTACTTAATTCATCTCAGCACTCTGCGCCTTATAAACATATTTTCATATTTCGTTGAGTGCACATACACAAACATTAACGAATAGTCATATTTAACATACACAACAAATGTTACTTTATGTTGTTTAAGTAAAGGTACTTAATGAAAATGCCCGGGCAATTTGTGTAGGAATGTTTTAAGCTATTGCATAGCTTCTATCGCGGGCCTTGAGCGCGGGGACCGAATCTAGAAATTCCGTAACGAAAAAACCTCACGCTCCCCACTCCGCCTACCATGTAGGTTGCCGCTTCGTCTCCGTCGTCCGTTTGCGACGTTGCCGTCCTTCCTTGTATCGAACCACCTTGCAATAGCTTTACCGCGGCAGTCCCCGAGTGCCACACGTCTTTTTTTTTTTTCGCTTTTTGTCTGTTCTTTTATTATCATTGTAATATAGTGATCTAGTATAGTCTGTGGTTTGATTTATTACGGATATGACCCTTCCACATTGTATAGATATAAGTACATCAAAGACCCAGGACAATTTCAAAAAAACCATTGTCGCAAGTTGCCCTGACCGGGGATCGAACCCGGAACCTCTAGGTGGCGGACTAGCATACGCCACGGAGGTCGTCAAAATGAATGACAAAACTTAGAACCTACATACATTTTTCTGCTGACCGTATCAACTAAATCCTACTGGTATTTTTATTTTAACTCATCTACTAGCAGAGGGCGGGCCTCATACGTTATCCAGAAGCGTATATAAATTGAAAACATTTTAACGTTATACACTGGATAGCGCTGTGAATAATGTTTATATCGCGTTACGAATGCTCAATTAAGCGAGGTATTTTACGAATGGTTGAGTTTGGAATATTGATATTTGAGTAAAAATAAAAACGTTACATATTCATTGGAATTTACGTATGGATAAACGTATATCTATAAGTATGGACCAATATTACCTGGATATTGAATGTATATCTATAAGCATAGATTTAGAAGGTATAAGATGGATATAGAGCATTGTAAAATGTGACCAGAAACTAAATATTTCTGTGTAACTTTTTATCAGTTGTATTTGTACCTAATAAACAAACTATGGGTAAAGCAGTACGATACCATCTTTCCAGTATAAGATAACTTATAAATTAACACAGTTTACAATTTGGAAAATCAAATTTTCGTGTAACGATGTTCGAGCCAGGGTGACAAAGGCTGACATGTTTTGTATGAAAACTTGTCTCATTGTCAAATTGATGCTATCTCTTTTGCTCTTATAAAGATGACACTTATCATATTATCTGTCGCACTCGGCTAGTGTGTTCTTTTTACGCAGTAAAAAAATTCTACTTCTATGTCTATAAGTATACGTTTCCTAACTAATATTGTAAATGCGAAAGTGAGTTTGTTTATTTTGTTTGTTTGTTACCTCGTTGTGGACGAAGGATATAGGGTACTCTTTATCCCAAAATTCCCACGGGGAGCAAAGCCCGCGGACACAGCTATTTTATTATCAAATATAGCATCATTAAGTTAAAACCCAGAGCTTTCGGTTCGATCCCTGGTCAGGGCAAGTTAGAAAATGGCCTTTTTCAAATTGTCCTGTGTCTTGGATGATTATCCGTGTAAGTATCTAGTTATAAGATATAGTATCGTTGAGTTAGTATCCCATAACACAAGTCTAGAACTTACTTTGGGGCTAGCTCAATCAGTGTAATTTGTCCCCTATATATTTATTTATTTATATTACAATTTTTAACTTAATTTTGGGCTAGCTCAATTAGTGTGATTTGTTCTTATATGTTTATTATTTCTTTATTTATTGGGAATGGTTTACCAAATTAATGCGCGTTTCTAGCACCCTTGGTCTTTTTTTCAATAATTACTCTTAGCAGTAGTGAGCAGACGACTGAGAAAGGAGGAGGGAGCAGTTTGTACATAAAACCATTTTTAGCATTAAGTCCGCCATTTGTTAAAAGTATATTTGTACTTTGGAACAATAAAGTTTTATAAAATAAAATAAATAAAATAAGTCCTAATGGATAGGAGAATGTAAATTATGTGCTGATCTTCTATAAAAAAAAACAAGTAATATACTTATGCGTGCAAAATTTCAGCTCAATCAGAAACTGGGAATTGGGTCAAATTTAACTTGCAAGATTTGATTTCAGACAGACAGACAGACAAACAGACAGACAACGGGACATGTAAACTAAATAATATTACCCCACTTCTTTGTGGGGGGTTACAATCAACAGTATCTGTATTGTTTAGTTTTATTATATGAACATAAATACATATAATAAAACTAACAAAAATGTGCCTGTACAATTAAAATATTCCAAAAAAAATTGGGCGATTGATACACAGTAATAGAGTTAGAATTTAAAAAAAAAATGTCTGTATGTTTGTCTGTTTGTATAAGCTAATATCCCATAATATTGAACGGATTCAAATGAACCCTTTTTTGTTATATAGCTGTTAAGCCTGGGCAACATATATATAGGGTATAATTAATTTTAAAAAATCAAACACCTGATGCAGAACCATATTGGTCCGGCTAAACTTTAAGAAATAAAAAATTACGCCTTTGCCAAAGTTGTTCAGCCTGATGAGCATTTTCCGGAGTCATAAAGTCCACGCGATCGAAGTCGCGGGCTTCGGCTAGGTTAACATATAACAGCAGCGGATACCGTACACGGTAGATAAGTAATGTTTGAGCACGGTACTACAACTTTACTTAACGCGAGCTAACTCAAAATTCAATATTCAACACGACATTTTGGTGTAAACATCGCGTGACAGCCTTTGGAGTGTGGTCTAAGTTATGAGATTGCAAATAATTTATGCAGGCGAATGTTAGGTGCAATAGTGAAGTACCTAGTCAGAAAATAACCTTTATCCGATAATTTTAATGTATTGTGGTTTTTATCGGAAATTTCTTTTTAAACTTGAACGAATAAAATACCGAAACTCTAGCATTCTAAAATTCTCTTTTTTTGACTTTTTATATTTCACTTTCTTGTACTGTTAAGTTTTGTTTCATGGAAACTGCCGTTTTTGAAAATACAGTTGGATTTCCTACAAAGTACGCTGACTGGCTATTTCCGCTGCATTACCTGTTTCCGCGTCTGATGGAAGATGATAATCATCTTAATATATTAATATGTAAAGGAATAAATATATAGGGACAGATTACACAGCTTCAGCTAGCCCCAAATAGTAAGTTCGAGGCTTGTGTTATGGGATACTAACTCAACGATACTATATTTTATAACAAATACATATATAGATAATCATCCAAGACCCAGGACAATTTGAAAAAGCCTATTTTCCAACTTGCCCTGACCGGGGATCAAACCCCGGAACTCTGGGTGGCAGACTAGCATGGTGACCACTACGTATCGGAGGTTGTCAATATACTATAGCTAACAGTCTTAAAAAAGAATAGATAATTTTGTTAATCACCATGAAAAGAAAATAACTACTACAACTTAATCTTGACAAATGTGTCAATAATATAAAACTGTGGAATCTCACTCAGGCCCGACAAACTGTTTTTGCTTCAACTGTTCAACTTTTGCACTTTTTAACTATACGACATCAACAAGGTGAATGACCTTTACGCACCTAGCAATTTCCACCGACACCGCTTATGCCTTAGCCCCAATACAGTTACTGTTTTGTTGCGTCATCGATCATCTTCACCGCTTTTCGTTCGCGTGGGGTGTCGAAAATTACCTACAGGAAACTACATCGCTACAAAAAATGGCCGGTTCCTCATTCGCTATGGTGTGGATTTTCTACGCAAATTTAGCTTTACGTATAAAATTGAACGATGATTGTCGTGTTCGGGTAAACTATTTATTTTTTCTTTTTAATATAATCACCCTTTTTATTGGCACTTTATCTAGGGTTTTTCTCTTTTTAAAAAGCATTAAATGTTATTTTTTCTTCCTTGTCTAAGTTTATAGAATATCTTTGGAACATGGCACAGTGGTACAAAGTGAACAATGTAAGTGATGTTGTCCAATTTGTACCATTGCTTGTCAAATTATAATATTTTTCCTTCACATACTTCATTCAACATTATTTCCAGTTTTGCATATAATATAATACTCTTTATTGCACCATAAATAAAAGGAAATGCAAAAACAGATAACCGGTCAAGTGCAAGCCGAACTCGTACATGAAGGGTTCCGTACCATTATCTATAAAAAATCACGTTTGCTGTATTCTTTTATTAAATATTTATTTTATTCTGTTTTTAGTATTTGTTGTTAAAGCGGCAAGAGAAATACGTCATCTGTGAAAATTTAAACTGTCTAGCTATAATAAACAGTCTGGAGACAGACAGATGGACAGTAGAGTCTTAGTAATAAATAGGGGTCCATTTTTACTAACACTGATGGCACTGATAGTTTTCATTCTATAATACGCAAAAACAGCATCCCCGATCAACAGGGTTAACTCAAATTAAATTAAATCTAAATCAAATAATGAAATATGATTTAATAAATGAATTGGAATTTTGTCATGTGATAAATATTAACTATTAGTAATTAGTATGTCGATGTGGATATCTGAAAAAAATATTATTTTATTTATTTATTGGTACGGAATCCTAAAAAAGACTAAAATATGAAGCAAAGGTGGACTTATTCTCAATAAGAATTTAAAAATTCGATAATCGACAATCTCTACCAGTTAACCTTTGTGTCGAGCATCTTAACCCTTTATTTTTTTTTTTTTTTTTTTTTTTTTATTATAAGGCACACAAACAGATTACAGACAACATAGAACAGGAGAAATTTGTAAGCATTAGGAGAACAAAACTAGTCAGCAATCCACTACACACACAGCAAGGCCAAATAAATACATGAGAGCAAGTATAATATAACAATATTTTTTACAATACATACAGCTAGTGCAGGTAAGTCATTAAAACAGATAGGTAGGTAATTGTGATAAAGTTTACATATCTAATGAAGCAATAAGTGATCTTTTAAACTGTGACAAACTTGGATTGAAGATATCAAGATCAGCGTTAGATTGTCTCAATTCGTTAAAATCGCGACACATTCTAACTATGGGATTAAAAAAGGATGTGTTATTTCTGTAAACGTCAAGGCGAAAGACTTGTGGGTTTCGTATCGGTCGAGGTGGTCCGTTGAAATTAATTGAAGATAGGAGTTCTGGACAGTCGATGGACGAGTGAATAATTTTATGAAGGCAAATAAGTGCTGAGATTTGTCTTCGTTTATCAAGTTTGGTAATTCCGAAATAATCTAATCTTGTGTCATATGAAGGCAACTGACGGATTAAACCATGTTTGCGACACAAAACTCGCAAAAAACATCTCTGGATACTTTCAATGTTAGCCGAATGCACATTATAATAAGGAGACCACACTACTGAGGCATATTCGAGAATAGGTCGGACTAGAGCGTTAAAAATATAAATTAAACTAGAGTGTCTCTTGAAATCCCTCATGATGCGTGAGATAAAGCCCACCAATTGATATCCGCGTTGAGCCAAATGATCAAAGTGATGTCTAAAGCTTAGCTTTGAATCAAACAATACTCCCAGATCCTTAACCACATTTTTTTCAGATAAAGATTTATCCCTAATATGATAATCATACTGAATCCGGCTTTTTTTTGTTCGTAAATGTAATAGTAAAACATTTATCTACATTTAAGTACATTCTGTTACGAGAACACCATTCAGAAATGTTATCCAGGTCACATTGCAACAAGAGACAATCATTAATTTCGTCTATAGTGCGGAACAACTTCAGATCGTCGGCATACAACAGAGTCTCGCTTGAGATGTGATCCACTAAATCATTAATAAAAATTATAAATAAAAGTGGGCCAAGGTGGGATCCTTGCGGAACTCCAGATGTTACTTGCACTGGATCAGATAGAAATCCCTTTATTGCAACGATTTGACTTCGCCTGGATAGGTAAGATGTTATCCATCTCAGTAAACTTCCATGTATCCCATATGCGGACAATTTAGTAGGGAGTATTGTGTGATTGACCTTATCGAACGCTTTAGAAAAATCTGTGTAAGCAGAGTCAACTTGTTTTTGAGATGCGAATGCTTGACAAATGTAATTTTTGTATACAAGTAGATTACTTGTTGTTGATCTGCCAGAAACAAACCCATGTTGAGAATTGGATATACTGTTTTTGACATGGTTATAGATATGGTCATAGACAAGTGACTCGAAAATTTTTGCCATACATGACAGAATACTAATGGGCCTATAGTTTTCACATTTTGTTTTGTCACCCGACTTATAAATAGGTATAACGTAGGCGTTTTTCCAAATTGAGGGGAAGACTCCGCTCCTAAGTGACTCATTAAAGATAATACAAAGTGGTAAGCTAAGTTCCTCACAACATTCTTTGACAAATAATGCTGGTATGCCATCAGGACCAGGACCTTTGCATGTATCTAACGTTTTAATTTTTTTGATGATGTCATCTCTACTTATTTGTATATTTGATAGTGTTATATTATTTTTGTCAGGCATATTAAAGTTTGATTGACTTGTGTCAGGTTTTTCAAACACAGACGAAAAATATGACGAGAAGAGTTCACACACTCCCTTGGGATCTGAAGCAGTTTTACCACTGTAAGACATAGATTCTGGAATACCTTTGAATGTCGGACGCCCCGAGCGGGCGTCTGATGTATTGTTTTACTATTGTGTCTGCTATGCCGACATTTGAAGGGCTAATATTCATAATATTAAGATTAAGATCTTTTTAAAATCAATATTTTATTCTGGAACTTATTCTCTAGGGAATATAAACCATAGCGAATGGGGAACAGTCCGAAATGAGGCTGTGTCCTGAACACCTGGCGGTAAGTGCTATCGCCTGGATGTATTGCTTTTAACGAAACCTGATAGACATGTATCTGTTTAAAAGGATATCGGGTATAATCTATAGTTGGGTCCCTTTTCCACCTTATTTATTTAAACTTTAGGCCTCGGCGAACATTCTGCGATCAAATTGCAAACGGTCTAAGAAAAGAAGAGGTAGAAAGTACCCGAAGGATATGTATGAAGAGATTGATGAGTGTTGATGAAGCGAAAGAGGTTTGTCAGGATCGTAACAAGTGGATGTCCGTCCATAGTCTCTGCCTACCCCTGTGGGAAACAGGCGTGATATTATGTATACAATGTCCTTTTTAATTAAGTACAAATATTTTAAGGGGTGGTTCAGTCCATCATTTTGAACAACTTTTCCCAATGAATGTATATCGAAATACGGAAAAAGAAATTTTCATTTTCGATAGTAATGATATCACGTGACTACTTCGATTTGTATGAAAACCTAAAATTTTTTTTTCGTATTTCGATATACATTCATTGGGAAAAGTTGTTCAAAATGATGGACTGAACCACCCCTTGAAATATTTGTACTTAATTAAAAAGGACATTGTATAGTTATTCAAACTTCAAGTGCCTAACATTGAAGGAACTTCCTTAAATAAGGGAGAGGAATATAAATATCTAGGATCATCATCGATGAGACCTCTCCAACCCCTCCTGCTAGCGTGTAGAGTTTAGGTCAATTCCTCTGGCTGCACTGGCCAGGTATGGCTCTGGTGGTTTAAGGAGGGTTGTGCTCCTGCAGTGGAGACAAAAAGACCTTGTGATGATGATGTACGTTTCGTTTATAATTTACTTACGTTTATAATCAATGTGAATGGAACAGAAAAAGGTCGGCCTCTGCGAACATTCTGCGACCAAATTGCAGACGTTCTAAAAAAAGGAGAGTCAAAAACCGAAGGGCATGTATGAAGAGATTGATGAGTTTAGATCAAGCAAAAGAGGTTTATCAGAGCTTAGCAAGTGGAGGTCCATAGTCTATGCCTACCCCTGTGGGAAACAGGCGTTATATTATGTATGTATACATACATACATACATACATACATACTATCACGTCTTTATCCCTAATGGGGCAGACAGAGCATTTTGGGTCTTGCGGTTCTATGAGCCCAGGGCCGCAAGACCCAAAAGCCACTGTTAGCGTCATGGTGGGCGAGAAGATGGAAAAGCAATCAATACAGTGATGGGTTGCTAGCCGCATCGCCTGTTAACATGATTTGCATTTTTGCCCATTCCCTTGATCGGCTTTTACGATCTGCGTGGGAAGAGAAGCAGCTACATTCTAAGTTTTTTTTATTTCTCCCAGAGCAGCATGGGAGCATTATGTATGTATGTATGTTTACAATCAATATACTCAGATAGTAAATACAGGAATATTCAGGGCCTCCAGACAGCTCAGTCGTTTCAGATTTACGACCCCCACACGCGCTCGTATCGACGGATACAGATATAATAATATTTACCTCTTTCCAATATTTAGGGGAAGCCTATAAACCAGCTACAAATGCTGACCTAAATTAAATATGAACTTATATTGTAACTACCTGTTTGTATAGTGTATACGTTTATTTATTGGAGGAAATACTTAAATACATTTAATGAAACGAAGTTCCTTATCGCGCTTTGCGAAAACTAGACGGAAAAAATTAAGACCAAAAGTTGTAACGACACTTTTTGCTATATTTGTAAGCCGTGCGGCGTGCGCATGTTTCTCTGTCTGTCTCTCTCTCAAACTTCGTTCCATCCGGGTGTCCCTTGACACCTCTCAAGTTTTTTTTCTTATTATTATGTTGGTGGTGGCCACGAATCCATGGAGAGCCGGTCCTTTGAGGCGTTCATAGGGCCAAAGGCAATATAAAGAGGCCTTTAGTACCTTCTTATCTAAAAAGTGAGATGGCTGCATCTACTGAGGTCTATCCCTTAATGTACCATTGAGATGCACTAATTATTATAAGTGGCTTAGGGCTCCCACAGACGAGCGGCACTATGTCCGCAACACAGTCACTGTCTCTCACTGTCGCAAACAATAGCGTGACACATATGTCAATCTATCATAAACTGCCGCGCGATCATTGGCGATTTATCGGCGACCGTCAGTCGCGCAACGTCGCGCGATACAGATCGCCGATCGTCGCCGATCGTCGCCGATCGTCGCCGACCGTCGCCGACCATCGCCGACAATCGCCGACGAAGACTGTAATTTCAAGTTTATTACAATAATCGCAATTGAATCAAAGCCAAGCCCACACCCAACGGAGTCGCTCATCGCTAGGGCAACCGGTTTTATACTACTGTAGTTGAAACGCATTTCTTAATTGGAAAATCTAACCATTATGCGTTGATAGTAAACAACTTCTTCTTTGCACGAGTAAAATAATAACAAAAGGGAATTTATCTTTAACTCTGTGACATATATGTATGGGTATATACGTGAATTTCCTACCATATTTAATTCACAAGCTCGCGTCTCATAACGCAGTCATAAAAAATAATATGTTAATATACAAGTTAACCTCTCGAGCCTAAACAACGCATCACGTCTTTATAAGGGCTTCAAGCGGTAATGCCCGGGCGTACGGCCGCCATTATGTTTATGGCTACACCGGGTTACCCCGGTTACCCGGGTTTGACGGATAAAAAATGAATGCTCGTGTCGGCCGGATATGGATGAAGGCATTCGTTGATGGGGTAGACAGAACCTCTTTCTAGATGTTATAGCGTTAGCAAAATAACATTTTCAGGCATGAAATAGACTTTTAATATATTTAATGAACAATCGTTAATTGTAATTGAGTAAGTGAACTCGTTTTCGCCATAAGTGTCCACTTTTAAAAGAAATACGTTTTAAGACTGTGGACTTAACAATGTAAAGGTTATTCATTAGATATTTTTTCTACTTTTGTACTGTTATCTGTCTTTTAAATAGTCACGGACACTAATATAAAAACATTGATACATTTGATGTCTGGAAAGTCTATAGTCTATTCCCCGTGTGACGTTCGCGAAAAAGGTACGCACTAGAACTTTTTTCTTTAGATCCACCATACTGCCAACATAAGAAAAACGTTTTTATAACATATGTCACAAAGATTTGACAGATAATGCTGTCACTGTGACACAAACAGCACCGAAATACCATTTTTTCATAATTATTTTACGGCTCTGGATACTTTAGTTCTGGATACTGGAGTTCTTTAGACCCCATCTTTATTTCTTTATTCCTATACAAGTCTATATGAACTGACGATGGTAATGCTCGATTCTCCTACCTGTCTTTTAGGACTCTCTTTCTAATTTGTGGTATGGTTTAGTTGTGCGCTTGGCGTGCGCGTGTCAGAATCGAACGCGCCCTGCACCTTTGGTTGCATTGCAAACAAGATCGCGCCTTGAAAAAGAGAGAAAATAAAACCATACATTTTCCATATTTTCGTCACCCCAAAAAACTTTAACCCCTCTTTGCTCTCAATTCAGGGATGCCTCAAATAATGCATCGCACGAAGTGCTCACGAAAAAAACACCTGAGTCTATCAACAATATATATTATTTATCGCAAACCCTAACCCTTTCACGAGGTTCTTTATAGTGCGGTCTCAAAATGAGGCTGCTGCTCTTTTCTTTTGTCTATGACTGTAATTTATTTTTGTAAAAGGGTTGGATTCAGTACGGATTCTACAGTAACTTACTACGTATATTATTTACTTAATTAATTTTCTACAGTTTATTAAACTTTGTTTTATGTAATAGGGATTACACATGAAAAAACATAGGTTATCTAACCAGTTTATCTGTAAATATTTGAAAGTAAAGTACTAACAGTGAAAACAGAACAAAAATTGGTGGAAAAATGAACGAAATATAGCGATTTTACGAAAATAATAATATGTCTATCTCACTCGCAAAAACGCTATTTTCTATGGCAAATGTATAGATGATATTTACTTTGACGTCACCAATCTATATCGGACTTCGCTCTCTAATTGAAACTTTAAAGTATCACAGGTTTGTCACTGATTGAGATATTTTATAAATTCTTTTGTTTACTGTTTGTAATAAGGATTATATTAAGCAAATAAAAAAAATGCGTGCATATTCTCTATTACTTGTGTTGGACTCAGAGTTGGATATTATATCAAACCTGAAACAATTATCAAGGAGACTATTATCAAAAAGTAACCTTTAAAAGGCCTCTTGAATGAAAGCCAACAACACAGAATTAAAATAAGTATTACTAACAGAACGGAATCTCATAGGGTCCCGCGCAATATGTGTCCCCGTTCCCCGTCCTTACCCCTTTGTTAACTGCCTTCGTGGTGTAATGGTTGGAGCGTTTGGCTCATACCCGGAGGTCGCGGGTTCGATTCCCAGCGGGGGCAACGACTTTGTGTTGTTGTCCTAGTTTGGTTAGGACATTGCAGGCTGATCACCTGATTGTCTGATAAATAAGATGATCCGTGCTTCGGAGGGCACGTTAAGCCGTCGGTCCCGTTCACTGTCTTTGACATTGGTCGTTACCTAATACCATGTCAGAGGCCTTTAAGGCGGTTTAAAAACTCTGACACTAGTGTTAGTCACTAACACACACGATAAGAAGAAGACCCCTTTTCCCTGTTCTCGCCTTGTCGAGACGGCTGCAGACGCCTGTAGCCGCGCTCAACACTCGCCTCTAGGCCACGTTTGTCACCTAGAAGGTGATGGAAATCGGTTTACCGGTCTAAAAGTTATGGGGTGAAAGTGGACGCTGTTTACTTGTGGTACTACCAGTAGTTCTACAGGTCCATGTTTTTTTTTTACCAGTGGCACTACTGATATGTTTGGTTTTGTTACTCCTGATACCTGACTGGGGTATTAAATAAAACGGTTTCATTTAATAAAAAACCGGTATTTTAAATGAAAATCAGTTTAGCCTTTCAAAAGTTATTGGGGGTTAACGCTTGAAAGGGTTATTTTGAATTCGCCTGGCAAATGAACTTGTTAGTAATACAAAATAAAAAGGTGTCTGTAAATTTAAAAACAATCCTGTAACTCAATACCAAAGACAAGCTAACCTGATGAAAATTTATCAACACCAAAACTTCATTACGAAACTAAACCATATATCAAGGCTGTAAATTCCAATCTCGTTTGGACATTAAACCACCTGATCTACAGCTGTTTCACCCTTTACCGAAACATATAAAAGAGTCCACATCACGTAGTGACCTTTGTAAATTCCTCGCTAATAAAAGGGCGTAGGGAGTAAATAAAGCAGTGACACACGGGTTTACACTTCGCCGAGCAAGTTTTTTAATGCGTCATGTGCTGAAAAATGTTTATGGTGGTCCTCTCCCCTCCCACATTCACCAGCTATTGCATAGCTTCTATCGCGGGCCTTGAGCGCGGGGAGCGAATCCAGAAATTCCGTAACGAAAAAACCTCACGCTTCCCACTCCGCCTACCATGTAGGTTGCCGCTTCGTCTCCGTCGTCCGTTTGCGACGTTGCCGTCCTTCCTTGTTTGCAATAGCTTTACCGCGGCAGTCCCCGAGTGCCACATGTCTTTTTTTTATTATTAAAAACGTTATAATGTCAAAACACTTTAAACAAAATATAAAAATCCATGACTTACTTACGTCTCAATTAGTATGTGTTACTTACTTCTCAATTGATACGTTATTTGCCAAAGCGAGAGAGAGCGACGAAACGCGAATAGCACGGCCGGTGCTATCGCGTGCCGTCAATCTCTCTCGCTCTAGCTAATGACGATTCTGAGCGACAGAAAAGGATAGCAGCATGCGAAAGTGCTGTTCCGTGCTGACAGTTGTAGCTCAACCTCTATTTATTTATTTATTTATTCGTGACATGACTATAGGGCGGTTACTCCAAAAGCGGTACGCAAGACGGACGTTACTGCGTATCTGCATGCAGTGTCAAGCAACATTAAACACGAAAGTATGACGATAAAGTCTAATTTAGTTTGACATACAAATAGGTGTTAAGGACAATATGGATAAAAATAATGTGACAAGTGCCTCGACAAAGGATAGAGAAAAATGGAAAAGACTCGTGCTGTCCCGAACCCACGTAAAGTGGTATAAGGTGAGGAGAAAGAGAGATAGAAATAAGACGTCACTAAAGTAAGACTAACGTATTATTTTATGGAATAATGCAGCATGTTGGTCTCCCATGCTGGTCTGGGAGAAATAAAAAAACTTAGAATGTACCAGCTGCTTCTCTTTCCACGCAGATCGTAAAAGCCGATCGAGGGAATGGGCAAAAATGCAAATCATGTTGCAATCATGAACCCATCACTGTATTGACTGCTTCTCCATCTTCTCGCCCACCATGACGCTAAAAGTGGCTTTTGGGTCTTGCGACCCTGGGCTCTGCATAGAACCGCAAGACCCAAAATGCTCTGTCTGCCCCATTAGGGATAAAGACGTGATAGTATGTATGTATGTATGTTGGTCAACCATTATCCTCGTAGGTATAGTGCTACGAAAGAGTCCCAATTGCCGCGTGCCAGTGCCATGTTACCCGTACGTCGCTTAGAATTAATCACAGTGCGTGTACTTACAACGAAACACGCGATTTGTTTTCCAATTAGCTTTTTGTTAAAACTACCTTAATTATTATTTTGGGGTTTGGCTTTTCAAGGGTTATTATAAAGGCAATGAAGGATACGTTTGTAACAGAATGCAATACTGTGGTAAATGGGTGTACAGTGGAGCAAGTTGAAGGGTTTGTTTATTTTGGAGGTAAGTTTACAAGAGACGGAAAGCACGAGAGTGATATTAAAAGAAGAGTAAATGCACGAAATCAAGTTAATGGGGCAATGCATTCCTATATGAACAGCACGAAAGTGTCAAAGATAGCACATCGAGCTGTTCAAAATAGAGTGCTGATACCAATGCTGGTGTATAGAAAGGAGAGTTGGGTATAGCAGTAAAGGCACGAAAGAAGAATAAATTTAGTTGAAATGAGAGTCCTGACTAAATTTAGTTGAAAAGAGTATGATGTTACTTTAAAAGATCTGATTAGAAATGATTTCATAAGGGAGCGGTGTGGACTGTAGGTAACAAAATTTAAAAAGGAATGTTGAGATGGTTTGGTCATGTAGAAACGATGGATGAAAGGAGATTTGAAGAGAGAATGGATGAAAGGTGAGTATAAGAGTGGGTCAGGGTCATCCTCGACGAATTTACCGCCACCAGATTGCAGACGTTCTTAAAAAAGGAGAGGTTTGAAGTATCCGTGACCGGCAGGCATGCATGAAGAGAGTGATGTGTAGGTGAAACGAAAGAGATCTGTCAGGATCGTAGCAAAGCAAGTGGAGGGCCATCGCCTGGACGGTTATAACTTTCTTTAGTTTGAAAGAGCATACTGGTCAGGTGGTCCCATAGAAATTTTATCAATATCGGTTGTGTAGTTTCAGGGTAAAGTCGATAAAAAATATTTTAGTAATTTTCCCGCAGTTTTTTAGCATTTTTGTGAAGAAATAAGTCTGTCTTATCAGAAACAATTAATGTTTAATATGCGATAGCGAATGAAAGTTTTATCCGTCTAAATTAGAATAGGATAATTAAAAATACTAATCATGTTATCGAAAATATCCAAATGTCGGACTGGAAACTGCTATAATGGAGTTCTGGTGCGCATAAACGTATTAGCACCGCTAATTATGTATTCCAATGAACGCCAATAATCGTGAATTTGGCATAAATGCATTTTGAAGTAGCTTGATCTAATTAGCTAAAATTCATTGACTTTAGCTTTCATATTTATATTATAGTTACATAATATTGGCGTGTGGGTTTCCGTCCGGCAGAGTAGAATAGGACCACTCCAAGTCTTTCCGTGGATGTCGTAGAAGGCGACTTAGGAAATACAAGCTAAACTGAGATTATAAACATCATGTGACCTCTCCAACCCGTCTGACCAGCGTGGAGAGTGTAAGCCTCCTTTGGCTGCTATGGCTAAGTATAGCTCTGGTAGTACAGAGAGGGTCGTGATCCTGTAGTGGAGACAAAATATCTGATGATAATGATGATGATTAGGCTAATCTACTTACCATCTCTACGTTATACGTTATTGTTTTTACATTGTAAGGTTATATTTTTCTAAATATCAGAATTACTAGCAAAAAACTGGCCAGGTGAAATGTGGAGATTTTACATATAAATTTGAGGATTCTTTACAGAACTTGGTGGCTATTTAGATCTTTTGTTGGATTTTGATGTTGGCTCCCACTTAAACATTTATGATTTTGATGGGATTATTGTATTAGTGCAATATGAATATAAAAGAGACAGTTTAAGTCCATAAAATTGCTTGATCCAAGGAGGTTACTTCAAAAGCAGTACGCAAGATGGACGTGACTGCGTATCCGCGTTTTAGTGTCATGCAACATTGAGCACTAACGTATGATGATAAAGTCTAATTTGGTTTGACATAGAAATAGAACGTCACTATCGTACGACTAACTTATTATTTTATGGAGTAACCCTGACATGTTGAGAATAAAGCACTACCACAGAATTGATAATAGTATTACGTACAGAACGGTAACTCGCTGTCCCCCGCAAACTGGCGTCCCCGCAACCTCTCCCCCGCTTTTGGGCCTTGTAAGCACCTGTAAAACAGGGTTGTTGCTAGTCGCACGTTGACGTTACGCGAGTCACTTAGGATTATTGAATCATAATAGTGAGAAACTGCGTAAATTATCATCCTTTATCCACGGAAAACAATATAATAAAAATAAAGCACGAAAATTTTATAGATTTCCGTGTGATGAAAACAGGTAAGCAAAGCAACATTCTGTGGTGGCGACCCTGATTGTTTAACTCACACATTTGACGTTTGCACAGATATATTGTTTTGTTTGTAGTAGTACTAGGTATATTTGTTACTCCGTTTGTATAAAGTGCCATACCTGTGGCACTACCTCAAACGCTTCGCTTATGAGGCGTGCAAAAAATTCAGCAGACTGCCTAATAAATGCGTCGTTTTGTTCCTCGTTGCCACTTGATATACAACCACACTTCCAACAAGCAGCAAAGGCCCTTAATATTCTTCCGCTGTATAGAAACAGAAAAATGAACTTATATTTCATACTGTTTCGAAGTTAGCGAGGTCCTCGCGGTACAAAGTTCTTTTGTAACGCTGGGTTTAGCACTACGACTGCCCCTGGGCAAAATACTTTTATTTTTTTTGTTATCTGATTATTTGTTGAGCAAAAGCATCCCCACTTTCTTTCCACACATCCTGGTTCCTTGGAATCATCTTCGTCCCAAAATGAGTTAATTCATATCCTTCTTTTCTTGTTCATCCTGGTTTTTTTGGCTGTCTAGAAAAAATACCAATGTACTTTTTTGTAGTTTTAATGGATACTTTATTGAGAAAAAAAAAAAATAATAACAGAAACAGATGTACTTACATCAGATTCGGTAAAAAGCCTAGATAAATTGAGTCCAAAAATATTGTCCATTGTTATTAATTGAATGTACTTTTACTTTACGTAATAATAAAAACAGCTTTGAAATTACTATATCCCGAAATAGGTAGAAGAAAACATGTAAAATTTTTGTTCATGAAATTATCGCCAGTTTTATATTATGATTTTTTTAAAGTTAATAAAAATGCTAGAAATTAGAATAGGAGTGGCAAAAGGGTCAGAAAAGTATAATTTTAATTAGTCCGTCTTTTAGATTATTTAAAAATAATGGACCAGTTTACTATAAAAGTAAAATTTACAAAGATACAGAGCATCAAAGTTCCGGAGTGGAGTCTTGCGACGTCAAGAATAAAAATTGTACCCAGTCGTGACATCATGCAAAATTTCAATACGCTGTAACTTTGTCATATATTGTCTCTCAGAGTAAAGAAAAAATACGTTTACAATATTTTTTAATAATCTAAGCAATAGGTAAAAATTATTTTTCCATTCGTGATGCCTATTGTAGGTTATAAGATCTTCAATGTTACATCTTATATACCTAGCACCCCGAATGTTTCCTCTAGGACCCCTTGATGCGTTGCACCCGCGGCAACTCCTCAACCGAGCTTCACCATACGCCCCCGCCAGTATTCTTTTGTTTCCAAGTTCAGTAAACATTTTGTAGCTTTTTCTGTCTGGGTGAATGAACAGTTTATTAAAAGTAGTTATTACGTCCTTTGTTGGTTGCAAAATGAAAATTTAAAGAGTAATTCTTTGTAAAAATTCTATAGCAATATTTAAATATGATAATATTTTTTCAAAAGTAAAAACCGACTTCACCCCCTCCACCACAAAAGATTTTGATAAAATTTCTATGTGACCACCTAATAAGTATGCCCTTTCAAATGAAAATAGAATTTCCAAATCTGTCTAGGCGTCTTAGAATCATCGGTGAACATACATAAAAAGCTTGTATTTCCTAAGTCGCCTTTTACGACATCCACGGGAGGACTTGGAGTGGCCCTATTCTACTCTGCCGAAACCGCTGTAAGTCCCATGGATGGCGTACAAGGCGACTTAGGAAATGCAAGCTAAACAAACATCAATGAGACCTCTCCAACCTGTCTTGCCAGCGAGGAGAGTGTAGGCCAAGTTCTCTGACTGCTCTGGCCAAGTATGGCTCTGGTAGTACAGAGAGGGTCGTGCTTCTGCTGTGAAGACAAAAAGACCTGATAATAATGATACATAAAAAAAGATCTCGAGGATTGATACCAAGTTTTTTGGAAGTCGGGTCAAAACAGAGAGAATTTACACCTGGGTGATGTCAAAATGATTCCAAAGTGCCTACTTAAGTTAGTCCTGTAGATAAGAACGGTAAGTAGTATAAGTGCTATGAAATTAGCATAATACTAGCGATCTTTAGAGATAGTGGAATACCACTTCAATATAAACTGGAAGCGAAGTTGGACTAACTTTGTAAGTGGTGTTCAGGCGTAGAGGAGACGAAATGCAGATGTTAAGCTATATCGTATTGGAAAAGTCTATTTTCCTACTATATTTTTTCGTGTTTTTATTAGTTTCAAAAAATAATAACGAATTACAATTGAACTAAAAACTAAATTATAAATTTAAATGTTACTGTCATAGCTGTCTTTCTTATAAGTGCCTGCAAAGACCGTATTCACACTTACATAATAAAAGCGAACGTTTGTAAGTGTGTATGTGTACGCTTTTTATTGATTCACGCGCAAACGGCTGGAATTTTTTTGTAAAAATTGGTATGCAGAAAGCTGATAACCTAGGTTAACACATAGGCTACTACACATACGCTATTCCCATGGGTAACACCGTGGGGTGCAGCGAGTTGTAATTACTAGCTGCGCCCCACAGTGCCACTCACAGGTATTTGATTCATTAAAAGTCTCAAGTTACAACGTTTTACACATTATATATCAATGTATAACACATACAGACGTTGTCGTGGCAATAGTAGTACCAAGAAAAAACACAAATTAGAAATACCAACAAAATATAAGCGTGCGATGTGCGAACGTAGAATGGAATTGTTTTTTGGATAATTGAACGAGCTATCTAAGAGTTAAAATAAAATAAGCGGCCAAGTGCGAGTCGGACTCGCCCATGAAGGGTTCCGTAGTAGCAAATAACAATATAAAAGTCTTGTAGTATGTTTTTTTAATTTTTATATTTGAGTTGATTGAATGAAAGGTAAATTGCCGTTTACGATTTATGACGTATTAAAAAAAAACTACTTACTAGATCTCGTTCAAACCAATTTTCGCTGGTAGTTTTCATGGTAATGAACAACATATATTTTATTTAGTTTTATCATTCTCTTATTTTAGAAGTTACGGGGGGGGGGACACACTTTTTTCCACTTTGGAAGTGTCTCTCGCGCAAAGTATTCGGTTAAGAAAAAAATGCTATTAGAAACCTCAATATCATTTTTGAAGACCTATCCATAGATACCCACACGTATGGGTTTGATGAAAAATAAATTTTTGAGTTTCAGTTCTAAGTATGGGGAACCCCCAAAATTTACTGTTTTTTTTCTATTTTTGTGTCAAAACCTTAATGCGGTTCACATAATACATCTACTTACCAAGTTTCAACAGTATAGGTCTTATAGTTTCAGAAAAAAGTGGCTGTGACATACGGACGGACAGACAGACAGACAGACATGACGAATCTATAAGGGTTCCGTTTTTGCCATTTGGCTACGGAACCCTAAAAACAATACAGATATGTCATGTAATTATCTCTAAATTCTAATTTTTTTTCTTGATATTAAAAACTAGCTTGCTCTCCATATTAAATCTACTCTTTAGTTCGAATACGAATGACTACAATTTGGCAGATACCCAGATGAGAAGCAGCGGGTAACTAGCTATCGGAACTTTTGATATTTCAAAATTTTCAACAGAAGCGGACAGTGTAATTACATTCTTTATTGAACTATTGTTTGAATGTTTATGATTTTCAATGTGAATATGAATGTTAAGGTGGTTTGGACATGTTGAGAGGATGGATGAAAGAGAAATAACAAAAAATATTTATCGTGCAGATGTGAATGGCAGAACCGGACCGGGTTGATCTCGACGAACGTTCTGCGACCTAATTGCAGACGTTCTGAAGAAAGATGATGTAAGGAGTCCCCATAACCGGAGAGCATGCATGCAAAGAGTAATGAGTATTGACGAGGCAAAAGAGGTTTGCAAGGATCGTAGTAAGTGGAAATCCATAGTTGCCTACATGTATGTATGTATGTAAGATTTTCATCAAATATCATGATTATGAACTTAAAGTTAAACAGAGCATGGCTAGTGGCCAATGGAGTGATGGTAGGTGGAGCAAGGATAATAAACGTGGCCCAGGGGGGTTAATCCAAAAGCGGTACGCAAGGCGGACGTTACTATGTATCCGTGTTTTAGTGTTAAGCAACATTAAGCCCTGATGTATGATGATAAGGTCCAATTTGGTTTGACATATAAATCAGTCACGATCGTACGAGTAACGTATTATTTTATGGAGTAACCCTCCATAACGGGTGAGAGAAGCATCGGGCGTCCGCATATGCGGTGGGCTGACGACTTTATCATATTCGCGGGTCACCTGGATGAGAGCAACATAGGACTAAAATGGGGTGGTATCGACGGAGAGAGGCTTATGCCAAGCAGTGGAAGGAAAAAAGGCTGGGTCGATGATATTTAAGATTTTTACCTTTCTAAAATGCTGCTAGATCCGATTCTATAGATTAGCGTTTATGCAGGATGAGCAACCTCAGGCTTGGTTCACTCTTAGTTTAAAGACCACACGAATATAAAGATCTCTGCGTGTGGTCATCAAACACAGAGTAGTAGATTTGAACACATATTGTAAGTGTATTCTGCACCTGAACAAACATAACATATATTTCGTATTAACCGACTACCAAAAGGTGGAGGTTCACCGATCATTCAAAGACGCCTTTACCGATTTAAAAAAAAATCTTTTTTTTGTTAAATGGGGTATTAGTCAGGAAGTGCCATAGAAATTTTATCAACATCGGTTGTGAAGTTTGGGGGTGAAGTTGGTTTTTAGTTTTGAAAAATGATTGAATTAAGACAATTCAATATCAATGTGAGTTTACAAAGTTAAATTCTAGAAAACATAGTCTAGGACTTCTTTTTCTTATCGTGTGTGTTAGTGACTAACATTAGTGCCAGAGTTTTTAAACCGCCCTTAAGGCCTCTGACATGGTTCTAAGTAACGACCAATGTCAAAGACAGTGACCAGGACCGGCGACTCAACGTGCCCTCCGAAGCACGGATCGTCTTACTTATAAGACAATAAGGTGATCAGCCATGCAATGTCTTAACCAAATTAGGACAACAACACAAAGTCGTTGCCCCCGCCGGGAATCGAACCCGCGACCTCCGGGTATGAGCCAGACGCTCTAACCACTACACCACGGAGGTAGTCTAGTCTAGCCTAGGACTAAAAGATTCAAAGATGCTTGAAGCCAAAAGGCACTCCAATTAACATAAATACGTACATACTATTACGTCTTCATCCCTTGGGTCAGAATGGGTCAGCAGTACTTGGGGTCTTGCGGCTCTAAGCCGATAGAGCCTAGGGCTGCAAGACTCAAAGGCCACTTTTAGCTTGATGTATGCAAGAAGGTGGATGGAAGAATAAAAATAGTGATGCAAGCGCATCACCTATTAACATGGCCCATTCCTTCTATCTTACGATCTGCACGGGAAGAGAAGTATCTGGTACATTCTAAGTTTTTTCTTTTCTTCCAGACCAGCATGAAAGCTATCTTTCCAATTATCATTTAGTATTAAATCACGATAAAACAATATTTTGTAACAGTTTATTTTCTTATTACAAAATAATTTATTTTCGACCTTGGAACTAACTACCCTACTCCACAGCTGCTCAGCAGTAAACATAGTATGACAAATATGCTAAGTTAATTCAAACCACGTCCCATCTTATCATAAGTGGTGTTCAGTTTCTAAGATTATGCGTATAATGGCTGGCCTACCCCATTATACCGTGTTTCAGCCATGTTAAATTAGGTGTGCTCCCTTTTGGTTCCTGAAGAGATTTTTCTGCAACCAAAAATAACGTATTGAGAAAAAAAAGAAATAAAAGACTAAACTTAACTAAGCTATAAAATAAAGTTATACTAAATTATGCTAAATTAAAAAAATGTAGATTGTCCTGTCCATGCAGCATTATTGCAAGAACGGCGTATGGGAGCTCCACTTAAATATTTATTTTATTCTGTTTTTAGTATTTTTTGTTATAGAGGCAACCGAAATACATCATCTGTGAAAATTTAAACTGTCTTGCTATTAGTGATATCCGTTTTTATCCTTTGGGTACGGAAACCCTAATAGGTCGCACTAAAGAAAATTTGCGGAAAATCGATTGTTAAAGATTACAGAGCGTATTACGCCACTGCCGTGGCGCTGGCGTCACATCAAAATTTAAAGAGTTTTTTCTCCCATAATAGCATGGCAATAGTCCAAAACCCTTAATCCGGTATTTTCTAACAAGTCGAATCAGATACTTTTTTCTAAACGTCAAAACAAACATTTTCTATGGGGTTTGTATGAAATACAGGCAGATGACGTCATAGTTTCTTAGAGTCAAATAGCGCTCGTAATATCAGTTTTTTTGCAATAACAAATCTTAAATCACTTTGAAAATGGATATGACATGACAAGTGACATTATTTTATACCACAATAATTTATGTTTGACCCAGGACCTTTTAAAAGGACGCTAGTAACAAGTGAGTTAAATCCCAAGGTACAAAAGAGAGCCATCCTCCCAAAATTTGCATGGGGGCAATAAAGAGCCGCTGAGGGGAGTAATTGTTTCGTGTTAATTTATTTATGTATGGGAATGATGTTAGCAGTTTTAGTTAATAAGCGCGGATTGTTCGGCGCGGATTGTTCGGCGCGTATTGTAGTTGGAATCCAGTAATGGGTTCGGGGAGTGCTTTCATTTAGGTTGCGAGGTTTGTATCGATTTCTGGAATCGTGTTGAATGTTTTTCTGTTAACATATACCATTATAAAACTAAGTTAACGGGTTACTTACGTATAGAGTCAGCTAATGCAGCTAGGTCACTCTATACGTGAGTAAACCATTAACTAAGTTTAATAATGCCTTAGTTTTTCATCACAAAAGCATATATACCATAAATTGAGTGGTTTCGTTAACTGTACACCTCGCAAGTTTATATTTGATAAATATCTTTTTTAAGTTTTCACCACCCATGTGTCCTCATTTTGAAAATTCTGTCGAAGCTGAAACGGGTCGCTTCGCTCTCTAGACCGCATTATGAGAAGTGTTCTGTTTAAGTTTTAATACTATCGCAAGAGTATGTTAATACCGAGTTATGTGCAGTTTCATACACTACTTTATGTAATCTCATACAATGAGATTGTACTCGACATTCAACCTCAGATTCTCGAACATTCTCCTGACGAACAAACACAGTCAAGGAAGTTTAGTGCAGCTCAGATCCGCTAACTTCCCCGAAGTTACCAGGTACGAGTGCTCGTGAACTACGTTACCTAACACACTTAGTGTCGTATTGATGTAACTTCCTATACCTAATCACACTTATATTATAAAGACGAAAGTCTTTGGTATTCTAAAAATTTCAACATGAATAAATAAGCAGCGTGAATCGGAACAGATTCTCTATGAAAGGTAACCAGTGTACTCATATAGTTTTGTCACCAGAAGCTCCTTTGTAGGACCTATACCAACCTTTAATTGTACTATAATTAGATTTAGGGTTAGGAATAAAGAAGTGCAAAAATATAGATGGGCTCTTAAGAACTAGTATCCAGAGCCGTAAAAAATTAAAAACAAAATGACAAAATAATGAGTGGTCAAGACCACCCGTTGCTAATTCTTTGCATATGACCGATTTAAATACACCCGTTTAACCCATGAAAACGCTCACGCAAACCGTTCGTTATAAAGCACTGATTTAAAAATGCGTCACCAGTTTACATGGACCCTAGGTAAACCCACATTTACCTTAACATATCAAACTTAGACTCGATTTCACCAAACAAGAATAAATTTTATTCCAGAGAATAACGGCATTTATTCTAAGGTTAAACTATTTTTACGTTTCACCATAGACTTATTCTAGGATTATACGGCTACTCCGCCAATTTTCATGGAGTATTGAGCTTATACCATGGATAAGATTTCAATATGGCGGCCCGATTATAACAGCTGACTCTTTGACGACTATTTACCGAGGCAAACAAGATGGATACAAGAAAGAAACAATGACGTCTATGATAATACAGATTTTGTTGAAAAGTTTTGTTAATATTTTCAAAATATTGACATATAACCCTACCCAAAAGAAAAATACGCAGTAAACATAACTTATTATGAGAGAAGCGGACGATTTATTTTAGGTGGTTTATCACAGTCGTTCTGAAATCTTTTAGATTTGTTCCGAGTCAAAGAATAACTATGCGAGAGTAAATTTACTCTCGTGTAGAGTGGTGAAACGTAAACGAAGTAATCCCAGACTAAATTCTAGGTATAAAGTTATACCAAGGATAGTTATTCTTGAATAAAGTCCAGTTTGGTGAAATCGACCCTTAAATAGAAGCATTTTAGTTTAAGACTTATGTTTTACTATCTATTATACGAACAAAACAAAGTCCGCTTCACGTGCGTATTATGGGGAACTTAGTCTAGAAATATGGTCGTAGGCGGTGGCTTGAGCAGTAAGTTGCTAGAGGTTTTTAGGGTTCCGTAGTAAACAAGGAATCTTTATAGTGTCGTCATGTTTGTCTGTTTGTCTTTGGTTTTACTCAAAGACTATAAGTACTAGAAAGCTATAATTTGGTATGGGTATGTAAATGCTGGTCCACCACCCAGAGGTCCCGGGTTCGATCCCCGGTCAGAGCAAGATGGAAAATTGCCTTTTTAAAAGAGTCCTGGGTCTTGGATGTTTATCTATTTATGCATTGGTTATAAAATATAGTCGTTGAGTTAGTATCCCATAACACAAGTCTCAAACTTACTTAGGGGCTAGCTCAATCTGTATTTGTCCCAATATATTTATTCATTATTATAGCAAATAAGCGGTAAAAAAAAAATTTAAAAAAAAAATTTTTTCACTTTACTTCTCGTACAAGTAAAGTGGAAGTCAATTTATTTTTGACTAACCCATCGAGTGGGTTATCGTTTTTATGTCTTTCAAAAATATTGCGAAATTGTAAATACCTTTTTTTGATTTAGGGACCTCGGGCGGCGACTGTTTGTAAAACTTATCGACCAAATTCATAAAAACCGAAACTACACAACTGTTTTTAATAAAATATCTATACGACCTTTTCATAATCTGGGCATTTCTGGGCTAAAATAGGTATTAGAAGATAAGCTTGTGTCTTAAACCATCACCAACTTAACAATGGACACAAACACGGCGGGAATTCTCAGGGACTCAACAATGCTGCATGTATATCCTTAATGGTAGGTGCTTAGTGCGAATCTGTGCTTTCATGTCACTGGTTATACGAGGAAACTCTGCAGTAAATACTGTATATTATGATTATTTTACTTTTATTACAAATGTAATCATCATTATATTAATCAATATTTATACCTATGATAAAATGTGAAAGGAACAGTAGGAAAGGGTCGGCCTCGGCAAACCTTCTGTGACCAAATTGTAGACGTTCTAAAAAAAAGACAGGTAAAAAGTACCCGTAACCGAAGGGCATGTATGAAGAGATTTATGAGTTTAAATGAAGCAAAAGAGGTTTATCAGGATCGTAGCAAGTGGAGGTCCATAGTATCTGCCTACTGTGGGAAACAGGCGGGATATTATGTTTGTATGTATGTCATCATCATTATCGGCCTCGAAAATATCATCGACATCATCACTACCACGCATGTCGTACATATTATCGAAACTATCATAATCAGGTCTTTTTAGTCTCAACTGCAGGAACACGACCGTGGCCAGAGGATTTTAGCCTACACTCTCCTCGCTCGCCAGGTGGGTTGGAAAGGTCTCACTGACGTTTATAAACTTTGTTTAGCTTGTATTTCCTAAGTCGCCTTCTACGACATCCACAGGAAAACTGAAGTGGTCCTATTCTACTCTGTCGGAAACCACACAGCGTTATAGGCGTATGCGCACAAATGTATTTAATTAGGCGAACCTAAAGCCTTAAATTAAGAAAATCAATATTTAAATAAGAAGTGTTTAGAAGGAGGTGCAAAATAGTATAAAAATTTTTAAGATATGTATATTACTAATAATAATTTGAAATTTAAACAAATATTTATTGATAAAAATATATTTATCAATAAACTTATAAATTACAAAAATGCATAGATAATTATAAGATATAATAACCAATGCGCATACAACATACCTGTATAATCGACAACCTCCGTGGCATAGTGGTCACCATGCTACTGCGCCACAAAGAGGTCCCGGGTTCGATCCCCGGTCAGGGCAAGTTGAATAAGCGGCCAATGAAGGGTTCCGTTGTTGCAAATAACATAATATAAAAGTCGTGTAGTATGTTTTTTTTTTTATTTTTATATTTGAGTTGATTGAATGAAAGGTAAATTACCGTTTATGATTTATGACGTATAAAAAAAAACTACTAACTAGATATCGTTCAAACCAATTTTCGCTGGTAGTTTTTATGGTAATGAACATCATATATTTTTTTTTGTTTTATAATTTCCTTATTTTAGAAGTTAGGGGGGGGGGGGGGGAGACACACTTTTTTCCACTTTGGAAGTGTCTCCCGCGCAAAGTATTCGGTTTAGAAAAAAATGATATTAGAAACCTCAATATCATTTTTGAAGACCTATCCATAGATATACCACACGTATGGGTTTGATGAAAAATAATTTTTTGAGTTTCAGTTCTAAGTATGAGGAACCCCCAAATTTTTTTGTTTTTCTTCTATTTTTGTGTCAAAACCTAAATACGGTTTACATAATACATCTTCTTACCAAGTTTTAATAGTATAGGTCTTATAGTTTCGGAAAAAAGTGGCTGTGACATACGGACGGACAGACAGACATGACGAATCTATAAGGGTTCCGTTTTTGCCATTTGGCTACGGAACCCTAAAAATGGCCTTTTTCAAATTGTCCTGGGTCTTGGATGTTTATCTATATATGTATTTGTTATAAAATATAGTATCGTTGAGTTGGTATCCCATAACACAAGTCTCGAACTTACTTTGGGGCTAACTCAATCAGTGTAATTTGATTAATTTTAATATAGATTAATATCTTTTTTATTCCATCCGTCAGTTTCCGAAGATATATAAATATTATCTTAATATTCTCTTCAACAATTATAAGGAACCACATGTTCTATAAATTCTTTTCGATCTTTGACCTTCAAAACTTTACCCCAAAAACATGCGCAAAAAATACATATAGCAAAATGCAAGGGACAGATTTATCAAGGGTCGCTTTACACGGGTAAACTCTCTCCGTGGAATAAATACATCAGTTCTGGGGTTAATTTATAGCACCCCGTAGGTCACCCCGACAGGTATAAACGGTATCGGTATACCCGACTTGGACGTGACGTAATAAAGTGAGCGATTTTTTGTTGGTGAGGATCGAATGAGTGAATTGCCGTGTGGTTTCCGGCAGAGTAGAATAGGACCACTCCAAGACTAAATTCCCCTTACCCTAGACTTCTCCATACAAACGTAGTCTACGTTTAATTTCGAAACCACATGTCAGATTCCGGTAAAAATTGGTAGTTGTAAAGAAATTGCAATTATCTAAGGTTATAACTGGTTTCCTATACTAAAATTATGAACTGGAAAGAAAATATAACGACTTAGAAGTTTCGCATACTAATGGTCAAAAATGATATAAAACACTATATTCTATTTCAAGTTCATATTTTTACGTCAGAAACCAGTTATAAACCTAGATAATTGCAATATCTTGAAATTACAAAATTTTGCCCAAATCGGACATGTCGTTTTGAAATAAAACGTAGACTACGTTTGTATGGAAAGTTGTATTTTGGTCTAGGGTAAGGGGACTCTTAAGAAACACAAGCTAAACAAAACTTATAAACATCATGAGACCTCTTCAGCGTCTGGTCAGCGTGGAGAGTGTAGGCCTAATCCTCTGGCTGCTCTAGCGTCTGGTCAGCGTGGAGAGTGTAGGCCTAATCCTCTGGCTGCTCTGTCCAAATATGGCTCTAGTAGTACAGAGAGGGTCGTGCTCTTGTACTGGATACTAAAAAGACCAGAACATACACCTCTTACCTCTCTCGCTTTGTCGAGGCGGCCAGGAGTCCGCATATCACCCTCCACAAGGCGAGAACGGGGGAGAGGTGCGGGGACGGGGGATGGGGACACATATTGCGTGGGTCTTTAGGAGATTCTGTTCTGTATGTAATACTCTATTAATTCTATGGTACATTAAAAGTCCCAACAAAAAAAATTAACTGCCTCCGTGGTATAGTGGTTAGAGCGTTCGGCTCATACACGGAGGTCGCGGGTTCGATTCCCGGCGGGGGCAACGACTTTGTGTTGTTGTCCTAGTTTGGTTAGGACATTGTAGGCTGATCACCTGATTGTCTGATAAGTAAGATGATCCGTGCTTTGGAGGGCACGTTAAGCCGTCGGTCCCGGTCATTGTCTTTGACATTGGACGTTACCTAAAACCATGTCAGAGGCCTTTAAGGCGGTTAAAAAACTCTGACACCAGTGTTAGTCACTAACACACACGATAAGAAGAAGAAGAAGAAGATTAAAAGTCCCAATTTGGAATATCGACTAAAATTTGGCTCACGTTCACGTTTTCTTTTTTAGTGGCAACTTTATCTTAAAAGTCTCTAATTGCTCCAGTTTTTGATCTGCGCTGGGGGAAAAACAGCTAATTAATTCTAGTTTTCTTTTTCTTCTTGACAGGCACAGAAACTTGATAGCCTTTTTTTAAATTACAAATTGATAAAAAAGTTCTAACTTAAAAATACAAGCTCGAATAGCGTATGAACTCGAATGATTTTATTTTTTCAACCGCATTGTTTTATCAAACGCCGTTTCAAACATGTATCACTTTTATCTTAAAAAATAGGGTATAGTCCACCGAATTCCCATAGAGCTATCGGCAGCCCATTACACGTATCGTCTGACCAAAAAAACCTTTTTATCTGCAGCAGCGGTGTAAAAAGGTTATTTTTGTTACATTTGAGCGATCGCGGTGTTTGGACGTTGATCACAGCAGGTAAAATAATAGAGTCCCTCTGACGGTTATTAAGGCTATGGATTTCAATGTATGATTTAGAATGTTTTTTGTGGGTCTTTGAACTTTGGAATGTTTGATATCGATGTTTTTTTTCGTAACGTGCGTTTGAATTATAACCGAACTTAGCAATAAACTGTACTTAATTTAAAGATATCAAAGTTGATATTGAAAATGTAAAAAATTACCATTTAATAAGCTAAAGATGTGGTAATTTAATTTAATTTTTTCTTTACATATGATCAAGAAAAGAAGACAAAATAAAAAAAAACAAACGATTCCTTTCAATTGTTTACGCTGTATTTTATAAATAACCAAATACATTAGGAGTAAAAGATTTCCGTTGGTTTCCGGCAGAGTAGAATAGGACCACTCCAAGTCTTTCCGTGTATGTCGTAGAAGGTGACGTAGGAAATACAAGCTAATTAAGCTTATAAATATCAATGAGACCTCTGCACACGTCTCGCCAGCGAGGAAAGTGTAGGCTAAATCCTCTGGCTGCTCTGGCCAAGTATGGCTTTGGACTCTGGTAGTACAGAAAAGGTCGTGCCGCTACAGTGGAGACTAAAAGATGAAAATATTTCCAAATTGTAACAATCTAATCTAATATACTCTGTCACTAGGCTGGCCAGCGAGGAAAGTGTATGCTAAATCCTCTGGCTGCTCTGGCCAAGTATGGCTCTGGTAGTACAGAGAAGGTCTTGCTCCTGCAGAGAAGTCTAAAAAGACTCAAAGATGAAAATATTTCCAAATGACAACAATCTAATCAAATATTCTCTGTCATTAGGCAGCAGTAGTGACAGTATTGGCAGAAGGCCGAAGATGCGGAATTGGAAGAGCTTCTGTCAAATCAAATACTGCGGTACGGAAGGCAAATGGAGAAAAGTAACATGGAAAGCACTCCACCGACAAGAGCCCAGCTCTTAAATTTAAGAAGAAGAATCAAATATGCATAAAAATAGGGTGACAAACTTCATCGCATTTTGATGGAAACTAAAGACATTTATTCGCGACATTCCCATGAATCAAAGCGTCGTCACCCTAACCCTAACGGAGCTCTCGTTAGTCATAAAATTTACTACTTTTTCTCCATTCGGAATCCTTCTGCTGCAATAAATCATACTTAAATTTTATTATCACTCAAATTTCCCGGCGTACTGTGGAGTATTATAATGTTATAGGAGTTTCGACTCGTACTTACATTATCTTTACGGCTTTAGGGGTGGTGCACGTAGAAGCTATAGCGTATTGCATATACAACGTGAAAGGGACATACCCGTAATATATAGAACCACGGGCTATAAAAGATCACGATAGTATAATGGAATTAAAATAACAGAAAAGGAACAAAAAAATTGCCAATTGCATACTAACTAAAGTGTGCTAACCCCATTTGGGTTGGCTGGTGCGCATTTTGGCCAAAGATTAAGTCTGGCCATACAACGAGGCAATGCCGCCAGTCTTTTAGGTACCTTGCCCTGCGACCGTAGCGATCTGGGGTCTATTTTTTATTTAATATAACGTTTTATTTTTAATTAGATTATTTTAGTTTATAGTTTTATAATTATTGTATACCTATGTAAATATTTATTTTATGCAATAAAGTTCAATGGATATCTGTACCGCCATTTAGGTATTATTTGCTTAAGATAGCACTGACTTTCAAGCGTTAATCTCCAATAACTTTTAAACAGCTCAACATATTTTTATCTTGTAATATTCACATAATATTTGGTTGTTTATTTATTTTAAAAAAAGGGATCCCATTCAACAAACGTGATTTTTGAAGTGAAAACTTCTTTAGCGGCGTTGTGCACTTTTTTTGGAATGGGTAAAAAATGTTAAACTCGCGTCAGGACACGTGACCTGATCGAAAATTCGTAAGACGGATGGAGAGTAGACAGCTAGCGCAGCGTAGGAGAGGGAGTAGCCCCTCTCTTTCTACGGCGCGGCGAAAATGTATGCCTGCGCCTGCTGTTTCGTATATCAAAAATGCACAATGTTAATATTCAAGTTTTCACTTCTGCCGGCACTCCCAGGGTGCAACCCGTCGTTTTTATAGATGGAACCCTTCGTGCGCGCGTCCGACTCACATTTGTCTGGTTATTAATAATCTATCCAATGAGGCAAAAATTTTTTTTTGTTTTGCTGTCACTCGCTCTTTTATTAAAGTTTAGGACAAATTGCTTATAGCTTAAGGCACAGCCCACGTTGTCATAAAGGGGGTGAGTGAAAAAGACATCAGGCGCGATTCTAGGTGTGAAGTGTGATCGGTGATGCGTCATTACGTTTACGATCAGCTGATTTACACCGCAATCCGGCTGTTTATGGATCCCGAACCACGTGGTAATGGATCGGGCCGCAGGGGGATTATTATTTATTGGACTTTAAAGTCAATAAAATTCTGAGTAGCTTTGAAAGTTATGAGTTTGTTAGTAAGAAAATAATTTATAGGTGAAACTATTAAGGTCATTTTAAATTATTAGAACTGTGAAAGTGATTATTGTTAATTTTATTTTTAATGAAACATCCTGTAAATATGTGACAAATAACAAGTTTAGATGCTTTAAAGTGAGAACGTGAAGCTTTTCTTTGCATATTAGCCAAAAGTGGCCGTTTTTTACAAATGTGCGTAGAAAAATTTCATGTTCTCACTTTAATTAAAATATAAACAATAATTCATAACATAGTTTGAAGGGTTATCTAGGGCACAGAATACACAATAGTACAAGTACAGAAGAGTCACTCCGAAAAATCAATTAAAGGAATAGCGACTCTCGCATCGACACAATTAGGTTCAATTCGGATCGCACAACGCTAATAACCTACGGTTATATTCACCTAGGCGTTCCATCTCTTTCCGTCTCTTTCTATCGCGTAACGCTTACCTTTTCTGGCGCACTGATTAGCCAAGCCGGCGAGGCCGCCGTACGTACTTGCGTTTTTAATACCTACCGCGGAGTAAGACAGGCCTGTCTAGGGCTTGATCAGACAAAATTTACAACAAAGTTATAAATTGAATAGGTACTTACTCCAAAATCGTGACTTTGTTTTGTTGCACAATAATTGTTGACGTCAAATGGTTACAACTGAGTTTACTAAGCTCTAGTGCAGAAGAAACGGTAACAAACTGCACTGCAGCATTTTCTCCAATCCTTACTAGGTTTTACTGCTGCAGTGCTTATATCGTTGTCTTGTTATCTACTTACTTCATTCCAGTATATCGTTAATTTAGATCCAGAACTAGCAATGTAAGGCATCGAACAATTACAAGTGTAATTGCAGCCGGTCCATGCAAAGACCGTAATTTACGACGCAGTAAATCTACTGTCGACAGAAGACAGTAACGCGGTGGATGGAGACATTTTGGGAAACGAGCTTGCCTTGATTTGCAAATTACTAATAAAATCTCGATAGTTTTGCTGCAATGAGCTGTGTGCCTTTGACAGACAAGCTGATCCTTCTCAGTAAAACTTTATCCGACTTATTATAAAACGCAGACTAACTTGTTTACTTAAGTTTAAACCATTATCCAAATAAATCAAGTTGACATCTAGTAATTTGCCACTGTCTCATCTGAAAATGTCAACTTGATTTGGTCGGATAATGAGTTAAACCTGGTAACAAAGTCTGAATTTTATAATAAGACGGTATGTCTTTCCATTTCAGTCTATTAGATCCAGATCTAGCCCTAACAATGTAACGCTGCACCGAACAATTACAAGTGTAATTGCAGAATTGCAGCCGGTCGATGCAAAGACCGTAATTTACGACGCAGTAAATCTACTGTTTACAGAAGACAGTAATGCTGTGGATGGAGACATTTTGGGATATGAGCTTGCCTTGATTAGTCCTACAAAGCAACTCAACAGCTTACGTTTGTACATAGTCAGTTTTGCAGTAATGTCTTTGTAGGACTATATACTTTAAAATGTTAGAAGACTTCTATAAACTTTAGGCATAAATTATGTCATCATCATTATCATTTCAGCCGCACAACGTCCACTGCTGGACATAGGCCTCTCCCAAAGATGTCTAAAATGACCGATCTAGAGCGGCTTGCATCCAGCGCCTTCCAGCGACCTTGGTTAGGTCGTCGTAAATTATGTAATTAATGAAATTATACAGATACATTTTCACGTCTATATCCCTGACGGGACAGACAAAGCCCAGGGCCGTAAGACCCAAAGGCCACGCTTAGTGTAATAGTGGGCATTGAGATGGAACAGGAATCAAAATAGTGATGGGTTGCTAGCCGTATCGCCTATTACCATGATTCAAATTCCGCCCATTTCCTCGATCGGCTATTATGATCTGCGCGGGTAGAGAAGCAACTGGTACATTTTACAGCATAGAAGCTATAATTAAATTATGTAATACTATTATTCATGCTGTGCTTTAGGTTAAGTGATTGGCCTAAACTCTCAGTTTTTTTTTACTTCACCTCAACTGTCAGTGTCCACAAAAGTCTCAAATCGTTACTTTGTATGCGTGTTTTTAAATTGTATTGTAATAATTTGAGAAAAAGTATTATTTCAAATTATAAAATCTAATCAAGTCATGTAAGTTTTGCTACGTTGAGCTGTGTGCCTTTGAACTTACTTAGGTTTTAATCACTAACCAACCAAATCCAGCTGTCATCTAGTAATTTGCCACTGACTCATCTGAAAATGTCAGCTTTATTTGGTCGAATAATGGTTTCACCTTTCAACCACCGGAAATTATACGTCACTAAGTACTTTCGGCTAGAAACGGCCGACGTGCGGCTCAAAGAATAAACCTGGTAAAGTAAGTCTACATTTTATAATAAGACGGTACGTCTATCCATTCAGTCCAGTAGATTATGTAATAAATAACACGTTTTAGATGCTTTACAGTAAAAACGTGGATTTTTTCTTCGCACATTAGCCAAAAGTGCGAAGAAAAGCTTTGATTATATTACAGTAAGTATAAATTTCGTTATTTTAATTGAATCCTTCTTTAATCAGTCTATCGTTAATCTAGATCCAGATCTAGCCCTTACAATGTAACGCTCCGAACAATTACAAATGTAATTACAGCCGGTCGATGCAAAGACCGTAATTTACGACGCAGTAAATCTACTGTCGACAGAAGACAGTGACGTGGCGGATGTAGACTTGGTGAGCATTTGGGAAATGTACTTCAAATGTGCTTGCCTTGTCTAAGCTTCGAATTGTTGCTTCGCTTGACTGCTCGAAAACGAGCTTCAGTAGACGAGCTTGCCTTGATTTGCAAATTACTAATAAAATCTCGTTAGTTTTGCTGCAATGAGCTGTGTGCCTTTGACAGACAAGCTGATCCTTCTCAGTGAAACTTTATCCGACTTATTATAAAACGCAGACTAACTTGTTTACTTAAGTTTAAACCATTATCCAAATAAATCAAGTTGACATCTAGTAATTTGCCACTGTCTCATCTGAAAACAACTTGATTTGGTCGGATAATGAGTTAAACCTGGTAACAAAGTAAGTCTGCATTTAATAATAAGACGGTATGTCTATCCATTTCAGTCTATTAGATCCAGATCTAGCCCTAACAATGTAACGCTGCACCGAACAATTACAAGTGTAATTGCAGAATTGCAGCCGGTCGATGCAAAGACCGTAATTTACGACGCAGTAAATCTACTGTCGACAGCAGACAGTGACGCTGTGGATGGAGACATTTTGGCAAATGAGCTTGCCTTGATTAGTCCTACAAAGCAACTCAACAGCTTACGTTTGTACATAGTCAGTTTTGCAGTAGTGTCTTTGTAGGACTATATACTTTAAAATGTTAGAAGACTTCTATAAACTTTAGGCATAAATTATGTAATTAATGAAATTATACAGATACATTTTCACGTCTATATCCCTGACGGGACAGACAAAGCCCAGGGCCGTAAGACCCAAAGGCCACGCTTAGTGTAATAGTGGGCATTAAGATGGAAAAGGAATCAAAATAGAGATGGGTTGCTAGCCGTATCGCCTATTACCATGATTCAAATCTCGCCCATTTTCTCGATCGGCTTTTATGATCTGCGCGGGTAGAGAAGCAACTGGTACATTATACAGCATAGAAGCTATAATTAAATTATGTAATACTATTATTCATGCTGTGCTTTAGGTTAAGTGATTGGCCTAAACTCTCAGTTTTTTTTTTACTTCACCTCAACTGTCAGTGTCCACAAAAGTCTCAAATCGTTACTTTGTATGCGTGTTTTTAAATTGTATTGTAATAACATGAGAAAAAGTATTATTTTCAAATTTTAAAATCTAATCAAGTCATGTAAGTTTTGCTACGTTGAGCTGTGTGCCTTTGAACTTACTTAGGTTTTAATCACTAACCAACCAAATCAAGCTGTCATCTAGTAATTTGCCACTGACTCATCTGAAAATGTCAGCTTTATTTGGTCGAATAATGGTTTAAATTTAGTAACAAAGTAAGTCTGCATTTTATAATAAGACGGTATGTCTTGTCTATCCATTTCAGTCTAGTAGATTATGTAACAAATAATAAGTTTTAGATGTTTTAAAGTGAGAACGTTAATTTGATTGATTATATTACAGTAAGTATGTATAAATTTCATTATTTTAATTGAATCCTTCTTTAATCAGTCTATCGTTAATCTAGATCCAGATCCAACACTAACAATGTAACGTTGCATTGAACAATTACAAGTGTAATTGCAGAATTGCAGCCGGTCGATGCAAAGACCGTAATTTACGACGCAGTAAATCTACTGTCGACAGCAGACAGTGACGTGGCGGATGTAGACTTGGTGAGCATTTGGGAAATGTACTTCAAATGTGCTTGCCTTGTCTAAGCTTCGAATTGTTGCTTCGCTTGACTGTCTCTCTCTAAACTGTCTCGTCTAACCCTTTGGTGTTGTGTTGCTTTGTTCGATCATTATATAAAGTGAGAGCTGATATATTTAGTTAGGCTAATATTTGGATCCGTTAATTATGCCTTAAGTTTATGTTTTCTGTAGCTGTATGTACATTATATGATAACTGAGATGTGGACTAGATCAAAAATAAAATATTCGGCACTAATAAAACAAAATGTCGCAAAATTGTGTCACTTTACATTGATCATAATATGATCAATAAAATAGATATTATCTATTTTCAAAAATATTTTAGATTTATGAATGCAGAAAAATAAGCTCTAAATTATGACGCATACTTTATCAAAGATTTAGAATATACAATATTTTATATTATTCCCATAGAAAAAATTGTTAAGACGCTTAAAAAAACTTCTTGTCATCTAGCGGATTTAAGAAAAGTTGTTTAATGACATGGACTAAATTGGAAAATAGTTTCAGTATATTTTATTAGAGTACCAGAAAATATCAGCAGCTGCTATTTAGGTTTGAAGTACATATACATACCAAATCATAATACGTGATTTACAGTCACTAACGAAAAAATCTACATTGCAATTAAGAAAAAGTCGTAGTTCCTTTACAAATATATGTATTTTTATGTTTAACAACCAGTGAAATACAACTATAAACATGTTATGAAAAATTTCGCCACGAGTGGGATTCGAACGTCGAGGGTTCGAATCCCACTCGTGGCGAAATTTTTCACGTTAACCAACTCTCCAACAATTGTAAAATTTATCATTTCATGTTTTAAGTTGGACAATACTCCGAGCATTGTAAAGCTTAAAAATTAATAATTACCAAAGAAATATCTCAAAACTAAGCAATGAATGCAACAATGAAGTTCAGGCTATTTGCCGGGGCTGCTTCGAGCAAGTTTTCATATCTAGTTTACGAGTTACGACGTTTTTATTGTAGACCCGAGTAGGCGGAATGGGTATTTAAGATGTCTGTTTACTTAAATGCACTGAATTTACAGTCTTCTTCTTTTTTTTTTCATTTATTTATCTTTGGATATTTGTATCACTTGATAATTGTCACTTTTTTTCTTTATCTAATCGATTGTTTATATTATTAACTCTGGTGTCAGATTTTACAAATTGCTTCAAGGCATCTGACGTAGCGCAATGACTGTCATCTAGCGACATTGTGTATTCATAAGCTTTAAAAGATTTTCGGCCTTACTCAATACCCACATACTTAGGTAACGTACCCATTCAGAGTAAAAAATAATTTATCTATATTTGAATACTTGTATCACTTGATAATTGTTAATTTTTTTTCGATTTCATAATAGGTAGTTGTTGACATCAGATCATTTACTTACAGCTTAGTTTGTTGCTGTTGCCGCTTCCTAGCGCAAGTACAGAAGAAGCGGAAACAAACTGTACTGCAGTATTTTCTCCAAAAACGTCACCTTAAAATTGTACTGATATTAAAATTAGATATGTAGACAGAATACATTGTTATATCATAATTATTAATTAAGAATTATGTCATTAATGTCAATTTGTAAATACAGTACTTAAACATACTCAAATTATGACATTTGTGAATGTATAAATACAAACCTTTGAAAGGAACCCGCGCCAAGCTCAAGCCAGACGTTTTTGTCTTTAAGGTAATCATCGGTTCCGTTATAAGCCTTCTAATGAGCCATAATACTACGTGACACATTTATTTCACTTATGCCAAGACCTCTAGTTTTCAGCAGCCCCAGCTTATCATCATACCTATACTGCGGAGAGCTCCTGGCCTGTTACTACTTAAATAATCTATATTGAACAACCAGAAAACCCGTAAAAATCTTATGAACTCCATACTAAAACCTTAAATAATAAGCTTAAGTTTTACAGCAGTCGAGTTATGGCTCTGCTTGAATGGCTTATTTAGAATTGCATACATTGAATGCTCAGCCAACCCATTTGATTTGCCCACGACGGCATGCAGTTCGTGGAAGTTTGAATGTGAAGCCACTTATTTGCGACTATAAAATGAGCAGTTCTTGTAAGCGTTTTTACATGTGTATTCTTGTTAAAAATGTAAAATTAAATAATCAGCTTCGTAACAAGCTACTAACAAGCTATAATACTACGTGACACATTTATTACATTTTTTACCCGCCTCCCGGGGTTTCGGTGAATATGCATAGTATATACCAGGAATCCCTCCCCGTCTAAGGTTCAGCTTAACTTATCATCATACTAAACTACAGGGAGCACCTAGCCTATCACTAGTGAAATAATCTATATTAAACTACCACAAAAACCGTAAAAATCTTATGAACTCCATACTAAAACCTTTATAATAAGCTTAGGTTTTACAGCAGTCGAGTTATGGCTCTGCTTGAATGGCTTATTTAGAATTGCGTACGTTGAATGCTCAGTCAACTCATTTTATTTGCCCACGACGGCATGCAGTTCGTGGAAGTTTGAATGTGAAGCCACTTATTTTTTCCAGTAATTTTCTGTAAGTTAGAACGTCCATGTGACTATAATATGAGCGGTTCTTGTAAGCGTTTTTACTTGCGTATTCTTGTTAAAAATGTCAAATTAAATATTTAGAAGTAAACTGTCTGCATTTGATTTTTTCGTAAAAAATTAAATAGTTAATTTTGTTCGAATATTTTTTATAATTAAGTTACTCTTTACTTCAACGGGTTTTGTGTGAGGGTGTTTGTACACCACACATACACCCGGCACCCACACACAAAACCCGTTGAAAATTATCGGATAAAAAGTTGTTCAGACAAAAAAGTTGCTTCTCAAATCAATTACATACAGTTATCGGACAATTATCTTTTTTAATTCATAATAATAAAATTGTCACCACTTAACATTTTTTAAATATCCTAAATACACTTACATACACAATTACAATCCACTCCTTAGCGTTTCCGGTGCAAAGGTACCTAAAACACTAGCCGCGTTGCCACGCTGAATTGCTATGGCCATCCTTCTTAATAAGTCTTAATTGCTTTTTAATAAGTGTCTTAATGAAAAATGCTTCTGACATTTTCGAAAATTTTCGAAATTTCTGAAACATGCTATTTTTAAAGTCGCCAACCCGCATATTTCCGTTATCTAGGGCTTGTTCAAGACAAAAGTTTAAATGATATCTTCGTTTCCTTTCAAATGGAGGCAGTATTGGACCCTGTAAAATTCCTGTATTTAATTCTGGAAAATTCCTTAAATAGATTTACAACACTAATATCAGCTAGAATTCCTTTCATTATTTGTTCACTTTCAATTCTTTTGTCACCCTAAAAACAAATAAAATCAGTCACAGCTAGACACTGAGCACACAACGTTATTCTTTGTCATCTAATTTTATCAATAATGGAAACTCACTGGATCGAACAACTCGTGACGTGTTTACACTTACAATATTGGCTTCGGTACACAACTGTATTATCGAATTGAGTTGGTGACATGTTTATTTGCCTGGCAAATTAAAAATACCCCCGAGGACACCATCTAGGAATGAGTGGCGGAACTATATATCCCAACCGTTGTTAAGTAGAATTGATATCCGAAGCATCATCTCCCATGCTGGTCTGGGAGAAATAAAAAAAACTTAGAATGTACCAGCTGCTTCTCTTCCCACGCAGATCGTAAAAGCCGATCGAGGGAATGGGCAAAAATGCAAATCATGTTAACAGGCGATGCGGCTAGTAACCCATCACTGTATAGATTGCTTTTCCATCTTCTCGCCCACCATGACGAAGTGGCGTTTGGGTCTTGCGGCCCTGGGCTCTGCATAGAACCGCAAGACCCAAAATGCTCTGTCTGCCCCATTAGGGATAAAGACGTCATAGTATGTATGTATGTATGTACATGATGAGAAGGATACGTATATGGGCATTTACTTAAAAGGAAAATCATTCATTTTGTTAATTTAGCTACAGAATAAGTACTTACGTACAGAAGTCATACTTAGCAAAGGAATTCAAATAAATATCAACTTAATGTCGTTAGCAATATGGTTTTATTTAGCTCGCGTCACAACTCGGCACCTTTTCGTTTAGATTCCTGCATTGCAACCTAATTTAGTTTCTAATACTCTAGACATACGATTCATGTCGCTGAATTTTCCACTCCGGAGTGGTCGCCGCGCGCGTTGTAATAATGTAGGTATATTTTCGATACCTAAACGAGGAGTGCCACAAGCGTGCGACTTAGCTGGACGTGTACGACTTGGCATAGATTATTGTTTTCTAACCCTCATAGAAATTAACAAACGCTTACTAAACCTATTTTAATTAATTTATGTTTTGTTCCTATCTCTCTTCTAAATATTTAACACTAGCTGTGCCCGTGGGCTTCGCTCTCCGTGAGAATTTCGGGATGTAAACTATCCTGTGTCCTTCCCTGGGTATCAAACTATGCCCATGTTACATTTTATCTATATAAGTTCAGTGGTTAAAGCGTGAAGTGGTAACAAACAAACAAACAAATATACCAACTCACTTTCGCATTTATAATATTAGTAGGATTAAAAGAATGAGACAAAAGTAATGTTAACTAAAATAGGTTTAGCAAACCTTTACTATTTTTTATGAATATAATGTTAAACTATTACTTATGATTTAATAAGAAAAATTCAATCGTATTAACCAATACATCTTACCGAACCGGCGCTCTAAATAAAACATTTCTCTTTTATCTTCAACAAAAGAAAACAAAGTATTTTGTGTCTAACAAAGCGCGTAATTTTATCAAACATTCCTCCACAAAGAAAATCAATTTGTATTGAATTGATTCCAACAAAAATGTGACAATCTAATATTGTTTCTATTAAAAAAGTCACAGACGGCATCAGAGGATCCATTAGAGCATTCCTATCAAACAAAGGCGATAAAAAGCACGGCTTAAGAGCTCTTGTTTTAGATTTCGTGTTAAAATGTTTTGAAAAGGAACGCAGTTTTTGATGAGTTCATTTTGGTATAGGCTTTTTATTACTTTTTTGTTGCGTTTTTACAAAAATGTTCAGTTATAGATAGGATGTTTTTATGTTTCTACAAGTTCATTCTCAGAACTGAGACGATTTTTTATTTGAGCTTACATTTCATAATGATAAAAATGTCTTAGTTGCACCAACTAAGTATGACAGTAATTTTAAATCGGTGGATAGTATGTACTAGGCCCATACCCATTAGTCCCAGCTAAAATATATAAAAACTTAAAATCTTAAGATTATAGTAAAGAAGGTACAACTTAGCGCCTAGCAATGATAGCTATTACTTAACAACAAGGGAGTTTCATTCGGCGTTTTTTCTGAGGAGTTGTCGTGGCAAAGAGCTGGTATGGGTAGCTTTTTAAAAAAATAAATTCAATTTTAATATTCGTACATAAGCCGAGTGGCTTCCGGCAGAGTAGAATTGGATCACGCCAAGTCTCCCCTTGGACGGCGTAGAAGGCGACTTAGGAAATACATGCTAAACAAAGCTTTATAACTATCAATGAGAGCTCGCCAACCCGTCTGGCCAGCGAGGAGAGTGTAGGCTAAGTCCTCTGGTTGCTTTGACCGAGTATAGCTCTGGTAGTACAGAAAGGGTCGTGCTCCCGCAGTGGAGACAAAGACCTGATGATGATAACGATGACTGGTACATCACATAAAAATGTACTTAATACGAATGCACAATCGCCAGATTGTCCAAGCCCATTCAAAGAATTCACTTCGCACGTTCAATGAGTAATCTCAAAAATATAAGAAAACCCAAATCGTTGTTTGAAACAGAAATTTTTCATCTTAACAAACGTATCACAAACGAGGAACGAGGAAAAGTGTCCAAACAAGAAAATGACTTCTGAAAACGAAATAAAAAGGCCATATCTCACAATTATCAACTTTGGAACATGCTGTTCGAACTTTGAAGATTTCCGTGATTGTTCTTTCGTTAATTCTTATCTTATTCGTGTTGAAATTTGTTTTTTTTTTTACCGATTTTTTGTCAAGAATGTATATTTATTGGAAAAAATAAACTCGAAAAGCCGATCAAAGAAATAGGCGAAATTACGGATCACGTTAATACATCACGATAAAAGTGGCTTTTGGGTCTATTTTTACCCAGTTAAGGGTAAAGAAGTAATTTGTATCCGTTCAAAAATACTCGTAATAATCTTATTTGTGAAGTTTTTTTAGGACCCAGGGTAAAAATGGGACTTTACCCTATCACTAAAGACTCCGCTGTCCGTCCGTCTGTCTGCCTGTCTGTCTGTCTGTCACCAGGCTATGTCTCATTAACGGTAAACGCTAGATAGTTGAATTTTTTACAGATAATAGACAAATTGAATTAAAGACAAACACTAAAAACGGAATAAAATTAATATTTAAATGGGTCTCCCATAAAACAAACGTGATTTTTATAGACCCTTCTAGCGCGAGTCCGACTCACACTTGGCCGATTTGTTTTTCTATTTGAGGCAAATTAATCCAGGTAATAGATCTCAAAAACCATATGTTTTTAAAAACCATTTGACAATAATTATTCTGACCCTAATTTTGTTGTTACCCTAAAACTCCAAGAAATACAAAAATAGCGAGCAACCTCACATCTGGATTAGTCTGTATCTCGGATATGCCCATTCTGTGCCAACTATATATAAATATATACGTGAGCCGGTTTATCTTTCCAGGCTTACTGGCTTATGAGATTATTTATCTCGGTTTTACTCTCCATGCTTGAACTACGATTTATTTCTATTTGTTGTGAGTAATGGATGATTGATAATTATTAATGATTTCTACGCCTTGGTTGGTTGTGTTGTGGAATTTCGTACTTTTATTTTGATTTTTGATGGATGAACACAAGTGGCATACAAATTTCTCGAGTTCCTCCGTGCTTCAAAAGACACGAATAAACCCTTGGTCCTAGCTGTCATCATTGTATGGCAGTCGTCAAGCTATGTCAGATGTAGGCAGTCTGAAAAATCTGACACCAGTGTTGGCCACTTACACACACGAAAAAAAATACAATTTTGATTTTCGATGCCATACGATTTAATAATTTGATAAATTATCCGCAAATAATATTATTGGAGAAATTTTAATGTAAACATTTATATCAAAAGTTATCAGACTAACAGGTTTTTGAAGTAAATAAATATATAGGAACAAATCACAGAGATAGAGTTAGCACCATAGTAATTTCGAGACTTGTGTTATAGGACATTAACTTAATACATACTATGTTTTATAACACTATAGGTAGGTAAAATTGGTTCGATATTCAGAAAAAGTATCTGATTTCAGTTGTTCAAAACTTTCTTATTTAAAAGATAATAAACAAATTAAGCAGTACTTGCTTTGTATGAAAAAAGAACAATGACCATGTGGCAAGTGATAATTTTCAAAGTTAACCATCCCACACATATAAACAACCCTCATTCTCAAGAACACTTTGTACTCTAAATAGACCGTCCTAAACAAAACCGCAGATGCTGTCAACAATAAACAGATCCTAACAGGATACGGTCGAACAGCTGTTGCCATTGACGCCATTTTTTGTTACGCTTTTTGTATTTCGAACAGCAGAGATTTTTTCTTTTTTTTTCTGAGGACTTTATGAAGATTTAGATTTTTTTCTTTACTTTTTTGACATCTGGGACGGGCTTGCCGCGTGCCCGATTTTTTATGATATGTTAATTGATAACGTATTTATCTATCGTTTTCATAATACTTTTTTGATGAGTTGAAGAAATTTTGAAAACGTTATTGTTATACTTAGATATGGATACAGGAATATAAGTTAATCATTTGTAGAAGATACGAGTATGTCTTTAGATTTGGCATAATACTTTAAAACTTTTAAATATTATGTAGTTTCAATAAAGAGCATTGATCTCATTGTATTTTTTATTCAACAAATCTTTAAAAAGAAAGTAGGTACATCAAAGATATTGACAATATGCAATCAAGTTATAATGCATTTTGAGATATTAATCTAAAGATTAGTTTACGAGCTCTCTAAAACATTGACTACACTCTCAAATTAAATAATAATATCTATAACTTTGCGGAAAATTTAATCAGACCAAAAAAATCGTTCTAAAGCAACTGCCTCCGTGGTGTAGTGATTAGAGCGTTCGGCTCGTACCCGGAGGTCACGGGTTCGATTCCCGGCGGGGGCAACGACTTTGTGTTGTTGTCCTAGTTTGGTTAGGACATTGTAAGCTGATCACCTGATTGTCCGATAAGTAAGATGATCCGTGCTTCGAAGGGCACGTTAAGCCGTCGGTCCCGGTCACTGTCTTTGACATTGGTCGTAACGTAAAACCATGTCAGAGGCCTTTAAGGCGGTTTAAAAACTCTGACACTAGTGTTAGTCACTAACACACACGATAAGAAGAAGATAGCAATACGAGTACCAGAAAGAATTTAAGAATTCTCGAATGTTAGCCATAAACATTTTATTTTAAATCTTGGAACCTCACAATGATTTTAGTTTTCCTTCGGTGTAATACACGCTGTGTTTTACGGTTCATTTAACATTCGTTGTAGCGTCCAGATTCCCGGCTTTAGCAATGTTTTATTAGTAAATGCCTTTCATGGAAGTCAAGGATTTCTGAGGTTCGGTAAACTGAAGGGAATTCTTAAAAGCTTTGGTTTTGCAACATAACTCAGAATTAAATTACACTTTGATTCAGCTTGATTTTCTTTTGTTGCAAATGTTAATTTTTATTTGCGTACTTAATACTGCAATGTTTAAAACGTTTATTTAATAGAATTAAGCTACTTTGAGGTTGAATGTAAAGATTCATATTTACCATAACAGATAACATTTTTTTTCAAAAACAATGTTTTGCCGACCTCTGTGGCGTCACCATGCTAGTCCGCCACCCAGAGGTCCCGGGTTCGATTCCCGGCCAGGGCAAGTTGGAAAGTGGCCTTTTTCAAATTGTCCTGGGTCTTGGATGTTTATCTATATATGTATTTGTTATAAAATATAGTATCGTTGAGTTAGTATCCCATAACACAAGTCTCAAACTTACTTTGGGGCTAGCTCAATCAGTGTAATTTGTCCCTATTTATTTATTTTTAATTTTAAATGTGTAAACTTCTTACACAAAAAAGGAAAATTGCAGACTGTAAAAAGTTAGTAAAGTACAGAAGTAGGTATAAAAATAAATAAAATCAAATATTTTTCAGTCATTTTATTAAGTGATCATCATTTCAGCCGCATAACGTCCACAGCTGGTCATAGGCGTCTCATATTTTATTAAATATTAAAACATATTTCAATATTTTTCTTAAAATAGCAACGTTAAAAAAATTCCATATAATAGATATACTGATAGAATAGACCTGTAAATGAAACTTATTTGTTCACTTTAAGTTACGCAATTATTAGCTGACACGTATAATATTTTTTTATTTGCATATATGTAGGTAGATACATAGGATATTAAAATGAAAAAATATATATACCCAATACATTTTCAAAATTGGTTTTCAATTATTACAATTACAATAAGACAATTCTAATAATGTACACATATATTTATTTGTTCAAAACTAATAATCCAACCTGCTAAATGCTAATAGCATTTAATAATTTGACTATATAGGCACATACATTAATATCTAACTTATTACCTTTACTTAGCCAGAGTAGACTTAGTTACGAGTGTTCGGTCGTAGAGGTACTAAATATTTACCGTAAGCTCTGAAGTTAGAACAGGAAGGTCAAAGCTTTGCGATGGCTCAGAATTGTTTATGAAAGTTCAAAGAGAGAGATTATGTTTAAGTGATATTAAAGTTTTTTTATATATACCAATAATTTTCCCTGAATTGTGAATTATCATTTATAAACCCAAATCTCGGTAAACCTTTGACGTTTCAGTTTAAAAATTCTATTTTTAGGGTTCCGTAGCCAAATGGCAAAAACGGAACCCTTATGGATTCGTCATGTCTGTCCATCCGTCCGTATGTCACAGCCACTTTTTACCGAAACTATAAGACCTATACTATTGGAACTTGGTTAGTAGATGTATTATGTGAACCGCATTAAGGTTTGGACACAAAAATAGAAAAAAACAATAAATTTTCGGGGGTTCCCCATACTTAGAACTGAAACTCAAAAATTATTTTTTTATCAAACCCATACGTGTCATCAAATCCATCTATGGATAGGTCTTCAAAAATGATATTGAGGTTTCTAACATAATTTTTTTCTAAACCGAATACTTTGCGCGAGAGACACTTCCAAAGTGGAAAAAAGTGTGTGCGCGTGTGTCCCCCCCCCACCCAGTTCATGGGCGACGACTCGCACTTGGCCGCTTTTTTCATGATCTGACGACCTCCATGGCGTAGTGATTAACACGTTAGTCCGTCACTCCGGAGGTTTGGGTTTGATTCCCCTGGATAAGTTGGAAAATGGATTTTTTCAAACTCTCCTGGGTCTTCGGTGTTTATAATATGTTTTAGTATAAAGTATAGTTGAGTTAGTTTAAACGGGTAGCTCAATCAGTGTGGTTTGTCTTTACATTTTTATTATTTATGACTTGATTGATACAGAGGCATTTGTTTCTTAAGGGTTTTTGCGTATAACCCATGCTTAGTTAAGGCGGAAACTTAGTCGGTATTTAGAATACAGTACCTGGGCGACCGAGCTTTGCTCAGTTACATCTCAAACAATAACTAATTTTTTTTAAACTTGTCTAAAAACAATACAAAATAAAAAATTATATATAAATTTGAACATAAAAACAAAAGTAAGTCACCGAGTGGGATTCGAACCCGTAACACTTTTTCTAGCGGTCAGCATCATAAACCGCTGAGCCAAAATGAATGGCGGCCGATGCGACGAAATTAGCGATCATATTCTGCGTGGAAAGAAAAACGCATGAAAACTCGAAAACACGTGTTTTCCCAAATATAAGACTAATCTACATCGATTGTTTGCCCCCAAAAACCCCCATATACCAATTTTCAGCGAAATCGTTAGAGCCGTTTTCGAGATCACAGAAATTTATAAATATATAAATAAATATACAAGAATTGCTCGTTTAAAGGTATAAGATGTATTTGTCAAGCTATGTCAGGTGCCTTTTAAGACAGCTTGAAAAATCCACCACCATAATTGGCTACTTATATTTTATAGTATTACTTAATGATAAAACGAACTTACTTGTACGTGAAGTTCTATCTTATTTATGTGGGCTGCTCAATTAGAAACGACAATATTTTTGGAACAAATTATCTGGACGTGTAACGGCCGATACTGCACGAAAACAGATAATGAACCAAGATGCGCGCGCAGGACGGGAGAGCACTTGTTTTTTCTCTATTCCAGATTTACTTTAAAATATTTGTGAAAGGCCGAGAAATACGAAACAGTACTACAAGTAAATATAATCGTGAGAATTGAGTAGCAATGCATAATTAGTATTTCATAATATTATTATTTTCTGGCTGCTCTGGGAAAGTACGGCTAAGTAGACTGACTGGTAGAGAATGCGTTAGCATTAAGTCCACCTTTTGTACCATTTTGGTCAATAAAGATTTAATAAATAAATAAATAAATGAGTATGAGGCTAGGCTAGTAATGAGAAAGTCGTACTCCTGCAATGGAAGACCTGATGATGATGACGATTTCATAATACGTAATTTATTTTTGCCAACTCGTTTGCAAGCATTACTTGTTAACTATAATGTATTAACATTGTATTTTATTATAATACTAGCCGAAGCCCGCGACTTCGTTCGCTTTGACTTTATGTCTCTGGAAAATGCTCATCAGGTTGAACAACTTTTACTAAGGCGGCATTTTTATATCTCTTATAGTTTAGCTGGACCATTATGGTTCTGCATCAGGCGTTCCATTTTCCAAAATCATTTATACCCTATATGTTGCCCAGGCTTAATAGCTATATTTAAAAAAAAGTTTCATTCGAATCCGTCCAGTATTTCCGGAGATTAGCGTGTACAAACAGACAAACAGACATACAGACAAACAGACAAACAGACAAACAGACAGACATTTTTTTTTAAATTCTTACTTTATTACTACGTCTCCATCGCCCCCAATATTTTTTTTGGAAATATATTTAATGTACAGACACACTTTTTTTACTGTTTTATTATATGTATAGATATAGATATAGATAGATATAGATATAGATAGATGTATAGATTTATTAAAAGACGAGTAAACTACCAATATTGTTAAAAACAATTTCTTTTGGCGTTTCTTCTCAGCAGTGGTCGTTGCGAAGTGCTGGTATCGGTAGCTTTTCTTTAAAAATACATATTAATTTTAATTAACGCTACACCTAATGTAAATAATACTTATTGACGTGTTGTATACTTCCATGCTGGTCTGGGAGAAAAGAAAAAACTTAGAATGTACCAGCTGCTTCTCTGCCCGGGCAGATCGTAAGAGCCGATCGAGGGAATGGGCAAAAAAAATCGAATCTTATTAATAGGCGATGCGGCTAGCAACCCATCACTATTTTGGTTACTTTATCCACCGTTTTGGCTACATCAAGCTAAAAGTTGCAGCCTTGAGTTCTATCTACTTAAAGTCGCAGGACTCAAAAGCTCTGTCTGCCCCATTAGGGATAAAGACGTGATAGTATGTATGTATGTATGTATTGACGTGTAAATGTGTAAGTCTAGTTACTGAAGAACCATTTGAATCTTGAATATTATACGAAACAACTAAAATGAATAAATACCATAACTCAATGCGAATTTCCCTACTAATGATCTGACTCTCCTTTATTTACCGAAGTTCAAGAGTCTGCAACAAAGAGTATAAAGTAAAAAAAAAAAGAAAAAATCGAAAAACGTAATACGCCAGTTTCTTTTGTATCGAAAGCCAGTGTTCTGTGAACGGTACATTGAAATGAAGCTGTATTTCAGACTTCAATTTGGTTTGCACTTATTTTTGCTGCAACGCCACAATTAAATTGGCCATGGGCAAAGTTTTGACTATTTTAGATAGTTCTCTGAGTGCTCTGGCCAAGTAAGGCTCTAGTAGTACTGAGAACTAAACTAAACTAAACTGCCTCTGTGGTGTATTGGTTAGAGCGTTCGGCTCATACCCGGAGGTCGCGGGTTTGATTCCCGGCGGGGCAACGACTTTGTGTTGTTGTCCTAGTTTGGTTAGAACATTGCAGGCTGATTACCTGATTGTCTGATAAGTAAAATGATCCGTGCTTTAGAGGGCACGTTAAGCCGTCTGTCCCGGTCACTGTCTTTGACATTGGTCGTTACCTAAAACCATGTCAGAGACCTTTAAGGCGGTTTAAAAACTCTGACACTAGTGTTAGTCACTAACACACACGATAAGAAAGAAAGAACAAATAATGTATTTTTGAACCAGGAAATTACCCAATTCAATCAAAATAAAAGCTCATTTTATCAATGAATAGAACTTTGCACAAAGTTGTAAAGTAAGCTTATTGAATATTAAAAATCCCAGGATAGTTCTAAAGCTCTTGGAGTCCTGAGATAACTTTGCTTCCTCCGTTCCCTTAATAATGTTAGGTGCAAACATTTGGAATCCAGTCGTTTAAACAGGGATGATGACTGAGTCAGAAAATAAGAATTATTTTGTACAACGTGGAAGGAATATCATCATCATCATTATTTCAGCCGCACAACGTCCACTGCTGGACATAGGCCTCTCCCAAAGATTTCCAAAATGACTGATCTAGAGCGGCTTGCATCCAGCGCCTTCCAGCGAACTTGGTTAGGTCGTCAGACCACCTTGTGGAAGTACAACGTGGTAGGAATATATCCTCAGTAAATCGAACTATGGACTATCCTAGACCACTTTATAAGACTACTTAAAGAATACAAATTAATAATAACAGTAAAATTACAGTCAAAAAAAAAATTCCCATGCTGGTCTGGGAGAAATAAAAAAAACTTAGAATGTTCCAGCTGCTTCTCTTCCCATGCAGATCGCAAAAGCCGATCGAGGGAATGGGCAAAAATGCAAATCATGTTAACAGGCGATGCGGCTAGCAACCCATCACTGTATTGATTGCTATTCCATCTTCTCGCCCACCATGACGCTAAAAGTGGCTTTTGGGTCTTGCGGCCCTGGGCTCTGCATAGAACCGCAAGACCCAAAATGCTCTGTCTGCCCCATTAGGGATAAAGACGTGATAGTATGTAAATAAAATAAAAATCGGCTTTTCCATACAAAAGTGTGCAGCCGGCCGGGCAATTTGTATGGGAATGTCGAAATTTGTTTTTTGTTTTTTGACTGTTACTTAATTATCATTATAATTTAGTGATCTAGTATAGCCTGTGGTTCGACAGACGGAGAGCGAAGTCCTTACCCTTTGGGTAAGGAACCCTAAAAAAGAATTAAAATAGTCACGGGTTACTATCCTCATCGCCTATTAACACGATTCGCATTTTCGATTTAGAATCCATATTTTTTGGTTTATCTAAGTAGACTCCCTTTGTTGGCCAAGTTTAATTAATTTTCCATTTAAAATGCTATACCATATGAACCACATTTAGATTTTATATTTAGTTTTTAAAAGGTACAGTAAAGTTTTTAACACATTGCAAGACACTCAGCCAGACACAATAGAAATAACAATTGATGTACGTCGACAGGGCGACTGGTAAATCACGTTACATACTTAAAGAGGTGACTCAGCCCGCCAACTTTTCCTAAGGGAACAACTTTATAACTAAAGAAAAAACCACATCTCCATACAATTTGGCCGGCCGGCTGAGCACTTTTGTATTAAAAATTAAAAAAAAATCGAGTTCCCAACTTTGGACCCATAGCAAAAGTTGTTCATATTGGCGGTATATTTACCAGTCGCACTGTATACCCGTAGTGTGTTCAGCAATGTATCAACTTAGGTGTAAGTTTACTTAATTTTCTATTCCATGCCATAGGAGCCAAATTTAGATTTTTATTTAGTATTTTAGTCTGTGAATCTGAAAAACATTACCCCTCTTTCCTGTTCGAGTAAAAAGCCCTGTCAGCTATCGTTTGTCTGTGTCAATAAATTTAAATAACGGTCGAGCATTTGCTCTGCGGTCGTACGATCGTTTCAATGAGGTTTCCATTTGTTTGTGCTGTACTTGAAACTGGTCTGTATTTGTGTTGGATTTTTGTCGGATTGCTGAATTTTATTCTTTGTTAATAAAAATTACTCTCGTGCACTTACAGTTTCAAAAAGCGTACACGTGAGTCAATAGCTTAGAAACTAAAATAAAAATTACAAATATATGTTTTTAATTGTCATAAAAATGAAAAAATTAGGTATTGGAGCAAAGTAACAGGGTTATTCCATAAAATAAACGTTAGTCGTATGATAGTGACGATAGGACGTCACTTCTATGTCAAACCAAATTAGACTTTATCATCATAAGTTACTGCTCAAAGTTGCTTGTTATTGAAACGCGGATACGCCGTGACGTAAGTCTTATGTTTCGCTTTTGGAGTGTCAGCAGCAGCTGTATCTGCTCAATATATTTTTAATTGTTTGTCAGGCACTAAGTTACCATCGTGGTGATAATTCATTTTTGGCTAACGTTACATTATTTTTTTGTTTCAGGTAAGAGAAAATTACAAACAAAAACAACGGTCCTATCTACTAAGTGAGTATTTCAAAGAAATCCAGAATTTCTTATCCTTCATTAGCAAACTCCAAAATCAACGGCCGTTGTAAGATGAAGATGTTTCTAACGTGTTCACTTAAAACAGCTTCAGCATCATCAGGTCTTTTGTCTCCACTGCAGGAGCACGACCCTCTCTGTACTACCCGAGCCAAACAGAGGACTTGGCCTACACTCTCCTCGCTGGACAGACGGGTTGAAGAGGTATCATTGATGTTTATAAGCTTTGTTTAGCTTGTATTTCCTAAGTCGCCTTTTACGATATATACGGGAGGCCCTATTCTACTCTGCCGGAACTCACACGACAACACAGCTTAACCAATAGAAATAAAATTTTGCATGTAGATAACCTAACTTCCCTTGAGATTATCAAATAAGCTTCAACTTTGTATCTTGCAAAAAAGACGCAAAAGTGTTAATAATTACTAAATATTCTGTAACTGTTATTACACAATTCCCATGCATGTGTTTTAAGCAAAAGCGCATATTGTATAAACTAAACGCATCTGTTCCAACAACATTCCGGTCATTTACCTCTATTTTACAGTGTTTTTGATAATTGAGAGCAAAATGTGAAATGTTAAATATTTGTATAATACGGTTGTAAGATACAACACGCTGACAGATGAACTGACGCACACCGAGGCTCTATATAAAGTTTTGATGCCATTCTTAAGATACGGAACCTCAAAAGCCGTATTATATTTCAGTAAAAGTATGTAATATTTATATTAATCCTTACAACGTGGCCATGCTCCCAGTCTTTTAGCCACGCTGCCAAGGGGTGCTATATTAGTGGGACTAAGTAATTTATAAGTGTTTTAGTTTTAGTTCTTACTTAGTTTTAATGTAAATTTATTAAATTTTGTTTTAATTTCATTTCTTCCAATCAATGTTTTTATTCTGTGGTATGAGTAAAAAATTACGAAAAAAAAATACCGGCCATTTTAACATATTTACAGATAATTATAAAAAATTTAACAAAAAAAAAACAGAACTACCTGCTTCATTTTCTTTTAAGAGTTTCTTTTATGTCTTCAAAATTTTTCATCCTGTCTTTGCCAAATTAATATGGGGCTTTTAAATAAAAAAGAGTCATCAAAGTCGGTCCATAATAGATGAAGATATCGCTTAATATACATACTAAAAAACAAACATACAGTCAAATTAATAACCTCCTCCATTTTTTAAGTCGATTAAAAAGCATCAGTCAATTTCAAAAATAGAGTTTGTCTAAGCCAATAACATCCCAGTCATATTTACTCCAAAACCACGCAGCCATTTTGTATTCGGCCAGTGACATTGTTTGAATTCGGAATACATACGTTCTTTTTTGCGTGTTGCGCACTTTTTTGCGTTGTTTGTAAACGGCCCCACCAAATCTGGGCTATTTTGAACAACGGTCGGCGGACCAAATCGTTTGGAGCTCGTTTTGATTCGGAATACGAATTTCAATTTCGTGGTATTCGCTTTCGCATTTATCCTCTGGAGAAATAATTTGTTTCCTCCTTCAGTGAGCTTCACGATGCTCAGCAGTTATATTCTTCAGTGAGCAGTTCTTTTGTTCATTGCTGAGCTGTAATGTGCTCGACCTAACTTATTTAGGTTGCTGTTGTTGAAAAAATCTTGTTTTATCTTGCTTCTATTCCAATTAATAAAGACAAATAAAAAAAATATTTATGACATTTTTGAAAAATTTTGAGACGGCTGATATATGATATTTTTAAAGTTTTGAACTCCCATATATCCGCCATTTCGTAAAATTTTGAAAAACTGGTTCGCCAAAAATTTTTTACATAATTATCGAATCCATTCACAAAATTTCACGAGAAAAAAATGCAACCTGTACGCGAGAATAGCGCATAACATGCCTTTGCAACCTCAAGCGAAAATGTTTCGAAAAAACTAAGGGAAAATGTTTTTTGTGTAGGTAGCAACTTTGAAGGAGCCAAGAATGTACTTATTTTTTATTTCATCCAGTCGTCTCACACCACCAGACCAGCGAAGCCCTAATAAAAACTTAAAGGTAACAAATTAAAAGACGCACATAAAAATCAAAGCTCCAAAAAACTCTTTAAAAATCAGAGCCCAAAAGTTGAAAGCATTTCAAAATCTTGTAAAATAGCAAAAGTGAACGCCAGGTGTCGCAACTTGCGACGGTCGGCCTTTACGACGCTCGGGACAAAGTTGAATAATGAGTTTAGAACTAAGGTGACGCTTTCTTATCTTTGGAGTTTTTACGAGAGATTAGTCACTTATATTTTAAACGAATTAAACAAAACTCATCAAAGTCAACAATTGTTGCGTATTAAGGTTTTCTGTGTCTGTGACTATCATTTATATAGACTTGTGTTATGATGCTCGGGGACGAAGTTGAGTAATGAGTTGAGAACTAGGGTGACGCTTTCTTATCTTTGAAGTTTTACGAGAGATTAGTCACTTATATTTGAACCGAATTAAACCAAAGCCTGTTATATTTTTTTTAACATGTATTGAATCGAATTGATTAAATCGCCGTGTGATTTCCGGTAGAGTAGAATTGGACCACTCCAAGTCTTGGATGGCGTAGAAGGCAACTTAGGAAATACAAGTTAAACAAAGCTTATAACTATCAATGAGACCTTTCCAATCCGTCTGGCCAGCGAGGAGAGTGTAGGCCAAATCCTCTGACTGCTTTGACCAAGTTTGGTTCTGGTAGTACAGAGAGGGTCGTGCTCCTGCAGTGGAGACAAAACGACCAGATGATGATGATGATGAAGTTTTTGTCATCTTATGAAAATGTTAGCCATAAATTAGTAAAGAGAACAAATGTCCCTTCCACGTTATATATAGTTTTTTCTTTTATATTTATTATTACCGAATATATTACAAAGAACCGAAACTTCAAATGCGTGTCTTAGTCAAATATGCCCGTTTTACCCCAAAAACCAATCAGGAAAAAAGTATAATGACTCGTTTTTATCAATCCATCGGAGCTGACCCTTCGTCCGCCCACGCGCAGTCTTGACCAAGATCATTAGTTTTTGGCTGTCTTGCCACCATTTGTCAAAATCTCGCTTCAAGTAGAGTGTAACTTAAAGCGAATCATTTTGTATGATACGGGAATAAGCACATTTTTTTTGCTTCTATTTAATTATTACTGCCTAAACTACAAGGCGGAAATGCCGCCAGCCTCTTGGGTACTTTGCCTTGTGACAGCAGTGATTTAGCCTATATTTTTTTAATTATTTTTATTTTAGATTGTATTTTATTTAATGAATATCCTATTTTCTAAATTATAGTAACATATTACAAAAAATTGGTGCAAGTTATATCCTATTTTTTATTCCTTACTGAGTAAGCTAAAAAATAGGTGCAGATATTTACATAAGCCATTGAGGTTTGATAATACATTTTATAATTGCTCTTTCGTATAAAAAGACTTTAATTGATATTAATCAAAAAAGCGACCAGTTACGTCCTACTTTTATTAACCTGACACAATTATTTGGCTAGTTATTTATATGGGAAAAATTCCAACGCCGCGATACGTCTGATGTTGATAAATTGCTACAGGAAAAGCCTATAAACGTGACCTAGTGCTTTTTAAGAAAAAGAATGGCCGGAATGCGTTACCTCACGGATGATGGACGATTGTGATCAGTTAAATAGCTACTGGAACTTAATATTGAAGTAGTTAAACTGGTTATGAATATTTTTAAGCAAGATATGATTTTACTTTGTAGGGACACGATACAACCTTTTTAAGGTCATACCAAAATATTTCGTTTATGGTAATATGTGATAATACGCTTTATCCATATATCTTTATCATCAGGTGTTTTTGTCTATAACTGCCTCCGTGGTGTAGTGGTTAGAGCGTTCGGCTCATACCCGGAGGTCGCGGGTTCGATTCCCGGCGGGGGCAACGACTTTGTGTTGTTGTCCTAGTTTGGTTAGGACATTGTAGGCTGATCACCTGATTGTCCGATAAGTAAAATGATCCGTGCTTCTGAGGGCACGTTAAGCCGTCGGTCCCGGTCACTGTCTTTGACATTGGTCGTTACCTAAAAACCATGTCAGAGGCCTTTAAGGCGGTTTAAAAACTCTGACACTAGTGTTAGTCACTAACACACGAGAAGAAGAAGAAGAATTCTCCACTGCAGGAGCACGACCCTCTCTGTACTACCAGAGCCATACTTGGCCAGAGCAGACAGAGGACTTGGCCTACACTCTCCTCGCTGGCCAGATGGGTTGGAGAGGTATCAATGATATTTATAAGCTTTGTTTAGCTTTTATCTCCTAAGTTGCCTTTTACGACATCCTTGGAGCACTAGAGCCCTATTCTACTCTGCCGGGATCCACATGGTATATTTCTCCATCTTGTATGACAATGAGTAATTGATAACTATCCATTTGCAAAGGTATCTACGATACGGTATCCTTTCTGTCAGATTGGCCTATAACTAATTACGAGTAGTTCTGACAAACATTATCAACAATAGTTTTAATCAATATCCAATGCTTTTTCGCGCTCCCGTTTTATTTAAACAAAGCCCGGCGTCAATAAATTGGTATGAGTGTTCAGATGAAACGAAATTCAAATTTGCACAGGCAGGGAAATACAAAAATTGTGTTCCAATATTGTATTCGTCGAATACAAACATAACGCACAGTGATAACCGCGTTTTTGACGCGGGTAATTGTGAATGCAAATCGGATGTAAACTTTTTTTATTTATTTATTTACATTTGTAATTTTGTTTGTAAAAATTGTAATTTTGTTTTTAGCATTTAAATATTCTAATTTTAAAGGGCTTCACACACGGCAGCTATAATGTAAAAATGTACATTATAGCACGATACATCTCATTACATCGTCATGAGACCACACACGACAGCTGTAATATATATTTTTACATCCTGACGATTACTATGGAAAGATGTATCGTGCTATAATTTACATCTTCACATCTAGCTGCCGTGTGTGAAGCCCTTAACTTAGTATCTAGTCTATTATTTCCAAATTTATTAAGATTTTTTTCAATAAAGCAAAAACATAAAATGAAAATGATTGTACTATATTCATAACAGACAGTGCATTAAGATAACCTTAAAGTCAAGAAGTTATGCAAGAATCAGAAAAAGTAAAATGAATAGGTACTGAATAAAAATAACAAACATCATTTTATTTAAAAAATGGAACCCAATTTTTATTGTAATTTAGATAAAAATATCTGTCTACCAACTTACACAATACTGAATCTACTATCAAAATTTGATGTAATCAGATTACGGTATCAACATAGAAATCACTTAAAATCTATTCTCAAATAGAGGTTACATGGAATTTTCTATATTGAAAGGTAACTGGTTCTTGTAGGCGGGATTTCTATAACAATCTGGATATAAAATGGTGTAAGTAATTTCTCAAAATCAATTCAGATGATGGATGACTAGCCGCCGTGTCAAAGATCAAAGATAGTGATGCCACCTAGCGTGTTGGTGATTCGGTAGTTGTTATTTATAGTTTCTATGTTTTATTGGATTTTGATTAAATCTAGCTTTACATCTTTGCCTTGTAATATTAAACTTTCAGGAAATGTTAGATATTTTTTTGTTATCTTTATAACTATGCAAATATTACCTAGTAAGTATTTTTTGTTTATAATTTTATGTGTAATGTATTTTAGGCCCAACGCAGACGACAGACTATCCGTGACGCACTTTTTAGTCTGTGATAGTCTGTGAAAATAGTAGTTATGGAATCATACGCAGAAACGCACACGACGCGCGCCGGACTTTTTGCGCGTCGTGTGCGTTACTGCATGTGATTCCATGGGTTCTATTTTCACAGACTAAAAAGTGCGGCACGGTTTAGTCTGTTGTCTGCGTTGGGCCTTAGTCTAACAAAATATCCTGAAACTATACTAAACTTCTGTCGGTACTTTAATGAATAAGAAGTAGGTAAGAGGTAGTATTTAACATAACACTACCAACAAAACTGTACGTACGTAGAAGGTACGTTTTTTCAACAATTGATTGACTAAAATTAACGATATTTTTGTAAATTATACAAACTTTTTTTATAATTGTTGTGAAAGATTTAGATAGAGAACCTAGTTTTCTAGCTTATTACATGAAGAAACTACTTTCTATACAACAGCCTCTCTAAGTACCGCTATGTATCTATAAACACGCACTAAATATTCATAATTGTCTATGATTATGATGCTTATCCTGTAATCGGCTTATGTAGTCTATTCGCTAAGTAGGTTTGTGACAAACGAGATTGGTTTGCGTCACATCGAAAATGGTTTAGGGCTTTGTCATCATTACTTAGTAGTAGTTGGGGGATTTAGAGGTCTTTCTTTGTTTCAAAAGTAGCTAATGAGCAAAAATCAAGCAATCGAGGGAATGGGCAAAAATGCAAATCATGTTAACAGGCGATGCGGCTAGCAACCCATCACTGTATTGATTGCTTTTCCATCTTCTCGCCCACCATGACGCTAAAAGTGGCTTTTGGGTCTTGCGGCCCTGGGCTCTGCATAGAACCGCAAGACCCAAAATGCTCTGTCTGCCCCATTAGGGATAAAGACGTGATAGTATGTATGTATGTATGTAAAAGTAGCTAACACTGTTTTCGGTAGTAGAAAACTGGATTAAAATGTTAACTTTTACGCGACTAGTTATAAAGTGATTGTTTTATAAAAAACTAGCTGTACCCGCGGGCTTCGCTCCCCGTGGGAATTCCGGGATAAAGAGAACCCTATGTCCTTTCCCGAGTCTCAAACTATATCCATACCAAATTTTATCCAAATCGGTTTTGTAGTTTAAGCGAGAAGAGGTAACAAAAAACCAACAAACAAACAAATATACAAACTCACTTTCTCATTTATAATATTAGTAGGATAGTAGGATAGGAAGTAGGGTGTATTAGTAAGTCTACAAATAACAGTCTACATGAGACAGAACTTTTTGATTAAAGGTAACGTGAGACATAGACATTATTAAAATGAGTTAACGGGTTATAGAGTCAGCTACTGCCGACATGTTTCGACCTCAACCGGAGGTCTTCTTGTGAGTGCCCACAATATGTAATTATGTTTTTAGACATATAAGTATCTACTCATGTTTGTGTTGGCAAATAAAGACTGTATTTATTTATTACTAGCCGAAGCCCGCGACTTCGTTCGCGTGGACTTTATGTCTCTGGAAAATGCTCATCAGGCTGAACAACTTTTACTAAGGCGACATTTTTATATCTCATAAAGTTTAGCTGGACCATTATGGTTCTGCATCAGGCGTTCTATTTTCCGAAATCATTTATACCCTCTATGTTGCCTAGGCTTAATAGCTATATAACAAATAAAGTTTCATTCGAATCCGTCCAGTATTTCCTGAGATTAGCGTGTACAAACAGACAAACAGACAAACAGACAAACAGACAAACAGACAAACAGACAAACAGACAAACAGACAAACAGACAAACAGACAAACAGACAAACAGACAAACAGACAAACAGACAGACATTTTATTTTAATTTTTTACTCTATTACTATATCTCCATCGCCCCCAATATTTTTTTTGGAAATATATTTAATGTACAGACACAGAATTAATAATAGTATTACATACAGAACGGAAACTCGCACCGTCCCCCGCAATCTGGTGTCCCCGCAACCCTTCCCCCGTTATTGTGAGGTGTAAGTGGCAGTAAAACAGGGTTATTGGTAGTCGAACGTTTGACATTACGCGATTCACTTAGGATTATTGAATTATAATGGTGAGAAACTGCGCACATTATCATTGTTTATCCACGGAAAACAATAAAGAACGAAAATTTTATTAATTTCCGAGTGATAAAAACAGGTAAGCAAAGCAACAAATCTGTGGTGGCGACCCTAATTGTTTAACTCACACATTTGACGTGTGCACGGACGGATTGTTTCGTTTGTAGTAGTAGTAGGTATATTTGCTGCTCCGTTTGTATGAAGTGCCATACCTGTGGTACAGACACACTTTTTTACTGTTTTATTATATGTATAGATTTATTTACTTCATCAGGGCGAATGTAACTTAAGACCCGTACATCACACCGGGTCACGACATACTATCACATTGGCTCAGATAAAGACCTCCGGATGAGGTCGAAACCTGCTCGTTTTAATAAAAACAAAACTTGTTAAGTAACAAAATAAAGTAAATTTAAAATATAAGAAGGTACAAGGGCTGGCAAAACCTCTAGGTAAATAAAATGCTTGACTTGGCGGGAGCACTTCCGTGCCCCCAGATTTTTGTGTGATGTTTAGTGAGATTGTTTTTGTGTGTTGGCGCAGTAAACGTAGTTCTATTATTAAAAGAAAAACAAACCCAAAATAAAGAAATTAAACGAGAATGTGGAATGAGGTCACTGCTATGGATTTCCCCAGAGACTATGATATGGGATTCTTAAAAAAGATGTGATGAGATTACTTTAGGGTCTTCAGTGCGCATGTCGCACTTACCTATGATGTTACAAGGTCTATATACTACGGTTGACATTTCTGGTGGGCTAATATCTTGTATGACTACTAAGTTAATTTTTTTTTTTTGGCGTGTCTATATTCACCATCTTCAGGTCTTTTTGTCTCCACTGCAAGAGCACGACCCTCTCTGTACTACCAGAGCCATATTAGGCCAGAGCAGACAGAGGACTTGACCTACACTCTCCTCGCTGGCCAGACGGGTTGGAGAGGTATCATTGATGTGTATAAGCTTTGTTTAGATTGTATTCTCTAAGTAGAAGGCATTCTACAACATATACGGGAAGACTTGGAGTGACCCTATTCTACTCTGCCGGATACCACACGGCAAATCGATGTTCATATGATGGCATAATTAATATATTTCTTTTTTGGTCAATTCAGACGAGAGGAAAAATACCCGAGCAATTTATAAACTCAATTAAAAAGAAGGCCGTATCATGGTATAATAAAACAGGTATTCTCTTCCCGAGATGGAACTTGACTACGTCACAAAGTGTTGCCACTGATTGTACTTTTCAGTAAATTTAAGGACTTTCTCAATTAGTTCATGAATATTAAATAAAATATTAAGTAACTTAGCTATTTAGTATCTCGCGATTCTCGCGTGATTCATCAATTGAATATTTTATAAATTGATATAATGGATTATTAATTCGAATTTGGTATATAAAGTTCAAAAATGCATTACGCTCGGGTAATTCAATTTCACAAAGTGGCAACACATCAAACTGATGACGTAGTCAAGTTCCACCTACGTCATCAGCTGTCACGGGAAGAGAATACCTTATTTTATTATACCATGGGCCGTATTACATAAAGTGCATAAACTTTTAAACATGACAGAATGGTATGGCGGATGGGGGCTAGTCGAAAAAACGTGTAAGATTTTTCAGTTACTTTTTACTGTCAGCAAATTTTTTAGGGGCTGAAAGTTTTCGGGGGTTTTTTTAGGCCTTAAATTTTTGTAACTTCATTCCAACCGAGTGTTTCACGACGCTTAGTTTTTTTTGTTTAATTAGTTTAGTTAAGTGTTTATACATGGATACAACGTGGAATCCCATACCCATAATCTATACATATAATAAAACAGTAAAAAAAGTGTGTCTGTACATTAAATATATTTCCAAAAAAAATATTGGGGGCGATGGAGACGTAGTAATAGAGGAAGAATTTAAAAAAAAATGTCTGTCTGTTTGTCTGTTTGTCTGTTTGTCTGTTTGTCTGTTTGTCTGTATGTCTGTTTGTCTGTTTGTACACGCTAATCTCCGAAAATACTGGACGGATTCGAATGAAACTTTTCTTGTTATATAGCTATTAAGCCTGGGCAACATATAGGGTATGAATGATTTTGGAAAATGGAACGCCTGATGCAGAACCATAATGGTCCAGCTAAACTATAAGAGATATAAAAAGGCCGCCTTAGTAAAAGTTGTTCAGCCTGATGAGCATTTTCCAGAGACATAAAGTCCACGCGAACGAAGTCGCGGGCTTCGGCTAGTAATTAATAAATCGAAGCACGGGCTACACTAGAACACTACTACTAGAGTATAATGGAATTTAAAATAAAAGTAAAAAATCAAAAAAATTGCATTTCCATACTAAAGTGTGCAGCCGCCCGAGCAATTTGTATATGGGAATGTCGTTTTTTTTTTGTTTTTTTGAATGTTGTTTCAATTTGATTATGCTATAGTGATCTATTATAGCTCGTGGTTTGATTTATTTCTTGTATTGTATGATATCCTGTTTTTGACCGACTCAGGAGGAGGTTATCAATTCGACAGTATGTTTTTTTTGTATGTGTGTGACGCGATATCTTCGGGAACCGTGGACCGATTTTGATGATTCTTTTTTTACTTCCAAGTTGGTCCCATATTAATTTGGTGAAGACATGATGAAGAACTTTGGAGAGATAGAAAAACTCCTGAAAAAAATTGAAGTCAGTTGTTTTTTTTTGTTAAAAATTTAATTATAGCCGATCGAGGGAATGGGCACTCCCATGCTGGTCTGGGAGAAATAAAAAAAACTTAGAATGTACCAGCTGCTTCTCTTCCCACGCAGATCGTAAAAGTCGATCGAGGGAATGGGCAAAAATGCAAATCATGTTAACAGGCGATGCGGCTAGCAACCCATCACTGTATTGATTGCTTTTCCATCTTCTCGCCCACCAAGACGCTAAAAGTGGCTTTTGGGTCTTGCGGCCCTGGGCTCTGCATAGAACTGCAAGACCCAAAATGCTCTGTCTGCCCCATTAGGGATAAAGACGTGACTGTATGTATGTATGTATGTATTATTGAACTTATTTCACCTATACATCCAAAATCCAAGGTGATAATAAAATCAAGGCCCCGACCTACGTAGCTACAATTAGCACACGCCCAAGTTTCTAAGCTTGTAATCAGAGAATCCATTATTTTTAATGCGAATGCCTTTTACCATTATTGTAAAATTAAATCAAGTCTTATTAGAATGCAGACTTCTAAGGGAATTAAATTTTAAAAGGTCCCTTGATGTTGAAGACGTGTTTAAGCACTTTACACCAAAGAAATGTAATTGGCTAAATAAGCACTTAAAGGTATTTTAACATGTAATATTATTCTATACTAGATGAAGCCCGGGACTTCGTTTGCGTGGACTTTACGTCTACGGAAAATGCTACCTAATTAGGTTGAACAACTTTTTATAAAGCGTCATTTTTATATTTCTTTTAGTTTAGCTGGACTAATGGTTCTGCATCAGGTGTTTCATTTTCCAAAATTAATTACCTGTACCCTGTATGTGGCCCAGGTTTAACAGCTATACGACAAAAAAATTGTACATCTGTCTGTCTGTTTGTACAGCGTGTACAAACAGACAAACAGACTTTTTTAAATTTTTACTCTATTGCTATTCCGCATCACAACTTTTTTTTTGCAATATATTCCATGTATAGTACATACAGACACATTATTTTTACTATTTTATTCTATTTATAGATAGATATAGATTTTTATGTTTCTCGACCAGCTGCCTGCATCGTTCTTGACAGTACAAGAGGCATAATACGAGAGGCATAAACGAGAGAACTGGAATGAAAGAGTAGATGTTAACAAATTTATTTGGTAAAAAAATAAAAAATCCCCGTTAGTCAAGAACGCCTTCTAGTGATGAGTAGTAGAAATACCGATACGACTTGATATCTGTAGCGCCATCTATTTTTTGCTAGAAAAAGCTCTGAGTTTCAAGCGTTAACTCGCAATAACTTTTAAACGGCTGAAAGAAAGAAAGAAAGAAAAATTGTTTGTTTGGTACATGAATTAAAAGGATAAAAAAACACTATGAACTGATTTTCATCAAACATAGCTAAGAACCGCATTAAGGGAACTTGCTTTTACGTAGAACCACATCGATTCGTGCGAGCGTTACGATGCTACAGACAGACAGACTTATAACGTCTTTATTTTTTGTCGGAGGATAAAAAGGGCTGTGATAATGTTGGAGGAAGGATAAAAGAATAATTGGCCAAGTGCGTGACGGGCCACGCGCAGTATAGGGTTCCGTAGTTCCGAATACCAACTTTGAGTTTATGCCACTAAAAACGTTTTAAAAGTAATTATCTATTTAATTTGTATGAAATTTCTTTTTCAGAGTACATTTTATAAGTTGATCGCCTATAACTTTTTAATTTGTATACCCTACTTAGATCTGATAGTTTTCTTTTAAATTACATTATATATACTATAGCTGTAATTTTTTTCACGTGGTCATATATAACCGTTTAGCAGATAGAGGGAGGGACACTTGCCTCCAACAAAAATTTGCAGTTTAAACCCAAATATTTCAGAAACGAATCCCTAAATCGAAAAACGGTGTTAAGAAGCTTGCAAAGTTTTTGAAAGACCTATTCAACGACACCCCACACAATGTATTAGTCGAGAAAAAAAATATTGACTACATCTTTACTTGTATGGCAGCTAAGCTAAAAAAAATATATTTTTCCAGACTTTAGTTTACGACTTTTTTGCCATGATTAATATACATATCCATTCCAAATTACAGCTTTCTAGTACTTATAGTTTCTGAGTAGGATCGTGGACGGACAGACAGACAGACAGACATGGCGAAACTATATGGGTTCCTTGTTTACTACGGAACCCTAAAAAAGGAGGGTTGTCGTTCAGCCACGTCCAAAAATATTCGTATTCGTATAAATAGTCGGTCGTAAAATTATGGCCAAATCATTAAAAGTGTTTCGAATATACTTCGCAAAGTCACCCAAGGGATCTAAAGGCCACCCTTGGGTGTTTGATCATTTGATTATGTGAGAACTTCACCTGTCCCAAGGTGTGCTCCCACATGAAATGAGTATTGTAGAGGTCGTAGAGCAAGAGACGGAACAGAAGAAGATAATAAATTTATTTATTGTACAATAGAACTGAATAGGTATACAAATACAAGCGAGTACTTAAATGTTGTTTGTATCAGAAGTGAAAGAGGAATGAGTCAAAATAATGAGGAAGGAATGTCTCTGAAATAAAAACAAAAAAATTTTGAAACTAAATTTGAAGATTATAAATAAATAAATATATAGGGACAAATTACACTGATTGAGCTAGCCCCAAAGTAAGTTCGAGACTTGTGTTATGGGATACTAACTCAACGATACTACATTTTATAATAAATACATATATAGATAAACATCCAAGACCCAGGACAATTTGAAAAAGGCCATTTTCGAACTTGTCCTGTAAAATAAATGAAATGATAGAAAGAAGGTGGGCAAAAATATGAAGTATGGAGCTTACTGCAACATCGTTACAAATTGACATGCATATTTTGCAAACACCGAGCTCCCAAGCAACACAGCTTAGGATACAACAACGGGGAATAGGCTAAGATGAAGAAGCAGTAATTTATAATAAAATATTCATAACACTGAATACATAAAGCTAAGCGAAAAAAGCTTTTCCTTCAAGTAAAAGTCTTGGCGTGTACTAATTAGCTTTTTTACTGAAAAGCTCTGAGCTTTCCACGGAATTAGTGGACTGTTTCAGTGTAGTTATCATGAATAGTTTATGACTTTTGAAACTGAAACATTAGGTATTACAATTTCTAAGAACGGTAATAAAAACTTTTGTTAAACAATAATTTATTTACCATACAAGGTAAAAGTAACTTAATATTATAAAGTGTCAGACTACAAGCTATTGGAGTCTAGACATTCTGCAATTCTTCATGGCTTGGGAAAGGGATAACAAATAAACATCCAAGAGTTTTAAAACATTTATTCATTTAGGCTATTGCTATGGCTCTAATCTGAATATATTGTGAAAGATTTTACCACCGCGTCGGAAGGGCTGGATCATCACAGAGAAGAGGCGGTCAGAAACTCTGTGGTAGCTCTTTTAATATAATCCACAATTATTTCATTACTTGCATAAAAACATTATCTTAGAAATAAGTAGTTCATCAATCGTTAAAATAACAAGAATATTAATAATGCAGTACTCACAGTTCCTTGAAGTGAACACCTCGACGGTTGGCAACGTAATGCCCGACGTTTGTTTGCGCGTGGCATTTTATATAAAAAGTTAGGGCGTGATCCCCACCGCTAGGTGGGGTAAAACGCATTTCCTTTGCACAAATAAGTGATTTACATTAATAAATCTAATTATACTTATACAATCTAAGTATATTATTATATTTTAATTTGTCAAGAGCTGACAGTCGGCCATCCTATACTAAGCATGACCTCATGCTTTTGCAAACAACAGTAAACAAATCTTTTGGACCCTTCCGTCCTTTACAGTCAAAGGTATGTCAGGTACTTAAATTAGAATTTCGCAATTATGGTGATTTCCCTAATACCCCGTTGACTGTAAATAACATTTTCACAGAACCATTTGTTCTTCAAATATTAGACCCTTTGTCTAATATGTCTTTTGTGATTCGGGAATCCTTCATTCCTTATGCAATTCAGGACCCTTCCGTCCCTTTTGTTGACTGTAAATAACATTTTCACAGAACCATTTGTTCTTCAAATATTGGACCCTTCCGTCCTTTACAGTCAAAGGTATGTCAGGTTCTTAAATTAGAATTTCGCAATTATGGTGATTTACCTAATACACCGTTGACTGTAAATAACATTTTCACAGAACCATTTGTTCTTCAAATATTAGACCCTTTGTCTAATATGTCTTTTGTGATTCAGGAATCCTTCATTCCTTATGCAATTCAGGACTTTTCCGTCCTTTTTGATTTATGGAATCATTCATTCCACGTTCCTCTATCTTAAAATTCCTGTTGAACATTTGTTATAAAGAAAGTAACAATTTTAATCATTATTTCAATCATTAGGTCTTTTAAAATTTAGCCAAGGTTTAATCTTATCGACATGTATTACACCGGAGTAAGGTTTGTTACCCTTCTTCGTGAATTATATATATAATATATATAGTATGATTCAATAAAATATATACTCTTTTCTTATAGAGGACATTTTATATGCATAAACTAACCCTAAAGTCATTTTCAATAATAACTGGACAGCTATTTATAACTTTAAAGTCACTTCTTATCTTAGCCAAGCGTCTACGAAAATCTTAAATAAATATGTAAGTATTAGACAGGGAATTGTTGCTGCTTCCCATCGATTTTCTAGATAATTTCGTCCAGTTATTATTCTGAAACATTTAAAATGTTAAAATACAGATTAGATACAATAATAAGAGGTACAGGCCTCATTGTCCTGTTTCACAAAACTACAGGCCTCAGTGTCCTGTTTAACAAAGTTGCAGGCCTCATTGTCCTGTTTAACGAAGTTACAGGCCTCATTGTCCTGTTTAATAAAACTGCAGGCCTCATTGTCCTGTTCAATAAAATTGCAGGCCTCATTGTCCTGTCCAATAAAAATGCAGGCCTTTGTCCTGCTTTAAGATTAAATTTTCTGTAAGAAAATCTGTAATTATGACACTCTACTTAATAACATTTGAGAAATGGGTCTCTTATAGCTCGAGAAAATTAAGAAAAGTATAGTTTTCATAACAGTTGCCGATGAGTATTAAACCAATCAGTGGTTTTTCAAATGGACTTGTAGCAGGATAAAATCTCCATATCAATTACTAGTCATCACCAGTGGCAGTGACCAGTAGATGAAGTCTGTGATTTTAATTACGCCTATTACATTTGTAATAAATAAATATAAAAATGAAAAGTCTTTCAAGCTGGTGAAAGAACTAAGACTAATCACCATTAATCCGAAAGCATGAACTATTAACCAACGGTTGACAACCGACATGCAGTATATATTGGCATATACCCGTCTGGCCAGCGTGGAGAGTGTAGGCCAAGACCTCTGGCAGCTCTAGCCAAGTTTGGCTTGGGTACTACAGAGAGGGTCATGCTCTTGCAGTGGAGACAAAAAGACCTGATGATGGTGATACCGGTTTTAATATGACCTTTCTTCGAACAGATTTCATCACGATGTAAATAGAGCTGAACAGGATTAATTCAAGCTTGTAAGTAATATTTTTACCATCAGAACACGTGTTGGAGTCAAATGCAGTTGATGAACGCTGCTGATTTATGTGACCCTAATACTTAGATCTTTTAGATCCATATAATGTAACATTGGGACAATAATAGCTAACAAGAGTAATAAAAGAATTCCATGTCAATTATTAAGAGTATATGTGTTAATTGTTCCTAATAAAGAAAAGTTTTATTTACTTATTTTATATACGAAAATAAAGTTTGTCCTGTCTCGATTTGTCTACATTTCTAGAAATAAATTAATTGGAGCAAGATGCAGCTTGGTTTCTTTTCATACTTTTGCCAGCTACCATTTAATTTAATTAATTTAATTTTAATATTAAAACTAAAGGTTTATGCAGGCATCAAATATTTTTTTCCAAACTTCCGTATTAGTTTTGAAGAACTATTGGGCAGAAAAAGAACCATTACAATACAATATATTACAACTACTATATTTATAATACAACTACGAGATTAGCCAAAAAACGGCACCAACTATCGTTTCTTATATCCATAATATCCTTTAATTTGAGAAAATTTAATTTGGAAAAATATTTTTGATTCATCGGTTCGATCATCAAAATACGACTTTAACGCTTCGCATGATTTGTGACTTTTACTTTTTTTTTTTGGTAAACTGAAAAGTACGGGTCCACCACCCCTGGACAATCAAAAGACGGACCAATTACAATCATACTTTTTGGATCCTGTCGTCACCCCTGTTCTGAAGAAATAAATGTAAAACTTTATGTTTGAGCTCATGATTCAAAACAAAACTTGTCACTATTTAACAATAAAATTATTCTTTAATAGGGTAAATGTTTATAAACTTTTCAGTTTTAAAGTATGTAAGAAATGTAAAAATTGATAATTATGCTCATAAGTTGAGACAAAGGTTTTAAGTCATTAAATTACGCTGGCAACGCCGTGGGCTACAACTAGTGTTGGGTAAGACCAAATTTGATCTCTATACATAAGAGTAAGATGTCAATAAGTTTAGAGAAACTATTTCTCTTTTATACAAATACCAAACGATTGTTATTCATTTATGTATTTAGGACTCTTTAGGTTCTTTTTGTTTATGTTCCTAAATATTTAAATTATCAATATTTAGTTTTTTTATTTATATCATGTAGTGTTTCGAAATGACTTGCTGTTTGTTTTAGGAGCTTTAGTTTTGGTTGCGAAAATCGGTTTTATGAAAAACAACAAAAACTTAACCAGGCTACAGTGAAGTTATCGTTCAGATATAGGTAACGTATTAGCCTAAGTCTGAATTTAGGAACGTCAAACCTATTTTAGACTTGTTCATTATAAAACCTTTATATTAAATATCATTAGAGTACTAAATCAATATCATTTATTTGTCAAAAAGTATTTACAGTATTAAAATTGTATGCCACATTGTGTAAAACTTAGACGTAGTGTTAGTCGCTTTTTTTTTTAGTATGTTAATTTGTTTTGTTTTTAAGCACCTTATTATTGTAAATAATATTAAATAATTTTGTTGAATTTTTAAAATTTGTTTTAAAAATGTTAAGCAGATTTTAGACCGATTTTGATGATAAGTGATGATTGAGGTTATATAAGTTCTTGGTTTCAATTTACAGGCCCTGTTTTGAATAATAACCTGCAACAAACCTATGAGACGATAGATACCTAACGAAAATGTAAGTGGTAGGTACCAAATGACTAAATACTCTATATATTTATAAGCTAACTACACGGTAGACTCATTAAGTCGTTTGTAGTACTTCCAATGTCTTGTCAAGTAATATTGTAATTTACCCACTCATTAAGTACTTAGTAGTGTTATGTATCTAATTATAGTGTTAAAAATGATTTAGATGTTATTAAATGCTCGAACTGGTTACTTTGATACTCGTACAATATATTCATTTTCGGCTTGGCTTATACAAAATATTTTTTTTTTTTATATAAATAAAGATTTTTTACTTATTTACATATTTTGTTTCGCTTTTCTAAGAAATGATATTAAAGAAATGAAGAAAAGCGAGACGTTAGATTGAAAAGTAAATTGATAACTGTAAAACAAGTTGTGTGATTGAACTAAGGATTGAACGTAAAAATGTATGACTATTTAAACTTAGTAAAATATAAAACTATGAACTTTTCTAGACAAAAGGTAGTAAAATTATAAGAATATAAATCGTGGACAAACGAAGAAATTTAGGACTTAGAGCGAGAATACCATAGGTTAAATTCATTTAGAATGATCTAGATGGGAAATTTAAGAGTTGTTTTAGCACTGAACCCTTAATGTAGATGTCTTGTTTAATATTTTAGTTTTCAACCTCTTCCGACTTCAATTACGTTAATTATCCTGATCTAACATAATTTAACCTTCTATATATATTTTTTTTTATTTTATTTGCGTTCAAAAATATTTGAATGGATATCGAAAGCTAATTACAGGTACCCATGGATAGCAATAGAATAAATCAAAATTGACCTTAATTCAAAGCATGTTGACGTTAGAATAGCTGCCACTGTGAAATCGTATCGAGGTTGTTGCTGGTTTTTTTTTTCTAAGAACAGCAAAAGACAGTTCTCTTTAAATGTAGACCTTAGTTTTCGGGTATAATAGTAACTTGACTTACCTTAAGTTTTTTTTTTTTTTTTTTTTTACCAATTAAGCTGCTCCCTGTGACGAGTGGACTGCGGTACCCGTGTAGTTATGAGTAGTTATTACCCGGCTCGTCAAAGTAAAGAGCAGGTTGCAGCGCCTGCCGACAAGAGGAGCAGACTGTGCCGCTCGCCGAAATGAAGAGCAGGCTGCAGCGCCTGCCGACAAGAGGAGCAGACTGTGCCGCTCGCCGAAGTGAAGAGCAGGCTGCAGCGCCTGCTGATATGAGGAGCAGACTGCCGTTCTTCGAAGTGAAGAGCAGGCTGCAATGCCTACCGACATGAGCAGCAGGCTGCGCTGCTCGTCGAGGTGAGGAGCAGGCAGCAGCGCCCACCGATGTGAAGAGCCGGCTGCAGCGCCTGTTGACGCGTGGAGCAGACTGTGCCGCTCGTCAAGGTGAAGAGCAGACTGCAGTGCCCACCGATGTGAAGAGCAGACTGCAGTGCTTACCGACGTGAAGAGCAGGCTGCAGCGCTTGTGGATGTCGCCGCAGTTCTCATCGATGAGATCTACTCGGTGCTCGCTGCCGCGGCGTTCATTGCCAAGGCTCTTGCTGTAGAGCTCATTACAGCAGTGACGCTGAAAACCCATTTTAAAAAATTACGCAGAATGCCCGTTCCATGAAGTGATAAGGCTTATTCTAAACTAAGCGTCGGAGGCCAAAGCTACAGTAAGAATGTATCCCACTTCTGAATCTGTCAGACTACAAGCTATTGGAGTCTAGACATTCTGCAATTCTTCATGGCTTGGGAAAGGGATAACAAATAAACATCCAAGAGTTTTAAAACATTTATTCATTTAGGCTATTGCTATGGCTCTAATCTGAATATATTGTGAAAGATTTTACCACCGCGTCGGAAGGGCTGGATCATCACAGAGAAGAGGCGGTCAGAAACTCTGTGGTAGCTCTTTTAATATAATCCACAATTATTTCATTACTTGCATAAAAACATTATCTTAGAAATAAGTAGTTCATCAATCGTTAAAATAACAAGAATATTAATAATGCAGTACTCACAGTTCCTTGAAGTGAACACCTCGACGGTTGGCAACGTAATGCCCGACGTTTGTTTGCGCGTGGCATTTTATATAAAAAGTTAGGGCGTGATCCCCACCGCTAGGTGGGGTAAAACGCATTTCCTTTGCACAAATAAGTGATTTACATTAATAAATCTAATTATACTTATACAATCTAAGTATATTATTATATTTTAATTTGTCAAGAGCTGACAAAAGTTAAGCGATGAATGCACGTCAAGTATATCACTAAGAAACGATAGATACACATAAATAACGTAACAGAATCCATCACAATTTTCTCAACAAAAAGCTGCAAGTGAAAATTTTAAACTGTGCGAAGAAGGCGCGTCAAGTATATCACTAAGAAACGATTAAAAACACTAAAATAACGAAAAAATTCAACACGATTGTGTCAACAAAAAAGCTGCAAGTGATCATTTTAAACTGTGCGAAGAAGGCACGTCAAGTATATCATAAGAAATGATAAAAACACAAAAATAACGAGAAAACACGGCAAGTATATCATTAAGAAACGATAAAAACAAAAAAAATAACGTAACAAAATCCAGCACAATATTCTCAACAACAAAGCTGCAAGTACCTGAAGACTAACCTCTTTTGTAATTTCCCAGCAAACCCTTGTTTCTGAGATATTATCCTCGAATCACCTTTGACCCGCGTTCACTTACACATTCTCACACCGTAATAACGTAAGATTGAAATACCTAAAAGTGTCTACAATTTGTGTCTAGAATTTTATACTTATCATATTTTTAATACAAACTCACTTTCACATTTATAATATTAGTAGAATTTGACCACCTCTGTGACGTAATGGTCAACATGCGTGTCCGCTACTCAGGACGTCCCGGGTTCGATCCCCGGTTAGTAGTGGATTTTTTGTGTATATATATCATACTCATACTTTCCCCATACTACATACTTTCTGTGCACCGCTGTCACTCCTAAATGTTAACTGATTTCAATGATCTTTTGGTCTTCTTCTTATTCTTAGCGAGACGGAATGGCGATTTTATATAGTTGTGGACCAGTGTGTGGCCACACTTACTCCTCTGTCATTAGCAGAGTTTAAGTCCTCTATTGTACAAGATGTTGGGCAGTTCGGGCACGAGAGTAGGTGGGCTATTGTTTGAACACTTCCACAGTTACAACGGTCGCTATCTGAGAAACCCCACCTGACTCGGTTCTCGTGGCATCTCCCAACACCAGCCCGGAGTCTGTTTAAGGACTTCCATACTGCCCTGGGGAGATCGCCACCAGGTGGGAGTTTCTCATCGGGTAGAAGATTTGCTGGTAACGGGGGGTATTTATCTTTCCACCATGCCAATCTAGTGTTTGGGGCTTCACTCGGTGGAATGCTTGGCTGCCTCAGAAAACTTTTCCGACTTTTCTCGGGGTGGTGGTGCCTGGCCGTACAGTAGGTGCTTTTTGTGGTTCATCTGTTAATTTTAATTTGATCTTTTGGTATGTTATTGACACATAAGTCTAGATTTATAGGTATCCTATTTTTTTAAATTAGCTGTACCGTAGATTTAAGATATTACGTAGTAAAAAAAATCTATGTCTATGAGCTATACAAAAAAAATGCGAATTTTGAAAAAAGAAAAATCTATAAACTTATAATTCTTCTTGTGTCAACATCATACTGAAGAATCATTGAGATCAAATATCATTTAAGAGTGTTTTTTTTGTCCATCTGTTCTTTTTGTATGGACTGGGCGCGTGCTGTTGTTTGTTTTGTCGCGTAGGACGATAAGTGATAATGACAATGTCAACGTCACAAATTCAAACTAGGAGAATTTATCTAAAGGGAAATTTCGTCACTCACGTCAGCACACGATTGGCCTAGCGGTCTTGGTGTTGGACTGTGAATTCATAGACCCCAGGTTCAAATCACAGTCATGTATAGTGTTTTTGAAGTTTTGTAAGAAGTTTCTAGATAACTCTAGATTAAATAAAAATGAAAATACGGGCCAGAAATAAAAGAAGACAAAAGAAAATTTATGACTTAAGTTTAGAACTTTGATGCGATATTGTTCGCATCCGGGGGGTATATAAGCAGAACAAGGCGCGGCCTACGCCAGTTTAGTTTGAAAGTAAAATCCGAAGAAGGAAGAAGGAAGAAAAGTAAAAGTGGAAATAGTGAGTAAAAAGTCAAGTGTAATAGTGAGTGAAGTGACGTGTTCAGTGCAGTAAATACGCGCGAGAGACGTTTCCGCGCGCGACAGTGCAGTGACGTTTACGCGTGTGACAGTGCAGTGACATTACCGCGCGTGACAGTGCAGTGACGTTTCCACGCGCAAGACAGTGCAGTGACGTTTCCGTGTGCGTGACAGTACAGTGACATTCCCGCGTACGTACCTGTGACAACTGTGAGTACCCTAGAGTCGTAAATAAAGGCACTATTCCATAGGATTGGTGTTTCCTTTCCTATCCCCAACCCACTCTCGTGACAATTGGTGTCAGAAGTGGGATAGGAAAGATGCCGATCGTGCCTAGAAATGAGAGAGGGGTAACCACTCGAGCGGAAGCTGCAGCGGCAGAGGAACAATCGCTCGAGGAGTCCAACTCTGGCGGAGCCGCGACAACATCAGCGGCCGTCCCACCAGCAGCTCCATTGGAAATGAACGCGTTCCTGCAGCAGATTACCGTCATGATGCAAGAACAAGCACGCCGCCAGGAGGAGCAAGCACGCCGCCAGGAGGAGCAAGCACGCCGCCAGGAGGAGCAAGCACGCCGCCAGGAGGAGCAAATACGGGCGCTGCAGGAGGAGCAAGCACGCCGCCAGGAGGAGCAAGCACGCCGCCAGGAAGAGCAAATACGGGCGCTGCAGGAGGAGCAAGCACGCCGCCAGGAGGAGCAAATACGGGCGCTGCAGGAGGAGCAAGCATGCCGCCAGGAGGAGCAAGCACGCCGCCAGGAGGAGCAAATACGGGCGCTGCAGGAAGAGCAAGCACGCCGTCAGGAGGAGCAACTTCAGTCCTTTTCCAAAGATGTTTTGGCCGCGGTTCGGGCAAACACAGCCCGGATGGATGACTTCGAGAAGGAAGTTGCAGAAGTAAAGGAGGAAGTTGCTGAAGTAAAAGGGACGCTTCAACAGCTTGGTAAGGAAGTTAAACTTCTCAAAGAGTCTGGCCCTGTCACTAGCTCTGTGGTCGCTCCTTTTACCAAAAATTTAAAGGTGCCACCTTACGACGGCAAATCCTCTTGGGCTGCTTTTAAACTGCAATTGGAGACAGTTAAAAAAGCCAGCCATTGGGATGAGCACGAGGCGCAGTCTGCATTGACCCTGGCACTTCGAGATGACGCTCTCTCTGTACTGGAAGCACTCGGCGCTGAGAAGAAGGAGGTCACCTACGACGAACTCATAGGCGCTCTGGAAGCCAGATACGGTGACAGTCACCTGGAGCATGTATACAGGGCGCAACTTAAAGATCGTTGTCAGCGGGCTAGCGAGACCTTACAACAGTGGTCCGTTGAAGTGGAAAGACTGGTCCGCAAGGCATACCATTCATCACCATCCGTCGTGGAGGAGATGCTCCTGCAGGTTTTTATTGATGGGATACGGGATCCCGAAGTCAGGGCTGCTGTACGACTAGATCACCACACCACTTTGAAAGAAGCAGTGGCTCACGCTTTGGAAGTCGAAGCGGTTCGTCATGACTCACGAGCTCTGAGGCTACGAGAGGTTGTAGTCACAGAAAACAGTAGACGACGACCCTACAACCCAATGTGCTATGAGTGTGGAGAACGGGGCCATATTCGAAGCACTTGCCCGAAGCGTGAACGTACAACTTTCCGACGTCAGGTGGATGCAGCGGTTTCAACGTCGGAGCAGCCACAGGAAAACTAGAGAAGGCCAGGGCTGTGGGGTGGGCGCTGGCCAATAGTAGTAAAGCCCCAGAAATTCTTGTGAAGCAGACAAGCGACGGAAATACTTTAGTGATAGACGGATTAATTAATGGAAAACCTTGCCAATTGACGTTAGATACTGGAGCTTCACGGACAGTCATCGGCAATCACAGACTTAAGGACATTGGAGGTCGGTATATTCAAGCAAATAAAAAGATCACGTTAACTACTGCTACCGGCCAACGAATCCCATCTGAAGGAGAAAAAATTGTAGCCATTAAGATAGGGGCAACACTTTATTGGCAAAGAGTGATTGTCGCAGGCATCTCCGACGATTGCATTATTGGTTTGGACTTTCTACAAAATCATCAGTGCAATATTGACTTGAAAAATGGTGTTCTAAAACATGGCAATGATGAAATTCCGATGAAAGGAGGAAATTTTGGTAAGGTGTTATGTTTGAGGGACACTGTCCTTAGCCCTAGGTCCCAAACGACGGTCCCTGTTATGTTACCGCCTAATAATGGAAGTGGACAGCGGAGATGTGCCATTATAGAGGGAGGAATCTCAGACGCATCATGGATTCCGGCTAGAACCTTAGTTGGAAGTGGCCAAGTTGCGTTGGTACCTGTTCTGAATCCTCATGATGTGGAGCAAACACTGCGTAAGGGTACGATTGTCGGAAACTGTGATGAAGTAGCCTGGTTGAGGAAGTGTGAAGAGGGGCAAAAGCGGAAAATTACGAATCAGGAAGAAAATGTTACAAGCCTTCTGGAGGGTTGCAAGGGTAATCTTACTAAATTGCAATTAATAAAAGCAAGGAACTTCTTGTTGAAATATAGCAATTTATTCTCTAAAAATGATGGAGATATTGGCAGAACCGATTTGGTAAAACATAAAATTGATACCGGGGATACAACACCTATTCGGCAGAGACCAAGACCTGTTCCTTTTGCCCGTGAGCAGGAAGTTGAGGACATGATCCAAGAGATGAAGAAGAACGGCGTGATAGAACCTTCATCAAGCCCATGGTGCTCTCCGATTGTGTTAGTAAAGAAGAAGGATGGATCGACTAGGTTCTGTGTAGACTATCGGCGATTGAACGATGTAACTAAAAAGGACAGTTACCCACTTCCAAGAATCAATGACACTTTGGATTCACTTTGTGGCATGACTTGGTTCTCCACTCTTGATTTAAAAAGTGGGTATTGGCAAGTAGATTTGGATCCTAAGGATAAAGAGAAGACTGCGTTTTCAACCGGCAAGGGTTTATGGCAGTTCAAAACTATGCCATTTGGACTATGTAATGCGCCAGCAACATTTGAAAGGTTGATGGAACATGTGCTGGCAGGTATGCTAGGGGAAACCTGTTTGGTCTATTTAGATGACATCATTATAATGGGGAGAGATTTTGATGATCATCTCAAGAAGCTTGAAAGTGTGTTTTCAAGACTACAGAGTGCAAATTTGAAGCTAAGTCCAAAGAAATGTTCATTTTTCCAACGTCAGGTCAACTACTTGGGACACGTTATTTCGGAACAAGGTATTGCAACTGACCCATCTAAAATAAGTGCAGTAAAAGATTGGCCAACGCCAACAGATAAGACACAGGTGCGAGCATTCTTGGGTCTATGCTCTTACTATAGAAGATTCGTAAAAGGGTTTTCCGATATCGCTAAGCCTTTACATCGGTTGACTGAAGAGAAACGAGCATTTTCTTGGGATGAAGACTGTGAGCAAGCTTTTCAGGACCTCAAAATGCGTCTATGTGAAACCCCTATCCTCGGATATCCTGACGTGGAAGGCAAGTTTATTGTGGACGCTGACGCAAGTAACACCGGAATTGGAGGTGTTCTATCTCAACAGAGAGGAGATCAGGAAGTAGTAATCGCCTACTTCAGCAAATCTCTTTCAAGGCCAGAGAGAAATTACTGCGTAACTCGCAGAGAATTGTTGGCTGTGGTCAAGACATTGCAACATTTTAAGAAATATTTGCTTGGTCGCAAATTTCTGATAAGGACTGATCACGCTGCATTAAAATGGTTATTGGAATTCAAAAATCCTGAAGGGCAGGTAGCCAGGTGGATTGAGCTACTCCAGGAGTATGAGTTTGAAATTGAACATCGAGGAGGGAAGAGTCATGGTAATGCGGATGCTCTGTCTCGAAGACCTTGCCTGGAGGACTGTAAACATTGTAATCGGCAGGAAGAGAAGGAAAAAGTAGACATCCGGCTAATCCGTACTGATTCCATAGATGAAAATTGGACTGACGACGCCATGAAAAAGGCTCAGGAAGATGATAAAGATTTTCAACCACTATTGAACTGGCTAAGAAGTGGAACTAAACCAAAATGGTCAGAAGTGGCCAAATACAGTACGGTTACAAAGAGTCTTTGGGCGCAATGGGACAGCCTGGTGCTACATCATGGATTACTCTACCGAAAATGGGAAAGTACTCAAGGTAAAGATTGCCATCTACAATTGGTCGTCCCCAGAGAGAAGATAAGGGAGATTTTAAAAACTTTTCATGACGGTACTTCCGGTGGACACCTGGGGATAAGAAGAACTCTCACAAAAATTAAAGAACGTTTTTACTGGTTACACTGCAGAGATGATGTAGAAGACTGGTGCCGTAAATGTCAGAGTTGTGCGGCAGTTAAGGGACCACAGACTAGAAGCAGAGGAGCCATGAGGTTGTATAACGTTGGAGCTCCTTGGGAACGAGTAGCTCTTGACATAGCCGGACCGTTTCCAATTACGAATGCTGGCAACCGGTACATTTTGGTAGTTATGGACTACTTTACGAAATGGCCTGAAGCATTTGCACTACCTAATCAGGAGGCTACCACCGTAGCGACAAAGCTTGTGAACGAAGTATTCTGTAGATTTGGTGTGCCATTGGAGATGCACAGTGATCAGGGTCGAAACTTTGAATCACAAGTATTCCGAGAAGTCTGTGAAATCATGGGAATCCATAAGACTCGGACGACGCCGTATCACCCGCAGTCAGATGGAATGGTTGAGAGGTTTAACCAAACATTGGAACGGCATCTGGCAAAAGTAGTAGAAAGCCATCAGAAAAACTGGGACGAGTATATTGCGCTATTCCTCTTATCTTATAGGACTGCGGTGCATGAGACCACTACAGTTACTCCAGCATATGCCATGCAGCTTTGAGGAAGGAACACTGGTTTGGCTTCATAATCCGGTGAGGAGAAAAGGGAAATCTTCAAAGCTACAACCAAGTTGGGAAGGACCTTACAAAATTGTCACCAGAATTAACGACGTGACCTGGTGACAATTTTGTAAGGTCCTTCCCAACTTGGTTGTAGCTTTGAAGATTTCCCTTTTCTCCTCACCGGATTATGAAGCGCGGAGCATATGCCAATTTTGGAAGAGAATTGAAATTGCCAGCTGATTTGTTATCAAGTTGTCCACCAGATACCCCAAAAGGAATAACCGACTACGCTAATGACCTTCGGATTAAGATGGTTGACGTCTATGAGCAGATTAGAGAGGCTGGGCTTAAAGCTAGTGAACGGATGAAGACTCGTTACGATCGAAGAGCTAATGGTCTCAGCTTTGAGGAAGGAACACTGGTTTGGCTTCATAATCCGGTGAGGAGAAAAGGGAAATCTTCAAAGCTACAACCAAGTTGGGAAGGACCTTACAAAATTGTCACCAGAATTAACGACGTGACCTACCGAATTCAGCGTAATCCTCGCAGTCCTCTCAAAATAGTTCATGTGGATCGATTGGCACGTTATCATGGAAGCAATAATGATCGGGACGATCATGTCTCGAGAGAGGGCAGTGTCGCGTAGGACGATAAGTGATAATGACAATGTCAACGTCACAAATTCAAACTAGGAGAATTTATCTAAAGGGAAATTTCGTCACTCACGTCAGCACACGATTGGCCTAGCGGTCTTGGTGTTGGACTGTGAATTCATAGACCCCAGGTTCAAATCACAGTCATGTATAGTGTTTTTGAAGTTTTGTAAGAAGTTTCTAGATAACTCTAGATTAAATAAAAATGAAAATACGGGCCAGAAATAAAAGAAGACAAAAGAAAATTTATGACTTAAGTTTAGAACTTTGATGCGATATTGTTCGCATCCGGGGGGTATATAAGCAGAACAAGGCGCGGCCTACGCCAGTTTAGTTTGAAAGTAAAATCCGAAGAAGGAAGAAGGAAGAAAAGTAAAAGTGGAAATAGTGAGTAAAAAGTCAAGTGTAATAGTGAGTGAAGTGACGTGTTCAGTGCAGTAAATACGCGCGAGAGACGTTTCCGCGCGCGACAGTGCAGTGACGTTTACGCGTGTGACAGTGCAGTGACATTACCGCGCGTGACAGTGCAGTGACGTTTCCACGCGCAAGACAGTGCAGTGACGTTTCCGTGTGTGTGACAGTACAGTGACATTCCCGCGTACGTACCTGTGACAACTGTAAGTACCCTAGAGTCGTAAATAAAGGCACTATTCCATAGGATTGGTGTTTCCTTTCCTATCCCCAACCCACTCTCGTGACAGTTTGTTTTTCGTGTGTGTAAGTGGCCAATACTGATGTCAGATTTTTCAGGCTGCCTACCTCCTGCAGGCATCTGACATAGCTTGACGTCTGCCATACGATGATGACAGGCGGGACCAACAGCTATAGCGCGTGCTAAACTTCACATGTATTCTAAGAAAATAAAATAAACGATAATAAAACTGATAGCTATGTTTGCAACCTATTACGTTCACTTCACACATGGCTATCACAATTTACTATAACTACTATGATTGACCATAATTTCGCCATCGCACCTACACGTAATACTCACCATTTTTCAATGTCGGGTATTGTTAGCGGTTGTAAAACATAAGGAACCTACGTTTATTATTCCTTTTTCGTCAAAACACTCAAGTTTATTTAAGGTTACTTACGAAACGGTATATATGATGTGATGTCCGAATACGATCGAACCTTTGTTATTTAAAAACTAACTGATGCCAGCTACTCCGTTCGCGTGGACAAAAATTCTTGGGCTGAATAACTCTTTCTAAGGCGTCATTTTTATATTTTTTATAGTTTAGCTGGACCATTTTGGTTTTGCATCTGGTGTTCTATTTTCTAAAATCAATTATACCCTATATGTTGTCGAGGCTGAGCAGCTATAACAAAAAAGTTTCATTCGAATCCGTCCAGTATTTCCGGAGATTAGCGTGTACAAACAGACAAAAAGACAAAAACGGACTTCTCCCTACCCTACATTGCGCGACACGCACTTGGCCGATTTTTACATAATACATTCTCATCAAGTCAAAGAAAAATCCTTAATCAAAAAAGTCTGGAAATTCTGTCTAGAATTGAAAACATTCTAAAAATCTCAGTACATTGATGAATATTCAGTATTTTCTGACATAGCCATATTTTTAGGGTTCCGTAGCCAAATGGCAAAAACGGAACCCTTATGGATTCGTCATGTCAGTCTGTCTGTCTGTCTGTCCGTCCGTATGTCACAGCCACTTTTTTCCGAAACTATAAGACCTATACTGTTAAAACTTGGTAAGTAGATGTATTATGTGAACCGCATTAAGGTTTTGACACAAAAATAGAAAAAAAAACAATAATTTGGGGGTTCCCCATACTTAGAACTGAAACTCAATAATTTATTTCTCATCAAACCCATACGTGTTGGGTATCTATGGATAGGTCTTCAAAAATGATATTGAGGTTTCTAATATCATTTTTTTCTAAACCGTATACTTTGCGCGAGAGACACTTCCAAAGTGGAAAAAAGTGTCCGTCCCCCCCGTAACTTCTAAAATAAAAGAATGATAAAACTAAAAAAAAAATATGATGTTCATTACCATGAAAACTACCAGCGAAAATTGTTTTAAACGACATCTAGTAAGTAGTTTTTTTTAAAGGGTCATAAATCATAAACGGCAATTTACCTTTCATTCAATCAACTCAAATATAAAAATTAAAAAAAACATACCACAAAACTTTTATATTGTGTTATTTGCTACTACGTAACCCTTCATGGGCGATTCCGACTCGCACTTGGCCGCTTATTTCATTGGTACTACGTTCTGACCGGAAATAATTATACCCAACTTTTTACGTTTATCCCAAACTTAAAACTGACTTAACCCCCAAACTATACAACCAATTTTAATAAAAAAGTGACCCATGACAAGTATGCCCGATAAGAAAAAAGAAAAAAAAAACTGTCTATAACAGTTTTTTTTTTTCTTTTTTCTTATCTTCGATAAATTGATAAATGAAATAAACCTGTTAATGGAGATAAAAAATCCGACGAATTAATAACCTCCTCCTTTTTCAAAGTGAGGCTAAAAAAAGCTTTTGTGAAAACCACTTCTTTAGCCAAGAAACCTTACAGCATTAAGTCTCCAAGTCTCTCGGGGTCTCACGCCAGAGCGACTCTTAAAAATAGTATTATAATTGAAGTGAGTATAAATAAGGATTTAATTTTACGGGTGGTGAGTTCTTAAAAAAGGTTTTTTGACCTAAAAGTGGGTAAAACAGGGGCGTGAACCTTTGACATAATATTATGTTTTTGCGTAATATTTATAATAACTTCCATGCTGGTCTGGGAAAAAAGAAAAGCTTAAAATGTATCAGTAGGGTTTCTTTCAGGGCAAATTGTATGAGCCGATAGAGGGAAGAGCGAACATATTATTAATGTAAATACTAGTAGTAGTTCCAGACTCATGCTATGTCTAGCCATGGCCATATAAACATAATTATTTCTATATTATATATATTCCCGCTATAGATAATATTTAAAACATAAAAATCTTTTATAACTATTATTTAAATAAAGTAATAACACTCTTAATAATTAAATTTTTGCTTTTATTACGACGAAAAATAATTATATATACACATTAAATTTTCTTAAAAACTAAAATAAAGATTATAAAACTACTTACTACAATACACTACAAACTAATATTTACAAATAAAAAAGGCCCGGTAATTGTTTACCCTGCGGTAACGTGCCCTGAACCACATTGTATGGTGGTTGTATTAAATTTGACTTATGAATGCAATAAATATTTTCAAAGTATATTCAAAACTTTCTTTGTCCCTGTTTTGCTAGTCGTGTGTGCTGCCATCTCTGTGTGCCTACTCCGCAACTCCCAGTTTTGCCAACTTACGGGCGGCCCTTCAATCGTTTCTATGGCGTTGGATATCTGTTACGTTAGTAATTATATTATCTTTGCCTAGGTCATGTAGTCATGTAGATATATAGGTTATGGTGCGGTACCATAAACTATATATCTACAGGACCTATAAATAATTCGCCAAATTAGTCGCTTTCGTCACTTGTTCGATAGACCTAAAATAAATCAACTAGGTGAAATCTCCCGTGCTGTGTACCTGTGTATTAACAGATTGCCCGAAAACCACATAACTTTAATCTTTAAGAGTCCCCTTACCCTAGACCAAAATACAACTTTCCATACAAACGTAGTCTACGTTTTATTTCAAAACGACATGTCCGATTTGGGCAAAATTTTGTAATTTCGAAGATATTGCAATTATCTAGGTTTATAACTGGTTTCCGACGGTAAAAATATGAACTTGAAATAGAATATAGTGTTTTATATCATTTTTGACCATTAGTATGGGAAATTTCTAATTTGTTATATTTTCTTTCCAGTTCATAATTTTAGTATAGGGTTATAACCCTAGATAATTGCAATTTCTTTACAATTACCAATTTTTACTGGAATCTGACATGTGGTTTCAAAATTAAACGTAGACTACGTTTGTATGGAGAAGTCTAGGGTAAGGGGACTCTTAATCGTAATGTGATAAATAAGGAAGTTCAAATTATAATTAATTACTAAGCCCAAAGTAGCTTGTCATTATTCGTAATGCCCGAGCATTATGAAAAATAACCTAATTTATCACTTGGTCCATAAAATATACAGCCAACGGCCTAACGTTCCTTCCGATGAGTACTTAACTTATTTGGATACGGTTTTGAGGATACAAGTATGAAAGGCATATTCAATGAAGCTGTTAATGGAGGTAAAACATCAAAGAAAATGTATTAAAAGAGAATTACAGATGAAATTCATATGGCATCAAATGGACTCAGGTGAAAAATCAAAGCGCTTTTTATACTCTGAGTACTAGAATATATTTCATGTTATCAATTATTAATTACTAGCCGAAGCCCGCGACTTCGTTCACGTGGACTTAATGTCTCTGGAAAATAATCATTAGGTTGAACAACTTTTGCTAAATCGCCATTTTTAGGGTTCCGTAGCTAAATGGCAAAAACGGAACCGTTATAGATTCGTCATGTCTGTCTGTCTGTCTGTCCGTCCGTATGTTACAGCCACTTTTTTCCGAAACTATAAGACCTATACTGTTGAAACTTGGTAATTAGATGTATTATGTGAACCGCATTAAGGTTTTGACACAAAAATAAAAAAAAAACAATAAATTTTGGGGGTTCCCCATACTTAGAACTGAAACTCAAAAATTTATTTTTCATCAAACCCATACTTGTGGGGTATCTATTGATAGGTCTTCGAAAATGATATTGAAGTTTCTAATATCATTTTTTTCTTAACCGAATACTTTACGCGGGAGACACTTCCAAAGTGGAAAAAAGTGTGTCCCCCCCCCGTGACTTCTAAAATAAGGGAATTGAAAAACTAAAAAAAATATATTATGTTCATTACCATGAAAACTACCAGCGAAAATTGGTTTGAACGATATCTAGTAAGTAGTTTTTTTTTAATACGTCATAAATCATAAACGGCAATTTACCTTTCATTCAATCAACTTAAATAAAAAAAATTAAAAAAAAACATACTACAAGACTTTTATATTATGTTATTTGCTACTACGGAACCCTTCAAGGGCGAGTCCGACTCGCACTTGGCCGCTTTATTATATTTCTTTTAGTTTTCGGGACCGTTATAGTTCTGCATCAGGTGTTATATTTTCCGAAATCATATATACCCTATATGTTGCACAGGCTTAACAGCTATATAACAAAAGTTTCATTCGAATCCGTCCAGTATTTCTGGAGATTAGCGTGTACAAACAGACAGACATTGTTTTTAAAATTCTTACTCTATTATTATGTCTCCATCGCCCCAAATATTTTTTGGATATATATTTAATGTACAGACACACTTAGTTACTGTTTTATTATATGTATAGATATAGATGAGTATTTTTATTGACAACTGGTTTTATTTGTTACAAACAGTAATTATTACTTGGCTCATCATCATCATCATCCAAACTTATTTCCCCGGTTGCATCCTCAGCAGTAATGCTTCAGAGCCCGGTGTCCGCTACCTACCAAGGAGATTTGACGAGGTTACTGGTTTTACCACAGAGCGACAGCTGTCTGACCTCCACAACCCAAAGGGTAAACCAGAACCAATCCTTGGATAGGCTTGAGCAAACGCTAGATGACGTTCGGTACCTACAGTTTATAACGGGCCTTTCGAAACATGGAATTATATTTCTTTTCGGATTTATTGATGCGAACATTTTCTATAATATTTACTTTTATAACTTATGGCCTGTAACACTTAACAGTTCACACATACAATACAATACAACAAAATGCAATGCAAAAAATACAATACAAAACAATAAAAAAACTTTATTACACAAAATCATTTACAAAATCGGAATACTTATAAAGTAAGGAGAACATATAATGAGGTACACGAGACGGTCTTGTCGCCGAAGCAATCTCTCACAGGCAACCAAGAAAGAGAAGGAGTGGAAATATATATTAACAGTTCGATTTTTATACAACGTGGAAGGGATAGGTATACCCGTAGTAAATTGAACCACGGGCTATACTAGATCACTAAAGCATAATGGAATTAAAATTACATCATAGTTTAATTAATTATATATTTATTTTTTTAAGTAAGTAATAGTTCAACAAAAAATACACAATTAAATTAAAAGATGTCAAAGTAAAATAATAAAAAAAAAAAATTACATATTAATTTGTAACATCTACTGAATTGCTAATCCAAAATGCTCTGTCTGCTCCATTCGGGATAAAGACGTGATAGTATGTATGTATGTATGTATGTATCTAGTGAATATTTTTTAATTTTTACATGAGTAAAGATATTTGTATTCAAATTCATTCTAAAGAATAAGAATTTTATAATATAACAGAATGATAAACATATAATTTCTAGTATAAGAGACAAACTTGATATCCGTGTGTCTCAAACTCCTTAAGACGTATTTAAGAGTCTCTTTGACTACCAGAACTAGACAGTCTGTAATCAAGAGCTCGCCGACTTGTTATAAAACAGATCAAGCCGCAGGGCGTAGCTAACTCGATGGGATAGAGACTCATTGAGAGATTGATACTTAGTTATAAGATGGTCTGACGTACGAAGGCGCGTCGTGAATTTGCATTATTTCATTTATTTTCACCTGTTTTTTTGCTTAGTTTTTGCCAGCTTTTATTTAGTTTTACCTGTCCCATTGTCTGTCGTTCTGCAAGTTAAATTTGACCCGCGCCCCGGTTTCTGATTGAGCTGAAATTTTGCACACATACGTATATACATACATACATACATACTATCACGTCTTTATCCCTAATGGGGCAGACAGAGCATTTTGGGTCTTGCGGTTCTATGCAGAGCCCAGGGCCGCAAGACCCAAAAGCCACTGTTCACGCCATATCGCCCTTTTTACATCATATACTCTTTCGTTCATCTCATTCTCATCTATGGCCTGCTTGTCAAGAAGAAAGAAGATTTTAGTCTGATCGCAACATCGGCGCGCACAACACCCGCATCGCTAAAGTGTAAGGCTGCAGCCTGAAAGTTCCAGTGCGTGTTTCTGATCAGGTGAGCAGGCCTACATAATTCATTCATTACCTTATTACAGTCCACTACGCAACGCATACGCTGAACCATTTTTGGCTCCTATCGGCCGGATTATCCGCTATACTATCCCGCATATCCCACTATTTTATCCCAGTTTCGCATTCGCATTTTCATATTTTCGCATTTTCGCATACCTATTGTAATTTTTATCGATTGATTTGATTGTCATTTTCTCTGTCAGTCATCCAATTGACATTTTAATTTTCCATTTGTTTCGTATTTGAAATTTGAAAATTTGAACATATCATATGTTTCAAACCGCTGTCATATATAAGGCCTGTTTTACATGTAAACATTATAAGGCTATTTTCTCACAAATAATAAAACCGCTTTTGTCTTTGTTTTTAAATTTAGTTTCTTTCGCTTTTCTTTGTTCTGCTTTTATTTAACCGCTTCTATTAATTGTAAAAAAAAAATGGAAACTAAAGTTAAATTACTAACTGCTAAAAATGAGGCGTATTTTGCTCATATTACGCAGTTACATGACAGATCGAAAACCATATCTGGTATAGAAGGTTTGCGATCATCGGAATCGTTTCTCGCTGATACTGAGACATTGCCTACAATTCGTGCGGATTTCATTTTTAATTTAGATAAAATAAATGAAATTCTTTTAGAAAATAATAACGAATATACGCCCAATTATGGACCGCTTACTTCCTTTGAAGAAATTTATGCTCGTGTTCAAAGATTCAGATCGCTTCTTTTAACTTCTAAGAATAAAGACAGTGGTCATAAGGATACTAAGAGTGAAGTTACACTGGGCCCTAATATTAAACTACCACCAATGGTTTTAAAACAGTTTAATGGGTCTATAGAATCTTGGCCGTCTTTTTATGAATGTTTTAAAGCTAGTATTCACGATAATCTAGATTTGACTGATGGGCACAGAATTCATTATTTAATGGGCCAACTTACGGGTTCCGCCCTTAAAATAACCGCTGGAATTGTGCCTTCTGCTGAAAATTACCAAAGCATTTGGAATAGCCTTGTCAGTAAATATCAGGACAAGCGTGCGTTAGGCTCTCACTACTTATCGCTTTTACTTAATATTAAACCCGCTCTTAATAACTCCGCTTCGCTAAACAATTTCATAGAATCCTATTCTGCGGCAGTTTCAGCGCTTGAACAGTTGCAAATTACGGATTTGAAAGATTTTATGTTTCTAACGATCGCCTTACGCAAGCTTGATCCAAATATCGCACAGGCTTTTGAAATGCATTTCCGCGATAAAGAAATTCCATCATATAAGGACTTTTCCGAATTTATAAAAGGGCAAGTTAAAATTTTAGATCGCACTTCTAATGTTTCGCGCATGTTTCATGTAAATAATAATAACACTTTGGCTGACCTAAGCAGCACACGGGGCTCGGGTGAGCACGCTCATAAGTCTAACCTAAACCGTCCAATCATACTTCAGTCTCAAACATTGCTAACTAGCAGGCCGAAAACTGGGTGTGCATTGTGTAATGATTTAACGCATTCTCAATTATACTTTTGTGACGCATTTATAAATATGTCTAATGAAGATCGCTTAAATTTCGTTAAAAAGAAACGCGGATGCATCAATTGCTTAAGTTTAATGCACAATACCGCTAAATGTAAATCGAGTCATTCATGTAAGACTTGTGGCAAACGTCACCATACGCTTTTACATTTTATTAAAAATCAAAAAACTATTGACATGCATGAACCTTCTAATGCATCGCTTATTGCCGTTGATGAACAACCTGATACTATTAAAGAAACACCCGCTGTTGAAGTTGTTAGCGCTCCCATGTCGCTGTGCGCTCGAAATGGAAATACATGCCAGACGACTATTTTATTGTCAACTGCGCAAGTGAAGGTGGAAGGTGGAAACAAACAAATGCATACTATCAGATGTCTTCTTGATAACGCTTCGCAAAATAATATAATAACGCTTGCTTCTTGTAAACGTTTGAATTTAAAGATTATTCCTTTACCGAACTCTTACATAAAAGGTATCGGAAGTGTTTCTCAAACTGTTCTAGGGTACGTAGAAGTACGTTTATACGCTCATAATAACTCAAATTATTACTTAGATACAACCGCATTTGTATTGAATAAAATTACGGATTCCTTACCAAGTAATAAGGTGGACGCTAATATAATTCAGCATTTAGTCCATGTACCGCTAGCCGATCCCGTATGGCATACGCCAGGTGACATTGATTTGCTTCTAGGAGCACAACTGTTTCCGCATATATTAATGAGTGGTAGGATTATCGTTCCACCTGCACCTCCAGCGATAGAAACAGTCTTTGGCTATGTTTTTATGGGAGAAGTTCCCATTATACCGGACGCGTCTCAACCTTCTAATTCTTCGCATTCCCATACATCGTATACATTGTTTAATAAGTTAAATGTTGATGAATCGCTTCAGAAAAATCTACCTCTATTCTGTAAGCTTGAGGAAGTACCTTCTGGAAGGTTCTCTAGACACAAAGACAAAGAACTAGAGGAAAAACCTTCTTCTATAATATCACGTGAACGCATGGGTTGTCACTGTGTTGCATTGGGCAATGCATTGCCCTTCAAGAGTAACATAGACAAACTGAAAGATTTTAGGGTGATGTGATACAACAGTGTTGTTCTCGCTTGAATAAAAAATTTAATTCCGCTCGCTTTAATATATAATAAATAACTTACGCGTTTTATGATATTGTCTCAAATTTTTTAATTAAACTATTCCGATGGTCTAACGCTTTAGAAAACAATTATTTTTAAAATTTGCTTATTTTAAGAAAGATGTAAGTTATATTTACATATCTTGCAAACAAGACAAAAGTGGCTAGTTATTATGAAAATAATATTTAACTATTTTAACGCATCAATAACATGATGTTATCTCGCTTGACTGCTTTTCTATTTTATATTCCGTATATAAGGACTTTCATCATTGTTTCCTTAAGCGGTCAATGGTAAAACTTTATCCACTTCGTTCTCAGTGAATTCATTTATTATTTTCAACGCTTTGATTCGCAACTTAATCCTACTCTTTACGCTTTCACGCATTTATTTATCTTCTTGATTTCTTGACTTCTTGAAACGCTACGCATTGTCAAGGCCGGGGAGGATGTTCACGCCATATCGCCCTTTTTACATCATATACTCTTTCGTTCATCTCATTCTCATCTATGGCCTGCTTGTCAAGAAGAAAGAAGATTTTAGTCTGATCGCAACATCGGCGCGCACAACACCCGCATCGCTAAAGTGTAAGGCTGCAGCCTGAAAGTTCCAGTGCGTGTTTCTGATCAGGTGAGCAGGCCTACATAATTCATTCATTACCTTATTACAGTCCACTACGCAACGCATACGCTGAACCAGCCACTTTTAGCCATATGGTGGGCGAGAAGATGGAAAAGCAATCAATACAGTGATGGGTTGCTAGCCGCATCGCCTGTTAACATGATTCGCATTTTTGCCCATTCCCTCGATCGGCTTTTACGATCTGCGCGGGAAGAGAAGCAGCTGGTACATTCTAAGTTTTTTTATTTCTCCCAGACCAGCATGGGAGAACACACGTATATCGCGTATCAATGCAGTATTATGACATGGAGTTGATCTGATGATGGAGCCGGAGGATGGCCATAGGAACTTTGTAATGAAACGAAGCAATTCCATCGGGTTTGGGCCTGTTTAATTCATCTTGAGGAGAGTCTTTAAATAAATAAATATATAGGGACAAATTACACTGATTGAGCTAGCCCCAAAGTAAGTTCGAGACTTGTGTTATGGGATACTAACTCAACAAAACTATATTTTATAACAAATACATATATAGATAAACATCCAAGACCCAGGGACAATTGAAAAAGGCCATTTCCCAACTTGCCCTGACCGGGAATCGAACCCGAGACCTCTGAGTGGCGGATTATCATGGTGACCACTACGCCACGTAGGTCGTCAAATAAAAGCTTAGATTAGATAAGCTAAGCTTGTTCAAAAAAATATTTTTTTAATTATGTCTTGTATTATTCGATTTTATTTTTGCTTTTGAAGTTTGTAAGAAGCAATCACTGTTGCCAGATTTTTTAAAATAGGACTGCCATTCGAACCGTGGAGTAGCTCAATATATCTTGTTGCCACTTGGAGTCAAACCAAGTGAGGACTACGTCAGGGGTTGTTTAAATAAAAATCATCATCGTCATCATCGGGTCTTTTTGTCTCCACTGCAGGAGCACGACCCTCTGTGTACTACCAGAGTAATACGTGGCCTGAGCAGCCTGAGGGCTTGGCCTACACTCTCCTCGCTGGACAGATGGATTGGAGAGGTTCTCGTTGATGTTAGCTTTGTTTAGCTTGTTACTAAGTCACCTTCTACGACATCAACGTGAGGAATTAGAGTGACCCTATTCTACTCTGCCGGAAACTACACGGTTTACATAAAAATAAGATAAAATTATTCTTAGTCCAAAATGGTGACGTTACGTTTGAGATTATACTATGTATCATAGAATTATTTAGTTACCCAGTATATGAGAGAATAATTTAGTTGTAGTATACAAAGGCTTACAAATGTCTTGCGTCTGATGTGCAATGCAGCGTGGAGCGCAGAACAGAATCATAATTATGCTTCAGTTACCTAGTTAACTAATAGATATATGAGAAAATAATGTATGTTGTAGTATAGTAATGTATATGTATAGACATGTCTTGCATACAAAGTGCATATGCATCTGTTGCATGAAAATAGTCGTGCTCCACCTCCGGGGTTCATTGCTCCTGCAGAGTCACTGCCCTCAGGCCACGACCAGCCATGGTCTGTCTGGAAGTCACTCAACAGACTGAGGACCCAAGTGGGACGATGCAGGAGTAATACAAAAATGTGGGTTTTACCAACAGAGCAAACTACAACCCACAATGTCAGTGCGGCAAACCGAGGCAGACAATGCCGCACCTTCTCCGTTGTCCCTCATGTCCTGCCTCATGTTCAATGGCCGACTTGATGCAGTGCACAGATAATGCTGTTGCTGTGGCCTCCTACGATGAAGAAGATCTGTTGCATACAGAGACTGACTAGCGCAGAATAGGATCATAATATGATTTAGTTACCCAGTTATTTAATAATACTCGTATATGAGAGAAAGCATTAACTAATTTGATAATTTATGTTGCCGTGTACGAAGAGTTTTCCTCTCGTAAGCAAACTTCTAATATGTTCGTTACAATGCAAAATGGCGTGCAGATAACAATCATAATAAGATTAAATTATTCAGTTCATTTAACAGTATATAAGAGAAACCATTAAATAATTTGATAATTTATGTTGTAATGTATGAAGTCTGTATGGAAGCCTCTGATCAGATGGACGGGCTCTCCAAGACCTCCCATGGATGTCGTAGAAGGGGACTTAGGAAATACAAGCTAAACAAAGCATAAAAAATCAATGAGTCCTATCCAACCCGTCTGGCTAGCGAGAATAGTGTAGGTCAAGTCCTCTGGCTGCTCTGGCCAAGTATGGCTCTGGTGGTACAGACAGAGAGGTTCGTGCTTCTGCAGTGGAGACAAAAAGACCTGATGATAACTAATCAGATGGTGGCCGATCAAATAGTAGCTCAATATATACGTTAAAAACGGCGTGGAGCATAGAACAGAATCATAATTTGATTCTGTCATCATCATCATCATTTCAGCCGCACAACGTCCACTGCTGGATATAGGCCTCTCCCAAAGATTTCCAAAATGACCGATCTAGAGCGGCTTGCATCCACCGCCTTCCAGCGACCTTGGTCAGGTCGTCAGACCACCTTGTGGGTGGGTGTCCTACGCTTCGCTTGCCTGTACGTGGTCGCCATTTGAAAACCTATTTGCCCCATCGGCCATCGGTTCGTCGCGCTATGTGTATCGCCCACTGCCATTTCAACGAGCTAATCCGCTGGGTTATGTCAGTCTATGCGTATGATTCTGTCATCGGATAGTATAAATGTCTGATAATTTATTTTGTAGTGTATGCAGTCTGTGTGTCTCGCCTCCAAAGAGTTCCCTTTCCTTCGCAAGCCTCTAATCAGGCGGCAGCCGATCTACTAGAAGCTCGTTATATGCAACGAGGAGTGTAAAAAGGAATAGAGATTGCATTAATCAAAATAGAACTCGTATATTCTCAGTCGGAGAAAATTAATCATTATTGCAATAGTATTATGAGTTACTTATTTCAAGTATTTTACCTACAAGTTATGATGTGTTAGTTGTTAAAATACAACGACAAGATCCTGTCAGATATTGCAACATAAAAAAGATCTATATTGGTTTCTATCTACATATACTGTAATTCATGTTTCTAATAGAACAATGTGGAGTGCTGAAAGAATTTTCTTTGGAACTAAGTAGCTCTTACGTAGTAACTTACCTATTAGTAATCTGTGGTTGCACCTACATATGTAGGTACCATATTTAATTTTATAATTGTATTATATGTAGTGTAGTACATGAACCAACAAAATAAAATATTTTACTATAAAACAAGCAGCTTAACAAATTCGGAATTTCTATTATGGGGTACTAACTCAACGATACTATATTTTATAACATATTCATAAATGGATAAACATCCAAGACCCAGGTCAATCTAAAAAAGATAATTTTCCATCTTGACCTGTTTACGACAGAACTGTCTAAAAAATCGCTTTGATTTCAAGGCTCCTTGACTGCAAGTGAGCCCGCAAGGCGCAACTAAGGCGATTTGCAAGTATAGGCGATTTAGAACCGATTTAGACAATGTCTGGTTTTGCAAGCTTTCAAACAAATTGGTATCTTTTAACGTTATTCGCAGGTCTTTACCTACACCTATTTTACCTATGAAAAAATAAGTACTTTGATGTTAAATCACGGCGGGTTATTGTACAATTTTCAAAGTTGTAAATCTGTCTCCTAAAAACTTTGTGTAAATTCGTCACTCATTGTTTTTTTTTTCGTAGTAAATTCGTCACTTATTATATTAATTTCGAGGGTAGTAAATTAGTCACCTAAGGTTTACGTACAGACAGCAATTACAACAAAATTAACCCCCATAAAAGTAGATTCAATGTAATCCTGAACCTGAACCTGAAATTACAAAAAATCGGCAGTTTCATAGGTACCTACATTTTAGAACGGTAGGATGTTTAATTTTGTATGGAGCTGCCGATTTTTTTGTGATTTCAGGAATGAGAGAAACCGATAAATGGAACATACACAAACTACCCAACATTACCTTCACGAATCGGATAGGGTTTTGTTACATACTGTATATTTCTTTAAAATTACGACAATAGTTTCACAATTTTACTTTTGTCTTGTTGTGAGTTATGAATAACCAGCCAAACCATCTTTTATCAAGTTATCATTGTGTTGCACTTGCACACTATACTGTGCACAATAGAGTGCGAGTGAAAACGCATGATTGGTGCAGTGAGGACGGTGGGAAGGGTAACGGTCGGAGAGCTGCGCGTAATTTTTCTCTGACCCCTGCACAAAGCACCCCTCAAGTCGTCCGTCATTAGAATCATCCTTCCCTGAAAAGGATGAAAACCAAGTAATTCATATTTGGCGAGTATATACAGCGTGCAAAAATTTGTTTTTTATTGCACAAAAAAAATATTTACATAGGTATAAAATAATTATATAACTAAACTAAATAACCTACCTTAATTATAAAAAGTTGTATTTTAATTGCTTACTGTACTTATTAAAAACAACTTAGGTGGTGAATTTACTACAACAATTAGGTACTGGTGACATATCTACACATTCTTTTTATACAAGCGACGAATTACTTTGACTGTATGGAATTTTAAGTAGAGAAAAATCTAGAAGTAAGACGAATCTAGAATAAAAAAATTTTAACATCAAAGAAATAAAATAAAAGTTGAAACATCACATAAAAGGATATGAAGGAGTTGACTTTGGACAGAGACATATCTAGTGTAGGGCATTGGTTGCTCCACAGACAAAGCTTAGCAGCCATAGCTTTTTAATAAGAAAAAGTAATTAAAAAGATTTTTGTTCCTGTATAATCAGCTTTCCAAATTTGTGACGACCCGTCTCAACTAAATATAGTCAAAATATATTTCTGTGAAGTGCGATACTTACAGACGCGTTTTTTATCGAGCACAAAGTACATGATCTATACAAGTATTAGCTTTCAATTGCCGAGTCCTCTAGCATTGCTTAGTTCGTAGACCACCGTCTTATTATCTTATCATTACATAACTTAAGAATATTTTTTTAGAAGTCTCATCGGTAAATGTCAACTTGATTTGGCCGGATAATGGTTTAAACCTAGTAACAAAGTTAGTCAAAATAAAATTTTGTTTATAATGATGATCTGAGTTTCCTGTGACGCAAAAAATGTACTTTTTTCCTCGGGAAATGTTAAGATCTATTAGGATATTTAGATAGATCTAACTTAATGTGCTAACTAAAATTTAATTGTATAAGATAAAATAATAATATTATAAAGTGCTGTTGATTCTGTGATGAATAAATATATATGATGATATTTACCAATGTTATTGCCTGTGTGTGACCGACAAAATTTTCGCTCGGTCTCTTTAATTCCCTTGTGAATCCTATAGTAGTGATCTCGGAAATATACTCTTGCAAGAGTTTCAAATTCCCCACGCTCTTCTGGTCTCTTAAAAATTTCATTTTGAACGGATAAAAATTCTCGACCACCGCTATAAAGTATATTAAAGATTGCCGTCTTTTGTTGTTTGCGATGGATTGTAGGCAAATATTGTTTATAATACAATTCCGTAATATATTAGTGCCATGTGGTTATCGGCAGAGTAGAATAGGGCCACTCCAAGTCCGAACGTGGATGTCGTAGACGACGAATTAGAAACTACAAGTTAAACAAAAATTATAAACATAAATGAGACCTCTCCAACCCGTCTGGTCAGCGAGGAGAGTGTAGGCCAAGTTTTCTAGCTACCTGGCCAAGCATGTGTCTGGTAGTATAGAGAGGGAGTGCTGCTGTAGTGGAGACAAAAAGAACTGATGATGATAATGAATATCATAGTAGAAAGAAAGCAGAAGTAGTGGTGGCAAAACGGTTAATAGGAGTTAGTCTCGAATGGTCTTCAACGCAAGTAGTCTATGTAGAAATTCGTCTAATACGCTCATTGTCTCAATCACATGTCCTCATAATAGGGAGGGTCTAAAAATTATTTTCGTCCTAAAATGAGGTGATCTTAAGTAATATTTCGTCATATCTATGACGAAAACTTGTCTAAGTATCAGGTGGTCCAAACCAAAACGAGTCTTATACTTGCTCTGCATTTGTAACGTAAGAGTTCAGTCTTCATCAAGCGCGACTTGAACCTCTCTTAAATATTGATAGTACCTGGGCGACAAGCAATAACTAAATTTCTTTAAACTTGTCTAAAAACAATACAAAATAAAAAATTATATATAAATTTGAACATAAAAAAAAAACAAAAGTAAGTCACCGAGTGGGATTCAAATCCATTACACTCTTTCTAGTGGTCCGCATCATAAATCGCTGAGCCAGAATGGATGGCGGCCGGCGCGACGAAATTAGCGATCATATTCTGCGTGGAAAGAAAAACGCATGAAAACTCGAAAACACGCGTTTTCCCAAACATAAGACTAATCTAGATCGATTGTTTACCTCCGAAAATCCATATACCAATTTTCAGCGAAATCGTTAGAGCCGTTTTCGAGATCACTGAAATTTATAAATAATAAATTAGGAAGTATAAATATATAAATAAATAAATATACAAGAATTGCTCGTTTAAAGGTATAAGATAGATACACACATAGGCTGATAAAAGTCATCTTAGCGTGTTCCTGCTAACGAATTTATGATCTCATAAATCGTCTCATAAGTAGTTAACACTTCAAACTTCAAAGAACCTGTTTCGTAACATCAACAATCATTAAAACACAAGTGTACTAATCGGTTGTCTGTCGATTGTCAGCTAACAACTTAATTCGCTGTCAAACATGGTCCAATTAGACCAGTTTTAATTCGATTGTATGGAACCGAAAATGTAGCAAGTATTAAACGGAGCTCGGTAGCCTTGCGGGAATACTCATTGCTAGCGCTTTCGTAAGTTAAGTGACATTGGATGTAGTCTGCAATTGGATGGGTGACCATAAATGGCATAAATATTTCTTAAGGTTTTCCTCCTTCAAGCTGCGGCAAGCACGTTAAGCCATTGATCTTGGCTGTCATCACTGCCTATATGTGGCTGATGATATATATATCATCAGCCTGTAACAGCTTACAAGACCTGTCACCAGTTTAAGCCACTTATGGAGATGCATTTGTACTATTAGTTTTAATATTATTAATGCAAAAATAAAAAATAAACGATTAACGGTAATAAAAAAAAGTAAATAAAGGTTGAGACTTTTCTGTCAGCATGGAACAGCACTTTCCTATACTGCTATTCTTCTCTGTTGCTTAGAATCGTCATTTGCTAGAGCGAGAAAATGCGACGGAATACCACGGAACCGGCTGCGTTCCGTTGTTGTCTCTCGCTCTAGGAAATTACGGTTCAGAGCGGCAGAAAAAGATAGCAGCATGCGAAAGTTCCGTCCCATCCTGACAGATGAGACCCTTAACGACATCTAGTGCTAACTGTAAATTATTTGACATTAGTTAACCTTTCAATAGAAACCATACCGCAAAGTGTTTATAAAACCCCCGCTGATTTTTCGAAACAAAATTTCGAATGGGGATTTATTTTCCTGCAAATTCTAAGCCATAAATCGAACTTCTACTATGACGCCAAAATCGCCAGTCAATCTTACATGCCACTGTACCCTAAGGGAACAAAATTGAACGCATAACTTCTCTTTAGTCCGTCGCAGGTGGACGACGTCCGTGTCCGCTCGCTCCACTCAATATATTTCTATCTTATTGCAATGGAAGCTAAGGTGGGGTGTCTGGGAAATGAGGGTTTTCAAAAATGTGGGACATCAGATGGCATAACACTGAAGTCAGATCCAATAATATTTTGACGAACCAAAAGTTGCCGTGTGGTTTCCGGCAGAGTAGAATAGGGCCACTCCAAGTTCTCCCGTGGATGTCGTAGATTGCGATTTAGGAAATACAAGCTAAACAAAGCTTATACCTGATGATGATGAACCAAAAGGACCTCTCATCTGATGGTCCAATGACATCAGTTGATTGGACCTGGCGACACTGTGTTGATATATTTATGGTGTCCCACATTTTTAAAAATTCTCTTACAGCAAATGTTTTGTTGCAAAAGTTTGTAGTCCTCTTTTGCAAGTTTAACACGGTGACCTTTTGAACCACCAACAAAGGAGGAAGTTCAGTCCATTATACAGAACTAAATTCTATATAAAGTATTGACGAAAAATTACAAACAGAATTCATAAAAAAAAACAATGATAAATTTTGACAAGCTTAAAAAATAAATATTAGATTTCTCTACAGAACTTCGCGCGCTTCATTATATAACCCATAAACTGTTCCAGTTTCTAAATAAATCTTTGTCCTACCAAAACCCAGCACATTGATCTAGAAGGTTCATTGGTATATCCAAGAATGGGTTTTGCGTGAGAGCGCCACATATCACCAACTTCTTCGTAGAGCCTCACATGTTAGATCTGTATTCTCACGCATGTAACAATATTTTTTATAGTCGAAAAAATTATTGAGATCTGAAGATCTCAATAAAAAATCGCACTATAAAAAATCGTTTATTTCAGGCTTTACAACCCATAAAGTGTTAGTAACAAAGGAAACTTAAAACTATGTTGGTACAATAACATTAAAATTAAAATTTCTAGACGGTTTTGTGTATTTGACTAGGTTAACGCGACTGCATGATAGCACTGTCCACGTCCAATCTAGCCGCAACCGTTTTCACTAGCATGATGCCCCTCACCCGGTGAATCAAGGATGCCGTGCGTTTTCTTATAATAGCTGACAGACTATAATATTTGGTGGGATACTACAATATTAGACTATAATTGTCTTACAACATTAATTTGGCTCAGACAATAAGCAAGCTCAACAAGGTAATGTTAAGCTTGCTTATTCGATAAATATGTATCACAGTCACAAACTATGGTCACAAATGAAGTTGAAACTCGACACATAGCTACTAAATAACAGTTAACCTATACATTTGACGTAGCTCCTGTTTAGCAGGTGGCCGTGTCCAATTCTCTGCTGAATACTGGATATGGCTAATGGAATACTGACGTGTGGCCATAAAGACAGGATGTCTGGGATTGGATTTAGTACCTGTATTGGGTAGGACGTAAACTCTGTTGGAGCTAGGGCTATAACTAGAACTAACTGCTATTGATTTTATAATAAATATTCAGTAACATGCCATATCTATACAAGGAGTAATCTGTAACCTTGCCATATTCTCAGACGTACCGATACCAATCATATTGAGCAACTTTCCCAAAGAGCAGAGGTCGAATTATGACAAAAAAAAGTCCATACACAGCAAGTTTTTTTTTAAATATTTCGACCTATGTTCCTTGAGTAAAGTTGTTCAGTATGATCGGTATAGGTACGTCGGAGAATATGGAAAAGTAACATATTTACAGCCTATCTTATACCTTTAAACGAGCAATTCTTGTATATTTATTTATATCAAAATTTATTTCTGTGATCTCGGAAACGGCTCTAACGATTTCGCTGAAATTTGGTATGTGGGGGTTTTCGGGGGTAAACACCGATCTAAATTAGTCTTATGTTTGGTTAAACGCGTGTTTTCAAGGTTTCATGCGTTTTTCTTTCCACTCAGAATATGGTAAGAAACGAGTGTTACGGGTTCAAATCCCGCTCGGTGACTTACTTTTGTTTTTTTTTTCAAATTAATATATATTTTTTTTTAATTTTTATTATTCTTAGACAAGTTTAAAAAAATATAGTTAATGTTTGAGATATAACCGAACAAAGCTCGGTCGCCCTGGTCTATATATATATAAAAATCAAAGGTGATTGACGTATCTACGCACAGGTTAAACCGCTGGGTCTAGAGACTCCAAATTTGGAAAATAGGTTCCTTATAAGGTCGAGAAGTGCACTAAGAAAGGATTTTTTAGAATCACCCCGTAAGATTGTGAAATGTGAGTCAATAGTTTGCATGAAGAAGCAATATTAGTTAGACCATTTTATAACTTCGCAGAAATACTCCTGGCGGTAGAAAATATGTGTTCAGACGCGGACGTAGTCGCAAGTAAGAGCTAACATGTTTATAAAATCTAATAAAAACACAGCATTTACAAACACAAGAGAAACAATAAGGGCACAAAGGCGGCTTGATCGCTAACGCAATTTCTTTCAGCCAACTTTTGATGGTAGAAAAAGGAAATAATAATAGTGATGAATCGCTAGCCGCATAATCATTACATTGAAGCAATAGATGACTTGCATAGTCTAAACAAAACGTGAACCATAGAAATCATTGATTGCTTCAATTCAGTTCTATGCCACAGGCAAGAAACTTGCTGTGTATAAATGGGACTTTACAAAAAAGGGAGAATATATGTGTATTCTAGCTTAGAAAATGTATATATTTATTTGATAAGTTTATTATTTTTCAAAACTAAACACCGTTCCAACTAAAACCTTTAAATTACACTATATTTTAGTAAAAAATCTGAATATGGGGCCACTTCGGAAGAATGCTGAACAAGAGAAAAATTTCAAACAAAAAAAATCTTTCCAATGCAGTCCAGGCGTCTTCGTATAATATGTAAACATAAAACAAAAAGCGACGAATTGATAACCTCCTCCTTTTTCAAAAGTTAAAAACCACAGATCTATACTGCTCTTTCACCAATCAAACTTTCCACCCAAAATGTTTACCTCCAAGCCTTCGCACGAACACCTCAGAAATATTGAAATAAATCCGTCTTCCCGATCCTTCTTGCTCAGTGTCGGAAGAACATCGCACTCAAAGAGTCCCGCAACGTTCCATTTCACAAACCTCCCGGGGGTAGATTTACAAAAAAGCATTCAATAAACTGACATGAGATTTGAAACCGTATCTTATTTGGGAATCAAAAAGCAGACGGTGCTATTCAAAAACTGAGTGACGCAAACATAACGTACTATGAGTTCTCGATTGTAACTCTAAAGTATTTCACATTCACTTAAAATAAAGGTATTTGCATTAAAAAAGTTCGCATGTCATTTCTTTAAAAAACTATATTTTTTGATTGTGAAATTATTTTAGTGTGATGTTGTGGCGAAAATTGGTGTTAAAATTCTTAAACTTTCTACATGCGTCTAACGTAGCAAAATGATTGTAATTTCCCTATGACAACTGTCTTTGTGATATGCCAAATTACTGCTTAAATTAGTAGAATAGTAAAGTAAATAGAACACTATTTTTCGAGTCGAAATGGATCAAATCAAATAGAAAACTGTTACAATGTGGCTAAAAAGCAGATAAAAGAGACACACACAAAGACGTTTTCTTGTCAGAAATAGTTAATGGAGTGGTTTGCAATTGCTTTCTTCATTATAACCATTACTTAATAGCTCCTAGTGTCCCTTTTTTTTCTTCCAATGTCTTTATTGAAAGCAAGTAGTGAACTTGAGTATCGAACTTATGCCTTACAACTCGGACGCACAGCCAATGCTTAATCCGTTGGCCACCATAATTTTTATTTGAGAAGTGTTTCTATAGTATCGAGGAATTTCTAAAATGACACTAACGAAGTGACATCATGTAATTTATTAATTTTTTCGTCATTGGTTTTTATATAGTAATTGACCGAGCGAGCGAAGCGAGCGAAGCGTCTCAGTTTCGAGATTAGCCAAAAATTCTTTTGTCCGTCTGTCTGTCTGTCTGTCTGTCTGTCTGTCTGTCTGTCTGTCTGTCTGTTCTCGCCTACAGGTCGCATTTCTCAACCGATTCTCATGAAATTTTTTAAGCAGGTTTATCAACTAAATAGAATTTTTTTGTCGAGCCAGTTTTTCGAAATTTTTCAAAATGGCGGAAATATGGGGGTTTAAATTTTTTAAACTGTCTTATATCCGCCATTTCAAAATATTTTCAAAAATGTCATAAGACTTTTTTGTTGCCATTATAAAAACGCAGTTTTTTTATTTGAACAACTTTTTTGTCTGAACAACTTTTTTATACGTTATACTTAAACGGGTATAAGGTGACTCGCGAAGTCTAGCTGACTAAGCCATGATGGATATACAATTCAAATTTTTTTACAAAATATACTGAAACTATTTAAGGGTGAATTTAGTCCGAGTTACTGAACAACTTTATTAAAAATACATTATCTCTCCTGGGGTCCACGAAGTAATTTCTCTGAATAACTATTATGGTTATTATTTTGAGTTTCATAAGTAGTTCTATAAATTTTATCATATTTAACCGACTTTTAAAAAAGGGTTTTGCTTATTTTACGATTACTTTTTTTTTTAGTTTTTGCTTATTTTGATTGATTGTTGGCTTGTTTATTAAATTTAGCAATTTTGTTGAGCGAACTTTCGTTCAATCGCAATCGCTGCTTGTCTGTGCTTCTGTAGTAGTATTGATAATTATGCTACGAACTAAAAAGAAATCGGCAACCAAAGCCCGCGAAGTAGCTTTACGAAGAGAGTAAGAAACCAATGAACAGCGGCATAGAGCCATGGCAATACAAATAAACATTTAAACGAAAACCCATTAATATTTTTCTGTTTTTTCCAACAACGAGCTGACTTTGTCATTTGAAAAATGATGGGTCATTTTTCGGTGAAAGACTACTGGTACAGAACTGAATTTCAGCATCACGGTAGACCTCATATCCATGGGATTGTATGGTTGGAAGGTGCTCCTGACATTTCAGAGCTAGATGGAAAGTCATTTGAAAGAAAGGGCTGTGATTGGCAACTATTTTGGAAATTTGGTCACAACCATGAATCCGCATATCGGTAAACCTGCACCGATAATTCATCCAAATCAGTTACATTATTCTGAAATAATAATCGCGAGGTCTAAGTTCGTGGCGAACTACTAGTATAAATATTAAGTGTATTAGGCTTAGCGAATGACATTTCAACACAAAAAATAAACAAATGAAATTAAATCCCTTCCGATGCTAAATTGCAGCAGCTAAATAATATCAAAATTGAAAAGAGATTTAGCGGATTTTTTTAAATATTTTGTTATGTTTGTCAATTTCTATGAATATGGGTGAGATTTAAGTGAGTTTCATGAGTACAAACATGTCCCAACTCACAATTTGCCGTCGCCAGGTGCACCCGGCTCAGTAAACACGTGTCTGGGACATGTTTGGATCCACTCTGTTGTCTGCTTAAATAACGAGCGTCACGGATGTTGAGTTTTAGCGTATGTTTTTCGAGATTTTGTTGAATGACTTCTTATGGGTACATATTAGGAGGAAAGGTTTTAGCTAAATAATTGATTTCATCAGTTTTTTCTAAGGATTAATAAATCAATATGTCATTCTAAAATCAATACGTCATTCTAATCTTCCTTGATAGTTTTCTAAGCCATAAAAGTGTGTAAGTATAGTTAGTCTCGAATGGTCTTAAATATAATCTATGCAGAAACTCGTTTAATATATCACATTTTTACAAGCTTTTGTATTAATTACAATGTATCTTGAATGAGTAGGTATATATGTTTCGTCGTCATATCGGCCACAGGAAGACTCTGGAAGATCTACTGCGGGAAATAGACCTAATGTATGTATGTTTGTTTAGGTCAAATTTTGTAATTCAATTTTTCAACCAACAATCCTCAACCGATTGAGCTGAAATTTTGCATACTGGTGTATGACATAATACGAATGACTTCATAATAATAATATTATGAAGACAATGAGCTGTTTGATGAGGAAGAAGAGAAATATTTCACTGAACTCAGTTACAAAACAACATAACCTCATTGAGTAGGATTCGTTTGATTTTATGGTAGACGATGACTAGAGCACGAAGATAGAAGCTGGTCGCTATACATTATTTGCAAAGGAAAACCGACACTTTCAAGCGTTATTTGAATACCTTTCAAACGGCAGAACCGATTTTTATCAATCGTAGCTAATAATCACCATAAGAACCACTGCTTTCTCGCAAAAACCGCACCAAAATTGGTCCGTCCGTTCAAAACGACAGACAGACAGACTTAAAACACCCCTGTTTTTTGTCCGAGATGAAAAATAAAACGAAATACACTTGTCCTGTCCTCGTTGTTACGAAGGCATATTATTTTATTCTTTACATAATGTAATCTCTCAGTTTTGTCTGAGACACTTCGACCTTTGCATTATATATTGTATGATATGACTGCGGTGATATATGTATGCTGAGTTTTGTAATTTTATACATGAATGCCGCAATGATTTTGATGAATTATATGGTTAGAGTGGTGACGGTAGTATTTATAGAAATAAGCTGTGCAACCCAAAGGACAACTGCTATCTATATATCCATACATATAATAAAACAGGAAAAAAATGTGTCTGTACATTGAATTTATTTCCAAAAAATATATTCGGGGCGATGGAGTTGGAGAAATAATACTAGAGTCTGTTTGTACATGCTAATCTCCGGCAATACTGGACGGATTCAAATGAAACTATTTTGTTTTAAAGCTGTTAAGTCTTGGCAACGTATAGTTTTTTATGGAAAAAAAGAACATCTGATGCAGAACCATTACGGTCCAGTTAAACTATTAGAACTATAAAAATGACACTTTAGCAAAAGTTGTTCAGCCTGATGATCATTTTCCGGAGTCTTGAAAACTCGGTTCAAAGAACTTTATTCTCATTTAGAGAAATAATAATAAATATACAATATACAATGTTCGAAACACTTCTTAACAAGGACCATAATTATTACTTTGTAATTAAAAGAACAGTAATATTAACGAGCAACTAATAAATTACAATAATAGGAAGCTACTATAACTACTGTAACTTAGGTGTTTCTCTACGTGATAGAATCAGAAATGAGAAGATTCGTAGAAGAACGAAGGTCACTGACATAGGCAAGCGGATTAGCTCATTAAAGTGGCAGTGGGCGGGGCACATAGCGCGAAGATCCGATGGCCGATAGGGCAGAAAGGTTCTCGAATAGCGGCCACGTACCGGCAAGCGCAGCGTAGGACACCTACCTGCTAGATGGTCAGACGACCTACGCAATGTTGCAGGAAGGCGCTCGATGCTGGCCGCTTCTAATCGGTCGTTTTGGAAATCCTTGGGGGAGGCCTATGTCCAGCAGTGGACTTCCTGTGGCTGATATGATGATGATGATGACTATAACTTCAATATATGTTGGGCGAGTTTAGTTTTAAAAGCACCGATAGTTTTTATATTTTGACGTGACAACGTCTTATAAATTGGTTTGCCGGGTGACACTTCAAGAAACTGCGTTACGCTCCGCTCACGTTATGCGCTTACAATGAGAGCGAGTGAGAGGCACGCGTCCCTTCCACTCGGGCATGGTTAGCCCGCCTAAGAGCGAGAGAGACAGACATAAAAAGTCGTTGTCACGTAAAACTTTCGCCCGTATACCGACTTTACAGGCAACCAATTTTTTTTATATCCGGGGGAAAAAAAAACGTTATAATAATTTGAAGAGTCACTGGAGACTGAGAGAGAGTTATTGGATATAATGTTGTAATATCCACGTGGACCAAGTCGCGGGCAGCTATTAGTATATTTTACAAGTTAGGTACCAACAACACAAAACAATATAAAAAATATTATTTTTTTACGTCTCATTTCGTACAACGTATATTTTCGTTTACATTTCATTAAGTACATTTACTTGTACTAAAATAAACTGTGATTCTGTTTGTATTGTATCGTATTTTATCTCAAGAATATTTTTGCTACTATTTTCTTGAATCAAAGGCAATATACTTCTACAAACAATTCGGGAATCTTTGTTTTTCGTATTTATATAAGTCTATCATTACTTGTCTCGTCTCGATCACTATCAAGAAAATGTGACAAAAGAAAATCACATACTAGTATCAAAGAAACAACCCTACATTGTTAGTCTATTTTATAAGTAATTATTTTTAAAAATAATAAAAATAAAATGCTTTGTGTATCTCTAACAATGACTTATAATTTTTATAACTAAGAAGCGACTTCTTCCCCCAAAATTACAATGATTTTAATTAAATTCCCATAGGACTATCATACAAGTATTCAAACAAAAGAAAGAATGTTCCAAATCAGTACATAACTGTAACAAAAATTTGCAATACCTATAAAACCAAGAATTTCAGGAACGGATTCCTTATTCGAAAAATGTTGTTTATAAGCTCATAATATTTTTAAAATCCCTATTCAACGATAATCTGCACTATAGCTTAGTCAAAAAAAAAATTACTCCCACCTTACAATACTCGTACAATATGTAACAAAAACCCTGTGTAAAGTTGGGTAGCTTGTGTATGTTACATTTATCGGTTTCTACCATTCCTGAAATCACAAGAAAAAATCTGCAGCTCCATACATTTTGGAACGTAAGGTATTTAATTTTGTATGGAGGTTTTTGTTACATATTGTATATTGAACCTAGTAGAGTTACCCCAAAAACATTCTGAGATTTCTGTTAGCAACAAAAATAATTCTGAGATTTCAGCCACATTTCTTTAGATACTATACGTGTGAAACCGTCTGTTGAAATGAAGTACAGACATCGATTTTATCTTATCTTCAATTTTGACGCTAAGCTAGAATTTCTTGAATCTACGCCAAGATGGCCGCCGAAGAAGACTACACGAGACTCGAATACGGAATTTCCAAAGTATTTGGAATATTGCAGGCGACGTTGTTTCGAAACAAAGTGTAAATAAGCTGAAAACACTGTTCGTCTAGAAATTTTTAGGTTTCTTGTAAAAGGTTGTAAAAGTCTGTAATGAGATATAGGAAGAGTAGGGATCAGACTTACAAATATTATCTGAGCTTACTTTAGGGAAATATCCAGGGTTAATAATTTTACACTACACAATAGATTTTGATACAATTTCTGTGGGAACACCTGCCAAGCTTAACCTTTTAAACAAAAAAAAAAAAAAAACGACGGGTTGCACTCTGGGAGTGCCGGCAGAAGTGAAAACTTGAATATTAACGTTGTGCATTTTTGATATTTTGGAATGGTTAGGGAATAATTTTGCACGAATTGCTTTAATTATCAGTATAAAATATTTCAAATCTGTTCTAAACCACAGTCTGTCACAAATGTCACAAGCATGACACATTACACACACGAACGTAACGTAACATAAACACACACGAACATTCGCGCAAGCGCCCTGCGCCGTCTTACGAATTTTCGATCAGGACACGTGGTCCTGACGCGAGTTTAAGATTTTTTACCCATTCCAAAAAAAGTGCACAACGCCGCTAAAGAAGTTTTCACTTCAAAAAACTAAATTGATTAAGGCGTCTTCGAGTAATTAGGAAACATAAAAAAACATATAAATTCGAATTGATAACCTTCTCTTTTTTGTAGTCAGTTATAAAAACTTTTTTTTTTGTTATTGTAAAAAATAAAACGTGACAGAATTTTGAACGTGGTTTAGAAGAATGAAGTTATTATAATCATATCACTAAACTAGAGTGGTATTCTAATTCTATTCCTAGTAAGATAGTAAAGAACCGCTTACGTATAACTTTGTTACGGTACATAGTTATATCCCTAGGGACATAACTATTATTACGACTTTATCTATCTTACTGCGACAGATACAGAAAAAAAGATCAAGAGCGCTAGATACGTAGTTATAGCACGACGTGCTATTATCCAAGTTAAGGAAAAAGTATTTGATTTGACTGGTTGGAAGCTGAATTTATTAATATGGAAATTACCAAAGTCTAGGCTTGTATAGACTTAGGCATTTTTTTTTTTTTATTTTTTTTTTTTTTAGTAAAGTACAACAAGTGAATTACATGTAATTTGCGATACAACCATCTCGTTCTTTTTATTAAAAATAAACACTTATTATTTAATTTAGTAAACGGGGTATCACGTTTAGAGTCTAGAGTATAGAGTCAGCTAATGCTGAATCCCGCGCCGCCCGCGCGCCCCATTCCACCCGCGACTAACATCAGTGTGTCGCGAGTCGGTATGGTGTACGGGCCTCTAGTCACATTCGCCCTGATGAAGACCTCAAGATGAGGTCGAAACATGTCGGCAGTAGCTGACTCTATACGTGAGTAACCCGTTTACTAAATTTAACAATGAACTATCTCGTTCTACAACTATATACCAAAAAAGAGTTGAAGTCAATCAAACATTTTCGCATAAACATATTTCGTAAGAAAGTTGACGTCAGGCAGGCTGGTCGTAAAAGTCAAATTTTAATGCCTACAATCCATATAACTCGAACTTACTTAAACAAATGTGTTCTCAATTGAAGGCGCCGTAAATTATATCTTATTGAACCATATGGATCCCATCGGGTGGCCGTCTCAATGGCTTATAGGCTAAATTCCACAATGGGTGCTTTGAAAAATGACATTTTTATTGAAGATGCAGCCAACAGAGTCAAAATATTGCGATTTTATTCCCGGCGATTGGTTATAAAGTGAAATTTATGTTTTATTGATATAAATTATTAGTATGCAATGAATTTTGTTAAGTTTTATTGTACGCTTTTACACGAGAACAAGATCTTTTATCTATTTGAACATACACATAATAAATCAAACCACGGGCTATACTAGATCACTATAGTATAATGAAATTAGAATTTTAGACGAAAAACAAAAAAAAATTGCCACTTCCATGCAAAAGCGTGCCGCCGCCGCCGCCCGGCAATTTGTATAGGAATGTCGAATTTTTATTTTGTTTTTTGAAAATTATTTAAATATCTTTTATTATACTATATTGATCTAGTATAATAGCCCGTGGTTAGATTTATTACAGGTATGTCCCTTCCTAGTTGTATATTATTATCATCATCTTCCATGCTGGTCTGGGAAAAAAGAAAAAACTTAGAATGTACTAGCTGCTTCTCTTCCCGCGTAGTTCGTAAAAGCCGATCGAGGGAATGGGAGAGTTTCGAACCATGGTAATAGGCGATGCGGCTAGCAACCCATCCCTGATTCCTTTTCCATCTTAACGCCCACCACCACGCTAAGCGTGGCCTTTGGGTCTTACGGCTCCGGGCTCTGTATGTATCATCATCATCTTTACTCTAATGTCTGATGATCACTGGGCAAAGATAGTCACTTACTAAACGCCCAATGGCAAACGAGGGTCTGGCCGACCCAAAATTAGGGTGACAAACTCAAGACTTACAAACGTGAATGAAGATCAAAAACGAATAAAATACCAATAAAACTAACATTTGCGTTAAGATTTGTGTGAAATAAAGACTAATAACGTCATAGCTTCTTGGACTAAAATAGTGCTCTTAATATCAGTTATTCCGTAACAGTAAATCTAAAATCACGTTGAAAATAGATATGATTAGATTAATGACAAGTGACATTATTATGTGTCATTTTGTTCTATTAATATCACCAAATAATTTATTTTTGACCCTGGAAAGTTCCTAAATGCATGTTTTACATGACAATCTTCTGTCGATGGAAGATAACTTTTATAAAAATAAATTTAGTCAAAAGTAAGAGCTGTAATTGTTCGTATTCTGATTGTCTAAAATACATGTTTTTTTTATTTTTATATATAAAGTACTAGCCTTGCCCATGAGCTTCGCTCCCCGTGGGAATTTTGGGATAAAAACTATTCTACATCCTTCCCTGGGTATCAAACTATATCCATACTACATTTCATCTAAATAGGTTCAGTGGTTGAAGCGTGAAGTGGTAACAAACAAACAAAACAAACTCACTTTGGCATTTATAATATTAGTAGGATAGGATGCATGACAATGTTCACCCAAGATTAAAGATCAATAGACAAGAAAAAGACAAGAAGAGAAGATCTTCTTCTTCTCGTGTGTGTTAGTGACTAACACTAGTGTCAGAGTTTTTAAACCGCCTTAAAGGCCTCTGACATGGTTTTAGGTAACGACCAATGTCAAAGACAGTGACCGGGGCCGACGGCTTAACGTGCCCTCCGAAGCACGGATCATTTTACTTATCGGACAATCAGGTGATCAGCCTACAATGTCCTAACCAATCTAGGACAACAACACAAAGTCGTTGCCCCCGCCGGGAATCGAACCCGCGACCTCCTAGTATGAGCCGAACGCTCTAACCACTACACCACGGAGGCAGTTGAAGAGAAGATGCAAAGACGCGAAGAAATAGCTATAAAAGTTTTTTACGTCGCAGAGGAATATTGGAGAATATTCCAAAGTACCAAACTTACCTGCAACCCAAATTCTTCACTTTTGATTTACAGTGTCAAGCACCCTTGCCGCCGGTGATTTTTCAGGCAAACTTTCCCAGTAGTGAGCTTCTCATCGCCATTACTCTCCTGTCTTTATCGAAACGCTGACAGAAGGTTTTGGCATCCAATATCTTAGGGGTCAGTGCAAGTTATAAGAAAATGAGGATTTTATCTTTTGGGATTCGCCAATACCAGATACAATAGTAAAACAATGGAAGTCGCATTATATCTTAAACCTTTAAACGAGCAATTCTTGTATATTTATTTATATATTTCTGTGATCTCGAAAACGGCTCTAACGATTTCGCTGAAAATTGGTATATGGGGGTTTTCGGGGGTAAACAATTGATCTAGATTAGTCTTATGTTTGGGAAAACGCGTATTTTCGATGTTTGAGATGTAACCGAGCAAAGCTCGGTCGCCCAGGTACTAATGATAATATGTGCCATAACTGTATCATCATCAGGTCTGTTGGTCTCCCTGCAGGAGCACGACCCTATCTGTACTACCAGTGCCATACTTGGCCTAGCTAGAACAGCCAGAGGACTTAGCCTTCACTCTCCTCGTTGGCCAGATGTGTTGGAGAGGTTGATGTTTATTTGTTTAGCTTGTATTTCCTAAGTCGCCTTCTACGACATCCTACTATGACATCATTACTGTATAAAAGTCTTTAAAGTTTTCATTTATTTCAGTATTCTTAGCTGCTTTAGAGCCTTTTGTCCGCTGTCTGGCTTTTTCTTCTCCAGAGAGGTGTCAATGGTCACACAAGCAAGACGAAAATTACAGTTTGCTTCTGGGTTTCCCAAAGACCACTCTCATGACGTCAATCTATTTTAGGAATGTAGTTATAGTTACACGACGTGCCTATATATTCTTTAGTCGCTTCCAAAATATCTAAAAGAAGAAATTTAGTAAATCTATTCTAGACCAAACACCACAAAGAATATCAAGTAAGTAATATCATCACATCACACTAATATTATTAAGGCGAAAGCTTGTGAGTGTTTGTGTATGTTTGTTACTTCTTCACGCGCAAACGGCTTGAACAATTTTGATAAAATTTGGTACACAGGAAGCTGACATCCTGGATTAACACGTAGGCTACTTTTTTCACGGGTAAAGAAAATAATACTGTTGTTTTATTTATAAAATTCATGTACACAAAATACAAACACAGAAACAAACAATGTAATAACATTGAGTACATAGATATTGCTTATTTCATAAGAAATGTAGTTAAGGAAAAAAGATTTTTGTTGTTGTTGTGGTTTTAAGACCAGGTATATTGAGACTTATAGTCAGGCAATATTCGAATGTGTTAGAGCTAGAAATGATTTCCAGACCGCTACATCCTCTGCCTTATCTCTCCGCAGGACTAATGCCTGTCACTTAGCAAGAAGAATCGCTTTATATAAATTTCTGGCTGCAATTAATTTCTGTTATGTCAAGGGGTATCGGGTGGCTTAATTAACCTCTACTTCCAAGAATACGGGTGTGCCCAATTTGTTAACGCCAATCAAATATTTATTATAGTATCTTGAAAGATCTTTGGCAGATGGAGTGGAAAACGAGTGTATTTGTCAGTTTATTTCGAATCGAGACCCAAAAGACTGAAGGCAAATCTCTCTTTCTCTGTCTATCATCTTACCTAGTTACAGGTTTTATAATGGATTTGTTGATAGCTCATAAAATATATGTAATACCAAGTAAGACTCATTATTAACTCTAAATAAACTGTCAGCACATTTGTCGAAAAAATATTATGTATACAATGTCCTTTTTTATTAAGTACAAATATTTTAAGGGGTGAATCAGACCATCATTTTGAACAACTTTTCCCAATAAATGTGTATCGAAATAAGAAAATTTTTTTTAGGTTTTCATAGAAATCAAAGTAGTCACGTGATATCATTTATGAAAATTATTTTTTCGTATTTCGATAACAATTTACTGGGAAAAGTTGTTCAAAATTATGGACTGAATCACCCCTTAAAATATTTGTACTTAATAAAAAAGGACATTGTATACTATAGAGATAGTAACTGTGAGTCTATAGTATGTCTATAGTGTTTCTGAATGGCATAGGGAACCCGCCTTTTTTTTTGGGCACCTGATCATGCTCAGGCCCGGATCTAGAGTGGGGCAAACCGAGGCGCCCGCTCCGCCATATTCAGGGGACGCCAAAATCGTCAAGTGTTTAGCGCGGAAGGGGTGCCCCTACCTCCTGGATTGGCGGCAAAGTTCGATTTTGTCTCTCGTAAAGAGAGGGCTAGACTTCTTTCTGGACCCCGTACTAGGCCTAACAAAATATACTAAACTATTTGAAGGTTGAATTCAGTCCATGATACTGAACAACTTTCCCCAAGGAACACGTATCAAAATACGAAAAGCAATGTCTGGCATTTCAAACAATTTGACAAATCAGCTCATCCGAGTTTGTATGGAAAGTCAAAAATTATTTTTAAACGCAGTCTACGTTGTATTTCGAAACGACATGTCTGATTTCGGCATAATTTTGTAATTTCAAAGATATTGTAATTATCTAGGGTAATAATTAGTTTCCGACTGTAAAATATGAACTTGAAATAGATTATAAAGTAAATAAATAAATATATAGGGACAAATTACACTGATTGAGCTAGCCCCAAAGTAAGTTCGAGACTTGTGTTATGGGTTACTAACTATACGATACCATATTTTATAACAAATAGTTGTATTATAGTTTGTTATATAATTTTTGACCATCAGTATGGGAAACTTCTAAATCATTATATTTTCTTTCCAATTCATAATTTTAGTGTAGGAAACCAGTTATTACTCTAGATAATTGCAATTTCTTTAAATTACCAATTTTTACCGAAATCTGACGTATGGTTTTAAAATTAAACGTAGACTAAGTTCGTATGGAAAAGTCTAGGGTAAGGGGATTCTTAAGGTAATTTATTCACTATCATGGACTGAATTCACCCTATACTTTCAGTATATTTTGTTAGACATTATATTTAGATTATCTCCTAAAAAAGCTTTAGATCCGGCACTGGATCATGCTGAGTGAAATAAAGCTCTCTACGCACAAAACTTTCTCGTTATTAATTATCATCTATCCCATCACTGCCTCCGTGGTGTAGTGGTTAGAGCGTTCGGCTCATACCCGGAGGTCGCGGGTTCGATTCCCGGCGGGAGCAACGACTTTGTGTTATTGTCCTGGTTTGGTTAGGACATTGCAGGCTGATCACCTGATTGTCTGATAAGTAAGATGATCCGTGCTTCGGAGGGCACGTTAAGCCGTCGGTCCCGGTCACTGTCTTTGACATTGGTCGTTACCTTAAACCATGTCAGAGGCCTTTAAGGCGGTTTAAAAACTCTGTCACTAGTGTTAGCCTAACACACTCAATAAGAAGATCTATCCCATATGGTTTGTTGACTAACCATATAATATTAACTTTGTGCCAATAGTATATTATGCCTTTCTTGAGCACCTGACTGTGCTAGACAAAGCAAGCCAGTAAATCACGGGCCGTGCTTATTCTCTGCAGTCGAACGCTTCGCTGATCAATTACACGCTCGTTGCCGGCTCAATGCCATATTACGTAGGGATGGGCTTGCTGTATCGATGAACCGATGATTCCATAGCCAAATCGCTTAAACTGTATCGACTAGCGTTGCATAACAATCGACAGTTTGACTATCGATAGTCGACCTTGCAAAACAGCCACAATATCGGTAGTATCGATACTGTAACTACTATTGTATGAAATACTATCTTTAGCTAAATTTACTATTGATACTAGGTAATCCTATCGATAGTTCTTCATACAAATAGTACATTTACTATCGATAGTATTAATAAAAAACGATCGATACTATCAATAGTATTAAAACTATCGATACTATCGTTAGTCCTATCGATACTTTTACTGTTTTCTAAGGTCATGATAGTATCGATAGACTATCAATATTTTATACTTCCTATTGCTTGCAACTCTAGTTCCGACTTTAAATTCCAGATTTTGTAAGGTCTTCAGTATTCTTGGGTGACCATTGACATGCATACATTATTTGGAAAGAATAAACATTATTTTCCCAAGCAGCACAGTTGAGGATGCAACCGAAAACGCTCTAAGATTATTATATTATGATGACGTGATCTTACACGCTGCCTGGTCTGAAATAAAAGAAAAAAACGTAAAATGTACCAAATTTTTAAGCTATTGCATAGCTTCTATCGCGGGCCTTGAGCGCGGGGACCGAATCCAGAAATTCCGTAACGAAAAAACCTCACGCTTCCCACTCCGCCTACCATGTAGGTTGCCACTTCGTCTCCGTCGTCCGTTTGCGACGTTGCCGTCCTACCTTGTAAAAATTCACCGACCGAACGGAACCACCTTAATGCAATAGCTTTACCGCGGCAGTCCCCGAGTGCCACACGTCTTTTTTTTATTCTCACGAATATAGTTAGATGATTAACGAAATAAGCAAAAACTTAAAATATTGTCATTAATTTGATTCCCTTTTAAAATCACATTAAAAATATATTGTGTTGAACGAAGCTTATGGGAGTCATGATATTAGGCTTAAATAAATACGTAAACAAGTAATAAAGCCGGATTAGTACGTATCAATGATATTAGATTATACGCTTCCTTCCTTCAATCTTTTATTCGAAAATGTTTAATTCAGAAAATGTGTTTTTTTATTTACTTGACTTAAAGCCAGGGGCCTTGTACCATTTTTTTTAACAATAGATAATTTAGAAAACTTCGAAAATTGAACAAAACCTGTCGACAGTTCTGAATGCATAAGAAAGAAAGATACTTACGCAACATTGGAACCAAAACTACTTTTATTTTAATATGAACTGAACCAAACTGTTTTTTTTATTAACCTTTATTGTCCCACTACTGGGCAAAGGTCTCCCCCATATCCTTCCACTTATCCCGATTTTGTGCGACCTGCGACCAATTCTTCTCAAAAACTTACAAGTCATAAATCATCGATCTTTCCCATCACTATTAGTATCTAATACATCAATACGATTTGGTATCAATTTAATACGATTACGCCTGGATTACGTACTATTTAGCGTAGCTACAGGAACTACAATTTAATTTGTAATGAGGATTTTGCTACGGTTTATAGGAAATGGCTTAATAGGGTCGAGCTTCGTCAGTCGATTATGTGGAAAATTATGTAGGATGCCGGTGCTTCAGTGAGCGTGCCTAATTCAGTAATTGTTGAGAAATTACGAGTATTCATACTTTCTAGCTGTACCCGTGAGCTTCGTTCCCCGTGAGAATTTCAGGATAAACAAGCTTGAGAGATGGAACGAAGTTTCTTTCAATTAATTAGGAGAGAGGAGACAGACAGAGAAACACGCGCACGCCACACGGCACAGCTTATACATACATACTATCACGTCTTTATCCCTAATGGGGCAGACAGAGCATTTTGGGTCTTGCGGTTCTATGCAGAGCCCAGGGCCGCAAGACCCAAAAGCCACTTTTAGCGTCATGGTGGGCGAGAAGATGGAAAAGCAATCAATACAGTGATGGGTTAAACTAAACTTAACTTAAAACTTTGAAAATTGAACAAAACCTGTCGACAGTTCTAAATTCATAAGAAAAAAAGAGACCTTTACGCAACATTAGAACCAAAACTACTTTCATTTTAATATGACCTGAACCAAACTGATACCCAAGTCATAAACCATCGATCTTTCCCATCACTATTAGTATCTAATACATCAATACGATTTGGTATCAATTTAATACGATTACGCCTGGATTACGTATTTAGCGGGGCTACAGGAACTACAATTTAATTTGTAATGAGGATTTTGCTACGGTTTATAGGAAATGGCTTAATAGGGTCGAGCTTCGTCAGTCGATTATGCGGAAAATTATGTAGGATGCCGCCGCTTCAGTGAGCGTGCCTAATTCAGTAATTGTTGAGAAATGACGAGTATTCATACTTTCTAGCTGTACCCAGGGCCGGATTTAGGGGGGGGCAACCGGGGCTACAGCCCCGGGGCCTCCACAAAAGAGGGGCCCCCACAATGGAGACTTAAAAAAAAATTCAAATTCCAACTAGTAAACACTCGTAAAAAATTTTTTACGCTGTTTTCGCTTTTAGACATTTTTCTTTCGCTGTTTTACCTTGCAAGTGGCAAGTGTGAGTTTTCTTTCTTGTAATCTTCAATTCAGATATTTCTTGTTTCCGATTATATTTATATGTCCATAAATAATAAAATAATCTATACTTGGTTCCACAATAAATTATTTATTGAAAAACTCAACTGAAAAAAATTGTCCACTTTATTTGGAAAATAATTTGGGGCCAGGGGGCCTCCACTCCTTTGTTGCCCCGAAGCCTCTCGACCTCTAAATCCGGCCCTGGCTGTACCCGTGAGCTTCGTTCCCCATGGGAATTACAGGATAAAAAAACTTGAGAGGTGTCAAGGGACACCAGGATGGAACGAAGTTCCTTTTAATTAATTAGGAGAGAGGGAGACAGACAGAGAAACACGCGCACGCCACCCGGCACAGCTTATACATACATACTATCATGTCTTTATCCCTAATGGGGCAGACAGAGCATTTTGGGTCTTGCGGTTCTATGCAGAGCCCAGGGCCGCAAGACCCAAAAGCCACTTTTAGCGTCATGGTGGGCGAGAAGATGGAAAAGCAATCAATACAGTGATGGGTTGCTAGCCGCATCGCCTGTTAACATGATTTATTATGGTGTTATTAGTTCGATGCTATTGTTTGTCTGCCAGTTTGTCTATGTTTCTTTTTTTACGCGACACCAACTTTCTCAACTTTAGTAGTTACGTTTGATGAAAATCAGTTGTAGTCATGAAAAAGCAATTGGGTGATAACGCTTCAAATTCGGAGTAGAATAGGGTCCACTCCAAGTCCTTTTTGGATGTCGTAGAAGGCGACCTAGGCAATATAAGCTGATCAAAGCTTATATAAACATCAATAAGACCTCTACAACCCGCCTGACCAGCGACGAGAGTGTAGTCCAGGTCCTCTAGCTGCTCCGGCCAATTATGGCTCTGGTATTACAGATAGGGTCGGTGCTCCTGCAGTGGAGACAAAAAGACCTGATAATGATGATGACTTATCATTGGTGTCGTCGGGGGTTTTCAATTTGCCTATATCAACTAAACTTGAGTCAACAAATGTGCGACATAAACTCGCCTCTAGCCCGAGTGCCGACATTTCTCCCTGCCAACTCGGTTCACTGCGAGATATATTATGTTAGCTACAGTCACTAGAGCAGTACTTTGCAGTAGGAGGAACATGGATCTTGTGGATTTTTGACGGTAATAAAACAAACAACGTTTCTGGGAAAAAGGTAATTATGTGTGTAAAAGCAACTTCCCTTGCGGCGGCTCGAAGCCATATTGGTTTACTCGCTTAAAAGTTATTGGGTGACAACGCTTCGAATTCAGAGTAGAATAGGGCCACTCCAAGTCCTTCCGTGGATGTCGTAGAAGGCGACTTAGGAAATACAAGCTAAAAAGCTTATAAACATCAAAAAGACCTCTCCAACCCGTCTGACCAGCGACAAGAATGTAGGCCAGTTCCTCTGGCTGCTCCGGCCAATTATGGCTCTAGTAGTACAGAGAGGGTCGTGGTCCTGCAGTGGAAACAAAAAGACCTGATAATTATGATAATGACTTATCATTGGTGTCGTCGGGGGTTTTCAATTTACCTATATCAACTAAACTTGAGTAAACAAATGTGCGACATAAACTCGCCTCTAGCCCGAGTGCCGACATTTCTCCCTGCCAACTCGGTTCACTGCGAGATATATTATGTTAGCTACAGTCACTAGAGCAGTACTTTGCAGTAGAAGTAACATTGATCTTGTGGATTTTGAAGGTAAATAAAACAAACAACTTTTCTGGGAAAAGGTAATTGTGTGTGTAAAAGCAACTTCCCTTGCGGCGGTTCGAGACCATATTGGTTTAGTCGTTTAAAAATTATTGGGTGATAACGCTTCAAATTCGGAGTAGAATAGGGCCACTCCAAATTTTTCTGTGAATATCGTAGAAGGCGACCTAGGAAATACAAGCTAAACAAAGCTTATATAAACATCAATGAGACCTCTCCAACCCGGCTGGCCAGCGAGAAGAGTGTAGGCCAGGTCCTCTAGCTGCTCTGACAAGTTATGGCTCTGGTATTACAGATAGGGTCGGTGCTCCTGCAGTGGAGACAAAAAGACCTGATGATGATGATGATGACTAATCATTGGTGTCGTCGGGGGTTTTCAATTTGCCTATAGCAACTAAACTAGTGTAAACAAATGTGCGACATAAACTCGCCTCTAGCCCGAGTGCCGACATTTCTCCCTGCCAACTCGGTTCACTGCGAGATATATAACGTGAGCTGCAGTCACTAGAGCAGTACTTTGCAGTAGGAGTAACATGGATCTTGTGGATTTTTGACGGTAATAAAACAAATTTCTACGCGAGAAAGGAAACTTAGAATGTAAAAGCCGATCGACGGAGTTGCGAAAATGCGAATCATTGAAATTTTAAGGCAATGCTGCTAGCAACCCCTTTACTATTTTGATTAAATTCTTGTTCTTTTACTATGTCTCCATCGCCCCAAATATTTTTTTGGAATAATATTCAATTTACAGACACATTCTTTAACTGTTTTATTATATGTATAGATGAGGGTACTGTTCCCTAAGCAGAAATACACAGAACATCTTAGACGTAATGGAATAAGCTACGGTTTGATAGAGACAAGAAGGGAATCTGTGATGCAAAGCCCTCATTGTTTCAGCGCTCAAAAGGTTATTGTCGAGCTCTCTGAACTGAGACTTAGTATAGTTTGGTGGGATTAGGAATTTCAAGAGGGCTCAGAGGCTTTTTCATCTTGGGAGTGTTTAGGGCAATAGTTGCTTTTAAAATTAGAAATAATTAGTTTATTTTTAGATGTTATTTACTCTGACCAAATATTGGTCTGAGGTTATTTATTTATTTTATTTTATTTAGAGCCCGTTAGATCCCACTGATGGGCAAAGGCCTCCCTCTCAGCTCTCCATTTCTCTTCATTTCATTTTAATTGAGGTTATTTATTAGTTTAAAATAGATTTTTTTAAATTAAAGCTATGGATATTTTGTATCGAGTTTAATATGTCAAATGCTAACATTTGCTTAATAACCTTAAATAAATTGACGACCTCCATGGCGTAATGGTCAACACGCTAGACCGCCAATCAGGAGGTCCTGGGTTCGATCCCCAGCCAGGGCAAGTTGGAAAATGGCCTTTTTCAAATTGTCCTGGGTCTTGGATGGTTTTCTATATATGTATTTGTTATAAAATATCTTATCGTTGAGTTAGTATCCCATAACACAAGTCTCGAACTTACTTTGGGGCTAGCTTAATCTGTGTAATTTGTCCATATATATTTATTTATATTTATTTATTTATTTAATAAGTATTTTAAAATTATTGTAAGCTATGCGCAGTTATGTTTTATATGACATATCTATAATGTTATTTTTTTTTTGTTTTCAGGTAATTATTCAGCATACGACGTGTATCGAAACGGATTATACTTTGTAGGTATTGACTTTTATCATCAACATGCAGGTCTTTTTGTCTCCACTGCAGGAGCACGACCCTCTGTACTACCGAAGTCAAACTTGGCCAGAGCAGCCAAAGGACTTGGCCTACACTCTCCTCGCTGGCCAAACAGGTTGGAGAGGTCTCATTGATGTTTATAAGCTTTGTTTAGCTTGTATTTGCTAAGTCACTTTCTACGACATTCACGGGAGGACTTGGAGTGGCCCTTTTCTACTCTGCCGGAAACCACACAGCATAGACTCCTATTTTAATATCTCAATCCTTTTATTTTTACTACGACAATAAATATACTGTTCGTTTTTGGAATGAAGTTGATACGGACTTGGGGCCAGGCGAATAAAGTGTCAGTCTTTCCGTCACTTTTTTCGATTTTTTTTTCACAAAGTTTGTTACGTGCTGTAATTTTTGGAACTTCGTGCTATGAAAGCGAGTGTTCCACGACACTCAATTTTTTATTTTTTTAACTTACGATTTCACTCGCCGATTTTACATACTCGTACATACATACGTATAATAATATCACGCATGTTACCCGTGGGATAGGCAAAGAGCCGACAAAGATACATTTTACTCATGTTTTCATAGATTCAAAGATTAAAATGTTTATTCTGTAATTACCTTTACATACATACATACATACTATCACGTCTTTATCCCTAATGGGGCAGACAGAGCATTTTGGGTCTTGAGGTTCTATGCAGAGCCCAGGGCCGCAAGACCCAAAAGCCACTTTTAGCGTCATGGTGGGCGAGAAGATGGAAAAACAATCAATACAGTGATGGGTTGCTAGCCGCATCGCCTGTTAACATGATTTGCATTTTTGCCCATTCCCTCGATCGGCTTTTATGATCTGCGTGGGAAGAGAAGCAGCTGGTACATTCTAAGTTTTTTTATTTCTCCCAGACCAGCATGGGAGGGGGAGGAACGTCAAAACGAATCAATAACAAATCGTTAATTGTACGTCTCTTAGTCATCTGGTCGCATATTCACAATTCACGTTCGATGAGTCTCCATATTTTATTAGTATTGGGGGTTTTGATTGAAGCTCCGAGTTTATGACGATGATTACAGTGACAAATGCGACTCGGGGGCGAACCGATGTGTTTTTTGTGACCCACTTACAAAACTGTCATATTGTGCAAAGGGTTAAGGGTATTTGAGTGATTTCGAGTAATGTTGTGTTAAGAGTTTAATTTTGTTTAAGCACGAATAAATCGTAAAATTACTTATACATACTAAAACTATAGATTTCACTACATATAATAAAATAATTATATATGAAAAATGTCAAAACAATTCAATAACCAATCGCTATTTGTTCGTTTTTTTGTCATCTAGTCGCATTATACGTTTGTCTCCATATTTTAATCAAGGTCAAGTACCGGAATCGCAGACACAATAGATTTCAATTGTTTTGCGGTTCACATGTGAACCGTCGGGGTTTGATACTTTAAACTCCGAGTTTATGACGATGATTACAGTGACAAATGCGACTCGGGGGCGAACCGATGTGTTTTTTGTGACCTACTTACAAAACTGACATATTGTGCTAAGGTTCCGTGCAGGGTATTTGCTTTCGTGTAATTTTGTGTCAAGAGTTAGTTTTGTTTTTGTATTTATATATCGTAACATTTCTTTTATCGATAACTAGCTACGATCCGCGGTGTTATCTGTGGAAAAAGTAGCCAATGTGTTAATCCAGTGTGTCAGCTTCCTGCATACCAAATTTAATTAAAATTGGTCTAGCCGTTTGCGCGTGAAGAAGTAACAAAAATACACACACACACACTCACCCCTACACACAAACTTTCGTCTTTATAATATTAGTGTGATGATAAATGGCGCAAGAGTAAGTCTAAAAACAATAAAACAGGAAAAACGTCAAAACTATACAATAACCAATCGTTTTGTTCGTCTCTTTGTCATCTGGTCGCATATTTACAATTCACGTTCGATGAGTCTCCAATTCTCCATATTTTATAAGTATTGGGGGATTTGATTGAAACTCCGAGTTTATGACGATGATTACTGTGACAAATGCGACTCGGAGGCGAACCGATGTGTTTTTTGTGACTTACTTACAAAACTGACATATTGTGCAAAGGGTTAAGGGTATTTGAGTAATTTCGAGTAGTGTTGTGTTAAGAGTTTAATTTTGTTTAAGCACGAATAAATCGTAAAATACTTATACATACTAAAACTATAGATTTCACTACATATAATATAATAATTATATATGAAAAATGTCAAAACAATTCAATAACCAATCGCTATTTGTTCGTTTTTTTTGTCATCTGGTCGTATTTTACGTTTGTCTCCATATTTTGTTAGTATTGGGGATTTTGATTAAAACTCCGAGTTTATGACGATGATTACTGTGACAAATGCGACTTAGAGGCGAACTGACGTGTTTTTTGTGACTTACTTACAAAACTGACATATTGTGCAAAGGGTTAAGGGTATTTGAGTGCTTTCGTGTAATTTTGTGTCAAGAGTTTAATTTAGTTTCAGTATGTATAAATCTTAACATTTCTTTAATCGATAGCTAGCTGCGACCCGCGATGTTATCCGCGGAAAAGTAGCCTATGTGTTATTTCAGAGTGTCAGCTTCCAGTATACCAAAATTTTATCGAAATAAGTCCAGCCGTTTGCGTTTGAAGAAGTAACATACACAAACACTTAAAAACTTTCGTCTTTATAATTTTAGTGTGACTATGAATGGCGTAAGAATAAGTCTAAAATAATTATATATGAAAAACGTCAAAACTAATCTGTAACAAATTATTATTTGTTCGTCTTTTTGTCATCTGGTCGCATATTCACAATTCACGTTCGACGAGTCTCCATATTTTATTAGTATTGGGGGTTTTGATTGAAACTCCGAGTTTATGACGATTATTACTGTGACAAATGCGGCTCAGAGGCGAACCGATGTGTTTTTTGTGACCTACTTACAAAACTGACATATTGTGCTAAGGTTCCGTGCAGGGTATTTGCTTTCGTGTAATTTTGTGTCAAGGGTTAATTTAGCTTTTGTATTTATAAATCGTAACATCATTCAGGATGTTTGAGTACTTTCGTGTAATTTTGTGTCAAGAGTTTAATTTAGTTTCAGTATGTATAAATCTTAACATTTCTTTTATCGATAACTAGATACACCGCCGCAGTGTAATAATTTTTAAAACTGAGTTCGATTCGAAACTACAGGTACAACCGATTTTGATAAAATTTCGATAGAATCACCTCGCAAGTATACCCTTCAAACAAAAGTCATCAATCTATCAAATCGGTCCACTGCATAGTCTTTGAATACTCGGTGAACATACATAAAAACAAGGTTGCGACGAATTGATAACCTCCTCTTTTTTTAGAAGTCGGTTAAGGCCCAGAGGCAGATATAGATGTATTATTTTTATTGAAGGACACCTACTCACATAACTGTCATATTGTGCGTAGGGTATTCAAGGGAGGTTGATTTTTCCTCGTTTTTGCTCGGATTATATATAGGTACCTATAATGTGCGTTTAGGGTATTTGGGTACTTTCGTGTAATTTGGTTTGTTTTTTTTGCCGTGTGGTTTCTGGCAGAGTAGAATAGGGCTTCTCCAAGTCCTCCCGTGGATGTTGTAGAAGGTGACTTAGGAAATGCAAGCTAAACAAAGCTTATAAAATCAATGAGACCTCTCCAACTCGTCTGGCCAGCGAGGAGAGTGTAGGCCAAGTCCTCTGGCTGCTCTGGCAAGGTATAGCTCTGATAGTACAGAGAGGGTCGTGCTCCTGCTGTGGAGACACACTGACCTGATGATGACGATGATGACAGAGAGAGAAGATGAAGACTTCCATACGTCCTAATCTTATCATGATTGTATCATACTTCACAAGTAGAGGACACTTTTACTATAGTAAGACTCAATTTATAGCCTAATAAATCTAAACATTTGTCATAAAGGCTCACGAATCCAATTTTAAGATGATATTGCCAACATAACTCATTCACTTGACGGTACAGAGCCGTCAAAGCTACATTGTTGAGACAAGTATGATGTTGACGGATGTGACGGAGAGTGACGCCTACGCACTGTTGTGTTTGACCTTCAATCATTACAAGCTTTTTGGAACGTAGTTCCTTATCGCGCGTTGCGAAAGGAAGCTAAGCGGTAAAAATTAAGACCAAAAGTTGTAACGACACTTTTTGCTATAGTTGTATACCGTGCGGCGTGCGCGTGTTTCTCTGTCTGTCTCTCTCTGTCTTCATCAATCGAAAGGAACTTCGGATGTCCCTTGACACCTCTCAAGTTTTTTTTATAACTGTGCCCGCGAGCTTCGGTCCCCGGGAAACGATATTCATACCAAATTTCATTAAAGTTGGTCCAGTTGTCACGCGTGGTGGCGTGACCAAGGGAAATAGGGACTCATTTTTATATATATTATGTATAGATAATTTAAAAGAGTAATAACCATTTGGATACTATACAACGTGGAAGGGATATACCCGTAATAAATCAAACCATGGACTATACTAGATCACTAGAGCACAATAAAATTAAAATAACAGTAACAAACAAAAAACACATCAGCACTCCCAAACAAAGCTCTGACCCAGCTGGGCAGCGTTCGGGAAGCTTCGCAATATCTTCTCGTCCAAAATACCTCTCAAGGCTAAAGTTTACAATCAATGTGTGTTACTAGTGATGACTTATGGCTCTGATACGTGGTCCGGTCTCATAAGAATGCTCAATAAAAAGAGCTATGCTTGGTGTTTCTGGATGCAGGCTGCTCTAGATCGGTCGTTTTTGATATCCTTGGGGTCTTGCGGCCTTAGGATTTCTCTGCTTTAAAACATAAATAAAAAATAAATAAATATATAGGGACAAATTACACTGATTGAGCTAGCCCCAAAGTAAGTTGGAGACTTGTGTTATGGGATACTAACTCAACGATACTATATTTTATAACAAATACATATATAGATAAACATCCAAGACCCAGGACAATTTGAAAAAGGACATTTTCCAACTTGCCCTGACCGGGAATCTAACCCGGGACCGACTAGCATAGCGACATGGTCGTCGTTAAAACGTAAGACTTTAAATGCTTTGTCTGCTAAATTAGGGATGAAGATAATAGTACTTATCAATTTTTTTTCGGAAAATAATAAAAGCTAAACATAACTTATACTACCATACTACTTAGGTAGGTACTAAATTAAAGTTACGTCATTTATTTACTGCCTCCGTGGTGTAATGGTTGAAGCGTTTGACTCATACCCGGAAGTCGCGGGTTCGATTCCCGGCGGGGGCAACGACTTTGTGTTGTTGTCCTAGTTTGGTTAGGACATTGCAGACTGATCACCTGATTGTCTGATAAATAAGATGATCCGTGCTTCGGAAGGCACATTAAGCCGTCGGTCCCGGTCACTGTCTTTGACATTGGTCGTTACCTAAAACCATGTCAGAGGCCTTTAAGGCGGTTTAAAAACTCTGACACTAGTGTTAGTCACTAACACACACGATAAGAAGAAGAAGATGTCACTTATTTCCCTAAGAATTACTTCACATAATTTGTTAAATTGTAGTTGCCAACATCTGTTAGTTACGCAAGAACAAGATGGATTTCATTCATTATTGTCTGAGTTAATCCTACATGGCCGACTGGGAAATCGATCACGGCTCCCACTTCATAAGTTATGTAAAGAAACCCACGCTGTTATAGTACGGGAGCGACGTAAGTTATTAACTGTCAGCGATATAACAAATACTTTTTCTTCTTATAAGGTGTGTTAGTGACTAACACTAGTGTCAGAGTTTTTAAACCGCCTTAAAGGCCTCTGACATGGTTTTAGGTAACGACCAATGTCAAAGACAGTGACCGGGACCGACGGCTTAACGTGCCCTCCGAAGCACGGATCATCTTACTTATCAGACAATTAGGTGATCAGCCTACAATGTCCTAACCAAACTAGTACAACAACACAAAGTCGTTGCCCTCGTTGGGAATCGAACCCGCGACCTCCGGGTATGAGCCGAACGCTCTAACCACTACACCACGGAGGCATTTGTATAACAAATACACTAACCAGCTTTAACGTTGCAGTTAAAGACCCAGGTCAATCTGATAAAGATCATTTTTCGTCTTGACCTGACCGGGGATCGAACACCTCTGGTTTCACAATGTGGCATGATGATGACCAGTAGGCCAAAGTGGTCGTATATAGTCCATATTCATCATCGTCAGGTCTTTTTTAGTCTCCACTGCTGGAGCACGACCGAGTAGCCAGAGGACTTGGCCTACACTCTCCACGCTGGCCAGACGGGTTGGAGAGATCTCATAGATGAGTATAAGCTTTATTCAGCTTGTATTTCCTATGTCGCCCTCTACGACATCCACGGAAAGACTTGTAGTGGCCCTATTCTACTCTGCCGGAAACCACACGGCGGATAGTCCATGGTGGATCCGTGAAACTTCCAATTACTTGAGTAAGCTTAACGCTATACCACGCCTTTGGTCGAACTTAGATGAGAGCATTTGTGTCGTCAACACAGAAATCTAGAATCATGGTCAGAAATTAAATTTAATACCTAATTTATTTTTCGTATAAGTATTTTCTATTGTATTTTTTTTTCTCTTGTATATTGGTGCAATAAAGAGTTTTCATACATTCATTCATTCATTCATTCATTAAAATAAACGTATCTCTGTTAAAAAGGCTTACACAAAAAAGAATATCATCATTACAGATGACACTATCCAATTACTCATACATTTTTTTCATCCACCTATGACTTGTACCACAAGATCCGTTTTCGTAAGCCCTATAATTACTGATCACAGTGGGCATTGTCCGCGAAAAGATCGACTCAGTCAAGGTGTACACGATAATGACGAGGTCACGTGGTCAAACTGTCAGAGTGGGTTGACAGCGGATGACGTGTCAAGGACTCGTTGGCATTTTCTGATCAGCGAGGATTGTTGTCTTTACTCTATGACGTAACAGAACTTACTCCAAGTGTAAATTCTTGATTGACACTTTTTTAAGGAGTAACGCAGTACGTCTGACGTCATTATAAACAACTTCCTATCTTCTTATTCGCAGGTTGACTGGAATATATTCCGTTATGGGATAAGTCCGCCGTTGTCAATTTATTTTGTTGTTATTGTATGTAATTGGGTTTTTTCATAGTACAATAAAGTTATTACAAACAAACTTATCAAATGAGACCAAAGTTGAGTGCCATAGACGAGCAACTCACAAAATCTTTGACTACCTCTGTGGCGTAGTGGTTATCATGCCACGCTTTTACACTGGAAGTCCCGGGTTTGATCCCCAGTCAGGTCAAATCGAAAAAGATCTTTTTAGATCAATCGGGGTCTTGGATGTTTATCTATTTATGTATTTGTTATAAAATATAGTATCGTTAAGTAATTATTCCATAAGTCTCTTATCATATGTCTCGAACAGTTAAACTTAGCTTGGGGCTAGCTTAATTCCTGTGATTTGTTCATAAAAAAATATCTATTTGTGCATCTCGACCAAACAACTTACTAAGCTCGCTTGTCCTATCTATTCATCTGTAGTTTTGTAAACGAGTATAACCTAAACCTACATGTATTTAACAGTATTCTCTTTATTTCCTCACCAAAAGCACAACTGGATAGACATAGGGTTAGGGCCCAGACATTGAGATGTCAAAAATAACTTTGGAATTCTTCAAAAAAAGGAAAAAGTTATCAAATCGTCGGAATCGTTTGTTTTCTTTTATGTACCTATTATGTTCGTCGATTACTAGAAGACGCTTGGAACAATTTGAAAAATTGAAATTTATTGAAAAGACATACTTATCAGATGGTTCCCTAGAAATTTCATCAAACCCGGTAGTTAGTTTCGTATTTAAGTCGGTTTTTAGTTTTGAAAGTTATTTATATATATTTATATTATTTCGACAACATTATCGTGTGACCTTAACTTTTACTTTAGAAACGGTATTTAAAAAACTGGTTCTACTGCGTATATAAAATGCACCATCATTAGCGACAGGAAATACCAAATGTCTGCGGTATGACTACCCGGATATGAACGTTATGGTGTTAGATCACGGTTGGTTTCATGCTTAAAAATAGACTAGTGATTTGTACCAAAATTACTCACTCACTTTTCATTATCATCATTAGCATTAAGGGAATAGGCCACTTCTTTCTCATCGTGTGTGTTAGTGACTAACACTGGCGTCAAAGTTTTTAAACCGCCTTAAAGGCCTCTGATATGGTTTTAGGTAACGACCAATGTCAAAGACAGTGACCGGGACCGACGGCTTAACGTGCCCTCCAAAGCACGGATCATCTTACTTATCAGACAATCAGGTGATCAGCCTGCAATGTCCTAACCAAACTAGGACAACAACACAAAGTCGTTGCCCCCGCCGGGAATCGAACCCGCGACCTCCGGGCATGAGCCGAACGCTCTAACCGCTACACCACGGAGGCAGTTATCCTTATCAAAGAAAATATCATTACCAACGTAACAGATACCCAACGCCATAAAAACTATTGGCAGGAAAAATTAGTACCAGGTGCTCTCACAGAGATGGCGGCGCGCACGGCTTGCAAAAAAGGTACAAAGAAAGTGTTGAATATTCTTTAAAAATATTTATTGCATTTTGTTTTTGTTACTTTTTTGCTAGTTGCTAAGCGAATAAATAAAAAACTCCCAACTGTCAAGAACGCCATCTATGTTCTGTAAAGACGCAACGCAGTCGAGTTTAGGCTTATTATCTTGATAAATACTTAGGCCTCAAAATAATAGCTTGTACGTAAATAGTTTCTTTTTCATTTAACTTAAGTATTAAAAGTATTTTATTAGAATAATAATTTGTGTTATTAAAACTACTGTACAAGAACAACCTTAGAATGAAATTAAATAAAGAGATTAAAACTTATTTCAAGATGTCTCAAAATTAAGCTTGGTGTTAACAAACCTGCCTTGCTCAAAGGCATTATAAATAAAACGGTTCCTGCTATTGTCGGGACACAATTATTTCTGTAAAGGGTGAACTCAGCCGGAAAACTGCTATTTAAGGTCTCCATGCTGTTTGAAATGTCTACATTCCTATACAAGACGGCAGCGTTTGGCGTGCGATGATTTTATTTGGAACTTCTGTTCGTTATAAATGTATTTTGTTATTCCGCGCGTTCTTTTTTGTCATGAAAAAACTGCTCTTAAAAAATTTGCCTAAGTTACCTACCAAACAAGTAATTATTTTAAAAAAAATATTTTTCAAAACAACTTTTTTTCTAAAGACTCTCCTCAAGACGTGACATTTTTCTGACATAAAAAACAGTATTAGAATGAGTTAGTAGGTTACTCAGCTACTGGCCGACATGTTTGGACCTCATCCGGAGGTCTTTATCGGGGAAAATGTAACTAAAGACCCGTACACCACACCGGCTCGCAACACACTGATATTGTGCGTCGAAAAATATCACTAACATTTTTCTTTAAACTAATTAATAATTAAATAAATATATACTCACAAATTACACTGATTGAACTAGCCCCAAAGTAAGTTTAAGACTTGTGTTATGGGATACTAACCCAACAATACAAAAATATTTATTATTAAAAATATTTAAAGCAAGGATTTTGGCAAATTAAATTAAATTCAGAGAGCACAGACTTATGTACCTTTAACACAAATTTTGGAAGGTTTAAATTTTTAAGAATGCCCTATGGCATATCATCAGCTTCTGAAATTGTTCATAAACGTCTATATCAACAGTTTAATGAGTTAGAGGGGGTGGTATTATTTGTTGATGATTTGTTAGTATATGGAGCTACCTATATAAATACATAAGTATAGATAAACATCCAAGACCCAGGACAATTTGAAAAAGGCCATTTTCCCACTTGCCCAGACCGGTTATCGATCCTGGAACCTCTGGTCGTAGTTGAAACTCAATCCTTCATCGATCCAATAATGTTTATGAATAAAAACATAGTTAAACAAAATTCATGAATCATATTTATCCGTAGGACAGGGACCCTGTTAAAATACACCCCTGCATTACTTTAACTACATATATCCATTAATGTGTAACTCAGTCCGGCAACAATAACAATGCCCAAAAAACGATAATTAAAGTCCATAATAATAAATCATTTACAGCAAAAATTCCAATAATCCGCATGGTATTTCGGAGCGGATTAACCACACTCGGTCACATTTTACGTTATTAATTTAAATTTATACTTAGCCGATTGTTTATTTTGGAAATATTGGAAGGCTGGCCGGGTTTCGATCGATTTAGAAGATCATCATCAAGGAGAGTGTTAGGAGTTAGGACCAGCGACCCCACGGTTTCGCTGCGCTCTTTGCACCATCTATCAATTAGGGCATCCATATCAGCGGGCGAATTAGATGCCGGCGCTGGTATAACACGATCTGTGTCTGTGTTACTTTCGCCTGCTTGAGTCGCTCGCTCGCTTCGCCCGCTCACTCGTGTTTTGGTCACTTCACGGCAAATTTTGACAGGAAACCTAACGAACGTAACCTACACTTCACGGCTTTTGAATGCTGGCGTCGGCAGCCGGTGTTTTAAATCTCGGCTGCCGGCAGTATGACCGCCGGTTCCCAATAGTGATATTTTTAGGAGCCAGAGCCGGCAGCGGAGGCACTCTTTAAAAAAAATATCTGACACTAGATGACAACACAGTGACGTCAGGTCCAATCGTCTGTTGTCATTGGACCATCAGTTGATAGGTACTTCTGCTCCGTCAAATGTATGTATGTAAACTAAATATTGTACACTACGCACACAACAAATATTTTTTTTTGAAAAAATTACATTTCTTGTACAATCGTTTATCATGAGGGCAAATGAATAAAGCCCAAATTCGATGGAGTTGCGTCCTTTTAACTTGCAATGTATCTTGTATGTATGTATGTATGTTTGTTTAGGTCAAATATTGCAACTCAATTTTTAACCAGTTATCCTCAACTGATTTAGCTGAAATTTTATATACTTGTGTAAGTCTGGTAACAATATAATACTATGAAGCCAATGAGCTGTTCAGATGATGGATCCGAGAGATATTCGACGGAACTTAGTTATAAAACAACATAACCTCACTTCGTGGTACTCGTTTCATTTATCTTGACGAGCACTTTATTTGTACAGACGATGCCTGATCACGGAGATGGGAGGTGGTCGATGGAACTCACTAATAATACGACGTCGAGTTTGGGCTTATTTCATTTGTCTTATGTAGTACTTTGATCTCACAATAAATGCTTGTATACATAATGTATTTTTTTCAAATTTTTTTCAAATAAACTTATTTGTACTTGTGATTGTATTTCTAATTTGTGTACCAACAAAAATATCAAGAATTTTTCTTTCTTTCTTTCTTTCCTCTGCCGTCCTCTCCTTTTTCCATTACGTAAATAACTCTGCAACGTGCTTTGACTAATTGTATTTCTCTTAGTCTTCTTAACAAAGGTATGACCAATGCATGTGAATTTCTATTTAATCCTTCTCATAGCTCAGAAGTACTTACATAATTATGAAACTTCACAAATCCATTACAGTCATAAATTTCCAATATAGCTGATTGGCCCTTTGTAAGTGAAATACTCCGAAGTAGGAACAGGGTTGTCGCGGTGAGCTCCCAAATTGGATTACCAACTTTTGGATGTTGTTCGGGGATTTGACAGACTTCGTTGTAATTACGGATTTTAATATTATAGGAGATTAGATTTTGTGTGCTTCCCAGACTGTGTATTAGGGATTTTGACGACTGCCCCATCTGATTAGTCTTCATGTATTCTGAAACATCAAGCTCGAGAAATTTTTATAAGAAAGTTGCTGCGCCAAGCAATGTTAACTGAGGAAAAAGTAGCCTAGGTATGTGTTAATCTAGGATGTAAAATTGTATCAAACTTGGTTCAGACAGTTATTGGTATTACGGGATTTACCGCGTTTATATCTTGTCTGCCAGATATCTATCTAAAATCTTATATTCGTTCAGCCGTTTGCGCGAGAAGAAGCACTAACGTACACATACACACTCACTATTTTTGTGTAAACAATATTAATGTAAAGTAGGTATGACTAATCCATAGACATAGAATTTTTATATCTGAAATCTATGGACTAATCTATGCATTTCCATTTAATCCTTCTTAAAGCACAGAAGTACTTACATAATTATGAAACTTCACAAATCCATTACAGTCATAAATTTCCAATATAGCTGATTGGCCCTTTGTAACTGAAATACTCCGAAGTAGGAACAGGGTTGTCGCGGTGAGCTCTCAAATTGGATTACCAACTTTTGGATGTTGTTCGGGGATTTGACAGACTTCGTTGTAATTACGGATTTTAATATTATAGGAGATTAGATTTTGTGTGCTTCCCAGACTGTGTATTAGGGATTTTGAAGACCCCATCTGATTTGTCTTATTGTGTCTTTCGAAACATCAAGCTTAAGATCATCATTATCTTAGATGTTTATCTATATATGTATTTGTTATAAAATATAGTATCGTTGAGTTAGTATCCCATAACACAAGTCTCGAACTTACTTTGGGGCTAACTCAATCAGTGTAATTTGTCCCTATATATTTATTATTTATTTATTTATTATCATTTCAGCCGCACAACGTCCACTGCTGGACATAGGCCTCTCCCAAAGATTTCCAAAATGACCGATCTAGAGCGGCTTAAGATATTTTTATAAAATTATAGCTGCGCCCCGTGTAAAAGAAGCCTATGTGGTAATCTGGGTGTCAGCTTCCTGCATACTAAATTTTATCAAAATTGGCCCAGCCGTTCGCACGTTAAGAAATATCGAACATACACATTTACACTCACAAGCGTGCAAATTATCTGTGAAAAATATTATTTTATTTAATTGGTCACTTACGAAAGATTATCCAAAAATAATTGACCGATATTTTTCAGTTTATGAAATAAATTAATATTTAAAAAGTTATACTGCACTGAAGTTTTGGAGTGGCGATTAAATTGTCATGCGAAATTTAAATGAGCTGTATTTTCATCATTATTTTTCAATATGAGAAAAAATAATCCTACTAATATTATAAAAAATATATAAATAAAAATAAAGAATATTAAATGCGAAAGTGAGTTTGTATATTTGTTTGTTCGTTACCTATTTACTATTGCAACGATTTGGATGAAATTTGGCATGCATATAGTTTGTGACTCGGGAAAGGACACAGGGTACTCTTTATCCCGAAATTCCCACGGGGAGCGAAGCCTGCGGGTACAGTTAGTTTGTTATATTCCTGACTATAAAATTAAATTGTATTTCTCAGAAAGCCTCTTAACACAGAACAAAATCTCCATAATCTCCATAAATCCAATAGCCAGCTCGTTTAATACCTTGTATCGGGTTGCCATCAGGATTTATAGGCTACTTCTAATTTGGAACTGAAACCTCTGTAGTACACTTATAACCGATAGCTTATCAAACGTGCGTCAAGCATGTAGCCTGAAATAAAAGCGAAATCGCGTGTGTTAGCCTTTGTTACAAGCAGTAGGTTCCTCTTGTCGCTGTTTCCTTAGGACATGCCTACCCATCGCCTTTTAAACATAATTATTTCTCTTCCTTGTCACTAGATGGTGCTATAGGTAATCATTAAAACATTATACAAAATTTGACAGAGTCGAGTCTAATAAACCCCCCCCCCCCTCCTCTATCAGCTAAATGATTGTAGATGAAGAGTGAAAACAAATCACGTATACATAATGAAATTAAAATAAAAACTATCAGAGTTACGTAAGGTTTACAAGTTCGAGTTATGTCAACACACTAATAAAATATACTCGGGAAATTAACATTTCCTACAAATTCTATGAAGTTCGTATTTTTGGTCGCTAAACCATGAGCGTGATTTAAAGTCGGCATTCACAACGATAATTAATTTAATTATACTATATACAGTTATCTAGTCAGTGGTTCGATTTATTACGGGTATGTCCTTTCCATTTGATATTTTCTTACCCCGAAAACATTGCTTTCTCATCACCTGTTGGTTGACTGGTAGAAAAGGCCTCAGGCCTTAAGTTTGCCATTTACATGTATTGTAATAAAGTTAAATAAATATTTCTCAGCTGTTTTCGTAATTTTTTCTTGTACGAAGTGTAGAAGCAAAACAACGGAGCCAACAAGATCAAACTTTATGAATCGGTGGAATTATAAACTGGCCGATAAGAGGGGTTGCTGCGATAAATCAGAACGCACCCCATGTCGAATTATACCGGCCTCACAAAAATATCGGTGCTCGGCAATTTTCTACACCACTCATTTCCTTGAAGCCGCCTTATGACGCCATTTTTGTTTATGGCCTAAGTTTTTAGTTTTGTAGGTTAGGTTTTAGATTTTATTATTTAGATATAAGGGCACAAAATGTATAAATATCATAAGTAACATTATTCGCAATATTCTTCGAGCCCTTATATGATGCTTTTTTTGATTATGGCCTAAGTTTTTAGTTTTTTTTTTATAAGTTAGGTTTTAGACTTTATTATTTAGATTTTAGGGCACAACATACATAAATAACATAACATAAGTAACTAACAGTATTCCGTAATTTTCTTCAAGTCCCATGCGATGCTATTCTTAATTATGGCCTAACCCTCTTATTCATAAAAATATATAAAAGTTTGCTAAATCTATTTTAGTTAGTCTCGTTCTTTCAATATTGAAAAGAGAAAAGTCACAAAACATGTTTTAACTAAAATAGGTATAGCGAACGGTTGTTAGTTTTTTTAATTGAGAGTAAGTTTTTAGTTTTTTGTAGTTTAAGAGATATTAGTCGAAATAACATGTTGTGTCTATTAACTAGCATAACATAATATATGTAACAATGTTCGCAATATTCTTTAAGCCCCTATACGAAGTTATTTTTGTCAAGGGCCTAAGTTTTTTTTTTTTAGAACACAATGGATATAAATCAAAATAACGTATTGTAGATATAATAACGGGTCTAAAATAACTAAAAACATCGTTTTTAGATTCCTCTATGAAAAATTAACTAACAATATTCCGCAAAGCCCCTATAAGATGCTATGATGTTTTAATGTTGGAACAACAAATTGTAATAAATAACTATGCCTACGCACGTAGGTCATCTGATTTTCTATAGTAGTTATATCAATAAAAATAATTTACTCACCGGAAACAACCGAACGGAAAAGTATCATTAAAAATTAAAAATCGGCATTTCCGATAAAATATTCCAGCGGTAATGAACGACGGAAATCGGCAAACATTAAGCGATTATAAAATGAAACCGCACGTCCGTACGCGAGTCACGATCGAGCGGGGTGACTGCCGACGGCCCGAATGTATTTACCCTGACACTTTTGATTTAGGTAATTATTGGTTCTTTTCCCTAAAATTGGTACTGTTTATTGACCCTACACCTAAAGTTCGCAAAAGTTATTGCGTACCTATGTTTATCTTGTATTTTAATTTTTGGGTTCAGTCTTTCAAAATAGACGACGAGATATGACGTAGAGACTCACAATCTGAATTCATAGAATTATAAGCCGTCATATAAGAACAATTCAAATTCAAATATATCTTTAACATCATAGCATATTTATAATATCTCTTACTAATCGGCATTGTTTTGTTGCACAATTGTTGACGTCAAATGGTTACTTACAGCTAAGTTTATTACCGCTTCCTAAGCTCTATTGCAGAAGAAGCGATAACAAACTGCACTGCAGCATTTTCTCCAAAGACATCAACTCACAATTCAATTAATATTTAAAGTTAATGTGAACAGAGAATACATTTTTTGTTATGTTTCGTCTCTAGGTAGGCACATACAAATTTTGTACGAAATGTCATAGACCTAAAAAGTAACTCGTTTAAAAAAAATAACTCACACGTACAAACGTGTGACAAGAGTCACGATCGTGCGGGGTGGCAAAACGAATATATATATTTACAGTTAAAAAAAGAGTTCATAATTGCCAAAATTATTGCTTCTTTTTCCATTCTACTGATTGCAAAAATGCAAAAACATTTGAACCCAAAGAATAAAGTACTGTATATATGCATTTTGAGTCGTGGTGCCTTGCGTTTCATATTATGCAGGTTTCATTTCTAAGAACAACGCAAGATGCCATAGTGCGCCGCATGTGGTTCGACCCTAATAGTTACAATAGGCACATATAAACACAACCTAACAAATAAGCAAGCACAAATGTAGGTCAACTCGACCACAATTCCGAAGAAAGCTCGCAAGCTTTCGATGTCCGGACGCAAATGAACGCAAAATCAATATTTGTGCTTTTGTCCAATTATACGACGTCCAAGCTTTACTTAGATAGCTTCGGATATTTCATGAGGTAAATAGAAGCAATTGAAAAATATTTCTGACTAATCTTGTTTATTTTTGTGCCGGAAATAGAAATATTCCTGGAATTAAGCTTGGTTTCCGCGTATTATAAGATTTAATGAAATTCGTTCTATAAGATACTCGAGGAAGAGGTCTTTTGAAAATATTGAGAAATATTATCTTATATTTCTGTTTGTGGACGTTTCTTTTGTCACAAGACTTGTAAGTAAGGTATCTTTTTCGTATATCGGCAATAGATTTGAAAGCCTTTTTACCCGACTAAGACCAAGTCAAAAGGAAAGGTATTAATTTTTTAGTCTATAGTTACTAGGTTATTTTTTGAAGTGAAAACTTCTTTAGCGGCGTTGTGCACTTTTTTTGGAATGGGTAAAAAATGTTAAACTCGCGTCAGGACACGTGACCTGATCGAAAATTCGTAAGACGGTTGGAGAGTAGACAGCTGGCGCGGCGTAGGAGAGGGAGTATCCCCCTCTCTTTCTACGGCGCGGCGAAAATGTATGCCTGCGCCTGCTGTTTCGTTTAGGCGGAGCAGGGCGCTTGCGCGAATGTTCGTGTGTGTTTATTCAAAAATGCACAACGTTAATATTCAAGTTTTCACTTCTGCCGGCACTCCCAGAGTGCAACCCGTCATTTTTTTATAGTTTCCCACTGTTGTTTGGCAAAGGCCTCCTCTTCCTGCTTCCACGATTCACAATCCAAATCAGCTTGCTGCCATCCACTCTTGAAGCATTCAATGTCGTCCCTCCTTCTTTTCCTCGGCCTTCCCCTACGCCGGTTATTATATATAAAAAAACGACGGGTTGCACTCTGGGAGTGCCGGCAGAAGTGAAAACTTGAATATTAACGCTGTGCATTTTTGATATACGAAACAGCAGGCGCAGGCATACATTTTTGCCGCGCCGTAGAAAGAGAGGGGGATACTCCCTCTCCTACGCCGCGCCAGCTGTCTACTCTCCATCCGTCTTACGAATTTTCGATCAGGTCACGTGTCCTGACGCGAGCGTGTCCTGACGCGAGTTTAACATTTTTTACCCATTCCAATAAAAGTGCACAACGCCGCTAAAGAAGTTTTCACTTCAAAAAATAACTTTTAAAACTTAACTAATGGTTCCATCGCCTTTCAGTGCTAAGCGAACCAGTAGGCTAGCAAATGGTGACTTAATTACTTAAAATTAACATCACACAAGGTAATTAGTGTGAAACAAAAGGCTTAATTTGCAAGAAAACCGACTTGGCGTGTTGCGGCCACGTCGCTTTTCTTTTAACCTTAATGAGACGGTAGCATCAGCCTTTGTTTGCATGCAAATGCATAAAAACAAAGTCTATTAGAATGTACAAGTTAAAAAATGCGAAATGCGGCATGTCTTTTGGGCAAGAAATTGTTTTGCAGTCCCAAGGCCGATCGTAAAACTATAACCAAATCGTATAAACTACTTCATTTTATTTTAGGGTAAAGTACTTTATTGGCAAGTCGCTTATAATTCCGAATAATATGTCATAATTGACAGATCAGTGTTTCTATTTTAATGAAAAATTAAATTACCAATCATCAACATCATCAGGCCTTTTTGTCTCCACTGCAGGAGCACGACCCTCGAATACAATACAATCTAAACAAAGCTTATAAACATCAATGAGACCTCCCCAACCCGTCTGGCCAGCGTGGAGAGTGTAGGCCAAGTCCTCTGGCTACTCTTGCCAAGTATGACTCTGGTAGTAGAGAGAGGGTTGTGTTCCTGCGAATTATTAATAATATTTAAAAAAAAAATATTTTTTTATAATTTTAATTATAGTAATTTTATAAATTTAATTTTTTGATGTAAACACAATGTGCCAATAAATTGGAAGAGTACTAAGTTTGGTTTATATTACCCTAAGGTTGACTAATAGAGAATGCTATTAGCATTAAGTCAGCCTTTTGTACCATATTGTTTTGGTAAATAAAGTTTAAATAAAAAAAAATATATACCCTATTTACACTTTATTTACCAAAACAACATGGTACAAAAAGCGGAATTAATGCTAATAGCATTTTCTACCAGTCAACCTTCAGGATAATTAGACAAAAACCTCGTGGTACAAATAAATAATAGGTATTTATATTATACTAAAGCTTTAGTAATAAAAGAAACAGTCGTAGTTACAACACTCGTGGACATGCGACAAACTTGTAACACCCCCTTTTTTCGCCCCTCAGGTGTTAAATATAAGCAGCGTAAACGCCCTTTACCAGTAAATCTAACTGATGCCCAACCTGAAAACTCTAATGTTTTTTTTTTTGTGTTTGCAGTGCCAACATCCGACGTGCAAGGAGTCCTGGGCAAGAAAGCGTCGCTGCCGTGTGATATCCAGCCCCTAAACGCGGAGGATGACGTTGTCATGGTGCTGTGGTTCAAAGACCTCGACGGAGAACCACTTTATAGGTAAGAATCATGACTTTCTGTCTATTTTCTCAAAAGATAACATTAGTTTTCTCCGTCTTTTTTATAAGTCTAATGTTTCCTTTGGGGATTGCCTGAGCTCTATTAGAGATTTAGAAGTGATGGTTTATCTGTATTTCAACACACAGGATATACGTAAACTTTACCGACTTTAAAAAGGATATATGTGACGCCCTTTGTGGTTTAACTTATGTTGTTTATTGGATAGGTGCATCATCCAAAGGCTTGATTCACATCTAATAGGTAAGATCCTGCAGAACCTTGCTCCTTTTCTATAATTTGTTGAAAAATCTTCACCCTCAGTGTTCCTTCTCCTTTTCTCCTCCCCTTTTATTTTTTCTATTTTTTTTTACCTAAAAAAGCAGTTTTTTGAGCTATGACGTTCGAGGTTGCTCTATGACGCAACCGAAGCTCTGGTCTTCCCGAAATGCTTTTTAATCTCTCAAAATTTGAAGGAATCAAAATAATGATGGGCTATTCGCATCGTCTATCAGCTTTAACGACCGGCGAGAACCAAGTGGTACACAAGCATAGAAGAAACATCTAAGCATCCAAATTAACCACAGTATTCTTTTTCAGCTATGACATCCGGGGTCGTTCCATGGCTCAGCCCAAGCTCTGGTCCTCCCCGCTGGTGTTCGGAAACCGCGCCTTCTTCCGCGGTGGTGCCAACCCCGCCGTCCTGATGATAGACAACGTGGCAGCCGTCGACGCGGGCGTCTACCGGTGCAGGGTCGACTTCAAGAACTCGCCCACTCGGAACCTCAAAGTCAACTTCACTGTCATCAGTAAGTAATCGTTGCTAGCAGTTTCTTATCCTGCAAAATCGCTACTAATGCAGTTATCTTGCAAGAACTAGTAGGAGTCTAGTAGGAGAGTCTATTGCTTCAGCAGAGATGATACGCCATTGTATCATCTCTGCTGAAGCAATAGACTCTCCTACTAGAAATGTCAAAGTTAACATAACTGTCATAAGTAAGTATTCATTGTTAGCAGTTGCTTATCCTGCAAAATAGATGGTAATGCAGTCATCTTGTAAGAACCAACGGCTTATCATGTCTGCTGAAGCAAGAGGCTCAAGATTTTTTCTTTTGTGGTCACCGACTACAAGAACTCGCCCACTAGGAACCTCAAAGTTAAGTTCACTGTTATTTATAAGTAAGTATTCCTTGTTAGCAGTTGCTCATCCTGCAAAAACGATAGTAATGCAGTCATCTTGCAAGAAACAACGGCTTATCATGTCTGCTAAAGGAAGGGACTCGTCCACTAGGAACCTCAAAGTCAACTTCACTGTCATAAGTAAGTATTCCTTGTAAACAGTTGCTCATCCTGCAAAATAGATGGTAATGCAGTCATCTTGTAAGAACCAACGGCTTATCATGTCTGCTAAAGCAAGGGACTCCCCACTAGGAACGTCTAAGTTAGCTTTACTGTCATAAGAAAGCAATTCATTGTTAGCAGTTGTTTTGCGAAAACGTTAGAAATGCAGTCATTTAATGATGCTAGTACTAACAAATAATAGTGCCTGCCGAAGCAAAGAGCTCGAGTTAGTTTTATGTCACTTGTACACTTGTATGTAACCGATCCAAGTGCACACTACGCCCGGTGTTGCCTTACTTGCGAAGACACTAGTAATACGCACTCCCGCCGGGTCACCAAGCTCCTCTTTTTAGGGTTTAATTGTTTAATTGTTTATTGTGATAAAAAAGACTTAGATCTATTACACTTATCACACATGCATTTTTACAAAAATAAAATAATAATAGTCAGAATTAGTAACACTGGTCAAGAAATAATTATAAATACAAAAAAAAAATTATAGCTAAATATTATCATGTCAATATTATACATATTTATTAATATTCATTATCGTCACTATCGTAGTCGCGAGTGTTACATCATTGGTCATTCAGATTTTCAGAGTACTTTAGTAATGACTTTATAATGGCAGACCAGTTGTCAAAGAAAAAATCTAAATCAGTGTTGGTGCTACGAAGTGCATTGAGATAGCTCAGAGGACGTACCAAAGGTGACATCGCGCGCGCTATGGTGTGGCCGCGGTCCACGTAGAAAAGGTAGGTAGGTAGGGTTCCGTAGCCAAATGGCAAAAACGGAACCCTTATGGATTCGTCATGTCTGTCTGTCTGTTTGTCTGTCCGTCCGTATGTCACAGCCACTTTTTACCGAAACTATAAGACATATACTGTTGAAACTTGGTAAGTAGGTGTATCATGTAAACCGCATTAAGGTTTTGACACAAAAATAGAAAAAAAAAAAACAATTAATTGGGTTCCCCATATAGAACTGAAACTCAAAAATTTTCATCGTTCTCATCAAACCCATACGTGTGGGGTATAGGTTTTCAAAAATGATATTGAGGTTTCTAATATAATTTTTTTCTAAACCGAATACTTTGCGCGAGAGACACTTCCAATGTGGAAAAAGGTGTGTGTGTGTGTGTGTCCCCCCCCCCCCCCGTAACTTCTAAAATAAGAGAATGATAAAACTAAAAAAAATAGATGATGTTCATTACCATAAAAACTACCAGCGAAAATTGGTTTGAACGAGATCTAGTAAGTAGTTTTTTTTAATACGTCATAAATCATAAACGGCAATTTACCTTTCATTCAATCAACTCAAATATAAAAATTAAAAAAAAAACGACTTTTTATTATGTTATTTGCTACTAAGGAACCCTTCATGGGCGAGCCCGACTTGCACTTGGCCGCTTTTATGTATATTTATATTAACCTGTAGTGTCCCATTGTTGGGCAAAGGCCTCGTCTCTAATTTATACAAACTTCTATCAATGGGCGGCCTCTTTTGCGTATCCTGCCTGCAGGGACTGCGCTATCAAAATTATCGTCAAGTTATGTCAGAAGCCTTTATGCAGTCTACTCATACACACACAAAAAACAATGAGAAAAACAAACGCTGTATTACAAAAGAGTTGTTCAGCAAAATCACTAAAAGCATAGTTCTAGAAGACAACAGAACGAATAAAGTACAGTTACTTTTTCTCTGTAACAAAATAAGAGCGCAAATTCACAAAGAGGAAAAGGAGGTAACAAAAAAATCTATTTCAAAGAATGCGGGAATAAAGGTGAACTTTCGTGTCATTGTCCTATTTCCTTGCATGTTTTTACAACACATATAGTACTACGTCTGTACATGCTGTGGCGTTTACTAATTAGTACTATTACGGTGATAGCATCGTCCGCTCGTATCGGATTCCATTGTTTATTGTTTTGTTTTATTAATGTCTTACTTGATTAGGTTATGGTTATTTTAAAATTATTGTTTTATTGATATGGTGCGTAAGGTTCACTTTCGATTGGAAAAAAAAGCAAAGCACTATGTGATCTGTACGGAATTACTATGTATTATTGCGATTGATCTCTCATACAAATAATAACCGGCCAAGTGCGTGTCGGATTCTACAAAAAATGACGTTTGTTGTATAATACTTATTTTATTCGATATTTATTTTATTCTGTTTTTAGTATTTGTTATTATAGCGGCAACTGTGACAAATTTAACTGTCTAGTTTCATGAGATACAGCCTGGTGACAGACAGACGGAGAACAAAGTGTTAGTAATAGGGTCACGTTTTTACCCTTTGGGTATCTGGTTATGCTTTGTATCAAATATACAGCAAAGAAACAAAGCACTGACAGATATTAAAGATTGTAAAATTAATCCTTTATCATAACTATTGCGGCCTGTTGTATTTAAACACAAATAGTCACTATAGTATTATGTGCAAAATAAAATCTGTAGTTGTAGTAATTTTTCTATCACATTTAACAAATAAAGTTGCAGGAATAAATCTGTGGCGACATTCTAAGACAATAATGAAGATACGGAAATAGTTTACGAGAAGCATACGAGATGGCGCTGACAGATACTACATCTCGATATCAGAGTTTTTCTCTTGTGTGCATACTTTCGACAGTACACCATCGCATCAGAGCCGCGGTTCCAGACCTGATGGGAAGATCTTCCCTTTGTAGCGGTCGAGTATTTCAACTGGGTCCGATACAAATGAGATCTTTCTTTTCGTTTAGTGTTTCTTTAATTAAAGTATATTCTTCAGTAAAAAAGTATATTTTGTTTCAGTCCCTCCGAGTCGACCGACGATATACGACTCGGATCGAAGAGACCGGACGAAACTGGTGGAGCCATACAACGAGGGATCCAATGTGATGCTCAGCTGCGAAGTGGAAGGAGGTTTGTAATTATATACATACATTCATATACCCCAGTGCCTCTAAAAGAAAATGTTAAATCGATGTGTGAGACCCTTACTATGGGTCTCATAAAGCTCAAGGTCGCTCAACGGGCTATGGAGAGGAGTATGCTCGGTGTGTCTCTATGCGATCGAATCAGAAATGATGAGATTCGTAGAAAAACGAAGGTCACTGACATAGCTAAGCCGATTAGCTCATTAAAGTTGCAGCGTAGGCTGCTAGATGGTCAGACGACCTGCGCAATGTTGCAGGAAGGCGCTGAATGCAGGCCGCTTCCGATCGGTCGTTTTGGAAATCCTTGGGGAAGCCTATGTCCAGTAGTGGATTTCCTATAATCATAATCATTTATTTTATCAATTAAAGGTACAATGGGTATTAGGTACATAAAAATTAAGTATCAATCCAAGTATCCTGTGGCTGATAAGATGATGATGATGATTCATATACACTATATTGTCGTAATCTTAATGGGGCAGAGTATTTCAGGCCTTATGGCTTCAAGCAGATAGAGCCCAAAACTGCAAGACTCAAAGGCTATTTTTAGCGTGATGCTGAGCAAGGAGGTGAAAAAAGATAAAAAAAATAGTAATAGATTGCTAACTGCATAGTTTATTAACATAATTCGTATTTTCACCGAGAAAAGAAGTCATAGTGGATAGTAAGTATATACGGACAAATCACGCAGATTTAGCTAGCCTCAAAGTAAGTTCGAGACTTGTGTTATGGGATACTAACTCAATGATACTATATAATGAATATCCAAGACCCAGATCAATCTGAATAAGATCATTTTCCATCTTGACCTGACCGAGGATCGAACTCGGGACCTCCGGTGTGACAGTCTGGCACAAAGACTTGTAGGTCACAGGGTCACTGAGGTCGTCATATGTATAGAAACTATAAGCGTCACATAAACTTTCAAGGAAACTTGACCCATAAAATATACAAAATTAGACTACTTTGCCACTATCGTATTCAAATACTGATTGTTACTCAAATTAAATTCGTAGCAAGTGGAGCTCCATAGTCTCTGCCTACCCCTGCGGGAAACAGGCGTGATATTATACACGGTGATTTTTTATTGGTTCTGAAGCCGAAGGCCACTTCACAGGCATCGTTAGTGAGACCTAATTAGCTGGTCAAAATAAAAATTCAGAAACAAAAAATGTTGACTAAAACTCGAAAGTAAAATTGTGAGGTCAATTAGTAGTACCGCCGCCATACACCGCCCGCCGGCCGGCCGGGATCATCGACATTACGCAGTAGGCGGCCGGCGTATAACTACGTGGTCTCGATCGAAAATCATTTACGCAACTTTTTTATCTTATGACATACAGAAATTTGTATTACGTATATGGATAGAGGAATTTATTTACTATGCGACATTTCTTTTTCCAAAACCAATGAAAAGTCAGCGTGTATATGTATGTATGTATGTATTACATTAATACAGATAGTGCCGATTCAGAGAATGTAATTATGTTTTATAAAGAGCTACGAACGTTAATAATTTAGGCATATTGTGTCAAAAAACAACCCTTTGATCGAAATATCACGAGCTATAATCGCGTCGTTAATATAATCCAAGTTTGTATATCTTGATGACATGTCAGCAAGATTGATGGACGCGCGGACGTACAAACGTACTTATTTATTGTATACAACGTGTAAGGAACGTATTCGTAATAAATCGAACCACGGGCTGTTCTAGTTAGTTAAAATCTTTATTGCACCAAAACTGCCTCCGTGGTGTAGTGGTTAGAGCGTTCGGCTCATACCCGGAGGTCGCGGGTTCGATTCCCGGCGGGGGCAACGACTTTGTGTTGGTCCTAGTTAGGTTAGGACATTGCAGGCTGATCACCTGATTTTCCGATAAGTAAAATGATCCGTGCTTCGGAGGGCACGTTAAGCCGTCGGTCTGGTCACTGTCTTTGACATTGGTCGTTACCTAAAATCATGTCAGAGGCCTTTAAGGCGGTTTAAAAACTCTGACACTAGTGTTAGTCACTAACACACGAGAAGAAGAAGACCAAAACATAAAGTAACAGAATAATATCTGGATACATAAAACATATGTTAAAAGGTGGCCTTATCGCAACTGCAATCTCTTCCAGGCTCTTCTTTTCTCCAGGATTCTAGATCACTGAGAGCATGCCTCTATAACTATTTCTCTTGCCTCGTCACTAGATGGCGTTATCTATAGGTATTAATTTAAACATTAAAACCTTTTATACTATTATTTGAGTAAAGGTAGTACTCTAATTAATTAAATATGACACATTAAGGGTCCTCCCCGCGCTAACGACCTTGAAAACACAAAAAAAATAATTTCTCTTTCTGTATGTGAGATTATCAGAAACCCTCGTACAACTTTTTAGCTAGTATCCTTAAGTTTCATTAGAACCTCGAAAATCATTGAAATAAAATACCCTGAATTTTCCTTTGCAAAAAATACTAAAAACGGACATTTTTGACTCTTTTTGTAAAGGTTTCTAAACCGGATAGTATTTCAATGACTTTCGAGGTTCTAATGAAACTTCAGGATACTAGCTAAAAAGTTGTACGAGGGTTTCTAATAATCTCACTTACAGAAAGAGAAATTAATTTTTTTGTGTTTTCAAGGTCGCTAGCGCAGGGAGGAGCCTTAAACGTCAAGAAAAAATTAAATTAAAAAATTTGAGAGGTGTCAAGAGACACCCGGATGGTACGAAGTTCCTATCGATTAATTAGTGAAGAAATTGTAATAAAATTTTATTTATCCAACTATAGCAAAAAGTGTCGTTACAACTTTTGGTCTTAATTTTTTCCGCCTAGCCTTTCGCAACGCGCGATAAGGAACTACGTTCCAAAAATTTGAGAGGTGTCAAGGGACACCCGGATGGAACGAAGTTCCTTTCCATTAATGAGAGAGAGAGAGGGACAGACAGAGAAACACTCGCACGCCGCACGGCTTACAACTATAACAAAAAGTGTAATTACAACTTTTAGTCTTAATTTTTTCCGTCTAGCCTCCTTTCGCAACGCGCGATAAGGAACTTTGTTTCAATACTTTCTTTCTCACTTTTTGCCAGTCGTGTGAGAACAACTGGTACTAATTTTCTAAAGACAACCTCTTGCAAATAGATGGCGCTACGGATATTAAGTCTTTTCGTTAATTCCGCTACCCATCACTAGATGGCGGTCTTGTATTTAATTTTATTTTTCATACATTCCCAAATAAGCATGGTAAACAGAAAAAGAGTTCTCCTTTGAATAATATAATTCGAAATAAGATCCCAACTATCCACTGAGTTCAGACTTTGCGAAGTATTATAGCTCAATTCAAACACAATCCTCTTAGGCGAGCTCAAAACTTATTCCACTACAAATTCGCAGCTTATAAAATACTCCACTAAAGCAATATTACTGTCATTCGATTTCAAATCCGACCATCGAGCGTCCGTGGAATACCCAATAGGAATCGATTCACCGGAATCGAGCAATCGACACGTATAAAATCGATTGTGTTATCGGTACCATCATAATCGAGGGGATTGTCGAGTATTTTCCCTCATTAAACACCTACATCGATTGTTCTATATTGTCAATAGAAATGATGGTTGGTGTAGATTAAAAAGCGGTATCTGAACTTTTTGTCAACAGCAATTTGTGTGCAGTGTTGACTCAAGAGTCATTAAGGGTCTTTTGCAATTGTGACATGTATGTTGTATTTTTTTTTTCTTGTCTGTCTGCTAATTACAGCACTCACTTTAGTCGTTGGGCTAGCAATTTATTTTACTTTTTCTATTTAGCGAGGAGGGGACATACTGTAATAAATCAAACCACGGACTGTACTAGATCACTGTAGTATAAATAAATAAATAAAATAAATATATAGGGACAAATTACACTGATTAAGGTAGCCCCAAAGTAAGTTCGAAACTTGTGTTATGGGATACTAACTCAACGATACTTTATTTTATAATAAATACATATATAGATAAACATTCAAGACCCAGGACAATTTGAAAAAGGCCATTTTCCAACTTGCCCTGACCTGGGATCGAACCCGGGACCTCTGGGTGGCGGACTAGCATGGTGACCACTAAGCCACGGAGGTCGTCATGTATAATGAATGAAATTAGAATAACGTACTAAAATATTCAGCCACCCGGGCAATTTGTATGGAAACTTATTTTTTTTATATATATTTTGACCGTTCTTTTAATTTCATTATACTATAGTGATCTAGTATAGCCCATGGTTCAATTTATTACAAATATGTCCCTTTCGCATTGTATTTTAACTTTAAACAATCCGAATCGATTCCTTTTGTCGAATGCCTTGTCTTCTAACGAATAAATCTACAAAAAAGCAGCAAACAGATTTTTGCATGCACAAATTAGAGATGCTAGAGAAATTAATTAATTTCGGACCGTATCATTTTTTTTTATTTCAATATTATAAGCCTGCATCCTGATGACGTAAGCAGATCGCTATACGTCTCTCGGTGTCTTTTGTAATGAGAGTGATATTTAAAATTCACTCTAAAATATAAATGTATAAACGCAATTAACATGTATAAATACTAATATAGGTTAAATAAAACTAAGACAATTATAGCTCCTGTCATCTGTTTTATTTTATTAGCCTATAGTGTCCCACTGTTGGGCAAAGGCTGAAATAAACGATTTTTTTAAAACCAATTTCTGGTACACTACCAGCAAAGTAGAACTTATTTATCAGACGAACAATATAGAAGACAGTGCAGTAGTATACAGTACTATTAAATTGATGTGATAATGGACTGGGAATTCAGGAATAGAAGAAGAAAGAACACAAAAAAAAAACGACGGGTTGCACTCTGGGAGTGCCGGCAGAAGTGAAAACTTGAATATTAACGTTGTGCATTTTTGATATTTGTAGCACGCTGTAACATAAACACACACGAACATTCGCGCAAGCGCCCTGCGCCGCCTAAACGAAACAGCAGGCGCAGGCATACATTTTCGCCGCGCCGTAGAAAGAGAGGGGGATACTCCCTCTCCTACGCCGCGCCAGCTGTCTACTCTTCATCCGTCTCTGTCTACTCTTCATCCGTCTTACGAATTTTCGATCAGGTCACGTGTCCTGACGCGAGTTTAACATTTTTTACCCATTCCAAAAAAAGTGCACAACGCCGCTAAAGAAGTTTTCACTTCAAAAACATAAAAATGAAGAAATAAGAAAAAAAAAATAAAACACATTTACCACAAAATCACGTACCAACTTCCCATCACAGGCCGTCGCAATGACAATAAAGATTTACAGAATGGGGTTAAGGCTCCTCCTTGCGCTAGCGACCTTGAAAACACAAAAAAATTAATTTCTCTTTCTGTAAGTGAGATTATTAGAAACCCTCCTACAACTTTTTAGCTAGTATCCTGAAGTTTCATTAGAACCTCGAAAGTCATTGAAATACTATCCGGTTTAGAAACCTTTACAAAAAGAGTCAAAAATGGCCGTTTTTAGTATTTTTTGCAAAGGAAAATTCAGGGTATTTTATTTTAATGATTTTCGAGGTTCTAATGAAACTTAAGGACACTAGCTAAAAAGTTGTAGGAGGGTTTCTGATAATCTCACTTACAGAAAGAGAAATTATTTTTTTTGTGTTTTCAAGGTCGTTAGCGCGGGTAGGACCCTTAATATTGTTTTACGACGCGTCTAAGCTTTAATTATAGCTGTGGTGAGCCTATGATAATAATGTGTCCCATTGTCTCACATAAAAGCGTAATGGTTTAAACACATGGGTGAGAATTGAGATGTTAATAGGCTAAATACATTGATAATCCCCGAAGATTGGTATGTAGGTGTATGGTTGTTATAATTGTCAGGAATAATGATGTTTTTATAATTATTACAACCTTTGTGATACAATTAAGTCATAGGAACTTTTTTTGTCGAGGACAAATCCGTAATAAATCAAACCACGAGTAATACTATATACCTTAAACATAATAAAAAAAAATATTAACAGTAAAAGAACAAAAAATATTTGGCATTTCCATACTAAAATGTGCAGCCTCCCGGACAATTTGTATGGGAATGTCGATTTTTTTTTCTTTGGTTTATTGACTGTTAAATCAATTTAATTATACTATAGTGATCTTTTATAGCCCGTGGTTCGATTTATAACGGGTATGTCCCTTCCACGTTGCATTTTCCATCCTTCTTTCTCCTCACCTTATCCCACTTTGCGTGGGGTCGGGACAGCATGTGACTCTTTTCCATTTTTCTCTATCCTTTGTCAAGGCACGTTGCATATTCCAGAACAATGTTAATTTTTATGAAGCTATTGATACGAGTACACAGGCTGGCTTGCGAATCACGTGTCAGTCTTGAGGACATACCTACTAACTCATAATCATATGTAACGTCAAAAAGTATAAAACCAACCAAATACTAAATTTTCAGCTTAATTCACTATCTTTATTAAATTACTTAAATAATACAAATAGACCCAAAATGCTCTGTCTGCCCCATTAGGGATAAAGACGTGATAGTATGTATGTACAAATACATATAATATATTGAGATTAAACTAAATAACTAAAAACTAAATATAACAAAGTATTAATAAAAACTAAACTAGATATATAAAAAAAACATCAACTTATATAAAAAATTGAGCTTAAATCGCTGCGCTCGCAGGGTAGAGTGCCCAAGAGGCTGGCGGCATTTTCGCGTTGACATAATATTTATAAAGGGAAATTTTATCAAATTACGTACCCGCTCGGTACCTACCTTTATAAAAATGAGATAAATCTTTTAAGTATGATAATTTTCAAAAGTACATTTAAAATAGTAGGTACAAAGGCGGGCTAACAGTGAACTCAGTCCATGAACAGTTTTCACTCTGATACAAGTTGATCGATCAGCTGATACGTGTTTCAAACTTTGTCTTTGACTAAACTCAAAAAGTCCTAACTCAAAGTTTGCAAACGAGCGATAAAGCGTTGCATTTTGGGTGTCTAACAGACAAAATCCTTACAACTGAACGTTCCCGAAACAAGAATCGTTGACGTAGCCTGAGTAGACGTAGAAGACTGCAAAATTTAAATGCAACTGGGCTGGTCAAAGATTTCTGGGCAAAGGACACTTGATGGATTCCTATTAATGCCTGGAAACCCGACAGACCTAGAACGCGATGGGCGGGAATTGGATAAATTTTTAAATCTAATGGAAGGAAATAGTTCAAAGCAGGACTGAACAGAAGAAATGGAGGAAGGCCTTTAAACAACTAATAGTATATTTAAGTAATAAATATAATTGTAAGTAAGTAAACATCTCCTTTCACAAGCGTACTGGAAGAGATCTCTTCTGAGATAAGTAGTGCCTTTGTACAACTTTTATTTTATCTTTCTTTCTTATCGTGTGTGTTAGTGACTAACACTAGTGTCAGAGTTTTTAAACCGCTTTAAAGGCCTCTGACATTGTTTTAGGTAACAACCAATGTCAAAGACAGTGACCGGGACCGACGGCTTAACGTGCCCTCCGAAGCACGGATCATCTTACTTATCAGACAATCAGGTGATCAGCCTGCAAAGCCTGATAAAACTAGGACAACAACACAAAGTCGTTGCCCCCGCCGGGAATCGAACCCGCGACCTCCGGGTATGAGCCGAACGCTCTAACCACTACACCACGGAGGCAGTTATTATTTTATGAATTCACTGTATATTTTCCGTGTGCATAAATCCGGGTAATTTTTAATAAAATTACATAATCATATAATGTTGAAAACACAAGTTGGTAGGCTGAGTACATCAGCCACCGACGCAAAAAGTTGTGGTTTGACATGGGTTCGGGTGAAATTTAATTTTTACGAAAGTCGAACCGTGAAGTTTATTTCAGATTTAATAAACTGAAATTGGAGTAGGTACGTCACTTTGGATAATGGAACAGCTATGTACTTTGAAAATCCAATAATTAAATTTTAATCTTTTCCTAGTAAAATAATATTAAGGATATTTTATGTAGATTTTACAGTTTTGACATACAGAGTCGATCTCAAATAGGAGAATGAGGATAATAATCATATCTCTTTACGTTCGTTTTAGTGTGTGTAAGTGGCTAATACTATAACTGCCTCCGTGGTGTAATGGAGCGTTTGGCTCAAACCCGGAGGTCACGGGTTCGATTCTCGGCGGGGGGCAACGACTTTGTGTTGTTGTCCTAGTTTGGTTAGGACATTGCAGGCTGATCACCTGATTGTCTGATAAATAAGATGATCCGTGCTTCGGAGGGCACGTTAAGCCGTCGGTCCCTGTCATTGTCTTTGACATTGGTCGTTACCTAAAACCATGTCAGAGGCCTTTAAGGCGGTTTAAAACTCTGACACTAGTGTTAGTCACTAACACACACGATAAGAAGAAGTGGCTAATGCTGATGATAGATTTTTCAAGCTGCCAAAAGTTATCTGACATAAATTGCCTATCATGACATAGTTTGATTGTCATACAATATAATTTATGTGTTCCTATCATCATCATCATCATCATTTTAACCGCAAAAAGTCGCTAGACATAGGCCCCTTCCAAAGATTTCCAAAATTACCAATCTAGAGCGGCCTGCATTCGCTTTCTTTTTTGCGCACAAGGTGGTCAGACGACACTCCGCTTGCTTCATAGCTCAACAGTTCATTCCCGTTTGAGTCGCCTAATGCCATTTCAACAAGCTAATCCACTGGGCTATGTTTCTCCTACGAATTTCCTCATTTCTGATTCGATCACGTAGAAAAACACCGAGCATATCCCTTTCTATAGGGCGCTGAGCGATTTTGAGCTTTCTCTTAAAACCCATAGTAAGGGACCACGTTTCAGAGTCTACTAATTATCATTATTATTAGTTATCACTAATTACACATACATTTCAATTTCAATTTATTTATTGCTTTTCACATTATACATATATTAGATTACACTACACAGTCACTTCTTAGGTTAGTAGGTACAACATGAACCCTGTTAGGGCATTGCAACAGAAAATAACGGAACGGCATGCGGATTATTTCTTAGTATGTATCAAATTCAATGTTAAAATTATTATGAATAAAAATGTAATTTCTTTTTATTGATGTCTTAAAATTTAATTTAATTTTGGTCATATTTTTTATTTTATTTAATGTGTCGATACTATACTATAATATTTAATAACGTCCAAATGTTGTTTTAATTTAAATGTCAATTATATTAAATGTCAATGCAGATTATGTTATTCGTCATTATAATTTATTGTATATTTTGTCAAATCTTTATCATTAAAAAACTCGTCCAATGTATAATAATTTTTATCTATAAGCAGGGCTTTTAATCTTTTAATAAAAATCGAATTATTCTCCTCTGCTCTAAGCAGGTCTGGGAGGGCATTATAGACTTTAATTGTCATTGCAAGCGGCCCAGAATTAAATATTTCTAAATTACGAGTGTTATTCGGCCTCGCTAACATATTCTTCTTGCTTGTGGGATAGCGTCGCGGTAAATCGTCTTTTTTCGTGTAATATTGGGGATATTTTCTCATAAATTTACTAGTTTCTAAAATGTATATGCATGGCAATGTCAGTATTTTTAAATTTTTAAAATATGGCCTACAGCTTTCTCTGTCTTTAATATTTTCTATGATACGTATGCATTTCTTTTTTTTTCTTTACATACATACATACATACATACATACTATCACGTCTTTATCCCTAATGGGGCAGACAGAGCATTTTGGGTCTTGCGGTTCTATGCAGAGCCCAGGGCCGCAAGACCCAAAAGCCACTTTTAGCGTCATGGTGGGCGAGAAGATGGAAAAGCATGATAATTAACATGATTTGCGTTTTTGCCCATTCCCTCGATCGGCTTTTACGATCTGCGTGGGAAGAGAAGCAGCTGGTACATTCTAAGTTTTTTTATTTCTCCCAGACCTGCATGGGAGTAATTACACATATTTTTACTATATTCTAACTTTATTCCACAGGCAAACCTCGCCCCCGAGTGACGTGGTACCTCGAGAATGTCGTCATAGACGATTCCTACGAACAGCGTCCAGACGGGATTACCGTCAACACATTGACATTCCCGAACGTTGGCAGACAGCACCTTAACGCGCGATTGGTTTGCCAGGCTGCCAATACCAACCTGGCGCCACCTGAAACCAAAGTTTTGATACTAGATATTAACCGTGAGTATTCTTAATAACTTTCATCGCAGTATATTATTAAAAGATAGTAATGTAAGATAGAATCTTCAAAGTTAAGGCGCTTATTTGCAAAGCGCCCTGACGAATTTCCACTGGATCAACGTTGTCGAACATCTGAAAAACGGTAAAAATAATTATATTAGGTTTTTTAAGAGGATAGTTGCAATGTGAAAATAAGGAGGGACAAAGTTTCTCCTTCGTCTTCCTATTAGTGCCGCAATAAAATAAATATTTAAGTTTCTTGAAGCTTTAAGCCCCGAGATTTTCAGAATTTCTGACAAACAGCTGCAAATACATACATACATAATATTATCACGTCTCTTTTCTAGACTAGACTATTTCCATTTGTAATGATCCTTAAAAACCTCTTTCGCTTCGTCAACACTCATTATTCCTTAGCAACTTGTCCGTTTCGGGTATTCTTTATTTAGCCCTTCGAACTTCAGCAATTTAGTCTTAGAACGTTCGATATTTAAATGTAAAATAATACTCTTCTCAAATGGTAAGATTTATCGAATTCCATCTTTCAAAACTATAATCTCGACGTACAAATCTTCAATGTTCTTCAGAGTTGGCAAGTTTTGAAATTAATATCGGAAACTGTCGAATAACTACGCCTATCTTGAAACTGTAATTTCAAAACACTTCAGAATAAATAATTCTTGGGATCGCCTACTCTAATTTATCAAACGAAAGTTCCACTCGATAGTTCCTATCACAAAGGCTTACTCAGAACTTTTCAGGCCAAATTGATGACATTCTGAAACAAGATTTTGCAGTTTCTTTGAATACTTCTGAAAATTAGAGATGCAAACTTGAAAAATATACAAATTAGTTTTGTGTTTTCAGAGTTTGAAAGATTGGGTTATTATGATTACAAGTATAAGTTTGAGAAAAGTTTAAAAATACGAACCTTATATGCTAATTTCATATAATTTTCGTAAATTTAAAAACACTTTATTTTATTTATTATGTTAACACAATTATTCAAATTTGAAAAGTTGAACTAGCAAAACAAAGAACGTATGTTCTGTTGAACCTCAATATTTGATGATCTTAATGTAACTCGTGAAAAGATTTTAGTTATGATGGGAACCTACGATTGCATCTTTGCCCTTTCTTGGCCTAAAATACGCGTTTCCACGTGTCTAGACAACTAGATCTTTATAAAGCTTAACTTTGCACATTTACACTCATGTAAATGGCCAACCCAGCTAATCTGAATACAATGTCTCATAAGCAAATTGACAGGGAGACATAGAAAATACTCCACCGACAAGAACCTAGTTCTTAAATGTATTAATTGATTGAAGCAAATTGTTTAAATAAATATGTTTGTTACAGTAAAACCAATAACAGTGACGATATTAACCAAAGAGAAGCAAGTGTCAGCTGACAGAAGATACGAGATCGAATGCAAGACGACTGGCTCAAGACCAGAGGCGTACGTGACGTGGTGGAAGAACAACCGGCAATTGAAGAGGATGGCCAAGAATGTAAGTAGAATAAGCTTATTGATAGCAAACAAGTATAATTTAGAGGATTGTTGCTTGGCACTAAGCAGTTGAAGTAGCCGTGTGGTTTTCAGCAGAATAGAATGGGGCCTCCAAGCCTTCCCTTTAGATGTCGTAGAAGGTGACTTAATAAATACAAGCTAATACAAAGCTTATAAACATCAGTAAGACTTCTCCAAACCGTCTAGCCAGCGAAGAGAGTGTAGGCCAAGTTCACTGGCTGCTTTGACCAAGTATGGCTCTGGTAGTACAGAGGAGAACGTGCTCCTGCAGAGAAGACAAAAAGACCTGATGATGATGATGAAGCAGTTAAAGTACATTTGTGTTTTAGGGTTCGATGATAATGGTCCATATACAAAAGGTTCTGAAGCAAAACTAGCATATACGATACGTTTTGAACCGTCCAAAATAGTCGGTTACAAAATTGAGGCAGCAAAAGAACAAAAATGTTTTTGTTTGGAATTTCTTCAAAACTTATATTTATGGCGTTTAAAAATATTTTGCTTGAGCTAAACTTGTTGGATTTTAATCGAGGCGATGTTGAAATATAGTTAACTTTTAAAATAGGAGGCAATTTAACTATTATCTCCTTCAAATAACTTTAAAGAAATCTATCAGTCTAGCAACTATTATTTTCTATATCTGTAGTCTACTATTAAAATAGATGTGTAACTAAATCTAAATACGGAGCGTGTGGAGGACTAAAGTATCCCGTTTCCTAAGAGTTTTCTTGAAATAAAGATAATTTACTGCCTCAATTTCCTCTCAGCATTTGCAAACAATGGCTCTGTATATGCTAAGAGGACAGAACAAAATTAAAAACAACGTGTCCAACAGCAAAAAAGAAATTCTCTCTAGTTTCCTTAACACTGTCTTTTCTTCTATAATAATCTAGTTCCCTTCCAAATAACTTCCTCAAACAATTCATAGCTTTGTGAATCTTTTGTCATAATATTTCTTTCCGCTGACGGGTCTTCTTTCATTTTGAGCGTCCCATTGTTCTTTAATTATTAGATTCACCCAGTATTTTTGCAATTCGTATAATAATGTGCCCTATTGTTTTGCGTTCAGGCCTCTGAGTGAGAATTAAAAACGTCGCTTTTGGTGACGCGTTTGTTGTGAAATTTAATTACTCGTGTATTTCACAAACTTTGGTTTGTTTGACGAACGTCACAACTTATTTTTATAATTTAAGGTATAATGTAAGATTTAACTTTAAAATCTTTCTTTGTCCTGTGTGGCAATTGATTGACAAATCCAATTTTATTTTTAAGAACGGAAGACATTTTTAAAAACATATCAATCTTGGAAACACTAAATAACACATCACCTTCTATCATCTGTATAGAGTTCTTGAGTTTGTGTTTTTAATTTAACCATTGATATAAAATGACGTTTAGCGGTGGCATGGCATATCACATTTTTACCCATTCCCTCGATTGGCTTTAGTTTTTCTTCTTAACAGTGGTCGCTGCGACGCGCTTTTATCGTTAGCTTTTCTTTAAAAATTAGGTCACGACCAATGTCAAAGATAGTGATCGGGACCGACGGCTTAACGTGCCCTCCGAAGCACGGATCATCTTACTTATCAGACAATCAGGTGATCAGCCTACAATGTCCTAACCAAACTAGGACAACAACACAAAGTCGTTGCCCCCGCTGGGAATCGAACCCGCGACCTCCAGGTATGAGCCGAACGCTCTAACCACTACACCACGGAGGCAGTTTAAAATTATACTAATTAATGTGTAAAGGGCTAATTACATTTTTTTTCATTTTCAGTCACAATATAACGTCCACTGCTGGACATAGGCCTCTCCCAAAGATTTCCAAAATGACCGATCTAGATCAGCTTGGATTACTGAATAAACTTTTGAATTTTGATCTGCGCGATAAGCGACTTAACCTGGCTAGTTTTTCCTTTTCTCCCAGAGCAGCTTAGAACAATACGAGTAGATTAGATTCAGTAAAATTCAAAGATTTAACACGGCACCCAGAGCATCTGTAACAGTATCCTCCCCTGTTTTTTATGACAAGTGGCTATTGTGAATCGTTGAGAAGGCCGCTGATGGATGGGACGCGGATGACAGTCCGTTTTTCCTTTAATTAAGGCACAGGGAGTTTTTGTTAATATTGTTTAATGTGCGGGCCAGATGCTCGCTTTAGGGTTCCGTACCTCAAAAGAAACGAAATCCTTATAGAATCACTCGCTTGTTTTTAATTTCTAAAATATAAAAACAGTTTTAGGTTCCGTACCTTAAAAAGGAAAAAACTGAATCCATGGGACCACACGCTTTTTTTTACATACATACATTCTATCACGTCTTTATCCCTAATGGGGCAGACAGAGCATTTTGGGTCTTGCGGTTCTATGCAGAGCCCAGGGCCGCAAGACCCAAAAGCCACTTTTAGCGTCATGGTGGGTGAGAAGATGGAAAAGCAATCAATACAGTGATGGGTTGCTAGCCGCATCGCCCGTTAACATGATTTGCATTTTTGCCCATTCCCTTGATCGGCTTTTACGATCTGCGTGAGAAGAGAAGCAGCTGGTACATTCTAAGTTTTTTTATATATCCCAGACCAGCATGGGAGAATTTTATTTTTAAATAAAACTTTTTTTTCAATGTAAAAATCGACTTCACCCGCAAACTACACGACCGATTTTGAAAAATCCTTCATCTTTATACTTCGTAAGTATACCCTTTCAAACAAAGGAAGGATTTTCCAAATTTTGTCCAGGCCTCTTCGAATAATCAGTGAACATACATAAAAAAAGATCGCGATCGATAACCTTCCTCCTTTTTTGAAAGTCGGTTCAAATGGTTACAGACAAAACTTGCACTATGTAAATAGGCTGGCTGCGTTTCCACTGAAGCGGAGCAGAGCGGAGAGGAGAGAAATTGACCAATCACAATGCTCGAAATCTCCGCTCCGCTTCAACTTAAACAGCGGAGTGGAGATTTCGAGCGATTGGTCAATTTCCCTCCTCTCCGCTCTACTCCGCTTCAGTGGAAACGCAGCCTTTACCTCTCGTATGCCTAGGAATGCATTGTTTAACTATTGTGTTTGATATTCCGGCATACAAGAAGTTAAGGGAGGGGCCGCCAGTTTACAGATCGGATAAACTAGTATTTTAAGATAATCCTTAGTTCTAATACTTTTTTATTTCTACACGCTAAAAGTCTTTCCTTAAAAAATATGAACAAACTTGTTATTCACCGTATTACCTTGTCCACAGTTCTCAGAAAACAACGAGACGCTGAGCGTGCTAAGCTTAGTGCCGAGCGTAGAAGACGACGGAAAGTTTCTGACGTGTCGCGCGGAAAATAAACACATAGTCGACTCCGCCATCGAGGATAAGTGGCGGCTCAACGTGCATTGTAAGTAGTAAAACATACTTTAAGTTGTGGGAAAAAGGTTTACTATCGTGAAATAAAAAGTACTGAGCATGCTTAGCTTAGTACCGATAACGAGCGTAAAAGATGAAAAAAGTGTCGTCCGGAAAATAAACACATAGTCGAGAATAAGTGGTGGCTCAACGTGCGCTGTAACTAGTATAGACCATCCCCAAATAAAAAATAGACTTTAAGTTGTGGGAAAAAGGTTTATTATCGAAGACGACGGAAAATTTTCTGACATGTCGCATGGAAAATAAACACATAGTCGACTCCGCCATTGAGGATAAGTGGCGGCTCAACGTGCATTGTAAGTAGTAAAAAATACTTTAAGTTGTGGGAAAAAGGTTTACTATCGTGAAATAAAAAGCACTGAGCATGCTTAGCTTCGTACCGATGCCGAGTGTGAAAGATGAAAAAGTGTCGTCCGGAAAATAAACACATAGTCGAGAATAAGTGGTGGCTCAACGTGCATTGTAAGTAGTACAGTCCCTCCCCAAATAAAAATAGACTTTAATATGTGGGATAAAGATTTATTATCGTGATATAAAAAGCGCTGAGCGTGCTAAACTTAGTGCCGATTCCAAACGTGGAAGACGACAGAAAGTTTCTGACGTGTCGCGCGGAAAATAAACACATAGTCGACTCCGCCATCGAGGATAAGTAGCGGCTCAACGTGCATTGTAAGTAGTAAAAAATACTTTAAGATGTGGGAAAAAGGTTCATTATCGCTAAATAAAAAAGCTCTGAGCATGCTAAGCTTAGTGCTGACGCTGAGAATGAAAGATGACGGCAAGTTTCTGACGTGTCGCGTGGGAAATAAACACAAAGTCGACTTCGCTGTCGAGGATTTGTGGCGGCTCAACGTGCATTGCAATAGTAGTTTGTATGTTTGTTGGTTTAGAAAGCAATATAGTACACTAGCTGCACCCCGCGGTATTAAAGTAGAAAAGTAGCTTATGTGTTAAACCAGGTTGTCAGTTGCCTGTATACCAAATTTTATCGGCGGCGGACTTATCCCGCATAGGGATCTCTTCCAGTCAACCGGCCAGTAATTGAGAGGAATGTTTAATTTTTTTGCATTTAGGTTAGAAGTGATACAATATAAAGTTACAAAAAGATATTCTACAAATTTTTATATAACGCAGTAGTACCCCCCATCTCATACAATAGTAGTACCCCCCCATCCCATATAAAAGTAGACTTTAAGCTGTGGGAATAAGGTTTATTATACAATACATTATTAAAATTGAATCGAGAACATGTAATCTATTCTAAATTTTCAAACCCACGCGTCAATTATGTCACTACTTAATTGGTGTACCATATATTGAACATTAATTATTTATTTATCGGTCTTCTATACTTTAATTGCTTTAATTATATAGAATCATTCTCAAGTCTAAGTGATACGGTTAATTGGTGTACGTTATTGTAAAATAAGGGGTGTTATTGAAAAGGGTAATATACGCTTGAAGTTGTTATCGGAAAAAAATGATTAAAGGTTAGCTGTTATTAATATAGCCGTGTGGTTTCCCGCAGAGTAGAATAGGACCTTTCCAAATCCTCCCTTGGATGTCGTAAAAGGCGAACTAAACAAAGCTTACAAACAGCAATAGGACCTCTCCAACACGTGTGGCCAGTGGGTAGAGTTTATGCCAAATCCTCTAGCTGCTCTGGCCAAGTATGGCTCTGGTTGTACAGAGAGGGTCGTGCTCCTATAATGGAGACTAAAAAGACCTGATGACGATGATGATGTCGGTATATAAGACAGAATATGCATTCTCGCGTATCTACGCAACAGCTTACGAGAGGCTAAGCCAGCACGCTGATGAAGATAAAACCATAGGTTACTTGACTCGTGGACTTAGATATTTTGTTGATAAAGTCCTTTTTCGCAGATGTTCCTGTTGTGGACCTACGGATGGGGTCCAAGCTCAATCCAGACGAGATAAAGGAAGGCGATGATGTCTACTTCGAATGTGCCGTGAAAGCCAACCCTAAGACTCACAGGCTTGCGTGGTTTCATGGGGTAAGCTTTTATTTTTGACTTTATACTATTTTAAGTACGCTGTGGCGAAGTGTTTTTTTATGACCATTGTGCACAAACAATATATTTAAAAAATATCTTTCACAGCGACTTCAACAATAAAAAACTCTCTCTTCTTCATAATCGTATCTTCTGTTTATCGGGAGCTGCTCGTCACAATCATTCCACCAACTCCAATGTGAACGGTACCTTGGTTGTTTGTGCGCGCCACCCTACGGATAATATCAGTATACATCTATATATAATATCCATATTTCGGTTTTCCTTGACCTCTATCACAAAATTAATATGAGCATTACATACAGAACGGAATCTCTTAAGGTCTTGCGCAATATACGCCCTGAACCTAGTCCCTGCACCTCTCCCCCATTCTTGGCTTAAAGAGGCGGCCGGACGCCCTCAGCCGACTACTCAATACCCCAAAAGGCGAGAACTGACTTTCCTCTCTCTACTCAACTTTCCCCCCGACTGGAGCCGGGGACGCATATTGCGCAGGACCTTACGAAATTCCACTCTAAACACTCTTTATCAGTTTAATTTTTCAACAGAACAACGAAATTTACCACAACGAAGCTGCCGGCATCATTCTCAGCGCACAAAGCCTTGTTCTCCAAAGCGTCACAAGAGCAGCAGCGGGGGACTACACCTGCATGGCTGCCAACTCTGAGGGAAAGGGCACCAGCAACCCTGTGTCTCTCCTCGTCAGATGTGAGTTTACTTCTTTAATTTAAGTTCTTTCCTCATTGCATCGATGGTTAGCGCCACTTTGTTGAAGAGTAGAGTTTTGCTGTTGGTGGTACTGGTTTGTGGCGTAGAAGTTGTAGATGTGCAAAAACAGGCACCACTTACCACGTGTCACGGCTTGTCAGATATAAGATTACTTCTTGACTTTAAATCTCTTCATTTTTAGGGTTTTGTATTTCGTACCCAATGTCAAGTTAAATCTTGCAACTCAATGGTGGACGCGTGGAGGAGCACTCTATGGTGGACGATTTCTAGGGTCTGATAACGGATATGGCAGGTGGTCGATGGAATTCAGCAAAAATCGAAGCAACTCGATATAGTAAAGGCTAGTTTCGTTTCGGCTTATTCTGTCTAAATGGTTTGGCCTCACAATATAAGCTCATACAAAAAAGTATTTTTTTTAAAAAACCTTACACCGATGAAAGCAGAAACAATGACTTATGAAAAATGTATGTATTTATGTTTGCTTCATGACTTCAGAATATGGAAGAAATATCTTTTTAATGCGTATGTTTATATTTTCTTTTAACGTGAGTTTCTCAAGTGTGAGTAAACTGACAGTGTAAGTCTCTTCGAGTTCCGATACTGGAATCCCCTCTGACGCTCCGTTATACGAGTATTGGAGGATATGACGGCTTAATTCTTGGCTGCAATATACAATGTGGAAGGGACATACCTGTGATAAATGGAACCAAGAGCATTACTAGATCACTTTAGTACAATGAAATTAAAATAAAAGACAAAAATTTTAAAAAAATCGGCATTTCTATAGAAAACCAGCCGTCCGGGCAATTTGTATGAGAATTTAAGTAGAAGTATAATTTATTTCATTTTTTGACTGTTATTTTATTATCATTATTCTATAGTGATCTAATATAGCCTGTGGTCCGATTTATTGCAAATATGTCCCTTCCGCGTTCAGTTCAGTTCAGTTCAGTTCTGTGCTCACCCAGCCAGCGATTCACAGCAAGAGCGTTGGAGCTAGGTCCGCTTTGGAATAAACATGACATCACTTAAAGCTACGGGCCGATATGGGTACTTATCGCCTCCGTTTTACTAGCGCAGCCACGTCAGACTTCATTGAACCAGTACTAGACTCGAGAAACCAGGAGAGCACGTATATAGGGTATTATGGAGCGTATGGGAGATTGCAGTCTGGGGGATGGGAAAGAGAGGGGAAATTAGAGTCTACCATATACCAGCAACAAGTCAACATATAGGAATAATATTGTAGATATTGTCATACGATTATCACAAGTATGCAAAATTTCATTTAAATCGATTGAGGATAACTGGTTGAAAATTGAGTTGCAAAGTTTGACCTAAACAAACAAATACATACATACAAGATACATTCATCATCAGGTCTTTTTAGTCTCCACTGCAGGAGCACGACACTCTCTGTACTACAAGAGCCTTGGCCAGGGCAGCCAGAGGAGGATTTGGCTTACACTCTCCACGCCAGCCAGTCGGGTTGTAGACGTCCTATTGTTGTTTATAAGCTTTGTTTAGCTTGTATTTCCCAAGTCACCTTCTACAACATCCACGGGAAGATTTGAAATCATTCTATTCTACTTTGCCAGAAACCACACGGCCTTTCTTAGAGTCGTTAACACAGGACTCCGTTACTAAGTTACTTCTACTAAGTTACTCCTCTGTACGTCCATCCATCTGTCTGTCTATCACCAGGCTGTATCTCATTGCAAGTTAAAAAAGATAATAATAATAAAAGCTTGTTAAATAAAAGCTTTGCTAGAAATATTTGAGACTTGTGAGCTATTCGTGAAAAGCAGACATTTCCTTTGTAATGCGATGCTACCAGACACGTCGAGGATTTTAGCTGACACTCGCTTACACGGAAACTTGGCTTTTCTGCGGAAATATGGAAATTATTGTACAAAAAACATAACACTCCTGCTGCCGCATTTGGGTTAAAAAGTATTCACAACAGTTATTTTTGTGAGCCGAGGAAACTTAGCTTTCTTTGAAATATGTTAATTATTGTAAAACTTGGATTAAATACAGTTTTTACGTGATATTTTAGGTTTAAATATTTCAAAGGATTTTGTTGTGGCATGGAAATGTTTTATAAGCTGATGAGATTTATGCATTTTACATTTTTACATTCAGTTTTCGCGGTGTGCCTGTTAACATGATTTGCATTTTCGCTTATTCACTCGATCAGCTTTTACGATCTGCGCGAGAAGAGAAGCAACTGGTACTTATAAGTTGTTTAATTTCTCCCAAACCAGCATGGAAAAGTTATTATGTTAAAGTAAAACTTAATTCATGCATTTGTCAAAAGTATTTCTAACAAACGTACCTATAGAAAGCTCTGAGCCGGTAACAAAGAGTCGGCATCGTTATAAAACTGCACAGAACTGAAAGATTTAACGACTCGGCCGGAACGGCAACTAGCTAAGTTGAGATTGATATCCGACGACTTCGCGAATCTGACAACTTGAGATAATTACGCTGAAATTCCTTACAGTCGCTTAGTGTAAAATATCTTCTAGATGACCTCTGTGATAAAAATAGAGGGATAATGTGTAAAAATGTTAAAGTGTGACAGTTAAAATGACGAAGGATAGGGATAAATGGTGTAACTTCTATGGTTTACCGACATCTTATTGTAAGAAAGAAGAAAATTACCTCCAGGTTCTGACATAAGAGATATCTTAGTTTCCAAATTGAAACATGTGATAAAATTTTTCTAAATAGTAGGTAGGAATAGACAATAACACATGCTTTAAATTCGTGTATACTATGTGATGAGAAAATTCGTCAGAGTAATTCGAAGTCATAGTATCACAATAAGCAAGTTTCCTGGGTCAAAAATAAATTATTTGGCACTGTTAAAAGAATAAAATGTCACAAAATAATGTCACTTGTCATTGATCATATCCATTTTCAACGTGATATAAGATTTAATAATACGGAAAAACTGATATTAAGAGCGCTATTTGACTCTAAGAAACTATGACGTCATTCGTTTTTATTTCATACCAATCCCATAGAAAATGCTTGTTTTGACGTTTAGAAAAAAGTGTCTGATTTGATTTGTTGGAAACTTCTTTATTGGTAGTGCACTCATGGCATTAACGTGTGGGTCGTGGGTTCGAATCCCACTCGTGGCGAAATTTGTCATCTCATATTTTAATTTCGATAATAAATCCGAGAATTGTAATACTGTTAAAGATCTATTATTGATAAATAGATGAGAAAGGTATATTCTCAAGTTTCCTACTTTGAATGTTTCATTTCTAATTTTAGTACATTTTTGGCCCCTTCGTGCAGATGCCCCAGTTTGTGCGGAGAGGAGAGACGGTGAGCTCTTCGGAGCTCTGAAGCACGAGACTGTCTCTCTACACTGCTCGGTGGACGCCAACCCTGCTCTGGTCTCCTTCCACTGGACCTTCAATAACTCTGGAGAACAAACGGAACTCCCGCCAAGGTAGGAAGACGTCCATTCTTTTATTTTTAATTATTTTGCTATACAGTTTTGTTTTTTTTTCGAAAGTAATTTGACAAAGAATCTTATTAATACGATTTTTAAAAATATCAAAGTTTTTGTAAGAAGCTTTATATCGACCTTGATTCTCCTAGTTTACTTGGACAAACCGGTATTTGTATGTATATAAGTAAAATGTCGGACATATGATAAGAGACAAAAGAGAGAAATGGACAAAAATAATAACAGAATGGTATCTACGAAACGGCAAACGGAGCCAGGGGCGACAAACAACGCGCTGGGAAGACGACATCAAGAAAACTGCGGGGCCGACATGGATGAGAATAGCAAAAGATAGAGAGGCATGGAAGTCATTGGAGGACGCCTTTGTCGAAGGACAGCTGTCTCAAAAAACTTTGTGTCATCGAATAGTGACTCACTATAATTATTTAGAAACTAAATGTATATATAAAAAGCAATAAAGGCTTATTTTTTTATTTATTTTTAAGTCAAATGTCGGCAATACGAGTGATTCACCTGAGTTATTCTATTAGATATCTACTAATTTATTATCAGAAATTTGGTTGACGCATAAAAGAGATGCCTATTTTTTTATTTCGCGCATGAGCATTTTCCTATACTGCTATACTTTTCTGTCGCTCAGTACCGTCCTTTGCTAAAGTGAGAAAGAGCGTCGGAACGCGTCAGCATTGCCAATTTCGCGGCGTTCCGTCGCTTTCTCAAACAACTTAAAATCTATTTTGTCTACCATACTGACAGTAAAGATATTAATAAATAATATTCTTCATCCTAGATTATACACCAATTATGGACACACTTCAACCCTGAACTACACACCAACCACAGACATGGAGTATGGAACGCTGGCGTGCTATGGAGAGAATTTGGTTGGCCAGCAGAAAGTGCCATGTGTCTTCCAGCTGGTTGCTGCAGGTAACGTTGGAGTACCTATTTATTAATCATTCACGGGATGTCAATTTTTTTATAGTCACATTCAATAATATTAGGGCTCAGACGAGCGACAACGTGATAACAAAAGCTGGTTGGCGATTGTCGCTGACTAGTGTAGGAAACAATTGCTGGTTTACTGTTGTAAAATATAGGTGCCCGAGAGATGGAAGGGAATTTGGTATTTTTCGATTAATTTAGAGGTTCGGCGTTGAAACAGAAGATGGAAATTCCAAAAATTCGGCGGCCAATCTAATGACTTATTGACAAGGATATACAGGGTGGCCAAATAACAGGTATACACTTTAGTTTTGTAATTTTATTCTATGAAATATAAAATATATCAGGTATTCTTTGTTAAATATAATATTTAGGGCCGGCAGTTAAACATGGAAAATAATGTCAGACAAATGTCCACCTCTAGCAGCATCACAGACATGAACCCTTTAATTGCTGAAGGTTCATTAGCATGTTAGAATAGACACGTCACTTTAGATAGCCCCACAGAAAAAAGTCAGGAGCTGTTAAATCAGGCGATCTTGTCACCGTTTCTCGAAATCAAAAAATCGGTCGCAATTTTCTCAGTTTCCGCAATACATGATTGGGTTGAGTAAAACGTTTTAATAATTAAAACACGTTGTTCCGTCGTTAAACGCTCCATAATAACTTTGCCGTATCTACACAAAGTAATATTCATGCAAAATCTGTTATAATTACCGCCACAACAAAATGGCGGCAAAAAAAGTTGTATACCTCCAAGTTGGCCACCCTGTTTAACATCAAGTAGTACTAGGAACATACTGCAATGCAAGCCATATAGATGGCGCTGTTGCTCGTCTAATAGCCCCCACATAAAGCGCGTTGACACACATTCTATTCACGACATTGACGTCGAATAGACGTGAACAATTAAACATTTAAAAAACTAGGTCTATGTTAACATCACATCGACGTTGAGCGAACGACTCAAGAGTGGATATTTACCTCTTAGTTTGGGATCTAAAACACCTTAAGTCGAATATTACCTTATATTGGTTAGTTTGGTATTATCGGCTCAATGGTTTGTTGGCAAATGCTGAAGTTTTTGTAGAAAAAGTTTATAGCATATTATCATACATACATACATACTATCACGTCTTTATCCCTAATGGGGCAGACAAAGCATTTTGGGTCTTGCGGTTCTATGCAGAGCCCAGGGCCGCAAGACCCAAAAGCCACCTTTAGCGTCATGGTGGGCGAGAAGATGGAAAAGCAATCAATATAGTGATGGGTTGCTAGCTGCATCGCCTGTTAACATGATTTGCGTTTTTGCCCATTCCCTCGATCGGCTTTTACGATCTGCGTGGGAAGAGAAGCAGCTGGTACATTCTAAGTTTTTTTATTTCTCCCAGACCAGCATGGGAGCATATTATCATAGCATATTATCAAACGTTCTTAAAAAGAAAAAGTCAGAAGTAACCATAATCAGCGGGCATGCAATAAAGAGAGTGATTGAGTGTAGATGAAGTGAAAGAGGTCTGTCAGGATCGTAGAAAGTTGAGTTCCATAGTCCCTTCCTACCGCTGTGTGAAATAGGTGTGATAATATGTATGTATGTATAAACTAAGCAAACTAACAACCGTTCTGTTTATGAATAAGTATGTTCGTTGTCCAGGACGGCCGTTTCACCTCCAGAACTGCACCGTGGCTAACCAAAGCCTGGACTCCTTGTACGTGGATTGCGTGGAGAACTTCGATGGAGGCCTACCGCAGACATTCCTAATGGAACTGTTGGAACTGCCATCTTTGACTGTAAGTAGTTCAATTGAGTTTTACAGGCTGACTGGTAAATCACGCGTCATTTTTATGGACAATATAAATAATGATCACACGTAACGTTAAAAATATAAAACAAACAAAATACTTATTAATAACAAAGAAAAATAAAATCAAATTAGTACGCAAAGTCTCGGAATGTTTGAAAACCGCGCTCTCGATATGTATCAACCTCGGATCGTTGTCAACCGCTTTCATCGCACGTAGCGCAAGTGTCCACGCTTCTTGTTTTTATTGGATGATTTGGACAACTCTTAAGCACTTATTTTCATTATCTATGTGGAACGAGATCCGAATACCGAGCGAGTGCCCTGTTTCAATATGCGAGGTGATTTACCAGTCAGCCTGTATGTATATGCCTATTGTTCTTACAGCTACGCACTATGCTGGCGACTTACCACTTAAAAAGGAGGTCTGCCGTAGCATAGCACCATTGATAAACCGAGATAAAGTTTATTTCGCGCGATAGACTATTAGCATCCCGCTCATTATTGTTACATAGACTGTGAAAGTTATAGACGATAGCGTTCGATAAACGCTGTCGTCGGTGCCATGCTACATTTCGATATATATGAAGTTGACACTCTTCTTTCTAATAGCGCCACGTTTTTCTCTCTGACACAATTTTTGAAGTTAATTCACTCTTTTGGCACTTAAAGAAGTCGCATCACTCTCACACAAAATACAAAATCACATATCACTTATGTTAACTGAAGAGTAAATAATATTAAATATTCTACCAGGTACGCTACAACGTATCCACGAACCGGACACCTCCTTACTTCGAGATCAGGGGCCTTACTCCAGGCGTGAGCTACAGGATCGACTTGTACGCCGTCAATGCCAAAGGAAGGAGTGACGTCACGACGATAGAAACCGTCACTCTGAAAGGACAGGCTAAGTTTACTGGTAAGATTAGATGTTAAGGGTCCTCCCCGCGCTAACGACCTTGAAAACACAAAAAAATTAATTTCTCTTTCTGTAAGTGAGATTATCAGAAACCCTCGTACAACTTTTTAGCTAGTATCCTTAAGTTTCATTAGAACCTCGAAAAGAGTCCTTAAGAGTCTTCTTGTAATAATATCAAAAAACGCCAACTTTTGGTAAATGTGCGAAGTAAAGCTTTGCTGCGTTCTTACTTGGAACTGTAAACAGTAGTTCATAAAATAGTTAGAAGGGTTATCTTTGGTCAAAACAAAATTTTAAATGATATCACCGTATCCTATCAAATAATTAATTGAATAGCAGCACTGGTAACCGCCAAAAATTATATATTAAAAGTTACTTATTATAACATTCACACAATTAATAATATGAGTAAGCAATAAGTAGGTACCGCACCGCAGAGAAATAAATTCCTTTGGGGGTAGCTTAATCTGTGTAATTTGTCCATATATATTTATTTATTTACTAGCCGGAGATAACAAGTACAAAGATACAAACAGACAGTCTTTTTTTTCTTATTCTATAATTTAAATTACTATGCCTCCACCGCCCCAAATATTTTTTTGAAATATAAATGTACAGACTTTCTTTTACTGTTTTATTATTATATGTATAGATAGATAAAGATTTATATACATACATACATACATACTATCACGTCTTTATCCCTAATGGGTCAGACAGAGCATTTTGGGTCTTGCGGCTCTATGCAGAGCCTAGGGCCGCAAGACTCAAAAGCCACTTTTAGCGTCATGGTGGGCGAGAAGATGGAAAAGCAGTCAATACAGTGACGGGTTGCTTGCTAGCCGCGTCGCCTGTTGAAATGATTCGCATTTTTGCCCATTCCCTCGATCGGCTTTTACGATCTGCGCGGGAAGAGAAGCAGCTGGTACATTCTAAGATTTTTCGTTTCTCCCAGACCAGCATGGGAGAGCAAAGATTTATATACATGACAATAATATATGACTATGACATAATTGCACCAATCGCACAAAAGGTGACGGTGCCACATAGTTCAAATGTTAAGTCACACAATCATGGATCAGATAACACAGCGGCCTTTTCCAAGTGATGTTATCCGCGGACTATCTACCGACAATTTTACGCTATGACACTATGGGTGACTAACAAGATTTGAGATAAAACGCGCAGCTTGTTTCGATTTAATCTCAGACAATACTGCTTAACAAAGATATGTTTAGATTCAGCTAAAACAAAACTATTATGAATAGTTAATAATAAATTAAAATTATTATTTTCTAAAGGCTGTTATTTTAAGGATAAAGTTTTTATTACATATTGGACCTAAACAAACATACAAGTTACAATCACAAATCTTTGGTATTTTATTTTTAACTTTCACTTTTCTTCTGCGACCTTCTGCGGGTGGTACTGCTTTAAATCCATCTCGGTCGGTAGGTACTTTTTCCATCTAATCCTGGGCCTACCTTGTGAATAAGGGAGTGGCCTTTGCCCAGCAGTGGGATATCTACAGGCTACCATAAAAACTTCAAATTTTTATACGAACACTAAAAAAAACATTATCTCATCCTAAACAGCTGCAAAAAAAAACTAAATAATGTGATTATAAAACCAAACTGCTAAATAAATCTAAAGACTTGTGGCATGATAAAAGTGTGCAGTTAGTTTGCAAAGTTAAATCGCTTCGATTTACCGTACCGTGTAAAGTGGCTATCACACAAAACAAAACAATAACAATAAGGCAAAACAAACGTAAGCATTCATAACAAATATAAAAATCCAAGAAAACACATAAGCATCAATTACAGATATTAATTCGTTCAAGTACCTACTTACTGCAAAGCTACTTTATAACTTCCAAAGTTAAATTAGTCCGAAAAAGCTTTATAAGCCCCTTTACAGTGCAATAACCATTAGTCGCTTACGGCAATAACTGCATAAAAACGTCAGTTGAAATCCCTTGTAACGAGCAGAGTATGCACGCGAATTTTATTTTGCCGCTTAAATATACTTAATTTGAAGTACCTACTGTTGCTATTTACGAATTGGTGATTACACGAGAGCGATTAAAAATATTAAAATATTCCTCGAAGCGCACCCACGTTTAAAAAGGTGTGCGAGTAATACAAATTTCAATTGTGTAGGGTTCTTGTAAGGTCGGTCTAGTAAAGTTAGTCTATATCGCATCCCAGTGTTTCATTGACGCATCACATAATTTTACATGGCTAATGCTGTTAGTTAGTTACTGATACAGTTAGTTCTAAAAAACGATTGACTTATGGTCCTATCTGGGGCAGAGGGCGTCCACAAAGACTCTCTATCTCGATCTGTCTTGAGCTACGCGCTTAACTTCACTCCAGGTCTTGCCGATTTTCTTAATTTCATCGAGCACGGTGCGTCGCCAGGTCTGTTTGGAGCGACCGACTTTACGCTTTCCTTGGGGATTCCACTCCATGGCCTTTTTAGGTATGTGCTCAGGGCCTCTTCGGAGAGTGTGCCCAATCCAATTCCATTTGCGGCGTTTTATCTGCTGGTCGATAGGGGTTTCGTGAACGATTGAACGAACTCATTCGAAAAATTACATCAAACGAAATATTTAAAAGTTAATGACCATTACCAACTGGCTGTTTGTCTTTTATAGGATTTTTAGGCATTTACGATACTTCTTCTTCTTCTTTTCGTGTCAGTGGTATGGTACTATTATATTTTGTCACTCCAGTCTCACTAAGTGCAGGTGTTTGGGTATCTGGGACCCGTAAGAACGTGTTTCCATAGATTGTGGAGCTAAACCACACTGACAGACAGACGAACTGTCTATCATCTTCCACCTGACCCTCGATCGTAGTTTGTTTAACGACTTCCAAATGGGCTAGAGCTGATCGTGGCCAGGTTGAAGTTTCTCTAGCGGGACGATATAATTGGATACAGTGTGGTCTTTCTCCCAAAGCTTTAATCTGACTGCCTCGGCATCGTCATCTAAATAATAAAATGGAAAATTACCACGCGAGCGGGCATGAACCGGCGCCTTTTCTCAAAAAAATCTGTTTTATGGGTTAGACAAATACCTCACTTGTAATACTGGGCCGCATAAAGACATCATCATAAAAATTATTATAATTATTATAATGATGTCTTTAGATGACCAATCCAACTAAGCTGTACTTGGATTGAAAGAGCATGGTCGGTCATTTACAGACATCACAGACTAACACGACAAAATCTTAAAACCCCTCTATTTGGCGTATTCTTTTAAGTGCAACTATTTAAGCGCGCACCTTAATTATTTCTCGGAGCGCACCTTTTTGAACGTGGGTGCGCTTCGAGGAATAAAATTGTAATATTTTTAATTGCTCTTATAAGCACGACTAAAAAAGGCGCTTCGAGGTATAAGTACCTCAAAAATATTAAAATTTTATTCTTTGAAGCGCACCCACCCACGTTTATGAAAGTGCGCTTCGAGAAATACTTAAGGTGTGCTTAAAATGTTTGCACTCTACACATATAGCGGAATACCCCTGTATTTGTGTCGCGTGTTAATTAATCCAACCTGCATATTCATTCCTTGAGACTCTACGTGTTTAATCTGAAAATTACCACCAGCTTTATTAAGAATGCAAGTGCCAATATTTTCTCGCCATTATCCAGAACCTAGAATCAGGTTTCAAATGAAGTCGTTCGCGTGGCGTGGCTCGGTTATTATAGAACATTTTCGTAATAAGCCAAGTATAAAGGGGTACGATCCGTACGATTGTAGGTAATTGGGCTTGGTTCCGCTTTCAAGCGATTTAGTTTGCTCTGATTTAGGAGCAGATAGCCACAGGAATGAATTCGGCTTTTGGAATGCTTGTATTCATTGTTTAGTAAGAGTTGTGAGACGGAAGCAGATTTTAAACTTACATAGGTATGCTGGTATATAGGTATATTTACATACGATATTTTTTCAGTCTGTTTAATTTTGTCAATAAAACAAGTTTAATCCATATTATATGGATATATTTAAGAGTAAAAATTGTGATATGAAACACAAAAAAATCTTCGTCAATATTACTATTTATATAATTATCTAGTAAAGGTACATAGTCTTATTTTGATTGTCTAAAAATTTAGTTTAGTAATGTTACACAATTATAACTGTAATCTTAGCGATATTAAGCACACACAGCGCTAATATACGCGATAGTACCTGGGCGACCGAGCTTTGCTCGGATATATATTATATCTCAAAGTGTGGAAAGAAAAACGCATGAAAACTTAAAAATACGCATTTTCCTAAACAAAAGACTAATCTAGATCGATTGTTTACCGCCGAAAACACCCGTATACCAAATTTCAGCGGAATCGTTAGAGCCGTTTCTGAGATCACAGAAATTTATATATAAATAAATAAATATGCAAGAATTGCTCGTTTAAAGGTGTAAAGCGTAAATACGAACCAATATACGAGGTGATCCTTTTAGCGTAATATACGCCTTGCCTAAATTCATAAATTCGAATTTTGAATTTTACAACAAACTCCAGTCTTCAGTCCAGGATCTTAAAATGTAAATGCTTTGTTATAATTGTTTATCTGTTTCTGGAGAAAATAAAATTCGTTTTACCTTTACCTTTACATTTACCTAAATCTTTTATCAGCAACTATAATTGCGCGTTTTTACGCATCTCAGAACATGTTTTATGGTAGAATATTTATTTATTTTATTTTATTTATTTATTTATTTTATTTTAATAGGAAGACCAACAGCACTTAGTATAAATTAGGTAACAAATTTAGATATAAAGAAGCCAATTACAGGTCCTCACATATAGATACTGTATATGTTAAAAATAAAGTTGAACATAACAATATTCCACGCTACATGATAAATTTATATAAAACCAATGTATTCTAAATGAGAAATCAATAATCGACGTAACAAGCAGATTATCTTATATATATATATCTAATAATATTAGCTTAAGTAGTATATTAAAAAAAAAACTATTCCGGAGCCTTATAAATATTTAAAAAAAAAGATATATAGAATAGACATAAAATAATACATACAAAACAGTGCTACGTTACTGGATAAATATTCATAAAGTAACCGCTTAGCTCTCACTATGCTTGTAGTGAATAAATCCATGTCAACAGTTCTAGAAACAGTATTGAAGTTATTGCCTACGCGCAAGATAAACGAGTTTTTTCGATAGTTTGTTGAAACTACTGGAACAAATATTATTTAATATTCCGTAATACTGTATTTGCTTTAAATACTGCTTATTCTTATAAAGCCGGATACGGAGTTATCATTTAAAATTTTGTCTTGATCAAGCTCTAAATAACCCTTCTTACTATTTTATGAACTACTGTTTACAGTTTAAATAGTAAGAACGTAAAATTTTTCCTCGCACATTTGCCAAAAGTATTTATCGCAAGTTTTAAATGATATAAATTTTATTATTTCTATTATTTCTCCCATGCTGGTCTGGGAGAAATGAAAAAACTTAGAATGTACCAGCTGCTTCTCTTCCCACGCAGATCGTAATCGAACGATCGAATCATGTTAACAGGCGATGCGGCTAGCAACCCATCACTGTATTGATTGCTTTTTCATCTTCTCGCCCACCATGACGCTAAAGGTGGCTTTTGGGTCTTGCGGCCCTGGGCTCTGCATAGAACCGCAAGACCCAAAATGCTCTGTCTGCCCAATTAGGGAAAAACACGTAATAGTTTGTATGTATGTTAAATGATATTGCATATCCTTCCAAACAATTTATTTCAAATGTGAATAATTCAATGTTTCATAAATTATTCTGAACAACTTTATCCAAATGTAACCGAAATATAATGTTCAAGAAAGAAGAGCTTGTAAATTTATATCTTTAATTTTCTGTCTCAGGTGAAAGCAATACCCTCGGCATGTCTCCAGTATTAGCGTCCATAGCAGCGATGTCGGCTTTGTTAGCTACAGCTGTATGTGGGGTGTTAGCTGTACTGTACAAACGGCATTCCAACAGGCATCGGCATTTGCCAGCAAAGCACGCACCTCTGAGGTAATTTGTATATAACTTGAGTAATTTTAGAGGCGTCACGGTCAAAAGCGCAAAACGTCCTGCCAGAAACGTAAGTGTTAAATTGGGTGCAAAGTTCAATATTCGACAAAAGAGTTGAGATCTAAATGACTGCCAAGTTCTGTGGAAAATCTTGAAATTTGTTTGTATTAATCTCAATATTTCTATCTTCAATACAATGCAATACAATACAAAATACTTTATTGCACCAAAAAACATTTACAAATTTGTAATACTTATAAAACTTGGTAATACTTATAAAGGTAAAATGAAGAGGCGGCCCTTATTGCAGAAACAATCACTTACAAGCCACCAAAAAAAGAAGTAGTGACCAATGATACAAGTATCCAAACATAAATATATGACTTTCTGGCTGGTAAAGATACTGTGTGTTTTAGTTATAGAAATCTCTACCGGTTTAATGTCCTGATGTGTGCCTAACGAGATGTTCCATCTAAGCGGCCTTTTGCTTCATTTAACTATACTAGTTCTAGGTTACGTCCCTAGCTGTATAGGGCGCGCTGTTTAGCCATTCAAAATATCCCTCCTCCAAATATAAGGTCTAACAAAATATACTGAAACTATTTTAAGGGTGAATGCAGTCCATGATACTGAACAACTTTCCCCAAGGAACATATATCGAAATATGAGAAGTAAGTATGTGGCCTCCCATACAAGTTGTCCGATCAGCTGATCAGAGTTCGTATGGAAAGCCCAAATTATTTTTCATATTTCGACATTTGTTTCTAGGGGAAAGTTGTTCTATATACTGAATTCACCCTTTAAATAGTTTCAGTATATTTTGTTAAACCTTATATAACTGCTGGACTTTCTGTGACTGATAATATGATGATAATGATTTATGCTAACAGCAGGTATAGCATACAGTTTTGAAAAATCTATCTCACAAGAAATCTCAAGAAAACGCGGAACTCAAAAAACATATTTCCCTACTAGTGAAGCGGTGTACGTAGAACGCGCTGGTCACTGCCCTACTCCAGTGAAGCAAGATGTGGAGTCCAGGGCAAGCAGTGCTGAGCCCAGGGAGCGGATGGGTGCGCGCGGAGCGTTGCTGCACGCACCTGATCCAAGAGAGGATGATGCAGACCCGGACATAATTCCTTGTTTGTATGGTGAGTTGCCTTACAACAAAGTTAATTTTCATTTCGAAATTCTTTTACAGATTTTATTATGTACCTACAGCTTAGCAAACATATAGGCAAACGTTCTAGGTAAGCGGTTACCTGTAGCCTACGGAACTCTTTCTGATCTTACATTTGAACATTCTGATATTCATGTATTTGTGATTTGTACCATTACTGCATTTCCACATTTGATCGTTCTAACACTATTGGATGTTCTTAAACGATTTGCCATTTTTATATTTTGACGCTCGTGCCATCTGCCAGGATAACTGTTGATGAAATTATCTGAAGATGCCTACACCCCTATGGAATATATGAAAATAAAACAAGAAGATGCATTACATAATTATTAAAGATTCCATTTTTTGGCTTAAATCTTAACTCATTCACGGACACTAAGCCAGACACAATAGAAAAAATAATTGATGAATGCTATAGAAGTCCTACTGTCCGTTAACGTGTTAACCTATTTCGTCCTATTGGGTAAAGGTCTCTCCTATTTATTTTCTTCTCTGTTTATTTGCCTCTGTATTTTGTCGCCGCCTAACCACGATTAAAAACATAAAAATCATCGCTCAATCTCTTTCTCGGCCTTCCCCTACGACAACAACCATTACTATCCAGGAGACAGTTACTTTATTCGCTCATATCTCAGGATTCATTTTGCTAACTGGCGCGTCCTTGAAACTTTGTGTTTTTTTCTTCTAGCTGTTTACGTCCTATAGTTTGACAAAGGACTCCTCTTGTTTTTACTTAACTAAAAGATTATTTACTTTCAGAGCGGAGGCCAGTCTCTAATGGCTATATGAGCTTGCAGCGACCACCTTCGAGCAACAAGATTACGAAGTTGGGTGGAGACGACGTTCGGTCGGAACCGGACGGAGGCTCCTACTACACTGACTATAGGAAGAAGGACTATAAAATACCTTTAACTAGCGTAAGTATAGCGTACAAGATCACCAAGCTAAAGAGGGATGTCCGGTCGCAGGACCAAGCTCTAAAAGATCACCAAACTAGAGAGGGCTATCCGCTCGCAGGACCAAACTCCTACAGTTAGCAGTTATGTTCTTAATAAATAAACCCATTAAGTGAATATATTCAAATATCTTATGTCTAGCCAACAAAATGTAAAACAAGTTCTAGAAGTCTCAAAACTTTGAAACATTCAAAGTAGGTTTCGAACATTTTGAATTTAATGTGAGAACTTATTAGATATACGAGTACCTATACGTATTTAGAAAACTTGTTAAAGTAGGGTACCTACTTATATTTAATACAAATTGACAATAGACGCTATGACACATATTAGAAGACGTTTATACACATCACGTCGAGCCACAGGCATGGCACTTCATGAAAGCCAAGTATAATTTATGCCTACTACTACCACAAATGAAACTATACATCCATGCACAATTCAATGTGTGTGTTTGCCCCCCGACACGTATTGGGTGATAACGCTTCAAATTCGGGGTTTGTAATTTACCTAACAAATAATAGATGGCGCTACGTTATCAAATGTATTATTTAGTTCCACCACTTACCACTAGATGGTATCGTCGGGGGTTTTTAATTTGCCTATACCAAATAAACTTGTTAAGGAATAATGGTAGACAATCTCATATCATAACGCATGTTCTTGGGGCGGGAGGATCTTTGTGGTTCGTGTAAATTTAACACACTTCATTTTTGTTACAGTCATACCATAGTTTAGGACGCGTAAACAAAGGTGTCAACGCATGCAGCCCGAGTTCCGCATCGGGTGTGACGTCATCACTCACTGCCCATAGACTACGGCCCGAGGTCGTCACCACCTCCCATAGAGTCCAGGAATCCTGTATATAAACCCTCCGATGTAAATATACCCTAAGTATTGACTGTGTTCCTTTATAGAGTAACCTTTTATAAATTTGTCTTAATGTATGTGATATGCTTGGGTTACGTCCAATATTTGGTGGGGTGTAATCATGACATTTCATCTGGTAAATTGATTTTTACTGGTTTTAGTTGTAGGTTTAATTCAAATATTTTAATAAAAACGTTGATAAATACATTATGTGCCAGAGTTAAATACAAAACAATACAGAACCCTTACAGCACAAAAAATGAATACAGAAAATTATAATATTAAAAAGTGGGAAATTCACAAAAGGCGGGTAAATAAAAAAATATGAGTATAAAATCCTCACAATTATTAGGATAAAATATTTCAAAATTTAATTTGCACTAAAATTTATCTGATTTAAAAAGCCATTTTAATATCAGCTGTTGATAAGTCTGCTGTGACTTTTATGCACAAAAAATTGTATAAAAATAGTTTTAACATAAAGAAATGAACTGAATTGATCTAGAAAGGTTTTAGGTGTTTTATTATCTTCAGGTTTTCATTTTGCTTTTGTTCACTACCCAATACATACACTTTGAACAGTGTGTTATTTAAAAGTGTTTGCATAAAATTATTTTCTTATTTACGGTTAGATGTCATGATTATTGCCACATATTAAGGCCTACTTTCTACTAAAATGGACTTCGAAGTGTAAAATACTCAACTTAAATGTACATTCCTTACTGCCATGTTGTTTAAAATGTTTTAACTAGAGTATTGTCTACTGATTGAATATTTATTTTTGGTTTTGGGATTATTAGATTTTTAAAATAAAAACTTACATATCAAGATTTTTTTACTAACTTTGATTGGCTATAGCAAAATTTTCCTCGTAAGTTTCAAAAGTTTGTTATAGTCATTATTTATGCATTATTTTGTTGTTCTCGGCTAAGTAAGGGCAACAGTGGCGCCCTTACTTGAAATAAAGATGTAGTGATAATTGTAAGGCATACCCCTTTAAACTGTCGATTGTAAATTTTTTTTTAATCCTTCTGGTTTATAACCAGTTTTTGCAAAAAAAAAGTGGCAACTTTTTGCAGAAATGCGTTTTAAAGCTAAATTACCAATGACAATTTCAAAGGTTTTTCATTAAATAATTGAAAGGCCTATCTAATTGAATGCCTAACAATTTACAAAATGTTAATTGTCACCACATTTACGATTAAATTATTTATTTCTAACTTGGGCGCCACTTCTACCATGTCTTCGCCTTAAGCCATTTTTATGTGTTTGACTCAATGCTATTTAGTCGATAGGTGTTATAAATAAACAACCAGTCGGCAATATTCTAATTGAACTAGGTTCAATTTAAGAGTTTCTAAAAAAATGAAATAGGTAACTCAGATTATTCATTGGTTCTTTTAAATAAAACCTGACTGATCCAAGATTTTATTTAGAAAATTAAGATTTTATTATACTGATTTTAAAAATGCTATCTGACTATTATACAGTGTGTTAAAAAAACCCTCTCCGATCCGTTAAGGTAATGTTGGGTAGGCACAAAAAAATCTGCAACTTCATACATTTTGAAAAGGTAGGTATTTATTTTTGTATGGAGACGCAGTTTTTTTCGCGATTTCAGGGTTGGAAGAAACCGATAAACCTAAACAAGCTACCAAAAAACGGATCAGACAGGGTTATTTTAACATACTGTATACTTTTATTAAGAATACCATGTAATGTAACTATAAAATGCTTGAATGGTGACAAGTTGACAATTTTAGTCTAGCACCAGCACATTTTGGAGCTGAAATAATAATAATGATCGGAAATATTTTTATTTACAAAATTATTTGAAAAAGAAAGTATGTAAGTACTTATAATTTGAGAGCTCTTAATACCAACTACTCTTACATTTGCTTTGAAAATATTATATTACATGTCAGGAAAATTATTACCTAACAATCTAACTATACATGTTGCGAAAACTTATAATTGTATACCAAAACTTTGCGAACACTTTTTACAATACTTTTACACAGTAAAACATATTTCTGGCTATTGATATTTTTTTTCGTCATAAAATTGTACAAAATATATTACTATCATGTAAAATATCCTTCACATATCAGTGAAACTTGGATGAGTTCACTGCTGCTACTCAATCTGTAATTTTTTCCATGTAATTTTGTAAACCATATATTTTTACATCATTAGATACCACAAAATATCCCCATAACATATCCGTGAAACTAAGTGTTCCAAATACAGATCATTTTTGCCAAAAAAACTTTGTTATCCATTTTACACGATCACTTAGGAAAACCTCTTTATCCATATCCGTTATATATATTTTGGTAACTATTACCCACACAATCGCACAGTTGTTTAAATTCTAACACTATCCTGTAACTTGTAATGACCAATTTGGTTTAAAGATCTAACATTAGTACACAAAAGTCGGAAACGCTTTAGATGTATGAAGAACAAATGTTGAACATCTATCCTTGATTGATACCAGGAACTCGAGTGGAAGGAACTCAGACGCTTTTGTCTTTCCATCTGTGATGTTACTGGGGCTATGAAAACTGAGATTTTAGAAGCGATTTTTGAAGCTGCTTCAGTTTGAAAGTCTATTGACGCAATTTTAATATGTATGTTTTTAATCAAGGAGATTTGGTTATAAAGTAAATATAGATACTGTATTTTTGCATGTGATAAGTTAGCAACAGGATCTCGCGATCGAGAATTTTCCTGCTTATTCCTTTGCTTGTATTTTTTTTCTTGTTTTTTGTACAGATCTCGTTTAGGTATATAGATTGTTCTTAAATCATTATTATTTGTTACAAATTTTATAAGCGTACTTAATAACACGTATGTACTAAATACACATATCGAATTAGTAGAAATAGATCGAATTATGGTTCAACAATCCTCAAATTAAAACAAACATAGCAAAATGATATTATTTATTTACAGACGAAAATGTCCAAAAAAGTGTCAAGATTTAATAAAACACTAGCTGTGCCCGTGGGCTTCGCTCCCCGTGGGAATTTCTGGTTAAAAACTATCCCATGTCCTCCCCTGGGTATCCAACTATATCCACATTATATTTCATCTTAATAGATTCAGTTGTTGAAGCATGAAGTGGTAACAAACAAATAAACGAATAAATATGCAAACTCATTTTCGCATTTATAATATTAGTAGGTTGACAGGTATCTTATGCAAAACATCTTATCTCTAATATTTCAATATTTGTAGAGGGTTCTTAATTTTAACTCTGTCGCTTAAGTACGGTTATCCGCGGGTTTCATGGCCTCTTTCCGCCATCGCGACCACACGCGAAGTGTCGTTAACTTGAACGACAACATTTATCTACAGTTAAGCGGAGATAGCGACGGATTGTAGTCTATCGACGGTAAGGGCGATGTCATGTTGTACGGATTACATCCTCTTAACCACTAAGTTACCGGTCACCTCAGTCTGATAACCTTCGTAATATTTTAAACAATTTTTTTCTAACAATTTTTTTAACATTTTTTTTTATAAATTTTTACGTCAATTTGAGGCTTAAGAAGTAAAAAAAAACCTTTTACTTTTTGATTAAATATTTTTATCGATTTTGGTTATTGTATTGCAACATCAAAATGCAGCCGCCAAGGCAATTTTTATGGGAATGTTGATTTTTATGTTTTTTGCTTTATAATCATTACGCTATAGTGATCTAGAATAGCCCGTAGTTCGATCAATTACAGTATATCCCTTCTCCGTTTTATAAAAAAAGCAATGAAATATCAATCAGACTTTTTGTGTGACGTCGCCTTTATACACAGACCTTAAGATGTATGTTACTTTCTGACAATTTGACACCTAAATTGGTCATTACACTCGTTCAACTGTCAGGTTACAGTGAAAACGATGCCTTTACAATACAATAAAATGTTGTGAATGGTCAAAAACACCTTTGTGATCCAGAAAAGTGTAAATGAATTTTTGTAATAGTTTATTACCAAAATTGTATTTCGTAATTTGTATACAAAATTTAAAGTAACCTGTGCAAAGAATAAACATTTTTCGTTTGTCACAAATCTATACTCCATTTGGTTAGGTATTCAAATAAATGTAAACAATCTTAACTTGTCTTTTTATTGAAATATACACTTTAAAAATCAATAATTTTGCTAATTGCAAAGTAATTATGTTATAAATTATAAATGACATAGGTAATTACTTTGTGATTTGCAAAGGTATTGATTGATAAAGTGTATCTTTTAATAAAAAGACATGTCAAGATTGTTTACATTTGTTTAAATACCTAACCAAATGGAGAGTATTTTAATTAAAAAAAAGAAATTTGTCATTGCTTATGTTCTTTTCTTTTTTACAGTATTGTAAAAGAAGAAAAATCTTTTTATGCATATCGAATCATCTACTAACTTATGTTTCTATATTGATATCATAAAATTAAGTTTTCTTTCACAGCCAATAAAAAATTGTCAGTTTGATTTATATACTTGTGTTTAAGGATGGAACAATAGAAGTTATTGTATTTTTATTGATAGACAGTGTGGCGATTTTTTTTTATCAAATACTTTTTATTTTAGATAAATGTTTTACACAAAATATAATAGTAAGAATCTGTTGGATCTAAAGCCTAATGAATCATTCGTCAAAAACTTCGTCTGTTCAAACAACAGTAACCTTCAATTGCTACAAAAGTTCATATTTAATTAAGTAAATTTAATTCACTCCGGAGCTGTAACACAAATAGAAAATCTTATTTTCTGTCTTCGAATTAACTGAACGAATCGCTCAAATTATTTGAATTGTAAAATCGTTGGGATTTATTGTGTCGACGTCAAAGACTAAGTCAAGGGTGATAGAAAATTCTGTACAATTTGAATTTTTTTTAAACAAAGATTCATATGTTTTTTTAATAAAAACAAAATTTTGTAAAACTTGACATTAAAAGTCATTTTTCAAATTGTCCTGGGTCTTGGATGTGTATCTATATATGTATTTGTTATAAAATATAGTATCGTTGAGTTAGTATCCCATAACACAAGTTTCAAACTTACTTTGGGGCTAGCTCAATCAGTGTAATTTGTCCCTATTTATTTAACCAAATTATCTTAAGATATTATATTATTGCAGACGTTCTAAAAAAGGGAGAGGTAAAGAGTAACCGTAACCTAAGGGCATGTATGAAGAGATTGATGAGTGTAGATGAAGCAAAAGAGGTTTGTCAGGATCTTAGCAAGTGAAGGTCTATAGTCTCTGCCTACCCCTGTGGGAAACAGGCGTGTTATGTATGTATGTATGTATTATTTTATAAAATGCCTCAAATTGATTCGATATTATTTGTTTTCTATGCCCAATTTCAATCTTTTGAATAAGATAATGAACTCATTTATCCCTCTCAAAGAGATAAACACTCACTGACCGCAACAAAGAGCGGTAAATTTAATAATTACAAAAATATGACCATTAAATAATGCCGTTCAAACTAAGTGATCAATTGTCGAGTGACATGAAAATCTGTTTTATCAGCAAAATCGCTGGGACATCATTAATTTTGCATTTTCCAATTTTCACACACATTTGATTGTCAGCCTACTTACATATGGTATCCAATTTCGCATTTAAATGAGCAAATATGGATAAATTGTTAGTTGTCATTATCCAATTTAACGGGAATTGATTTATGTTACAATTTAACAGATATTGGTCTGTGTGAAATATTATATTTTGATGTCAAATTTACCATATTAATTACAACATTTAATATAATTATTAATTATTAATTATTTATTATACATTTAATTACAACCTTTCGTATTTGTATTTGTTAAATCATTATCAAGTTTTTTGTCTCCACTGCAGGAGTACGACCCTCTCTGTTCTGCCAGAGCCATACTTGACCAGAGCAGTCAGAGGGCTTGGCTTACACTCTCCTCGCTGGCCAGACGGGTTGGAGAGGTCTCACTGATGTTTAAAGCTTTGTTTAGCTTGTATTTCCTAAGTCCCTTTCTACGACATCCACGGGATAACTTAGAGTAGCCCTACTATGCCATAAACCATTTTATTTTGTGTTAAATATTTACTGAATTTTGCGAAGGTCAGAATAGACTGAATTAAATAATGTAAATTGTTTTCACTTTGTAGACTAAAAACATATAAGTTTAGGTACTTTAAGGCAGGACTCCTACCGTCTTAAATTCAGATGCTAAGTTTATATTATAATATTGTTTAATGAATTATAATTTTATTTAGATTAAATTCTTTTCAACTATGAAAAATAAAAGAAACATATACAATCAGCATCCTAATGAAATTACAGCGCGAGTCCAGCCCCATGTCATATATTTTTCAATTTAACTTTATTTAATTTATAAAGGCGGACTTAAATCCATGAGTCTTAAATACCAGTCAACCCACTGGTGATGCCGAGAAAATTATTACTTTAAAAGGAGATGCCGATTATGTTATAATACATTTAAACCCTTAAATAAAATATATTTCTCAAAATACCATATACAACGTGGAAGAAACATACCCGTAATAAATCGAACTACGGGCTATACTAGATCACTTTAGTATAATGGAATTAAAATAACAGTAAAAGAACAAAAAAAATGGTTTTGCTATACTAAAGTGTGCAGCCCGTGCAATTTGTATGGGAATGTCGTTTTGTTTTTGTTTTTTTACTGTTATTTCAATTTTATTATGCTAAAGTTATCTATTATAGCCCGTGGTTTGATCTATTACCCTTCCATGTTGTATAATAAATTAATATACAATAAACTCATGTCATATCTGTTCTTTAATTATACTTCGTTGCTGCAACTAGGAGATTTAATAAACTACGTAATACATTTCCTGTGAAACTGCATCATCACATTTATTAAATCTCCACGGTGCAGCAACTCGTACAATTTTGGTTGAAGTTCACTTAGGCGTTCAATTAACCATAAATTATCTGCTTCTTAGTCTTTGACGTAAATCCGTGTATGTATGTAAATTGTAATTTGTAAATATGAATTCTTTAACGAAATTAAAAAATCTAGTCTAATGTAGGTCTAACGGTGCTAAGTACTGTATGTAATAATTAGTGTACTGTCAATTGCCGGTAACCCATACTAAGTATGGGACTTAACTATTGTTAATATGATGTTTCTTGTAAATGTTTCAGAATACAATGTCAAGCGTTTATGAATTTGTTTTGTTTTATTTCTACCCTATCATAGCATATAACTACAGTAAAGTACAGTATGAGATAGATATAGAGCCAGTTTAGTCTACGACTAATTTGAATTCATACATATCCTTTAAAATTTGCGAACAGAAAAAAACTAGTGCAAAATTCTAGTTACAAAGTAAACTAAAATATTTGGTCAAAATATTGGTAAAAAATAATCAGTTTTTTCTTCCATTTGTCTTTCTTCTTATATCCCTATGACATCCCATTTTTAGTCGCCCTTTCCAGCTAGAAGTTTTTTTTTTTTTACTTTTTAAATTATTATTTCTAAAAAAATTTTTGGTCTATTTGCTTGCCAAAGCCTAGTGAGTATAAATACATACATATTTTTTTAAGTAAATGTGTTAACTGCCTCCCGGAGGTCGCGGGTTCGATTCCCGGCGGGGGCAACGACTTTGTGTCGTTGTCTTAGTTTGGTTAGGACATTGCAGGCTGATCACCTGATTGTCTGATAAATAAGATGATCCGTGCTTCGGAGGGCACGTTAAGCTGTTGGTCCCGGTCACTGTCTTTGACATTGGTCGTTACCTAAAACCATGTCAGAGGCCTTTAAGGTGGTTTAAAAACTCTGACACTAGTGTTAGTCACTAACACACACGATAAGAAGATATGTATTATAAGTAAATATGTAATAAATAATGATAAAAATAATGAATTCTTTATTGCTCTAAAGACAGTAATAATTATGCAGATATCTCTGGTCCCACACTAGGATTCCCTGTGTTGTGGGACTGAAAGAGACTGTCTTTCGACACAGATGATACAAAACAGCAAGATAAAATTAAACAGATTGAAGAATTAAATTAAACATCAAGCTAAGTTGAAAATAAGCGGTCTCGCCCCGCCCCAGTTACAGGTGTCGATTCCGTGCACACTTTTCTTACAATCTGGTATCCGATCTAAGCAGTATTGCAGTATATGCTGAAATAGTAATAATATTGTACAATGACCATAACCATCAAAACTTAGGATAACCTTATCCTAACAAGAAAGGGGTCATTATTTATTTAACCTTTATTGTACAAAATACACAGCACAGCACAATAGACAGATTTAGTCATAAAAGCATAATCTAACACTTAACTTTTGGGTTGCTAGAGAAATTTAGGTGATTGGTATTACAGGATAACTTCTTTTTAACTCACCTTAAAAGAGAAAGAGGTTCTCAATTCGTAATCAAGTCAAAAAAGGTGTTTAACCTCTCGTATACGCGAGAATGCATTGTTAAACTATTGTGTTTGATATTCCGGCATACAAGGGTTAAAATCACATCATTCATTTTTAATTTTGGTAAAAATTTAAACTGAATACCTTCATTTTAAAAATCGGCCAAATAATCAAATTACTTACAGCATGTTTTGTTTATCTCCATTTTAATTGGAAGTAACGAACACTTCGTGACAACGATACCAACCTAATTGATTTACACCGGAAAGGTTCGGATCTAGCTAATTTAATTCTGTATGTGAAGCAGACTTCTAATGGATATAGAAAGACTAGTAATTGAAACAAAAAAGTAAAAAAAAATGAGTGTAATTGAGTAAAAAATACAAAAAATCATTTTTTTATTGTGAATTTAAAATTTATATGTCATTTACTTAATTTTAAAAAAAGGAGATAACCTCCTGTTTTTAAATTTAGTTAACCATTATACATATGAAAGAACTTTAGAGATATGAATTTGGTTGTTACTTTTTGTAAAAAAAATCTTTATTAGATTTACGCTGACAACTATTCAGATCTGTCTAATTTAACTCTGTGTGTGAAAGTCAATTCTGGTCACCCATCCAATTGATGACCACATCTGGGGTTGCTTGACATGCGAAAGCACTTGCCAAGCGTACTCCCACTGAGCCAACGAGCTGCTCGTAATCGTAGTCGAATTACTAGAGGTCTATGTTCCGATCCAGCAAATTTGATTGCGTGGGTGGCAAATTTTGTAATTACCCCGCAGCGGGCTATCCAGTGTCGGATAAAAAATTGATGAGCCTTTCTTGTGTTACTCCAATTTTGATGGAATTATTTGTTTTAGACATTTGAGAACCCAATATTTTATGTAACGAGTTCAGAATTCAATTTCGTAAGCTTGAAATCAAAAATTGATTTGAAATTGCAAGTGGCAAGTTGGAAAATGGCTTTTTTCAAGTTATTCCGAGTCTTGGATGGTTATCTTTATATGTATTTGTTGTAAAATATAGTATCGTTCAGTTAGTAGCCCATAACACAAGTCTCGAACCTACTTCGGGGTAGCTCAATCTATGTAGTTTGTCCCTATATATATATTTTTTTAATGAAATTGCTTTGTTAGATGAAACTTTATGATAAGTTTAAAGGTAAGAGCTTTAAATACGAATAAGTTTTATTGACATTTATTCGGTAGATGCTCTAAATTGTTGTAAACTCACATTATGACATAGTTTTTAAATGATTTCCAAAAAGGAGGAGGTTATCAATTTGTCGCGACCTATTCCTTTAATATATATGTTCACCGATTATTCTAAGATGTTTCGACCTATTAAGATGTTTTTTTTAAAAGGTATACTTCTCAGGTGGACCACCTGATAACCACCCGCCATAGTCCCCAACAAATTTAATCAAAATCGGTTGTGAAGTTTGGGGGTGAAATTATTATTTCTTACGTTAGAATGCCTAAGATAAAAATTATCTTCTAAAACATTTGCACTATTTTACCCCAAATCTAATCAAAATCTATCAATGAAATCAAAATAGTGTAGGTAGTTACAGTTACAGACAGTCAAATCATATGAATTAATCAACGTACAATTTTCTTATACCTAACTGTCAAGTTCTAACAATATAGTTTAAGACAAATGTTATGATTTTGTCGAAATACATTAGTTATAATAACATTTCTAACTGGATCTTGCCCACGTCAGCGTCCCGCCCACTGCCATTTCACCGTATCATTGCACCACTAGTTTACGAGAATGTGCACTCTCAGCCACATATCAAACGCGAGACTATAACATTTTATTTCTACCCATTATTTGATTAACGACCAAACATAATAAATACCTATTGTAAAACAAAATATCAAAACATGGAACGGAACACGATTAGTTACATTTCAATCTCAAATTTAAATAAATCGAATTATCTTTATGTTTTCGACTGTACTTTAGAACATTAACAAAAATTCATAACTTACATACGATATGAGAAAAGAAATAAAGTTCAATATTGAATAATTTGTAGTCGTTAGAAACTTTGTAAGTTATATCAATTGTTTAGTTAGAAGTTATAAATCTGAGCTTTAGTGCTTAAGGATTAAAGTTGAAAGTTTAATACTTGATATTTGAGGTTACATGGACGATATCTGTCGTATATTTGGACGTAGAACTTTACAATGCCCCCCGCTGTCGAAGCTGAGTATATTTTATGATGCACGGGATTTACTATGATTTTTATACTCAGCTTTAGAACCGTCGTTAAAATTGATAAAAATGTTCGTCTTTATTTTAATTTAATAGTGCGTCGTAAAGTTATCATAAACGTTGGTATGCAGTAAGTAAACTACTTAAACTTATTAGTGGGGCTGTCAATCAGAGGGACATATTAGCTGTAAAAGCATTAAGCTGAGGAATTTTTATACAATGTTTCTAAATTAACTTAGTCTCGAACTTACTTTTGAGGCTAACTTAATTTGCTTTCCCTAGGTATACAAGGTAGAAGGAACATACCCGTAATAAAGGGAACCCAACACTTTATCGCCCGACACTTTAACTTCAACGATTTTCATTCCCGTAACGTAACATCAAAGTTTTGTTACCCATAATTTTGTTTCCGCGTAAGTTTCAGTTTGCAAAATAGTTGAAACATTTGAAACGAGTGCTAGGAAACTTCTATCCATTTTCCTAGGTTAGGGCAAACCTCTAAGTTAGATTATGTTAGAACTGCGACTAAAAACTTCTATTTTCCTAGGTTAGGGCAAACCTATAGGTTAGGTTATATTAGAACTGCGACCAACACATTAGGACATATGTTAGTTATTATGTGTACCGTTACATATTGAAACATGTTTTTATGAACAGTTTTATCGAAAACTTAATACTTTATACGAAATGTTAGTTCGATATACCGTTTTTCTATAAAAGGAAACCATTAAAAATATTTTTTTTTTCAAATTATGTCGTTATGATATGAAACTGCGATGATAAACTATTCGTTTTATTAAGAAAAAAATGTATAAAAGTCGTTGAATAGTTTTCTGGACAATGAAATCCGATGTCAAAAAATCTGTATTCTAATAGACACCCCGTAATAAATCATACCACAAACTATACTTATAAAAGTTATTTACCATTATATAAAAGTTTACCAATTTTGATAAAAGTTAACAAACTTTTGCTAAAGCTCCTTTAGTTAAAATGTATTTTGTCTCGTTCTTACTATGTCAAATATGAAAGAGACAAAAGATGTTATAACTAAAACAGGTTTCTTGCTGCTGTTGCAGATGTTTTAACAACAAGCCCAAAAAATAATATGTTACGATTTTTCGGCAAATTAAATATACATAACCATGTTAAATTACAGCTTTCTACTATAATAGTTTCTGAGTAAAACCGCGGCCAGACAGACATGATGAAACTATAAAGGTTCCTTGTTAACTAAGGAACCCTAAAAATGTTAAAAGTATTATCAAAAGTTAACTTCAAAATTACCCTGTTAATTAGACTCATTGAGGAGGGTCATATTACAAGGTACTTACCTAATTGGCGCTGATGAAATTCCTTACTAATTAGCGATGAAAAGGTTTCCCTATAAGGAAACGCATTGTTCGGTGCTGGAGAAAACATCTTTGAAAATATCAATTTACAAGTTTGTGGCAGAGAAGCACTCGAACGGATGGACCGATTTTGATTATTTTACGTTTTAAAACTTTCAGCCTCTAAACCAGTTCGTGACGAAAACATCTTCCCCTTTACTACATCCGCCAAGTCCGTACCACCCAAAAAGGAACTTTCTTTCAAAAAATTATAAAATCATAACGCCATATTACAGAAAAAAATTGGAACTAAATTTAACATGGCATCGTCCGTAATGCAGACTAAAAAAAATTGGGTGACGTCACTGTAACTGCCTCCTTGGTGTAGTGGTTAGAGCGTTCGGCTCATACTCGGAGGTCGCGGGATCGATTCCCGGCGGGAGCAACGATTTTGTGTTGTTGTCCTAGTTTGGTTAGGACATTGTAGGCTGATCACCTGATTGTCCGATAAGTACAATGATCCGTGCTTCGGAGGGCACGCTAAGCCGACGCTGCCAGTCACTGTCTTTAACATTGGTCGTTACCTAAAACCATGTCTGAGGCCTTTAAGGCGGTTTAAAAACTCTGACACTAGTGTTAGTCACTAACACACACGAGAAGAAGGTGACGTCATATTTAAGGTCCGTAATGTGCCGTGTGGTATCCGGCAGCGTAGAATAGGACCACTCCAAGTCTTCCCGTGAACGTCGTTAAAGGCGACTTAGGAAACAAAGCTTTAAACGTCAATGAGACCTCTCTAACCCGTCTGGTCAGCGAGGAGAGTGTAGGCCAAGTCCTCTGTATGTTTTGGCCAAGTATGGCTCTGGTTATACAGAGAGGGTCATGCTCCTGCAGTGGAGACAAAAAGACCTAAAGATGAACTGAATTGTTTGTTTGTTTGTTTGTAATAACTTTATTGTACCAAAACAAATACATATACAAAAACAGCTTACGAAAGAGCAAATATACAAAGGCGGACTTATCCCATGTAGGGATCTCTTCCAGTCAACCTGCGATAGATTGAGAGGATATTTACTCAATTAAAAGGTAGAAGCAAGTACGTACAAATTTAACTATAAGATCATGATTACATTGCTACATATACATTATAAACATACATAAATTAATATATCAATACATACACATATACTGACTATATATATACATACATATACTATACATACATATTGAAAACGAAAACATATCACAGATAAGTACCTAATTCAGTCTAAGTGTGATGTAACCAAAGAGGACTTTGATAACCTAATTTTAAAAGAGTCCAGTGAAGGTGCCATCTTTACTTCAGCAGGAAGCGAGTTCCAGAGCTTTGCCGCCAATACTGTAAAAGATTTGGAATACGACTGAGACAAACACCGTGGATTTTCCAGAACGAGGCTACCGGCTGAGCGCAAACGACTATCCAAATCTCGAAAATTGAATTTGCTGTGCAAGTAATTTGGGGAAAAAGGATTGAAAAGGGCGTTGAAGAGAAGGGAAAGAATATGAATATTGCGACGTATCCTAACAGGAAGCCAATTTAGTTTTTTCCGAAACTCGGTAATGTGGTCGAATTTTCGTATGTTGAAGACATACCTAATACAAATGTTTTGAAGGCGCTCTAATTTGTCAAGTAGTTGCTCTGTAGGATCCAAATATGCCACGTCAGCATAATCGAGAATAGGCATCATCAAAGAACGTGACAGTAGTACTTTCGTGCTTATTGGGAGAAAATTTTGCAATCGCCTCAGAGAATGCAAACCCACAAACATTTTGCGACTTACCTCATTAATTTGGGTAGACCAAGACAATGTTTCATCAAGAATTATTCCCAAGTTTTTAACTGTAGGAGTGAAAGGAATAATAGTACCATTCAGCATAACATTGGGAACAATGGCAGAATGAAACTTTGCTATGAAATGTGGACTACCAATCACAATAGCTTGAGATTTCTCTGCATTGACCATAAGCCCGAAGTTATGGGACCAAGTCGCAATAGCGGCAAGGTCGGAATTGATGGTGCTCACAGCGTGACTGAAATTATCGAAAGGGGCGGCCGTATAAATCTGCAGGTCATCTGCATACAAGTGAAAACAAGATTTAAGAGAAGTCGTGATACCGTCAATAAAAATCGAAAATAAAATTGGGGAAAGTACTCCACCTTGAGGAACACCGGCAGCTAGGTCATACCAATCAGATTGACTCTGATCAATTTTCACCAACTGTCGACGCCCAAAGAGGTAAGAGTGAAACCAAGTTAGAGAAGATGCAGAAAAATTAAGGGAATTTAGGACACCGAGTAGTATGTCATAATCTACTGCATTAAATGCATTAGAGTAATCTAATAAAACCAGAATAGTAAGTTCTTTATTATCTATGTTCAATCTGATGTCGTCCGTGATCTTGACAAAGGCGGTCGAGGTGCTGTGTCCAGCTCGAATCCCAGACTGATGTTCATTTAGTAATTTGTTCAACGAAAGATATTTTGTTAACTGTTGCTGGATATAGTGCTCTAGGATTTTAGAAAGGACAGGGAGTATGGAAATAGGACGAAACTCAGAGGGTAAGGAAGGGTTAGGCTTTTTAGGGAGTGGAATCACATGCGCACATTTCCAAGCAGAAGGAAATACCCCAGTGGACAACGAACAGTTAAAAATATCAACTAACATAGGGGATATCACAGGTAAAATAGGCTTCAGCATATCAAGGGAAATGCCATCATTACCAATAGCATTAGATTTCAACTTAACAAAAATATCCTGAACATCCTTAACTGACATTGGTGGTAAATCAAATGCTGGGCAATCAGGCTTAGTTTTATCAGCAAGCTCCGCAAGCGTAGCATTCTTGACACTTGAAGGGAGGGTGGAGTCCGTAGAGCAGAAATGTTTATTGAGAGTGTTCGCATCAATACTGGAAATAGAATCAGATGACTGCTTACCAACACCTAATCCCTTTAAGAATGTCCACATCTTACTAGGAGGGCAGTTCACAACATTTTCGTGAATATATTTACGCCTAGCTACCCTACAACGCTTATTACAAAGATTTCGTAAACATGTAAACCTTTCCCGATTTTGATCGCAAGGGTTTCGGCGAAGTTTTATTTTGGCATTGTCCCTTTTTGCCATAAGTTTTTTAATATCCGGCGTCAGCCAGGGCGCTGGAAAATGCTTGACCCTAATCTGCTCGACCGGGGCATGCTTATCATAAAGGGCCAGCAAACGGGAGTTAAACGCTTCAACCTTGGAGTCAACGTCATTTGCCTTTCGAACTGTGTCCCAGTCCAGATCTCGAATATCAGCATCAAACGATTTCCAGTCAATAGCCCTGTAATTCCGCCTCAAAACAAATTTATGTCTTGGCTTTTTAGTACGCAGCTTGAATGAACTAAAAACGAGATCATGGGCCGAGAATGCCGGAGCATGAAGTTGACCATGCCTAGAAACAAGCTCTGGGGAAGAAGTGATTATAAGATCAAGAAGGGATGGAGGACCATTATGAGGAAAGTGAGTAGGATTAAGTGGAAGAACGTGAAGATCGAGAGAATGGAGGAGAGAAAGAAGTGAATTGGCTCGGGAATCGTTTTTAATAAGACATGTGTTGAAGTCTCCCAAGAGTATAAGATGGTCGAATTGGGGACGAAAATTAGACAAGAGGGTTTCGATCGAACTGAAATAATTAATATGTAAAGAAGGGCTGTAATAAACGCCAAGAAGAATCTTGGAGCCGTGAAGATTAACGTTGAGAAAGAGATGTTCAGGCGTTTGAGCAATAGTGTCAGACTGTGAAAGGACTTGCGTAGGAATGTCACTGCGCAAATAAATGGCAACCCCACCCCAACCAACCACTCTAGTGCTGCCGTCATCACGCATCACAGTATATGCACGGTCATTTCGAAAAAGACGATACCCTGGTAACGGATATAGTGCAGAAGGAAGAGAAGGCTTTAGAACACTTTCAGAAATTAGTATGGCATGAATATGGCTATAAGAGAAAGTAGCTAAAAGGTCCGTATAATGAGCGGGTACGCTTTGTGCATTGATGTGCACCACATTAAAGTTTGATTTCAAATTACCAAAACTCACATTTAAATGATCATGTAATGAGATATCATTAGAATCATCACTCCTAGCACTAAGTAAGCTTTCAAACGAGGAAGAAAGCGAAAAATATTCCAAATCAGAGTCCTCACTAAGCACATCAGACATAGTATCGGTAGCAAAATAAAATGAAGTACTTATAAACAATATGAAATACACTAACTACTAAAATATAATAAATACTTACTAAATGAATATAAAATATTAAATATGTAAATACTAAATAGGTACTATAAAATACACTTACTTTTAAATAAATACTAAACCAAAAATTAATAAAATAACTAGTTGGCAATACCAGCTTATAAAGTAGGTAGGTTAGGTACCCACTTCCAGCTCTCAATCACTCGCCTCGCCAGTCACTGGTCGTTAGCAAATTAATGGCCGCAAATTACATAGTTTTAAAATTTAGAACAAACGGGTAGAAGAAACAAGTAATAGTGAGTAGATTACATAATCAAATTGTACATTTGGGTATACATATGTGATTTTTAAATATTTGAAAAATATAATAGGAAAAGATTTGTATAAACAATATCGAAGCGCCTGCACACCACGAACTTCTGCTACGCACCCACTGTGTAATGTGTGTAGAATTAAGTGTACATAATCTAGATTGATATGAGCAACAAGGTGACACAATCACACAATAGGTATTATATAAACACCAGAATACTGCTAAAGTCGTCGTATGCAAGCGCCCCAAGCCTTATTCAATAATAAACTTTGGTGAAACAATAAAAAAAAAAAAACTTAGACATCTGCCCATGCTAAACCTGGAAATTTTTATCAGAAACGAAAACGTGTAGTGTATTGAAGTCATTAGTTTTGAAAAGTTGCGATGTAACAAAACGCACTGTCAAGAACGACTAGAAAAGCTGTCAATGTCAGCTACGTACTTGTCACAAATGTCAAAAATTCAAAACATTACAGAAGTAAAATATCATAAAACTACACGAAACTGTCAGAGTAATAAAATTATTCTACCTTTGTTTCTAATGGAAAAAAAAGTGAGTTTACAATTTATCTACCCATTAAAGCACACATAAAAACCTTACATAATAGTTGTACTCGTTAAATTACATCACAATTATAAATATGTACCTACAAAGATGTGGTCAAGAGCAACAGGATCTAAAACAACAAGACGAAGACCTCGCGTTGTAGCTTTATTTCTGCCTTTGTGTCCTAGTGGCTCGCAACTGCCGGCCGCCGTGCTCGGTGGAACTAGAAGAGCCGGGTTTAACCACAGGAACCTCCGATGCGACACCTTTGGCCGCTTCGTCAGGCAGCTCAGCCAAAATAGCACGCAGATCGACCATGGTTGAGATTTTCCGCTTCACGCCGTTAGCTCCCACAACCACAATCTTGCCATCAGCAGTCCAACAACCCTTGACTCCCAGGGCTTTACGCGCTTCCAAAAAGTCTGCATGTCGTGAAGTGGTCAGGAATTCAGAGATTGTATGACCAGATCCTTTCAACAATCTCTTTGCAGCCCATGCCTTATTACGAGAAGTGCTATCCCTGAAACGCACTAGAATGGGCCGGGATTTATCAGCTCTGCTCACTTTTCCCAGTCGCATACAGCTGAGAGATTGGGTGATTGTATCCGGCAACTCAAGGCTGCTTTGACACAGTTGGATGACCTTAGAGGTCAGATCCTCTTGCTTTTCCTCGACCATACCATGCAGCAGTAAGATATTTGATCTGGAGCGCATCTCCATTGAGTCCAGAGTCTGCACAACTAACTCTAGCTGCAGTTTGAGTGCGGATGTAGCTTTCCATATGAAAGTTTTGAATGTCTGGAACTCACTTGATAGTGTTCCAACATCCTGTGGGCTGCGACCAGCTAGATTTTCTTCGAATGAAGACATCTTCGTTTCAAACATCTCCGTGATGCTGTCCATATGTTTCCTCAGCTGTGCAAGTTGGTCCATAGTGATTCACAGTGATGATAATGAGTGATGCGCGGGTAAAATGTAGTGCCAAAACAGTGAAAGGAATGGTGAAATTATTAGCTGGCGAGCAGTATTAAGGTATTTACCACATATGTATAAACTTATTTATAATAAATACTACATAAAATTAATTTTAAAATTAAAATTGCAATTGCGAGATAATAAAAACGTCTATCCGTTTTCACTCCTACCCTCCGAAAAACCGAAAAATTGTTGACATATACACAAAAAACAAAATTTACAATAGGACAATACACCATTATAAATATAAATAACAATAAAAGCAAGCAAAGCAAATTAAATATGAAACATTGACATTAATTGAACAAATAAAACGATTGTAACATGATCATTTGTCAGCAATTTCGGCCGTGGGCGTTAATTATCAGGGAGTTATCATTAATCGTGTCGAACAAACCGACAAACTTATTTTTAATATATTGAGCACTTACCGGCTATCTGGCACATAAATTACTGCGTCACCTTAAGTTGGGCCATTAATCTGGCGTTTATTGGAGCGGCCGTGAGATACGATATTCGTAAGAGCCGCCGGCCACCTCGACTAGTCCTAGGCTAGTAGCTACAGAAAATTAGGTTTTGAGACGTTTTTAGTCCCGTGAACTTAAAGTTGGCGACTGCGGAACCCTATACTGCGCGTGCACTTGGCCGGTTATTTTCTTGTTTCCCTTCACTTAGTAATTATATCTCCATCATGAAGTGTCTATCTCCCTCATCCTTAGTATGATGCTGTTGTAACATTTTAAGGAATCGAAAGAAATAGAAAATAGGATGAAGGAGATAGATACTTACATGAAGGCAAAGATAATATAATTACTAAGAGAAATGAATGATTTTTGACTTTTAATGATTTCCAAAATGACCGATCAAGCGCGGCCGGCATCCAGCGCTTCCTAGCGACCCTGGTCAGGTCATCTGACCTCCTTGTAGGTGGATGTCCTACGCTTGCCAGTACGCGGTCGACATTCAAAAACCTTTTTCCCATATCGGCCATCGGTTCTTCGCGTTATGTCCCCGTATAAATATTTGTAACTCCAGAAAAAAAGAACAAAAATTTTTTTTTTAGATTAAAGATTCTTAATTTATCACTTAACTTTACCATACACACATTCATACTATACTAGATCGTCTATCAGAATAAAAGAACTTCGCTCATTTTGCCCGCTCTTTCAAATAATATTGGCCCCAAATATCTTTTCTTACGAAACAAGCACCAAACTAACACTAATGCCTTGATTAATTTAACGTTACCGTGACGTTTCTATTACTCTAGCTAACTTTAATTGATGAGTTGACATACATTCACTCTTGCGCTTAGTACTGATTAAAGAGAAACTTTTTAGGAGCTTCAAAAGCATTTATTACGAGAAATAGTTTCAAAAACTCAAAGAGGAACTACAACCACAAATAACAATAAGCGGCCAAGTGCGAGTCGGACTCGCCCATGAAGGGTTCCGTAGTAGCAAATAACATAATATAAAAGTCTTGTAGTAGGTTTTTTTTAAAAAATTTTTTATTTGTGTTGATTGAATGAAAGGTAAATTGCCGTTTATGATGATGAAGTATTAAAAAAAAACCACTTACTAGATCTCGTTCGAACCAATTTTCGCTGGTAGTTTTCATGGTAATGAACATCATATATATTTTTCTTAGTTTTATCATTCTCTTGATTTAGAAGTTACGGGGGGGGGGACACACTTTTTTCCACTTTGAAAGTGTCTCTCGCGCATAGTAGTCGGTTTAGAAAAAAATGCTATTAGAAACCTCAATATCATTTTTGAAGACCTATCCATAGATACCCCACACGTATGGGTTTGATGAAAAATAAATTTTTGAGTTTTAGTTCTAAGTATGGGGAACCCCCAAAATTTACTGTTTTTTTTCTATTTTTGTGTCAAAACCTTAATGCGGTTCACACAATACATCTACTTACCAAGTTTCAACAGTATAGGTCTTATAGTTTCGGAAAAAAGTGGCTGTGACATACGAACGGACAGACAGACAGACAGACATGACGAATCTATAAGGGTTCCGTTTTTGCCATTTGGCTACGGAACCCTAAAAAGCGATATCACAGTTTACAAGAAGCATATGAGATGGCGCCAGCAGTATTCTACATCTCGATCTCAGAGTTCGCCCGATACGCTGCATAAATACAATTTCCGATAAATCACACACAGGACGACTCCAGATCTTTCCGTGGATATCGTAGAGCAAAAATAGCCTAAACAAAGCATATAAACATTAATAGGACCTCCAACGCGTTTGGCCAGCTTGGAAAGTGTAGACCAAACGCTTTTTATAAAAAGTGGGAATAATTATTTTTTGTCAATGAATAGGTATTTTAAAAATATTGTAAGTTTGTGAATCCCGTATTTCAAATTAGGAATCCGTTTCTGAAGTATTTGATTTTGCTTTTGTTAGACTTGGGGACACTAGGCTCTAACAAATATCTGCACACGTGAAAAAATTTACAGCATTAGTATAATATCCTGTATATTTGCAATTGAAATCATTAGCAATAATTTAACTAATTAACTTACTCACATAAAGGATATTTTGTACGGTAACAACACTACAATTAATGCAGTAATTAAAAAGAATCAAAAAGCAAGAAAAATAACCAAAGCATCAAAACACTTCGAGTCGTGCGCGCTCACCTACAAGCCGCAAGGTCAGCGACCCGCTGCAATACAGCTGAACGGCGGGCGCGGCCGGCATACAAAAGTAGACTTTAAGTTACGTGAATAAAGTTGAAAGTCGAGTGGGGACTGGTCGTGTCACACGAACGCTTGAGGATAGTACGTACGTTAAAGTAGGAACGAAATTGATACTATTACAATTAATTTCTTTTTTATGAATTTAATGACGATTAGTTTTTTATTTATTATTGCAGTAATGATATCTATCAAAGAGTCTAACGCATGTTTAGCGATTTTCTGTAATGTGAAAATGACAACTTATGATTGAAGTTTTATTAGTCTTTAATTACTTTGTATCATGGGTATAGTAGATACCTAATATATTGCCAACGAATTCAATTACACCCTGTATATAACGAAGTTAAAAGAACGGCTATGTAAGCTAATTAGGGTAAACAAATCAAACTGTTAAAGTCAACCAACTAATAAAAATTTCTCGGGAAATGAAAATTTCACGTAACTCCAGATTCAAAATTATAAACTTCAATGATGACCTTAAAATGCGCATGTCCTGACATCTACGTGGCCATTTTTTGACTTCTGATTAAGCAAAGACTATTTAAAAGTTTCCTATAAACGATAAAAACATTTTTTTTCCGAATTGACGGAGGAAAAACAAATGATTAAAAAACATCAAAGAAAGTATAAATAAACAGGTATTTTTATAAATGTTTCACCTTATTTTAATGTTAATACTGCTTGGGAATTGCCTTTTGGGTGTAAATAGGATTAAATGAAAAATTTGCCCAATCAAAAACAATATTTGAAATAGAGGTTGAATTAATCCTTTTTGCTACCAAGAGCTACGTTGTTTTTTTTTAAATATTTATAAATCCAAGATTGCCGCCCAATATTAACTGATTCCAATTTGGTCGAAAATCGACACCTATGTACTTTAAGCCAATAATTTTTTTTTTTTTTAAATCTATAGAAATAATAAGATCGCGACTGGATTTTAGAATATTAAACTAATTATGTTAGTTACGTCTCACTGGGACTTGGTAGGGGTCTGAAATTTTGCATGTAAAGCATCCGTGGAACTCGAAACTGAAATCAGATTTTTAATCCAAGATGGCCTCCCACACATTTTTTTCATGTACCTTAACTGACTGCAGTTTCTTTTTACCCATTTTCTCAACTGGACATGTTATTTTAGTTAATCTAAACAGCTACACGAAAAACTGCTTGCAGCTTTTTTTTAAAGCTACAGAAAAGGATAGCAGCATAGTAAAGTTTTTTTCCAACCTTTCCTCTTAACTTAGCTGATAATTGCTGAGTAAATTAAATGAATAACAATCAAATGTAGGTACATTATACTACTAGCACGTAACATCTTAAATAAATACACACAAACAAGAATAGATGGGAAAATCTTGTCAATCGCTTTTCTTGAAAAAAAAAACATAATATTTTTCTTTTAACTTTACGATAAAGTATTTCTTTTATTTGTAAATCAAAGAAACATTGACTTTATAATTACTTGGTTTAACTTGAAGTCACGGATTTTGCATGAAAGCCAAAACTTGAGGCCCGTTTAAACAGATACAGATACAGAGCCCAGGGCCGTTAGGCCCAAAGACCACGCTTAGCGTGGTGGCGGGCCTTAAGATGGAAAAGGAATCAAAATAGTGATGGGTTGCTAGCCGCATCGCCTATTACCATGATTCAAATCTCACCCATTCCCTCAATCGGCTCTTACGATCTGCGCGGGATGAGAAGCAGCTGGTACATTCTACGTTTTTTCTTTTCTCCCAGACCAGCATGGAAGAAACCTGTTGAAATGAGGCCCGTTTAATAAATATATTTTAATTTAACGCAATAAATTATTTGTATTGTTGACTTTTTTTAGACAACCCCGTCCCCTTCTCCCAATCCCTCAATTTTATTGAAAGCAATAGGCAAGAAACTTGCACTGTGTAAATAAGCCTTAAAACACTTAACCATTTCTCGCTCAAAAGATGTGTCAAAAATATGTTTCAACGAATCGCTTCCGCTCTTTACTTAGACGCTGAACTAAACAAACTTTAAACGCCCGTTTGTTTACTTTAACACGTTTTTATAGTTCGCCAATGCGACGCTAATTACGCCCATATGGCAACATTACGAAAATATTCAACATTACTCTGTTTTATATCAGAGACACATTAAAGAGAATTCAGGTGTTATAAAATGTAATAAAAGTGGGCAATCCGTTTCTGTATTATACTGTAGGCGGGTTGCTGTACCAATAAGAACAAACCTTCTCGACAAAATAAATAACTTTTATATTAGAACTTTCTTTTTCTAGACGAGTTCACACTTAACCAATGTTGATGCAAATGCTCTAGTCACAATATAAAATACCTAAATCGCTATATGTATGCCTATAAAATTCAAAGAATTTCCTCGATTTCTCCAAGATTCCGTCATCAGATCCTAATTTGATGACTAGGGGACCACATTGAAAGTATACCCTTACATTTTTTTTAAAATCGGTCCACGCGTCTTTTAGTAATTAATCTGTGAACATAAGTAAAAAAAATTTAGATCGCGACGAATTGATAACCTCCTCCTTTTTAGGGTTCCGTAGTAAACAACGAACCCTTATGGTTTCGCCATGTCTGTCTGTCTGTCTGTCTGTCTGTCTGTCCGTCCACGGTCCTACAGAGAAACTATAAGTACTAGAAAGCTGTACTTTGGCATGGATATATATTAATTATGGCGAAAAAGTCGTAAAATAAAATATGGAAATAAACATTTTTTCAGGATATCTGCCATACAAGTAAAGACGTAGTCAATATTTTTTTTCTCGACAAACACATTGAGTGGGGTATCGTTGAATTGTGAACACCATTTTTCGATTTAGGGATCCGTCTCTGAAATATTTGAGTTTAAAGTTCAAATTTTTGTTCAAGTCAAGTGTCCCCCTCCCTCTATCTGCTAAACGGTTATATATGGCCACGTGAAAAAAAACACAATTATAGTATATATAATGTAGTTTGAAAGAAAACTATCAGAGCCAAATAGGGTATACAAATTAAAAAGTTATAGGCGATCAACTTATAAAATGTACTTGAAAAAATACATTTTCATACAAATTCAATAGATATTAGTTTTTAGACGTTTTTAGTGGCAAGAACTCAAAGTTGGCATTCGCAACTACGGAACCCTACACTGCGCGTGGCCCAACACACTTGGCCAATTATTTGAAGTTAGTTAATGAAACAGTGATAGATATACGAGTTAAACCTGCCCCCGTAGCATGATAGCGTATTAACTCATATAAAGTTACAAGGATATATGCATGCTATGTATGGATACATTTTGATATAACAATATATTTTCTCTAATTGCCGTTCTTACCCCCAAAAGATTGTATTTTTAGCATCACCTGTTGGTCGAAAATGCCTCAGGCCTTAAATTCGCCATTTATGACGTTTCAGCGTTAAGCGGACTTGGGCTCGTATCTCACTCATAACGTTTTAAGTCACATGTTTTATTAAGATAATAATCCGATCATTGTAATGTTGTTAAAATTAATAGTTTATGATGTGAGTTGAAAATTACTTTTTACGTAACTTTTCATTAAGAATTATTTCATTATTGAAATAGAAAAAAATAAGCGGCCAAGTGCGAGTCGGACTCGCCCATGAAGGGTTCCGTAGTAGCAAATAACATAATATAAAAGTCTGGTAGTATGTTTTTTTTAATTTTTATTTTCGAGCTTATTGAATGAAAGGTAAATTGCCGTTTATGATTTATGACGTATTAAAAAAAACCTACTTACTAGATCTCATTCAAACCAATTTTCGTTGGTAGTTTTCATGGTAATGAACATCATAATTTTTTCCACTTTGGAAGTGTCTCTCGCGCAAAGTATTTGGTTTAGAAAAAAATGATATAAGAAACCTCAATATCATTTTTGAAGACCTATCCATAGATATGCACCCCTGCTATGCCTTTCAACTGGAATACTGCAGAACTGGAACCAGATATTCTACAATCTGAGATAAACGCGGCCATACATAAGTTGAATTGTGACAAGGCACCAGGCCACGACCTTATTCACACCTCTGCTGTAATCAGCAGAGGCACTCAAGGCTCTAGGAGAGCAGGGAACCGCTAAGCTTTTGGGGCTCTGTAATACTATATGGCGAACCGCAACATGGCCGAAAGACTGGACTCACTCCACAATCTTGCCAATTCACAAAAAGGGATCAACAAAAAAATGCGCGAATTACAGAACTATCGCCCTCATATCGCATGCAAGTAAAATCTTGCTACATATTATAAACAACAGGCTGCGATACTACCTTAACTGGCAAATCCCTCAAGTTCAGGCAGGATTTGTGAAAGGCAAAGGGACAAGAGAGCAGATTCTGAATATAAAGCTAATCGTGGAAAAATGTTACGAGTTTAACATCCCAGCAGTGATTTGTTTCGTTGATTATCGAACTGCATTCGACTGTGTGGACTGGGCCCATATGTGGCAAGTTTTAACTGAAATGGGTGTGCCCTCTCATCTGATTGCACTTATCGAAAACTTATATGTTGCGAGACATGCAGACGTCAAGATAGGCTCAACGAAATCAACTGAATTTCAGCTCAAGAAAGGAGTAAGGCAGGGATGCATCATCTCACCAATTCTGTTTAATATATATGGCGAGTATATCATGCGCAAAACATTGGAGGGATGGGATGGTGGTATCACTGTAGGAGGCCTGAAAATTTCAAATCTTCGTTACGCCGATGACACGGCTTTATTGACCACCAGCGAAGCAGAGATGGTAGACCTAATGAGTCGTTTGAAACGCGTCAGTCGAGAGATGGGACTTATGATCAACCAGGCCAAAACTAAAATGATGATAGTCGACCGAGCCAACATTCTTACACATGCTCACCTACTCGGGCGATATGACATCGTGCAGCAATTTGTGTACTTAGGCTCGAAAATAAGTAACAAAGGCGGTTCTGAGGAGGAAATTAAGCGACGCATCGGTATGGCAAAATCGGCGATGACCCAACTAGAAAAAGTATGGAAAGACCGTAACATACTAAAAAAGACGAAAATATACATTGTCAGAACATTAGTTTTTCCCATTTTCTTGTATGGCGTGGAAACCTGGACCATGAAGGCAGCAGACCGGCGTCGAATTGAGGCTTTTGAAATGTGGTGCTGGAGACGCATGTTGCGAATACCCTGGACGGCGCGCAGGACAAACGTTTCCATCCTCAAGGAACTTAAAATTGGTCAGAGACTTCTCAGTACTTGTCTCCAGAGAGTACTTCAATATTTTGGTCATATAGCCAGAAAACCATCCGATAACCTGGAGAAACTAATAGTAACCGGTGGAATGGAAGGAAAAAGATCAAGGGGTCGTAGCCCGATACGATGGTGTGACCAAATAAAAGAACATCTAAACACCAAGATCTCCAATGCACTAGCGCAGGCAAAAGATCGTAACAAGTGGAGGGAGATCGTTAAAAAGTTAGGTCGGGCACATCACGACGCTCAGCAGTGAGCAGACGACTGAAGGAGGATCCATAGATACCCCACACGTATGGGTTTGATGAAAAATACATTTTTGAGTTTCAGTTCTAAGTATGGGACACCCCCAAAATTTATTGTTTTTTTTTCTATTTTTGTGTCAAAACCTTAATGCGGTTCACATAATTTATCTAATTACCAAGTTTCAACAGTATAGGTCTTATAGTTTTGGAAAAAAGTGGCTGTGACATACGGACGGACAGACAGACAGACAGACATGACGAATCTATAAGGGTTCCGTTTTTGCCATTTGGCTACGGAACCCTAAAAAAGACAAAGCTACAAGAAATGAGGAAGGAAAATGTGTAAACAGAATACGGAACTGCAAACAAACACAGTCTTAGAAGCGGCAGGGCGTTACGTTCACACCCAGGCCTAATGAGGTGTCAATTACTGGCCGATAGCCGCTCAGCTGATCTGTAACATAGAGTATGTGTGTACAGAGATAGTGGCTCTGAGTTGTAGACCTCGCGAGTCCCTTCCATCCGTAGAAGATTATCGGTTGCGTATACTTAATAAGGGTAACAAAAAAGGTCTATCATATTTTTGAAAACTTTTTGAAATGGCTAAAACTTGTTTTTTTTTTAAGTTTTCAAATCCATGTTTCGCCATTTTGAAAAATTTCGAACCTTCTCAGAACTCAAGAATCGGTTAAAATATGCGTTCTGTAGGCGAGAACGACCGGACAAAAGCATTTTTGACCAATTTTGAAACTGATACGGTTTGCTCGCTTCGCTCGCTCGGTCAATAAATAAATTTGCGACTATTCTAACAGCACTGTGTTGGCCGCTCAGCTGATCTGCATCATGGAGTATGAATATGCGAAGATAACATAATTTTATCGCGACAATTCTAACAACCCTGTGTGTACTATACAAAAATGTTTGTAATGATAATGTGTAACTGAAAATACAGAAACCTAAACATACACAGTCTTAGAAGCGGCGGAGCGTTACGTTCACACCCAAGCCTAATGAGGTGTCAAGTTACTGGACGATAGCCGTTCAGCTGATCCACAATGTAGAGTACACGTGTACAGATATTTCATAAATAAGTCGCGACCGATCTAACAGCACTGTATTTAATGTTGTGTGGGCAATGAGTATGTGTAAAAAGAAAAACAGAAATGTAAACAAACACAGTCTTAGAAGCAGCAGGGCGTTAAGTTCACACTCACGCCTAATCAGGTGTCAATTACTGGATGATAGCTGCTCAGCTGATCCACAACTTAGAGTATGTGTGTACAGAGAGGACATAAATAAGTCACGATCGTTCTAACAACCCTGTATATACTATGTACGCCTGTGTGTAATAAAAACTTGTTAACAGAAAACACGGAAATGTAAACAAACATGGTCTTAGAAGTGGCAGAGCGTTACGTTCACACCCTGACCTAATGAGGTGTCAATTACTGAACGATAGCCGCTCAGCTGATCCGTAACGTAGAGCATGTGTAAACAGAGATAACATAAATACGTCGTAACTGATCTAACAGCACTGTGTGTAATGAAATTGTGTAAATGAAAATACCGAAATGTAAACAAACACAGTCTTAGAAGTGGCAAACGTTACGTTCACACCCACGCCTAATGAGGTGTCAAGTTACTGGATGATAGCCGCTCAGCTGATCCGCAACGTAGAGAATGAATGTGCAGAGATTACATAAATATCTATCTATCTAACAACACTGTGTAATGTAGTGCGTGTAATGAAAATGTGTAAAAAGAAAATACGGAAATGTAAACAAATACAGTCTTAGAAGCGGCAGGGCGTTACGTTCACACCCAGGCCTAATGATGTGTCAATTACTGGACCATAGCCGCTCAGCTGATCCGCAACATAGAGTATGTGTGTACAGAGATAACATAAGTTGCGACCGATCTAACAGCACTGTGTGTAATGAAAAGTGCGAGATGGTGGACGAGAAGGTGGAAAATAGAATCAAAAAGTGACCGACTGTTAGTCGCATCAAGTATTAATTTATGTTTTTTTCTTTTCTACCAAACTAGACGATTATACATATAGAAGATTGATAAAGAACTGGTAAAGCCGGATTCATACCAGATGACTGCATAATCGATAAAATAGTAAGCAGTGTCAATAACTCAGGAAAATGATCAACCAAATCAAATATACAATAGTCTCAGATCTCGGTCTCAAGACGCTATTCATAATATATGTCTATGGTTACCTGAGGATGTCAAAGACCAAGCCAACCGAAAAGAAATAGTCAGATTTATTTTAACAGCTGCCTAACTAACGTCAACCTTCTGTGAGAAGAAGGGCGGATCTAAACCCTATTACTCTGCAGCAATCGATAGAACAGTGAGCAGTGAGCACTCTCTATAACGCAGGGGAATGGTTAAAACGCGTCTCGAGCCTGAGTCCGGAGACTGCTCCTCTAGTCCTCTCCCGCTAACGAGCGCCGGTGTTGTTGCAATGGTATACAAGTGGCTTGTGCTCGCGCACATAAAGTTTTTTTAATAACTCCGACGATAAAAATTAGAAAAAGAAACACTTGTAAAACAGCCACAGAAAAGTCTAGCTGGAGCCCGGGGCTTCACGTGACATCCAAAAAGGATGATAACTTTTTTAAACAAAATTTCAATGACAGCCAAAATTGCTTCAAGTTTAATCTATTGTTGAAATTCGCATTCACATTTATACAATCGTTTTGAAGATTAGCGTATTTTTTGGAGCATGTATCTTTGAGAAGAAGGCCGGATCTACAACAGATTACTCTGCAGCAATCGATAGAACAGTGAGCAGTGAGCACTCTCAATAACGCAGGGGAATGGTTAAAACGCGTCTCGAGCCTGAGTCCGGAGACTGCTCCTCTAGTCCTCTCCCGCTAACGAGCGCCGGTGTTGTTGCAAGGGTGCTCTTATCATACAAGTGGCTTGTGCTCGCGCACATAAAGTTTTTTTAAAAACTCCGACGAAAAAAATAAGAAAAAGAAACACTTGTAAAACAGCCACAGAAAAGTCTAGCTGAAGCCCGGGGCTTCAAGTTAAATTCAGAAATAATGACAACTTTTTAACAAAATTTCAATGACAGCCAAAATTGCTCCAAGTTTAATCTATTGTTGAAATTCGCATTTACATTTATACAATAGTTTTGAATATTAGCGTATATTTTGGAGCATGTATCTTTGAGAAGAAGGCCGGATCTACAACAGATTACTTTGCAGGAATCGATATAACAGTGAGCAGTGAGCACTCTCAATAACGCAGGGGAATGGTTAAAAAGCGTCTCGAGCCTGAGTCCGGAGACTGCTCTTCTAGTCCTCTCCCGCTAACGAGCGCCGGTGTTGTTGCAAGGGTGCTCTTATCATACAATTGGCTTGTGCTCGCGCACATAAAGTTTTTTTAATAACTCCGATGAAAAAACTAAGAAAAAAAAAAACACTTGTAAAACAGCCACAGAAAAGTCTAGCTGAAGCCCGGGGCTTCAAGTTAAATTCAGAAATAATGACAACTTTTTAACAAAATTTCAATGACAGCCAAAATTGCTCCAAGTTTAATCTATTGTTGAAATTCGCATTCACATTTATACAATAGTTTTGAAGATAAGCGTATATTTTGGAGCATGTATCTTTGAGAAGAAGGCCGGATCTACAACAGATTACTCTGCAGGAATCGATAGAACAGTGAGCACTCTCAATAACGCAGGGAAATGGTTAAAAAGCGTCTCGAGACCGAGTCCGGAGACTGCTCCTCTAGTCCTCTCCCGCTAACGAGCGCCTGTATTGTTGCAATGGTGCTCTTATCACAAATACAAGTGGCTTGGGTATCGCGTTTTGTTTTTGGACCTCCGTGGCGTAATGATCAACACGCCAGTCCGCCAATCCGGTGGTTCTGATATCGATTCCCAGCTAGGCCAAGTCCGCCAATTTAAAGCTATTTTAATTGTGGATCAATAAAGTTTTAATAAATAAATAAGTATTCAACGGCACTTACTAAAACGACATATCCTCATTGAGTACGACTCGTTTGATTTGTTTTGACGAGCACTTCATCGTAGACGATGCCTAGAATGGAACTCAGTTATAAAACGACGCAACTTAATCGAGATTGGGTTTATTTCGTTTGTCTTAACTTCAGGCTAACGATAAAAGCATGTAAAAAAAAATATTATTTTTTTTTCGAAAAAATTATTTGTATATTCGGATAGCTACCAATGTATATTCGTTATCTGACGGCTCTTCATTTGTCTTAATAAGTACTTTGGCCTCACAAAAAGCTTGTACAAATGTTTTTTTTTTACCTTATTTATTTGAATAGTCGGATAGTTACCAATATATATTCTGTATCTGACGGCAACATATCAAATCGTAATTACAATAGTTTCAGCTTCCATGCATGTTTCACGAACTCCGAGCGAGTTGAAAAATGGCGAGGCTTCTGAAACTGCATAATTGCATTTGTTTCATAAAGCTGTATTAATGCTACAGTTTTGGATATAAAATAATGTGAAACACATACCTCTTTCTTATCTCAACGTATTTACAGTTGAATCTTTCTCTAATGGCTGTGAAGCTTAGGGTCCGCTTTCCGACTTAAATTTCACTTCGCAAAGTAAATCACACTAATATTATAAGGGTGAAAGTTTTGTGTGTGCATGTTTGTCACCCATGCTGGTCTGGGAGAAATAAAAAAACTTAGAATGTACCAGCTGCTTCTCTTCCCACGCAGATCGTAAAAGCCGATCAAGGGAATGGGCAAAAATGCAAATCATGTTAACAGGCGATGCGGCTAGCAACCCATCACTGTATTGATTGCTTTTTCATCTTCTCGCCCACCATGACGCTAAAAGTGGCTTTTGGGTCTTGCGGCCCTGGGCTCCGCATAGAACCGCAAGACCCAAAATGCTCTGTCTGCCCCATTAGGGATAAAGACGTGATAGTATGTGTGCATATTTGTCACTTCTTTACGTGCAAACAGCTAGACTAGTTTTGATAAAATTTGGTATGCAGGAAGAAGACTTCTTTTTCACCTTCTCGCCCACCATCACGCTAAGATTATAAGTTAAGTAAGTAAGTAAGTATATTATAAGTTGGAAAATGACCTTTTTCAAATTGTCCTGGGTCTTGGATGTTTATCTATATATGTCTTTGTTATAAAATATGGTATAGTTGAGTTAGTATCCCATAACACAAGTCTCAAACTTACTTTGGGGCTAGCTCAATCAGCGTAATTTGTCCCTATATATTTATTATTATTATTATGTTGGTACGCTTTTCAGCCAAGGGTCCATTGGGACCCGGTCCTTTGAGGCGTTCATGGGGCCAAAGCCAACATGAAGAGGCCTTTTAGTACCTCTTTATCTAAAATGTGAGATGGCTGCATCTACGGAGGTCTATCCCTAAATCAATGGTACACCATTGAGATGCACTAACGGACAGTCCTTCATAGCTGCCGAACTATTGCCAGGGAGGGATTGACTTGGTTTGGGCTATGTGGATGGGATGTTAGTGGGCCGGATAACTGGGTTATGGAGTGAGATACGGACATCTACCTAAAAATCTCTCACAATAATTTTAACCTGGTAGATGGTGACTTGCTGCTCGTTGGCTACACTTATTATTATTATTTATTATGAGTCTTGCGGCCCTGGGCTCTGTCTTAGAGCCATAAGACCCGGAGTGCTCTTTCTGCCCCGTTAGAGATAAAGATGTGGTTGTATGTATGTAATAGAGCTGTTACAAAAAGCTTACTATGGGTCTCATAAGAAAGCTCAAGATCGCTCAACGGGCTATGGAGAGGACTATGCTCGGTGTTTCTCTACGCGATTAGAAATGAGGATATTCGGAGAAAAATAAAGGTCACTGACATAGACAAGTGAATTAGCTCATTGTAGTGGCAGTGAGGCACGTAGCGTAAATGCGCGATGGGGCAGAAAGGTTCTCGAATGGCGGCCATACATACATGGACATACCGGCAGGTATAGCGTATGACACCCACCTGCTAGTTGGTCAGACGACCTGAGCAAGGTTGCATAACGGCGTTGGATGCAGACTGCTTCTAATCGGTCGTTTTGGAAATCCTTTTGAGAGGCTTATGTCCAGCAGTGGACGTTACGCGGCTGAAATTATAATGAACACAAGTCTCGAACTTACTTTATGATGATGATGAAACATACATACATACATACATACTATCACGTCTTTATCCCTAATGGGGCAGACAGAGCATTTTGAGTCTTGCGGCTCTATGCAGAGCCCAGGGCCGCAAGACCCAAAAGCCACTTTTAGCGTCATGGTGGGCGAGAAGATGGAAAAGCAATCAATACAGTGATGGGTTGCTAGCCGCATCGCCTGATAACATGATTCGCATCTTTGCCCATTCTCTCGATCGGCTTTTACGATCTGCGCGGGAAGAGAAGCAGCTGGTACATTCTAAGTTTTTTCGTTTCTCCCAGACCAGCATGGGAGATGATGATGAAACACCTCCTATAAATTCCTTATAGAAGTTATTCCCAACCAAGTGATTTATAGTAAAATCATAAATAACCCAGACGAACTGGACCACACCGACAACAGCGACGATAAAATTGTTGTGACTGAATTTATTGCGTTTCTTAACGAGACTGCCTTGTTTTACTGTGTGAACTGTAATGAATGCTAACTGGATGTGTGGAATGGAACTGTTTTCCATATTTTTCGGTTGGGTAGATAACTGGGTCAAAAATAAATATTTCGGTTAAGTTAAAATGAAACGACACAAAATAGTGTCACTTTTTATCGACCATATCCATTTTTAATATGATTTTAGATTTATTATATTAATGCATACAACAAACAATGTTACAAACTGATATTAAGAGCATTAGTCCGGTCAAATTATACAAAAAAATAAGAGTGAAGCTACAGAAATTCCCACCAAGGTGAAAATCGGTAAAAGAAAAATAAAAATTGAAAGTTCCCCATCATTTCCCTGTAAGGAAAAAAAATTATTCAAGGTCAAAGGTCAAAAAAATTAGTTTTTCGCGATTTTCAGCAAAACGGTAAGCTTTATCATAAAAATAACCCGAATGTCTAAATTAACCGGACTACATGTCATGCGTTTACATTTTATACAAATGGCATCGAAAATGTTTTGACGTTTAGAAAAAAGTGTCTTGACTTGTTGTCATCTAGCGGAAGTTTTCTGGTTTGAGTTGGCATAGTTCGCGTGGCACATTCGTTACGTGATTACCATTACACCATGGGTGTCTTCAATCATAGCAATAGGAGATGCAGCTAACAACTATTTATGTGGACCTCTTTGGCCCAGTGGTCACCATACCTTGATGCCAGGCCGCCACTCCGGAGGTTCCGGTTGCGATCCTCGGTTAGGTCAAGATGGGAAATGATCTTTTTCACTCCTCTGACTGCCTCCGTGGTGTAGTGGTTAGAGCGTTCGGCTCATACCCGGAGGTCGCGGGTTCGACTCCCGGCGGGGGCCACGACTTTGTGTTGTTGTCCTAGTTTGGTTAGGACATTGTAGGCTGATTCACCTGATTGTCTGATAAGTAAGATGATCCGTGCTTCAGAGGGCACGTTAAGCCGTCGGTCCCGGTCACTGTCTTTGACATTGGTCGTTACCTAAAACCATGTCAGAGGCCTTTAAGGCGGTTTAAATCTCTGACACTAGTGTTAGTCACTAACACACACGATAAGAAGAATCTTTTTCAGATTAACCTCGGTCTAGGATATTTATCCTTATACGTATTTATTAAAAAATATAGTAGGTATCGTTGAGTTAGTATCCCATAATACAAGTCCCAAGTTATAACATAGCGCGACGAACCGATGGCCGATGGGTCAAAAAGGTTCTCGGATGGCGACCGTACTAGCAAGTAAAGCGTAGGACACCCACCCACAAGGTGGTCTGACGACCTGACAATACAAAGACCTGGATGCAAGCCGCTCTAGATCAGTCATTTAGAAAATGGACGTTATGCGGATGAAATAATGATAAACACAAGTCTTGAACTTACTTTGGGGCTAGCTCAATCTGTGTAATTTGTCCCTACATATTTATTTAATGTATTTACTAGAAAATCATTTGGTACATTAATCCCTGTCACCGATGCCAACAAACTCATAGACACGGCAGTGGTTGATTGATCACTTTCTCACTCATTCCTGATGGAGGTGGCATGCGAAATGACAATTTTGCCACCTCGGGAACTGGGAAAGTTTAAAGGATGTAAAGGAATTAAATTGTTTTGAAATGGGTGCTGTCAGAAGGGACTGGTCAGCTCGACTTCGGTTTTTTGGATTAATATTTCTTACTTCGTAATTTATGTTTGTTAACTTGTTCGCAAGCATTTCCTGCTATTTATCAACATTGTATTATAAATATAAACTAATTTAAAAAAGACATACTATCACGTCTTTATCCCTAATGGGGCAGACAGAGCATTTTGGGTCTTGCGGTTCTATGCAGAGCCCAAGGCCGCAAGACCCAAAAGCCACTTTTAGCGTCATGGTGGGCGAGAAGATGGAAAAGCAATCAATACAGTGATGGGTTGCTAGCCGCATCGCCTGTTAACATGATTTGCATTTTTGTCCATTCCCTCGATCGGCTTTTACGATCTGCGTGGGAAGAGAAGCAGCTGGTACATTCTAAGTTTTTTTTATTTCTCCCAGACCAGCATGGGAGACATAAAAAAGACATAATAAATGATAAAGCCTTACTGGCGAGCAGGCGACTAATACTGTGAAAATGAGTTGCTTTCGGCGTTTCTTCTTAGTATTGGTCGTTGCGAAGCGTTGGTATCAGTAGCTTTACTTGAAATAATAGGTATAGAATAATACAATACATGTAATGTTAATTATACTTATTCACGTGTACAACTGTCTGTATCGGTCTAATTAAGTACTGAATAATATATTTATATTCATCATCATCATCATCATCATCTTCCTCGCCTTATCCCTATTTGGGGTCGGCTCTGTATGTCAAGTCTTTCCACAGTTTTCTATCATTAACCATATTTGTACTAACCCCCCTCTCCTCCTTGTCCCGCCTTACACATTATATTAATATTAATATTACATTAATACAGGCAATTTATGAATTCATGAAATAAAAGTGATTCGACACTGCTTACACTTAGAAAAATAATAATAACTGGAACGGTAACCAGTTCGGTACAATTCAATTCATGGAGTGTCTAGAATAAGCAGGTAAGTCATTATTTTATAAAAATATAAGAGATAGTAGTATTCGTTTACCGAATTACAGCTGTAATGTGCACTTATTTAATTGCTAGTCTAAATAGGTACCTATTCTATGGTACCTTAAACTCTGTTGCATCGTTAGCATTTTATTTTTATTTATCAAATCTTTATTGTCCATTATGGTACAGTCGGCTTACGAGATTTCTGTGCCAGTCCTCTACTTATATCTTAAATTTTCTCATTCAAAATAATATAAACATGAAAATGTATTTTTAGAAAGACTTCATTAAAATCTTTCTTAATGTATTTTTCTACTCCTGTACTGTTATCTGTCTTTTAAATGGTCTCGAACACTAATATAAGATCATTGATTATTTATGACTTCAGGAAAGTCTATAGTCTATTCCCCATAACAGCACTTGTATCGTTATTTCGCCAAAACGATACTCCTAGCCATAGACTTAGAACCTTTTTTTTCTTTGAATCTATCATACTGCCAACATAAGAAAAAGTTTTATTAATATATTCGTGATATATTCACTAGAAAGACGACAATTAAAAAAAAATAAGTTTACCATAGATGCCTATTATCTACCAAACATAAATGATGTCATACATTTTCATATTTTTCTTTGTTTATTTAGTAATTATAGTCGTAGAAAAAGTATTATATGCAACGTTGTATAATACGTCAAAAAATGCTCGATGGCGTCTTCTTACGATGCTCGCTAAAGCTCGCATCGTAACCTGCGCCACTCGCATTTTTTGACCTTCCTTATACAACTGTTGCATAAAATACTATATCATGTTATCATTATTTTTAATGCTGACTGTGCAAAAGGTAGACTCAATGCTTATGCATTTTCTGCCAGCTTTCTCTTTTTCAACTATATTATAAAGATAAGATGTAAAAGCCGGAACAGTTCAGAAAGATGTCCGACGTCAACTCTCCTTAAGAAATAATGAATAATTAATTTTCTAAATTAAAATTGCTTCCCAACCCGAAAGCAATTTGGACAAATCAAACACCGACTTATACATTATTTATATGAAGTGATCCATTGAAGCCCGCATTAGTAGAAACGATTTGTTAAATGCCACACCGATTTGTCCGCCATTAATGGAATTAGTTCAGTTTGATTGGATGATACCGTACATTTGTTTATGTATAAAAAAATCAAGATTTTACCTTTTTTCTTCATCAAAGAATTCTATAAAGAAAAGACGTAACAATAGATCAAAGGTGTGCGTAAGATTTTATTCTGATGGAAATACTTGTGGCTGATATGATTTTGTAGATAAATATATTTTTTTGTTAGATGTTAACATACCCTAAAAAATATTTTGAAATTGACAAGAAAAATAAAACGTAAAGTTGCAGACTGTTGAGGAGGTAAGGAGGAAAGTTGGAAAAGGGTAAACCTGGATGCCGACAGCAGGAAAACGAAGTCAAAAAGAAGGCCTGTAAACTATATCAGATCAGGAGGTTTAAAAAAGTATTATTAAATCACTATATAATAAATAAATCGGCCTAAACTTAAAATAGATAAGAGATAAAAAAAACAAATCAAAAGTTTAGCTAGCTTTACTTTTCTAATTCACGAATTTACTTTACAATTCAAATTAAAAATTTTCTTAAGCATTGATATACAAAGAGGCAATGCTGCCAATCTTCTGGGCACGTTACAACGGGACAGCGATTTGCCAAGGCTTTTTATTTATAATCAAGTTATTAGTGAAGTTGTAAGTAGTAAGTTTTCTTGTTTATTTTATTAATTTATTTGTTTTTTAACTATTAAATACAATGCCTACCATACGAAATAGTTCACACGTAGCGAAAATATTTCGTTTGTTCATGTTAAGATAAATTTAATTAAAAACACTACGTAGTTTATACAATTCTACCATATTTCATGTCAAGATATACAATGGAGATTTATGAACACATCAAATCATAATATACAAATCAATTTAGTTCTGCGTCCATTTTATTATGTTGGATCGTGAGATAAAGTTACACTATTCAATGCAATTCAATTGTTCAATTGATGTATCAGACGCACAATGTGTGAGGTTGGTAGTACAGTTAGCAAAAAAATAAAATTTTCCTGCTTCAGATTTAGAAAAAAGGCTATCACTTTAATATCATTTCATCACCAGGTCTTTTTGTCTCCACTGCAGGACTTACTTGGCCAGGGTAGCCAGAAGACTTCGGCCTGCACTCTTCTCACTGACCAGGGTTGGAGAGGTCTCATTGATGTTAATAAGCTTTCTTTAGATAGTATTTTCCGATATCACTCATTATAAATTTATAAAATGCTAATATTTTCTTTTTATTTACTGTTTGTGTTTATTTAGGGCTATTACAAACGAGCGTCAGCATTCCCGCGACACCTATCGGCAACGTCATCGACTGTCACAAACGATAGCACGACACATGTCAATCTATCACAACCTGTCAAAAAGTGTCGTGCGCGTGCAACAATCGCCTACTGTCGAAAGTGGTCGCGCGACACATGTCAATCTGTCACAAACTGTCAAAAAGGGTCGCGCGACGGTCGCTAATTGTCGCCGACGGTCGCACAACAGTTTGTACAATTACTGTAATATTTTTTTATGTCAACGCTACTAAGAAATAACTGTGCACTGATAACCGAGACGAAATTGAATGAAAAACGCAAGCAAGGTTGTCGCTTCGTGTGTACGATGTCACAACATTGTGTACGATGCATATTTATGTGGTTGGATGCTGGTATGTGTGGGTGGTACTGACCTATGTCTGCTACAACACAACAATGTAAAAAACAGGATAGTGGCAAGTATTTTTCCTATTGCCTGTATATTACAAGACTATGTAGCTTTTCTAAATTCTCTCCTTGTTTTAGAAGTATTAGAAAACACATTAAAAACTGTAAGTTTCAAATCTCTATAACCCTTCAAACGTTGTCAGTGCAGACACAATACATCAGACGCCCGCTCCGGGCGTCCGACGTTTGAAGGGTTAAACGCGAAAGTAGATGAGATATGTCAGCGACATCTGTCGGCGATGTCGTTGACTGTCACAAATGGCGGCGCGATACAGTCAATTTGTCACAACCTGTCAAAAAGTGTCGAGCGACCATCGCCCAACATGTCAATCTGTCACAACCTGACAAAAAGTGTCAAGCGTCGGTTGCCAACTGTCGCCAACGGTCGCGCGTCAATTTGTGCCCTTAGTGCAATTTTTTTTTGTTTTGTCGTTTTGTCAACGCTACTAAGAAATAACTGTGCACTGATAACCGAGACGAAATTGAATTAAAAACGCAAGCAAGGTTGTCGCGTCGTGTGTACGATGTCACAACATTGTGTACGATGCATATTTATGTGGTCGGATGCTGGTATGTGTGGGTGTGGGTGGTATCGACCTACGTCTGCTACAACATTATCAATCAACATCAGTTCTGCACGTGTGATAAACAATATAAAACCTTTTTAGGGTTCCGTACCCAAAGGGTAAAAACGGGACCCTATTACTAAGATTTTGCTGTCTGACCGTCTGTCGGTCTGTCTGTCACTAGGCTGTATCTCAAAAAACGCGATAGCTAGACAGTTGAAATTTTCACTAATTATGTATTTCTGTTGCCGCTATAACAACAAATACTAAAAACAAAATAAAATAAACATTTAAGAGGGCTCCCATTGCGAATTGTTCGCGCATTGCGAAAGGAGGCTAGACGGAAACAATTAAGACCAATAGTTGCAACGACACTTTTTGTTATAGTTGTAAGCCGTGCGGCGTGCGCGTGTTTCTCTGTCTGTCTCTCTCTCTCTCTCTCCTAATTAATCGAAAGGAACTCGTTCCATCCGGGTGTCCCTTGACACCTCTCAAGTTTTTTATAGATAATGGTACGGAACCCTTAGTGCACGAATCCGATTCGCACTTGGCCGGTTATTTTTTAATGCTCTGTCTGCCCCATTAGGGATAAAGACGTGATAGTATGTATGTATGTATGTTTAACCCGCAACAAAAATGGTGGCATTATAAGTTTGACGCTAACGTCTTTCTGTCTATGCCATCGTAGCGCTCGAACGGATGGACCAATTTCGATGCGAATTTTTTCGTAAAAGCATGTTCGCTTGCTCTGGTTCTTTGTTATGTTTGATGAAAATCGGTTTAGCCGTTTGAAAGTTATTTGGGGTTAACGCTTGAGTTTTTCTAGTTTGTTTAGCAAATAATAGACGGCGTTACGGATATTTGTTCTACTATTTAGTTCCTCATTTCATCACTAGATGGCGTTTACATATGAAACTATGGAAAGTCGGGTTTTTTGATTTGCCTGTAAACTTGTTTCTTAGTTGACGTCGCAAGCCCCCACTCCAGAACCAACTTCAATGCTCCGTATCTTTGTAATTTTTTACTTTGTGTAATCTAAAAGACATACTTTTCTGCTCTTTCGTCACCCCTATTTTCCTTGGAAATCGCAAACTAAATCATAAGTACCTACTCGGCGGTTTCCAAGACTTAGCTATTTCAAAATAAAAGCAAATATAAATGAGACCGGAGAAAAACAGTGTCTACACATAATACTATTTACCAACATAGTTACTTATTTCTATCTATGTGTGTGTATTTCTTTGTATAATAAGATACAAAACTTAAACAATGTTCTTATTTTTAAACCTACAAAAAAAGACGGGAGTTATAAATTTGACGCTAATGTGGTTTAAGTTTTGATGTTAATGTCTGTCTGTCTGTGGCATTGTAGCTCTCGAACGGATGAACCGATTTTGATGCGGTTTTTTACGTGAAAGCAAGTTTCCTTGCAGTGGTTCTTAGCGGTTTAAAAGTTATTGGGGTTTAACGCTTGAAAATAGAGTTTTTTTTTAATTTGCCTAGCAAAAAAATAAATAAATATTTACATAGGACACAGTAAATAAATAACTATAAACTGAATAACCTACCTAAATTATAAAACTATAAACTAGAATAATCTAATTAAAAATAAAACATTTCGCAGGGCAAGGTACCTCAAAGACTGGCGGCATTGCCTCGTTGTATGGCCAGACTGAAATAATAATAAATATCCTAGCAAGTAATAGATGGCGCTACAGATATCTATTGGTATATGTAGTTCCACTACTCATCACTAGATGGCGTTCTTGAAAGTTTTATAACTAAGGTTTTTTTAGTTTTTCTGACAAATAAACTTGTCTTAAGGGTCCCCCGACCCTAGACCAAAATACAACTTTCCATACAAACGTAGTCTACGTTTTATTTTAAAACGACATGTCCGATTTGGGCAAAATTTTGTAATTTCAAAGATATTGCAATTATCTAGGTTTATAACTTTGACCATTAGTATGGGAAACTTCTAAATCTGGGGGCACGGCAGTGCCCCCACCAAGTCGAGCAAAAAAGCTTCACGGCCGTACCATCCTTTTCTCGAAGCAATTCAGACCATGTTGTTACGTAATAATTAACGCCTGAAAACACGTGTAAATTCAATCGCCTGAAAACACATGTAAATTCAATTATTTAGTGCGATGGCCAAGTCTCGATATATTTATATAAAACATTAAAGAATTTTAATATTGATATGCGTCACTATAAGATGCTGTTAATTATTACGTAACAACTTAATGCTTCGAGTACGGAGATTCCAGACACAATTGATTTTCAATTGTTATGGACCACGATCGTTGTCTTAGAGACTGGACGTATTAAGACAGAAAGTCGCTTAAGTAGAGACTGAATAAATTAATAACCGACTTGGTATTACATGGATCTCACAACTTTTTACCGCAGAAAAACTGAGTTGCGAGACTTGGTTTTTTTGACAAGTATTGTTTTTGATGGGATCGTTATATTTTCTTTCCAGTTCATAATTTTAGTATAGGAAACCAGTTATAACCCTAGATAATTGCATTTGATTTGATTATATGATTGATTGATTCTTTACAATAACCAATTTTTACCGGAATCTGACATGTGGTTTCAAAATTAAACGTAGACTACGTTTGTATGGAGAAGTCTAGGGTCGGGGGACCCTTAATATTCCAATTACTATGAATACTTAATATAAAGTTTATTTATAAAAAAATAATAAGTATTTAGGATACCGTACCGACGTGAATTTTGTAAAACTTATATTACCTAAATGTAGGACCATTTCAAGCCTAAAACAAAGCCTTTCTAGAAGGCTAGGTCATTTGCCTAAAGTATTTAACACGGTTACTCTCCTCATTTAAACCCTAAGGGGTTTCATTTTACTGCCCCATTGTAGTCTAGATTAAATTGTTAGGCATTAACTTTGTAGGTATTGCTGAAAACCAAATCTCAATAGAATTAGTACCGCTTCTTTTTCTTCTTCTTTGCGTGTCGATGGATTTTTTATATTTGATCAGCCCAGTAGTAGGCCACTTCAACGGCTTTATCGTTAGCCTAAAGTCATTCCGGGTATATTGGGCCTGATTTGGTCGTGGTCGCGGTGCGTCTCTTGTACACATAGGTATCAGGTAACACTGTGTACTGCAACATAGCTCAGATAGTATTGATGCTTTATCTTCAGCGAATTCTTCTATATTCAAAGTCAAAGTCAAAAAAAATTATTCAATGTAGGATAAATTTATCTCTTATTGAAGGTCATTTTTTTAAATATTATTTTAGTGCAAAAGCTAAAAACTACTAGCGTTTCGGAACGACCACTGCTGGGAAGATTACGCCGAAAGAAACCCAGTTCAGTATTGGTCCCTACCCAGCCTGATGGGCTATGTTACAATTACAATACAGATTTACAAAAGCTATACATTTAAATTATACAATTACAATTTGCAGACAACTATTTCCAAGAATTTTTCTCAGATGATGATAAGTAGTATATTGATAGATAGAACATTGCCCTTCTCAGGGCTCATGACTCCTTCACTCACTGTTCTATCTATCAATAGTAGCGCTGTAAGTCTTTTTTAAACCCTGACAAAAGAGAAAGATGAAGACCCTACTGTCTGTATGTCACTCTGTGCTCGAACGTATAGACGAATTTTAATGCAGTTTTTTTAAATGTAAAAGCAACTTCTCTTGCGGTGGTTTTTAGCCATATTTACATGTAATATGGGACATATCGTAATACATCGAACCACGGGCTATGCTAGATCACTTTAGTATAATGAAATTAAAATAATAGTAAAAAATAAAAAAAATATGAGAATGTTGAATTTTCATTTTGGTTTTTTAGCTGTTATTTTAACATATTCACGGACAAAAGATCCTTCCCAAAATTTGTGATATGACGCAAAAGAAATCCATGGAAGCCCGTCAACTATTTAGAGAGGTCTCCACACGTTTGATCGACGTCTCTGTGGACCCAAGAGCTGGTGCGCATTTCGGCCAAAAGCTTAGCCTTGCAATACAACGCGGAAATGCCGCCAGCCTCTTGGGAACTCTGTTGACGGTGGCGATCTGGGAACGATTTTTATATAAATTGATGTTTTTATTTTTAGTAATAGTTTTAATTTATAGAATAGCTTTTAGTTTAACATAATTTCATTAATATTAGATATTATTATGTCCTGTATTTGTTTATTTTGTGCTATAAAGTGCTTATACTCCAAAGAAATCCATTCATTTTTTGCACCGTCGCAGGACGCAGGATTAATTTTATTTTTGTTTTCTCGTCTCTTATTTTAATTTTATTATGTTATAGATAGATAGATAAAGACTTTATTTGTACCAACAAAGACACACAACACAATACAATACAATAATTAAACCAACGAAATTAACACAAACACACCAGTCAGGCTGTGATTATGTGTCGCAGTGATACAAATAGGCAGAAGCTCAGCGCGTATCTCACTACAAGAGCGAGGCACTGATTTTCAGCTGCCGCCTGTGGGTTCTCGCGGGTACGTGCAGCAAAACGGTCGCGTCACACTTAAGTAGGTATATTATATAGTACAGATAGCACAAACATAATAATAAATAAACAAAATATGCTAGAGGACGATACCATGGGGAACGCAAAATGAAGGATAGGTATATGGGAAAGAAGTTGAAGATTTTGTAAAATAAAATATATACTTACTATAGTGATCTAGTATTGTCCGTGGTTTGATTTATCACTGATATGTCCCTTCCACGTTCTATAATCATAAGCCTAGGACTTCTGTATTAGTACTGACTTTTTTTGGTGGCTCTTAGCTAACAGAGCCCAGGGCCGGAAGACTCAAAGGCCACTTTTATTGTGATGATGAACGAGAATAAATAAATAAATATATAGGGACAAATTACACTGATTGAGCTAGCCCCAACGTATGTTCGAGATTTGTGTTATGGGATACTAACTCAACGATACTATATTTTATAACAAATACATATATAGATAAACATCCAAGACCCAGAACAATTTGAAAAAGGCCATTTTCCAACTTGCCCTGGCTGGGGATCGAACCCAGGACCTCCGGATTGGCGGTCTAGCGTGTTGACCATTACGCCACGGAGGTCCTGGGTTCGATCATGACTTGACCAGTGGGTGGGAACCCAGCTGTTAGTAATTGAGTTTTGTAAATGTTTTTTTTTATACTTATGTGTTTCCTGTTACTAACAATAGATTAAGTTTTTGTTCATTACTAACATAATATGGATTACGTCCGAAATAAAAAAAAAAAAAAATTGTAGTCCTGTAATTTCAGTTATCAATAAATGTTTATTCAAAGAGAAAAAAGTCAGAGGTAATTGGATGTGCGGAATTTTATCCAGTTTGGCCTCAGGATTCAATTGAAACGAATAATTGGAAACTTTAGACCTTTTTAGCAATTATTCCTATACTCTTGTTGTTAGGAGAGGTATTTTTATTCATCGGAAAAATGAGGATTGTTGTAAGCTTGACGCTAGTTTCTGTCGATCTGTTTGTCTGTGACATTGAAGCTCTGGAACAGATGGATAGATTTTGAGGCGTGTTTTTTACATGATACAATTTTTTTTTTGCTGTGTTTGATGAAAATTGGTTCTGCCATTCAAACATTATTGGGGGTTAACGCTTGAAAATCAGGGCTTAACTCGGCATATAATAGACGGCGCTATAGCTATCAAGTCGTTTATATCATCTTCTTTATACTTAACTCAGATTTTTATAATTTATCTAACTCCAAAATACTTGTTCAAGTTCCGTGAAGCTTTAAAGCTCCATAGACAGGCAAAGTTTGGCTCGTAAAGAGTTCAAACATCTGGATTTAAAGGAGCTTGCCCCAGGTGCGTTTTATCATCCACTGCTGGATTAATAAGGGCTTGTATTATAGATCAACTTAGGCCCTGATATCATACTATTACGACTATATCCTTAATAGGGCAGATAAAGCATTTTGGGTCTTACGGCTGCAGACGAGCGAGCCGCAAGACTCAAATGTCACTTTAAACTTGACGGGGGATGAGAAGGTAAAAAAAAATGTGATGAGTTGCTAGCATCGCCTATATTATTCTTTGATTCGCATTGTCACCTATTCCCTCGATCGACTTCTACTATCTGCGCAGAAAGAGAAGCATCTGGTACCTACATTCTATTTTAATTTTTTCAGACCGACATGGAATAAGGTCTGATATCAATTTTTTTTATTTTTTCAAAACTTGAAACCGATTCATTTTCAAACTGCACAGAAGAATTTCATCAAAAAAATTTCTTTCAAAAATATCTAACTCGGTCTAGGCGTATTCGAATAAATCAGTGAACATACTTAAAAATAATTGGCCAAGTACGTGTCGGGCCACGCGCAGTATAGAATTCTGTAATTGCGAATGCCAACTTTGAGGTCATGCCACTATAAGCGTTGAAAAACTAATTTTCTTTTGAATTTGTATGAAATTCTCCTTTCCGAGTACATTTTTTTTGTTGATCGCCTTTAACTTTTTAATTCGTAAATCCTACTAACCGCATATAGTCTTTGAGTAAAACCCCGGATGGACAGACAGACAGACATGGCGAAACTATAAGGGTTCCTTGTTTACTACGGAACCCTAAAAATAAAAGATCGGAACGAATTGATAACTCCTCCTTTTGGAAAGTCAGTAAAAACAAAGCTCAGCTGGAGCCGTCCTTCAACAAGCCTTTTCGTGTCTTTTCAAAAAACCAAAGTCAAACAGTCACAATGATATGGAGGTACCTTTACAGGCCGTTTTAAAGTTTTTATTGCGAAACAAGATTGGATGCGTGGCCAGTTTGATTTCGGAAAAGTTCGGGAAACTTCGGAATTTGAAAAGTGGCCGCTTTGATCGGCCGGTATCGATTTAATTTTGTTTTTTGTAGAAAACTTTCGACGTTTCGGATAAGGATGGTTTTTACGACCTCTTTTCGGAGTAAAGTCCTGTATTTTTAACCTCCGACAAAAAGACTGGTGTTGTAATTTTGACGCTAATATCTGTCGGTCTAGCTGTCTGTCTGTGAAATTGTAGCGCTCGAACGGATAGACCAATTTCGAGGCTGTGTTTTTAACGTAAAAGCGAGGTTCCTTATCTTGGTTCTGAGGTATGTTTGATGGAAATCAGTTCAACCATTCACAAGTTATTGGGGGTGGACGCTAGCTTTTCCACTAAAATACATACATACATACATACTATCACGTCTTTATCCCTAACGGGGCAGACAGAGCATTTTGGGTCTTGCGGCTCTATGCAGAGCCCAGGGCCGCAAGACCCAAAAGCCACTTTTAGCGTCATGGTGGGCGAGAAGATGGAAAAGCAATCAATACAGTGATGGGTTGCTAGCCGCATCGCCTGTTAACATGATTTGCATTTTTGCCCATTCCCTCGATCGGCTTTTACGATCTGCGTGGGAAGAGAAGCAGCTGGCACATTCTAAGTTTTTTTATATTTCTCCCAGACCAGCATGGGAGTATACTAAAATAATATTTAAAAAAAAAATACCTTCAATAAGAGATAAATTTATCCTACATTGTATAAAAATTTTTGAGTTTGACTTTGAAAGTTGGGGCTTTTTAACCGACTTGCAAGAAAAGGAGGAGGTTATCAATTCTTCGTTATCTTTTTTTAAAGTATATTTACCTATTAGTCGAAGACCGATTTAGAAAATTCTTTTTTTGTTTTATAAGTGGTTTCATAGAAATTTTATCAAAAACGGACTGTATGTAAAAATCAGTTCAAGTTAATATATCTTAGTGTATTGTTTGTATCACCAACATTTTATTGTATCTGCGTAATGTTATGTTTTATCTGTGATTATGTATCACATCACATCCGGCTCGAAGGACCATGAATAGATTTAGAAAAGGAAGTTGAATAGATTTAGAAAAGGACTTTGTTATAGGGGCTGGTGAAATAAATAAATAAATAAATAAATAAATATATAGGGACAAATTACACTGATTGAGTTAGCCCCAAAGTAAGTTCGAGACTTGTGTTATGGGATACTAACCCAACGATACTATATTTTATAACAAATACATATATAGATAAACATCCAAGACCCAGGACAATTTGAAAAAGACCATTTTCCAACTTGCCCTGACCGGGAATCGAACCCGGGACCTCTGGGTGGCGGACTAGCATGGTGACCACTACGCCACGGACGTCGTCAATAAAAGGTCTAGAAGTGTTAACTAAACACTCTGAGGGCAATTTTGATATGAAAAAGGTACTTGTAACTTCAATCCCGATAATGGAGCATTTATCACCCGTATAACTAGACGAACGAGCAAAGACTGCAGCGAGTCAACAAACTGTTGTTCAAACACTGGCAGTGCGGGCTAAACTGTTTGGGACGCTTTTGCAGGTTCTACAGTAAAACTTTGTATAACAAAACATTAATGATGAGGACATCAACAATATATTCCCTGTCCACATTAACACTTTAAATATTTATTTAATTGTGAGTTGACGTTCTTGGAGAATGCTGCAGTGCAGTTTGTTACCGCTTCTTCTGCACTTGCGCTTAGGAAGCGGTAGTAAACTAAGCTGCAAGTAACCATTTGACGTCAACAATTGTGCAACAAAACTATGATGATTATTAAGAGATACTAAAAATATACTATGATAATAAGGATATATTTGAATGGCATCAAATTAAGGCATATATCACCCGTATAACTAGGTGATTAGTGAGCAAAGACTGCAGCAAGTGAGTCAACAAGCTGCTGTTCAAACACCGGTAGTGTGGGCTAAGCTGTTCGAGACGCCTGTGCAGGTTTTACAGCAAAATTTGAATTACAAAACATTTATTATGATGCATTTATCATCGGTTTTACTAGGCAACTAGTGAGCAAAGACTGCAGGGAGCGAGCCAACATACTGCTGTTTAAACACCGGTAGTTAGTGTTGGGCTAAACTGTTCGGTACGACTTTGCAGGTTCTACAATAAAACTTTGTACAATGTGGAAGAGACATACCCGTAATAAATCGAACCACGGACTATACTAGATCACTATAGTATAACGAATTAAAATAACAGTAAAAAAACAAAAAAATAATTGGCATTTCCATAGTGTGCAGCCTCCCGGGCAATTTGTATGGGAACGATTTTTTTTTACTGTTACTTTTATTTTATTACGCTATAGTGATCTTGTATAGCCCCTTTCATTTATTACGGGTATGTCCCTTCCACGTTGTATAACAAAACATTGATAATGAGGCATTTATCACTCGTATAACGAGGCAACTAGTGAGCAAAGACTGCAGCGAGCGAGTCAACAAACTGTTGTTCAAACACTGACAGTGCGGGCTAAACTGTTCGGGACGCCTTTGCAGGTTTTACAGCAAAATTTGAATTACAAAACATTTATTATGAGGCATATATCACCCGTATTACTAGGCGATTAGTGAGCAAAGACTGCAGGGAGCGAGTCAACAAACTGCTGTTCAAACACCGGTTGTGTGGGCTAAACTGTTCGGTACGACTTTGCAGGTTCTACAATAAAACTTTGTACAATTTGGAAGAGAATCGAACCACGGACTATACTAGATCACTATAGTATAACGAATTAAAATAACAGTAAAAAAACAAAAAAATAATTGGCATTTCCATAGTGTGCAGCCTCCCGGGCAATTTTTATGGGAACGATTTTTTTTTACTGTTACTTTAATTTTATTACGCTATAGTGATCTTGTATAGCCCCTTTCATTTATTACGGGTATGTCCCTTCCACGTTGTATAACAAAACATTGATAATGAGGCATTTATCACTCGTATAACGAGGCAACTAGTGAGCAAAGACTGCAGCGAGCGAGTCAACAAACTGTTATTCAAACACTGACAGTGCGGGCTAAACTGTTCGAGACGCCTGTGCAGGTTTTAAAGTAACACTTTGTACTACAAAACATTCATAATCACGCATTTATCATCCGTTTAACTAGGAAACTTGTGAGCAAAGAATGCAGGGGGCCAGTCAATAAACTGTAGTTCAAACATCGGTAGTTAGTGCGAGCTATACAGTTCGAGACGCCTTTGCATTTCTACAATAAAACTTTATATCATAATAAATTATTAGCAAACCCAACATAACATGTGCATCCCTTACCCAAAGACCTATCCACAATTACTTCGTCCCCAAAAGATAACTTTTCATATTAATATCCATTGAAACCTTCCATTTCATACCGATGTTTGTGTACGTGGAATAAAATTATATTCGTATTACCATAAATGTCCCACATTCAATTAGGCTGGTGGTTCCCGGACCCTCGTCAAGGCATCCTTGAATTTCAGCCGATGTTAATAAATTCTCCTTTATAAAGAAGTTCCTAATCTGCGCAGGCGATACAAAAGAACGTTATTAAAGGCAATGAGTTATTAACAAAGAGTTGACATGAGCGTGGGTTTTTTTTAAATGTACAGACGAAAAATTTTCATACACATATTGAATTTCTTAAAAACTAGATTGCAGATAAAAATACTACCTACTACAAGCACTGTTGTTTGTTTATCCTGCGGCAACATGTCCAGAAGGCTGGCTGCATTGCCACGTTTTATGGCCATGCTTATTTTCTGACTAGATATAGGCCAGCCTTCTGGCCACAGTTCGACGCCACTTATCTCGGTCCTGTGCTGCTCTCATCCAGGTGTGACCCGCGACTTTGATAATGTAGTCAACCCATCGCATAGGCAGACGCCCGACGCCTCTCTCACCCGTTCTGGGTTACCATTCGGTTAGTGCCTTGCTCCAACTGCTATCAGTCCGACGGGCCAGATGCCCTGCCCAGCCCTGTTCAATTTTTAGTTCATGACCGTTGTACCAACATCTCGTACGTAACTTAGTAGTTATCGGATGACATTCTGATAATGATCTGAGTTTTACACGAATATGTTTTTAGTAACATTAACTTAATAAGTGGTTACTAATAAGTTACCTCATAGATGTAACCCTCAAAGTAAAAGGTCATGTGAAGCAAGGTAAAACGGACTTAAAAATGCGTTTTAGACAAAAGTGGCCAATTTACATGATAATTAAATAAATTGTTGGCGGAAAATTTTCGTAACTTATTATTTTAAGTCTTAAAAGAATGTCTGTTCTATTCGTTTACCTCTAGTCTGTTCTAACCAACCATAGGACTGCCTGTATGGTAGATGTCCGAGACATCAAAGGTTTGTATGATTATGGTCTTATCTTGTCATTCTCGTATCTCTCAAGATGTTTGGAATTATTACGACTTTTTGGATCGTTGCTCTCAGGTGTGCGACCACGTGTCATAGGAATTTGGCTCATAGTAGGTCACAAATTTTCCAGCAGAATAGAATAGGCCACTCCAAGTTCTACCGTGGATGGCGTAGAAGGCGACTTATACTCCATTTGGTTAGGTATTTAAATAAATGTAAACAATCTTGACATGTCTTTTTATTGAAATATACACTTTATAAATCAATACCTTTGCAATTTTCAAAGTAATTATGTAATTTATAATTTATAACATAATAACTTTGTAATTAACAATTATTGATTTATAAAGTGTATATTTCAATAAAAAGATATGTCAAGATTGTTTACATTTATTTAAATACCTATTAGTATTAATTAATTTCCTTTTTCTTTACAAAATTTCTATTTTCGCTTAAATCTTTCTTTTTCTCGTAGTCATGGTATAAAGTATAGTATGTAACTCTTGAATAATATCGAGGGCCATGAATCACTCTCCTCGCTTAGGATTCTAACAGTTGAATAATCATGAATCACTCCCTGCGGTCGTGATTCAATCGTTAGAATCCTTCACTTGTTCGTGATTCATCTATGGCCCTCGAATTAAATCCGTCTTTTATTCACTAGTTGCATAATATATTATTTATCTCATCTACTCGGAAACCGATGTTTTCATCCCAAAACATCTGGAGCTAAATTACTGGTGATTCTCTCGGGATTAAAAGTAAAAAAAAAATTACGGGATTAAAACACAATTTGAAAACTGAACACGGATGTTCTCTATCATCATAAATCAGTATAAAACAAAAGAATTCAGTTTTAATACAATAAATGACAGGCACAGATTTCGTATTTTTTTGAATTTCGAATACATGTCATCGTCAACATGGATGAATGTAGGTAAAAATGTTTATGTTCTTAGCTTCGAAACAGGAAAAAGGGAATATTAAAAAAAGCGGAATTTTGGTCTTTGATTCAAGTAATTACAGAATTTTTAGGTTATATAATGTTGAAATTAATTATTTTGTGTAAATTTGAATACTTTTTCGTTAGTTTAAGCCGATAGAGAATATCAAGTTTATAGTTATTATAAAAATAAAAAAAATGTAGCACCAGACAAACAAAGTTATGAGTTTATGAGTGAACATTATTTCAAAGAAGTTGGTTCTCAAAAAATTATTTCTTTGTAGGTATTTATTGAATGAAAACGACACTAAATAAAGGTTAGTACTTGTTGGAGCTTTGATTATGTATTGTAAGTGTTCTACTTTCTTCATATTCTGTTTTGTATTCCACCGTAGAATCACTCACTATGCTCGTGATTCAACTGTGGAATCCTTCGTTTCGCTCTGGATTCAAAGTAGCGCCCTCGACTTAAAAATATTACCTTTACGCCTTGTAGCACAATCTGCTATTTTAATAGACAATAGTTTAGTGACATGGACTGAACTTACTCCAAAAATACAGTTCTGTTATCTGCCTGTTTACCATTTTTTTCCAAAGCAAAGACTGCTGCAAAGTCCAATTCTTTCCGCTTCTCTCTCCAATAAGTCCCCTCCCGATTATCACACGCATACCAGCAATTTTTACAATTTGTTGCATTCAGGACGAGTTATAAAATATGAGTAATTACATTTTATGTGTGCACAATAAAGCGTAAATAAATAATTTAATAAGCTACGCGTCTACCTTTGAACAGCAATTTTTTTATATGACGGTAAAAGGATATCCTATGCTTTTCTGTCGCTTAGAACCGTCATTCGCTAGAGCGAGAGAGGGATGAAACGTTTCAACACGGCCTGTCAAAGTCAAATTCATTTATTTATCTTTGGATATTTGTATCACTTGATAATTGTCACTTTTTTTTCCTTTCGATTTCTTATAAGGTAAATGTTGACGTCAGATCATTTACTTATAGCTAAGTTTACTGCCGCTTCCAAAGCACAAGTACAGAAGAAACGGTAACAAACTGTACTGCAGCATTTTCTCCAATAACGTCAACTTACAATTATACTGGTATTAAAATTAGATATGTGGACTGAGAATACATTGTTATGTCATAATTATAAATTAAGCATGATGTCAAGTTTAAAATTAATGTCAATTTGTAAATTTTGTACTAAAACATGTACAGAATGTTCTTAAATTATGACATTTGTGAATGTACAAATACAAACCTTTAAGGGACCCGCGCCAAGCTCAAGCCAGACATTTTTGTCTCTAAGGTAATCATCGGTTCCGTAATAAGCTTTATCACAGAATACTTTCTTAACATAAACTTTAAATTTTCTATCTGGCATACTAAGAACCGATTCTGGCAATTTATTATAAAACTTTATACAGTTTCCCATAAACGACTTACTAACTGTTTTCAGCTTATAGGACGGAGTAAATAAATCATTTATATTACGTAAGTTTCTATCCGTAAAATCACCCACTTTATTAAACAAGGCAATATTATTCCTTACATACATTATATTTTCAAATATGTACTGGGATGGTATAGTAAGTAAAGCCGCAGTGCATGTAGGACTCTAAAGTTCAAAACAAAGATTATCAAATTTATTCTCGTACATACGCACAGACACAAGATTGTCAAAGTAGACTTACAGATATTTGGTTGACTTGCGCGCTTATGAAAATAACGTGTTATCTTTATTTTCCAAAACTGTATCTGCAACACACTTCGTCAATATTTTCACAGACAGTAATCTGCAACACGCTTCGTCAACATTTTCACAGAGAGTAATCCGCAACACACTTCGTAAACATTTTTATAGACAGTAATCTGCAACACGCTTCGTCAACATTTTCATAGACAGTAATCCGCAACACGCATCGTCATCATTTTCATAGACAGTAATCTGCAACACGCTTTGTCAACATTTTCACAGACAGTAATCCGTAACACGCTTCGTCAACATTTTCACAGACAGTAATCCGCAACACACTTCGTCATCATTTTCACAGACAGTAATCCGCAACACACTTCGTCAACATTTTCATAGACAGTAATCTGCAACATTTTCACAGTCAGTAATGCAACATACAGTAAACATGCTTCGTCAAATTTATTTAGCTCAGAGACCCCTTATCGTACCCGGCTCTAATGTTTCCATGATACTGGCAGTATTTCCACGCTGTATGACAATGGAAATTCTTTGATCGTTTGCCCGTTCAGATATTTTATGTCCAAGCTCATTTATAAATGTCCTAGCCTCAAATGCCCAAACATTATCTTATTCCATTATATCAGTCTATTCCGCTTTTCTCTCCAATAAGTCCCCTCCCTATGACCGCACGCATACCAGCAATTTGTATATTTTGGTGCGTGCAGTGCAAGTAATTGTTAGTATTAATTCGGAACCATGTTACGATGTGAACACGCAATCTTACAGAATTTTATTTTTAGTGACCGTTATTTAAAGGAACTGGATGGATATCCAAGTCCACAACCAATGTGTGTTACCAATGACTTATGGCTCTGAAACGTGGTTCCTTACTATGGGTCTCAAAAGAAGGCTCAAGGTCGCTCAACGCGCTATGAAGAGGGCTATGCTATGGTGCATAAGGTGTTTGCTATGGTGTTTCTCTACGTAATCTTATGAGAACTAAAGTAACTGACATAGCCCAGCGGATTAGCTCGTTGAAATGGCAATAGCTGGCACACATCGAAGAACCGATAGCGAAGGGGCAAAAATTTCCTCGAATGGTGACCACGACCGATCGAAGGACGTGTGTGTCCTACGCTTCGCTTGTCGACTGGCAAGCGAAGCGTAGGACACCCACCCACATTGTTGTCTGACGACCTGATCTAGATTGTTGGAAATCCTTGGGAGAGGCATATGTCTAGCAGTGGACGTTATGCGGCTGAAATGATGGTAATGAAATATCCAATTATTATTTTGTTAACATAAAAATATTCTTCTTCTTCTTCTTATCGTGTGTGTTAGTGACTAACACTAGTGTCAGAGTTTTAAAACCGCCTTAAAGGCCTCTGACATGGTTTTAGGTAACGACCAATGTCAAAGACAGTGACCGGGACCGACGGCTTAACGTGCCCTCCGAAGCACGGATCACCTTATTTATTCAGACAATCAAGTGATCAACCTACAATGTCCTACCTAACCAAACTAGGACAATAACACAAAGTCGTTGCCCCCGCCGGAAATCGAAGCCGCGACCTCCGGGTATGAGCCGAACGCTCTAACCACTACACCACGGAGGCAGTTATAGTTAAAAATATTAAGAAACCTTCATTCCTTCCAAGTTATAATTCCAAACTTCTGGTACAGTCGGCTAATGAGGTACCTGGGCCGTTCTCGATCGAATATAAAAATGTATATTCAGAAAGATTTTAATGAAGCCTTTCTAAATATACATTTTCATGTTGATAATATTTCGAGTTTATAAGAGAAAATTCAAGATAGGAGGAGGTATCTCGTTAGCTGACCATAGTATAAACAAAAGAGCAGATTTTTAATTAGATTAGAACAAACATTATGTAATTAATTTGTTTGATATGAATTTTTCGTGTGGTTTCCGGCAGAGTAGAATAGGGCCACCCCAAGTCTCCCCAAGTTCTGAAACCTATTTTACGGTTGTTATGGGGGATTTTAACGCAAAACTGGGTAAGCGAGGCGTTGGAGAGTTTAGGCTGGGAAACTTCGGATACGGAGTGCGAAATAACAGGGGACGTAGGCTGGCTGATTATTTGGAGCAAGAGGGACTCTTTGCGATGAACTCTTTCTTTAAGAAGCCGCCGCAAAGGAAGTGGACCTGGTTGGGTCCAGCAAAAAAGAACCAGCCCCCTGTTAAGAACGAAATCGACTTCATCCTAACGACAAAGAGACGAATATTTAACGATGTCTCAGTGATCACTCGAGTCAAAACCGGGAGTGATCACCGAATATTAAGAGGCATCGTGAATATTGATCTCAAAGTTGAAAGGTCACGGCTGATGAAGTCGACGCTCCGACCGTCGCAAGTCCAAATTGAGAACTCCCAGGGCTTCCAGCTTGAACTGTCGAATCGCTTCGAAGGCCTTCAGGATTGCGTTACAGTGGACGAGATAAACCAAGGGTTTATACAAGCTGTCCAAGCGGTGGGATCAAAAGTATTCAGGTCCAGCCCCAAACGAAAGCCTCAAAAAATCTCTGCTCGGACCCTAGACTTAATGGCAGACCGACGATCAAGGCCGCTGCAGACCTCCGAAGATGCTGAATCATATCGGCAGCTCAACAGACGTATACAAAAGTCCTTGCGACACGACATCCGCTCCTTTAATACTGAGTGTATTAAGGAGACGATAGAGCAGAATAAAGGCTCCAAAGTGTTCGCAAGAGCTATGTTGGTTGGGCAAAGCCGATTGATGAAGCTGAAGACGGAGGACGGCGGCGTGGTGTCGACAAAGGAAGGGGTTTTGGCGGAGATCGAAAGGTTTTATGGACAGCTGTATACCTCAGTTTCACAACCCAGTAGACAAATGGCTAAAGACCCAAGAGCCAAGCTAACCCGACACTATACCGAAGATATCCCGGACATCAGCCTGTACGAGATTAGGATGGCCCTCAAACAGCTTAAAAACAACAAGGCGCCGGGCGAGGATGGAATCACAGCAGAGCTTCTGAAAGCGGGCGGAACGCCGGTACTGAAAGTCCTTCAGAGGCTCTTTAATTCCGTTCTGCTCGAGGGCGTAACGCCAGAAGCGTGGAACAGGGGCGTGGTGGTCTTGTTCTACAAAAAGGGAGATAACACCCTATTGAAGAACTATAGGCCTATCACGCTTCTGAGTCATGTATATAAGTTGTTTTCGAGGGTCATCACGAATCGACTCGCGAACAGGTTTGATGCCTTCCAGCCTCCCGAACAAGCTGGTTTCCGTAAAGGCTTTAGCACCATAGACCACATTCATACGCTGCGGCAGGTTATAGAGAAGACGAGGGAGTATAACCGGCCGTTATGCTTGGGATTCGTGGACTATGAAAAAGCCTTCGATTCGATCGAAACATGGGCCGTGCTTCAGTCTCTCCAGCGATGCCGTATTGACTATCGGTATTTCGAAGTGTTGAAGTGCTTATACAGTAACGCCACTATGTCAGTCCGAGTACAGGAGCAGTGCACGAGGGCAATTCCACTGCATAGAGGTGTGAGACAGGGAGACGTTATATCTCCGAAACTGTTCACCGTTGCACTGGAAGATGCCTTCAAGCTTCTGGAATGGGAAGGATTTGGCATCAACATCAATGGCGAGTATATCACTCACCTTCGATTTGCCGACGATATCGTTGTCATGGCAGAATCGATGGAAGACCTAAGTACTATGCTCGGAGACCTAAATCGAGTTTCCCAACAAGTGGGCCTTAAAATGAACATGGACAAAACGAAAGTAATGTCGAATGTCCATGTTGCGCCCCTACCTGTTTGTGTTGGGAGCTCCACCCTCGAAGTTGTAGACCAGTATATCTACCTGGGTCAATTGATCCAGGCAGGAAGTTCCAGCTTCGAGGAAGAGGTCTTTCGACGAATCCGACTCGGCTGGGCAGCGTTCGGGAAGCTACGCAATGTCTTCTCGTCCAAAATACCTCTGTGCCTCAAGACTAAGGTCTACAACCAATGTGTGTTACCAGTGATGACTTATGGCTCTGAAACGTGGTCCCTTACTATGGGTCTCATAAGAAAGCTCAAGGTCGCTCAGCGCGCTATGGAGAGGGCTATGCTCGGTGTTTCCCTACGTGATCGAATCAGAAATGAGGAAATCCGTAGGAAAACAAAAGTCACTGACATAGCCCAGCGGATTAGCTCGTTGAAGTGGCAGTGGGCGGGACACATAGCGCGACGAACCGATAGCCGATGGGGCAAAAAGGTTCTTGAATGGCGACCGCGTACTGGCAAGCGAAGCGTAGGGCACCCACCTACAAGGTGGTCAGATGACCTGACCAGGGTCGCTGGAAAGCGCTGGATGCAGGCCGCTCTTGATCGGTCATTTTGGAAATCTTTGGGAGAGGCCTATGTCCAGCAGTGGACGTTATGCGGCTGAAATGATGATGATGATGAAGTCTCCCCATTGATGTCGTAGAGGCCGACACAGGGAAAACAAGCTAACAAAATTTAGAAACGACAATGTGATCTCTCCAACCTGTCTGGACAGCGAGGGGAATGTAGGCCAAGTCCTCTGGCTGCTCTGGCCAAGTATGGCTCTGGTAGTACAGAGAGAGTCGTGCTCCTGCAGTGGAGACAAAAAGACCTGATAATGATATTAATAATTAAGGCTCCTATCCGCGCTAGCGACCTTGAAAACACAAAAAAAAAAATTCTCTTTCTGTAAGTGAGATTATCAGAAACCCTCGTACAACTTTTTAGCTAGTATCCTTAAGTTTCATTAGAACCTTGAAAGTCATTGAAATACTATCCGCTTTAGAAACCTTTACAAAAAGAGTCAAAAGTGGCTGTTTTTAGTATTTTTTGCAAAGGAAACTACAGCGTATTGTATTTCAATGACTTTCGAGGTTCTAATGAAACTTAAGGATACCAGCTTAAAAGTTGTACGAGGGTTTCTGATAATCTCACTTACAGAAAGAGAAATTATTTTTTTTGTGTTTTCAAGGTCGCTAGCGCGGGTAGGACCCTTAATCATACTTTGGTCAAGATTGCGAGATTCAGATGGAAGTCTTGGTTGTTTGATTCATGCACCAACTTGGAATCATCATCATCATCATCTCAGCCGCATAACGTCCACTGCTGGACATAGGCCTCTCCCAAAGATTTCCAAAATGACCGATCTAGATAGACCGGCCTGCATCCAGCGCTTTCCAAAGACCCTGGTCAGGTCATCTGACCACCTTGTAGGTGGGTGCCCTACGCTTCGCTTGCCAGTACGCGGTCGCCATTCAAGAACCTTTCTGCTTCATCGGCCAACCAACTTGGAATGTACAATGTAAAATGGCCTTTTTCAAATTGTCCTGGGTCTTGGATTATCTATATATGTATTTGTTATAAAAATAGAATCGTTCTTTTAGTATCCCATAACACAAGTTTTGAACTTACTTTGGGGCTAGCTCAATCAGTGTCATTTGTCCCTATATATTTTTTATTTTATTTTTATTTATCTTATACCTTTAAACGAGCAATTCTTGTATATATATATATTTATTTATAAATTTCTGTGATCTCGAAAACGGCTCTAACGATTTTGCAGAAAATTTGTATATGAGGGTTTTTGGGGGTAAAAAAATCGATCTAGATTAGTTTTATGTTTGGGAAAACGCGTGTTTTCGAGTTTTCATGCATTTTTCTTTCCACGCAGAATATGGTCGCTAATTTCTCCGCGCCGACCGCCATGTTTTTAGCTCAGCGGTTAAGGATACCGACCGCTAGAAAGAGTGTTACGGGTTCGAATCCCACTCGGTGACTTACTTTTACTTTTTTGTGTTTAAGTTTATATATAATTTTTTATTTTGCATTGTTTTTAGACAAGTTTAAAAAAAATTGTTAATGTTTGAGATGTAACCGAGCAAAGCTCGGTCGCCCAGGTATTTTATTTAATGAGGTGTTCTAGGAAGGTCTGGTCATCTCGGCACCCTGTTTAACTTTTGACAAAAAAGAGGGGTGTTATAGTGATAGGTATATGAGCGTTATAATGATAATCAACATCATCATCATCATCATCATCATCATCATCACGTCTTTTTAGTCCACTGCAGAAACACGACCCTCTCTGTACTTCTAAAGCCATACTTGGCCAGAGCAGCCAAAGACTTGGCCTACAATCTCCACGCTGGCCAGGCGGGTTGGAGAGGTCCTATTGATGTTTATATATGCTTTGTTTAGCCTGTATTTCCTAAGACGCCTTCTACGACATCCACGCGAAGATTTGGAGTGGTCCTATTCTACTCTGCCGGAAACAATACGGCTTAGTAATGATAATAATGAGGGCTTATTTCTGTCTGTGTGTCTCTATATGGCAGAGTATTTCATTTATCATTTTTTGTCGGGGCACAAGTATGGCACTTCACAGAAACGGAGCAGCATATATACCTAGTACAACTACAAACGAAAAAATACATCAAATGTGTGAGTTAAACAATCAGGGTCGCCGCCACAGAATTTGTAGCTTTGCTTACCTCATTTCATCACTCGGAAATCTATAAAATTTTCGTTCTTTATTGTTTTCCGTGGATAAACAATGATAATATGCGCAGTTACTCACCATTATAAATAAATAAATAAATATATAGGGACAAATGACACTGATTGAGCTAGCCCCAAAGTAAGTTCGAAACTTGTGTTGTGGGATACTACTCAACGATACTATATTAAGCTATTGCATAGCTTCTATCGCGGGCCTTGAGCGCGAGGACCGAATCCAGAAATTCCGTAACGAAAAAACCTCACGCTCTCCCCACTCCGCCTACCATGTAGGTTGCCGCTTCGTCTCCGTCGTCCGTTTGCGACGTTGCCGTCCTTCCTTGTTTGCAATAGCTTTACCGCGGCAGTCCCCGAGTGCCACACGTCTTTTTTTTATAACAAATACATATTATAGATACCCAGGACAATTTGAAAAAGGCCATTTTCCAACTTGCCCTGACCGGGGATCGAACCCGGGACCTCTGGGTGGCGGACTAGCATTATGATTCAATAATCCTAAGTGACTCGCGTAACGTCAACGTGCGACTAGCAAGAACCCTGTTTTACAGGCGCTTACACGGCCCAATAACGGGGGAGGGGTTGCGGGGACGCCAGATTGCGGGGGACGGTGCTAGTTTCCGTTCTGTTTGTAATATAATATACTATTATTAATTCTGTGGTCGGGGTCAAAAACTCAGAACTATTAACACAACAAAAATTAGTTGCAATAAAAATAGAAACATTGAATCGCTATTCCCATAGGATAAGTGCTCCATCAATAATAGCAGAATCAGCAATCCCAAATAGCAATAATCTTATAAACGGGCCAATCGGAAGTAATAGCATCGAATAACTTATGCACCCCAAACTTATGTATTCATTTGTAAGCAGCTTCCTGCCGTTTATGCTTTTCCACCAGAGTCTGAATATTCATAAAGATATTTCGTTCTGAGTAGTTGTAGAGTATTTCTTTTTTTACCACCGATGAAACGAAAGGTATTATAAGTTTGATGCCAATTTGACTATCTGTTTACATATTTGGGGCATCGTAGCTTTCAATTTAATGGACAGATTTTGATGCAGTTATTTTGCGTAAAAGCAAGTTTCTTTGCGATGGTTCTAAGCTATGTTTAGTGGGAATCGGTTCAGCGGGTCAGAAGTTATAGGCTAATGCTTGAAAATTGGGGGTTTTTATTTATTTAGTAGTATATTTATTTATAGTATTTAGTAGTAGTAATAATTTTGATAAGATTTCAAAACTAAAAGCCAACTTCATTTCTAAACTACACAACTGATTTTAATAAAATTTCTATAGGACCACTTAACAAGTGTACCCTTTCAAAATCAAATTCTCAAATCGGTCCAGGCGTCTTTGAATAATCGGTCTCTTCTTATCGCGTGTGTTAGTGACTAACACTAGTGTCAGAGTTATTAAACCGCCTTAAAGGCTTCTGACATGGTTATAGGTAACGACCAATGTCAAAGACAGTGACCGGGACCGACGGCTTAACGTGCCCTCCGAAGCACGGATCAACTTACTTATCAGACAATCAGGTGATCAGCCTGCAATGTCCTTACCAAACTAGGACAACAACACTAAGTCGTTGCCCCCGTCGGGAATCGAACCCGCGACCTCCGGGTATAAGCCGAACGCTCTAACCATTACATCAAGGAGGCAGTTAATTGGTAAATATACATAAAACAAAAGGATTGGAAGTTGGACGAGAAGGTTGGAAGTCTGTTTAAAAGATAGATAGAATAGACGTAGGAAAAGAAACCAACAACTGGCATTTGAACAAGATTGTGTCTAGTCTGGCGGCACTCTTTCCCCAGTTGACGCGAGGAGATATCCATCTCGAAGAGCTTGTAACTGCTTACAGTCAGCAATCTCGACAACAGAATGATTTATTCATATCACAGTACCTAGGGGCGTGTTCGGACGGCAGAGCTGCCATGTGGTTTCCAACAGAGTAGAATAGGGCCACTTCAAGTCCTCCCGTGACTGTCGTATAAGGCGACTTAAAAAATAAAAGTTTAACAAAGCTTATAAACATCAATGAGACCTCTCCAAACCGTCTGGTCAGTGTAGAGGGTGTAGGCCCAAGTCCTCTGGCTGCTCTGGTAGTACAGAGAGGGTGGTGTTCCTGCAGTGGAGACAAACAGACCTGATGATGATGATGAAGTGTTCGGACGACACGCGAACGCCAAGCCCACGCCCAACAAGCTTAACGCACTCCCAGCGCCATTTGAAATTTTTGAAATTTGAGTCCTATCACACATCAATACAACTCAAATTGCATTTACCGAAGTCAACACGCACACGCCTCGCCTACGACACGCGCTCGCCTTGCCTCCGCCTTGCGCCCGCCCGGCGCTCGCCCCGACTGGACTTCGGTAAATGCAATTTGAGCTGTATTTATGTGTGATAGGACTCAAATTATATGCAACAAATTCAAACTGCGCTTGTCATGCGCTAGGCGTGGGCTTGACGTGCTTGTATCGTCTAACCGCTCGTTTAATATAAAAATAAATAAAACAACAATATATTACCAATTAATTGAACCAAAATTCAGGTCTGTTTTAGAAGCAGTAAAAAGTTTTATGTTAAAGGCATGTAACCAAAGTTTATCCCTTCCCGGGTATCCCGAAAGGAACACAAAACATACGCGTACGTTGTAAACCAATTCCAGGAGGATTATCAGGACAAATACCCGGATAAGAAGCGAATACCGACAAATGACGACTGTTACCAGGCAGGATTTTGTTTATTTCGGTGTTTCTCTTGTTTATTACGTTCTCTGGTATTGAATAATGCTCGTATGAGGTATGCAGAGCCTTGGGGAAGGGAAGATTTCATTTTATAAGGTACGCTTTTTTTTAACAATTAAGAATAAGCAGAACGGATACCTCTTTAAATAACATCATCATTTCAGCCGCGCGTCCATAGGTGAACATAGTTCCAAAATAACTGAACAAGAGCGGCATGCTCTCAGCGCTTTCCAGCGACCTAGATCAAGTCGTTAGACCACCTGGATGGGTGGGTGTAATACACTTCGCTTGCCAGTACGTGGTCGCCATTCGAGAACCTTTTTCTCCCATCAGCCATCGGTTCGTCGCGCTTTGAGTCTCGCCCGCAACCATTTTAACGAGCTAATTCGCTGGGCTATGTCCGTGTTTTTTTACATTCTTAAACCATGTTCCTTGGGGAAAGTTATTTTGTATGAAATTGAACAGCGGCACGTTTGAGAATATGACCAAGTTACAGATTTACATCCTAATTAAAAAAAACATGTACCTATTGTGTGAACTAGTTAGTAAGTTTTAAATAATTAACAACATTGTAAGAAATAATATAATAGTTGTATATACACCCATCGTAAACTTGTCATGACATTCCCGAAATTGCTTAACTGGCAGAATAATTATATTGCACGTCTCGTTTCACGCAATATGCTGCTAAACTGAGAGTATTACTGACTTAATTAAAATTTAATGTGCGCTTGGAACAGACTAGGCAGAAGACTTACTTGAAATGGAACGTGCAAGGTGCTACCAAATTGCTAAAACTTAATGCTTTGAGAAACTAAAATGAAGGGTTAAGTTTTTTTTAAATATAAAGGTAATCATGGCAAGTGATAGAATAAGAGAGAGGAAGGGGAAGGAGCTTTGCGCAATGGATTGTTAGAAATAAATGCTGGCAAAAACAATAAGGCTTAAGAAAGAATATTTGGAAGAAGTCTTAAAATATAGACAACCTAATATAGTTTCCACAAATTTAATTTTTTATGTAAATAAAGAAATGACAATAAAAGCATTCCGTGGTATCGGTCGGGTTTTTATTATTGACGCCCTTGACACCTGCATCCAATATCCCGAACACACCGGTTCCACCTGACATGTGCATCATCTACATGTACTAAGACCTTACTGTCCAGTACATTTGCAACCTCACAATACGAGAATCGGTTTAATATAATTCACTAAAGATTGTTCTCCTCAGACAGACATACGAAAGAACCCCAAGCAGAAACGGATACACTTTACGCTCTCTCCGTCAATAAAATGTGACTTTAAAGTAACACTTTATTATATTATCTAAGAAATAGTTTATACTTTATACTACTATCGATTTATGTACTATTCAGCAACGACTGCTCATTAAAAGTTGTTCGACGGAATCGAGTCACAAGAAACTCGACTTGATTAGTTCATGCAACTTCTCGGAGAGGTGTACTGCACTTTCACACACATTCGTACTCGTACGTACGTGTACGTCAAAATAAGTTTTGAAAATTACTAAAGTATATTGGAACTTTGCCTTGTGGTTTCGAGCATAGTAGAATAGATCAAATCCAAGTCTTTCTGCGGATGACGTAGAACGTAAATACAAGCAAAACTAAACTTAGAAATATTAATGAGATCTCTCCAACCCATCTGACCAGCTTGGAAAGTGTAGGCCTAATCCTCTGGCTGCTCTCTCTGGTACTAGTAGAGAAAGGGTCATGCTCCTGCATAGGAGACTATAAAAAAGACATGGTGGTGATGATATTGAAACTGAATGTTATAACCTGAAACAAAATATACTCGCACTGAAATCATTTAAAGAGTAAATTTAGTAGACCATTTATAAATCTACAATTTTAACATATTATTTCATAAAATTTAATTACGTTTGCGGCAATAAACTATGCTTTATTAAAGTCATTCTAAATTGAAAATTTCGATGCAACCGCAAATTAATTAATTCGCAAACACATCCGCCAATCAGCGCTCAAAAATCCGGATCATTTCAGCTGTAACGAGCAAAACAAACTGGATTAAGCCGGCGCTAACCGGCGAGATCTGGTTTAATTTGGTTCGATCTGGTCGGGGCGGCTACAGATTTGTCGTTGAGAGGTTTAAAGATTTATTTGTCTCATTTATCCAAGTTATAGTACCTAACTACCTAGCTATTTTTATTTTATTTTCCTTGCTGGTAGGTTGTCGACACTCTGCACCTACCTATATATAAGTATAATATCTTCGATGTTCATTTTAACCTAAGTTGTAAGGTGACGACTTGTTGTCATAAAAATTATCTTTTACTACAATATTTTTATATTGTTTTAAACAAAACAAAATCTATAATTTTTCAAAGCTAAAATCCGACTTCACCCCCAAACTACACAACTGAATTATGAGACAACCGAACAAGATCAAACAAAAAGAATTATCCAAATCGGTCCAGGCGTCTTTGAATAATCGGTCAACATACATTAAAAATAACATCACGATGAATTGATAACCTTCTCCTATTGGGAAGTCAGTTAAAAATACATTAAATAAAAAGCCTGCCTCTGAAATCTAACGCAACACAACATGAAAAGCGTGATTTTTACATGTGGCTTACCTATTTTCAACGGTCACTCGGTAAAGTGCGTGTGGGGTGACCAAATCCTAAAAATTTTTTTACAATACAGTTTACACCAGAGGCCGTGTGGTTCCTGGAAGAGTAGAATAGGGGCACTCCAAGTTCTCCCGTAGATGTCGTAGAAGGCGACTAAAGAAATGCAAGCTAAACGAAGCTTAAACATCAGTTAGACGTCTAAGTACTCTCAGATTATCAGTAATCGAATTAGCCATAGGAATTTCACTGCTGTTGGAAGCGGCTTGCATCCAACATTAATGCAACCTTGATAAGAATGTCCGATCACCTAGTTTACCTAGTTGGTGGATCTCTTACGCTGCGCTTATCGGTACGTGGCCGCCATTCGAGAACCCTTCTGCCTCATCGGCCATCGGTTCTTCGTTCTTCATTATATCAGTATACATGCCGCCTTTTCATCGGTTTTGGAAAAGAATCATATACTAAATACATTTTCTATCCATGTACGCCATCGAAATTTGAGTATGACTTATTATAATAAAGTTGCGAAAATTATTATTGATCGAGATCACGTAGTTACGCCTATCCAAAACTGCCGCGTGAACTCGATGAACTCTAATTTGTACTACTAATAGATTTTACGATTTTACAATCTAGTTGAATTTTTATGGTTTTAGGATTTTATTTTGACTAGCTAATTAGGTCTCACTAACGATCCATAAGAAGTGGCCTTCGGCTCCAAAACCAATGAAGTGTCACCGTATAGATAAAAGCATACATGATTTTAGAGTTTCACGGTCACAATTATTGTTATTAGTATTACGGGACTTACCGCGATTAATATCGTTTTTTGCCAGATATTTCGACGGCCCTTCTGCCATCATGGTCGCTGGCCGACTGAGGAACTGCTATGGATGTCCGGCTGTCAAGGGTAACCATATCGGTGTACCCTCTTTCTTCGTCGTTTGTTGCATAAGTTCTTACACACAACACTGACGGTGTCCGTTCGGGAATTGTTTTTAGTTATTCGCACACTCTTTTTACAAAGCTCAATCACTGGATTCTGGCAAAAAACGATATTAATCGCGGTAAGTCCCGTAATACTAATAACAGTAGATAAAAGCATGTCCCGGTGTAAACTGCCGTGTGGTCACCACGGTTGCGTGTTAGAACCCCCAGTGGATTCAATGCGGCGATGGCAATTAAGGGCGGTGTAACACAGAAAGTGGCACTTACTGATTTATACCGCTCTTCAACGTGTGTCGTGTCATTGTGATTGGATAGTGCGGTTCAGCTTTACGAAGCCATTTTATTGAGTATTTACTTACTTAACTTCTAATTTTCCTTGCTTTGCTAACAGTAAGAATCGAAATAATTCTCATGATTATACTTTCGAGTTTTAGTCAACATATTTGTTTCTGAATATTTAGTTTGACCAGCGAATTAGTTCTTACTAACGATCCTTATTAAGTCGCCTTCAGCTCCAATTAAAAATCACCGTGTGTAAAGAAAAAGACTTGATGAAAGTATATCTAGAGGTACGTAGTGTTCAAGAACGACGAAAATCCCGAAATAGTAAAAATAAGTAATTTTTACAAGTTTAACATTCAGCCATGCTGGTCTGGGAGAAACGAAAAAACTTAGAATGTACCAGCTGCTTCTCTTCTGGGCATGGAATGGAATGGGCAAAAATGCGAATCATTTTAACAGGCGATGCGGCTAGCAACCCGTCACTGTATTGATTGCTTTTCCATATTCTCGCCCACCATGACGCTAAAAGTGGCTTTTGAGTCTTGCGGCCCTAGGCTTTGCATAGAGCCGCAAGACCCAAAATGCTCTGTCTGCCCTATTAGGGATAAAGACGTGATAGTATGTATGTAACATTCAGCTATATGAGCCATGGCGAAGTTTTTCAGGATCGTAGCTCGAAGTGGGCCCATAGTCTCTAACCGCTGTGGTAAACAAGCGTGATAATTATGTAGGTATGCTAAAAATAGAAAAATTTAGGTAACTATTTTCTCTTTAAAAATACAATACTTACAAATAAATTGCTACACTTGCATCCCTGCTGCCAGTTTCTAGGAATAAATCTTATTCTTTTTCATAAGAGCCAAGTTTATTAAAATCTACCTACTAATTATTGTTTCACGTAATAATGTGCGAAGAACGAAAGACTATAGTCAGTAAGATAAATGCAACGCTATCAAAGTTGGCAAATATCGACCGCCAGTCAAGTCTTGGAATACTTAAACTGGACTATTTACTGCATCCGAAACGGTTTGCTGAAACAGTCTATCTTTTAGCCCATTACTTCGACGCCTGGGCGTATATATAGCTTTATCATAGGAGGGGTCTCAAATACAAATATATTTCCTTTATTATTCCAAAAATCAGAAATACAAATACAGTACCTAGGTACATACACTATTAAGTTTTTGTACGGGGCAGACTGAGCCACATGGATCTTGCGACTTTGGGCTTAATAACATAGGTAAAACATTAATTTAGGTCTAGTGGAAACATTGAAGACACCAACCTAAATATTGTTTCTTCCATCCTCATCATCAGAACGTATTCCCGGTTGCATCATCAGCGTAATGATAGGTCAAACCATCATCATCATCAGGTCTTTTTTAGTCTCCAATGCAGGAGTACGACCCTCTTTGTACTACCAGAAGCTCGCTACTTAGCCAAAGTAACGAAAAAGTATAGGCAAGAAACTTTATTTTATTGCCGTAAGCTTTATTACTTATTCAATTGTAATTACTGAAAAAAATCTGTTCAAGCTCTTTTCAATGGATCAAAAAATAGTCAGTGAGACCAGAATTAAGCTAAAAAGAGCGCATTGGACTAATCCTCAAAGATTTACAAATAAAAGTTATAGCAAACGGCATAAAAACGTGTAGAAAAAGTAATAATGTGCAGATGATTGTCTAAAAACAAATCAAGAAAACAAATATTCTTTAAACTAAACTATCAGTTGAACATCATCTGGGAAACATGATTCTATAAGTAGTGTTTCTGAATGGCGTAAGGAACCCAAAAACCCCTAAACTTCTATCTTATCTACGTCCATTGCTCCCCAGCACTAACAGTTTACGATAACAGGCATTATTACCATATTAGCGAGGGAAAGGTGTTGGATTGCAAAAGCTAATGGATAAAAAAGCCTTGCTTGTTAAACCTGTTTTATTTTTCGCTGCAAATAGTCTGTAACTTGATAAAGTGCAGATACTGGTTTATGAGGTTGGTTTACGAGGCCAGCACAAGTATTGGACTAGAGATAAACATAGAAAAAACTAAAATAATGACAAATCATCAAGAAAAACCAATATTTATAAACAATAAGATAGTAGAGTACGTCAAAGAGTATATTTACTTGGGGAAACAAGTTTCTTTCCGTAGTTCCAACAACATCGACGAGATTGAGAGACGCATTTCTATCACCTGGAAAAAGTACTGGGCATATAAAGAAGTGATGAAGTCCAACATGAAATACCATTTAAAAAAGAAAGTAATGGATTCATGTATCCTGCCATCTCTTACTTACGCAAGTCAAACATGGCTATTTGACTCAGTAGCTAGAAGAAAACTGACGTCCTGTCAAAGAGCAATAGAAAGAAGTTCGCTAAACATCAAACTTAAAGATAGAGTTAGGCACGAAACAATTAGGAAAAATACAAAAATAATAGATGCTCTATCTTTCTCGCGGCGTTTAAAATGGAAGTGGGCAGGTCATCTAGCTCGTTACTCCGATGATAGGTGGACCAGAACAGTGACGTTGTGGAAGGGTCCTCATGGATCCAGACGTGTTGGGAGACCAAAAGGAAGGTGGAAGGATGATATAGAAGAAGTTGCAGGAAAGAACTGGCCGACCAACGCGAAAAATAGAGATGCATGGAATGCTCTGGAGGAGGCCTATACCCGAAGAGGGGTCCAGTAGTTAAGTTTATTTATACATTCAAGAATAATAATTATTTTGTATAGAAAAAAATCAGTTAACTTACATATATTAATATTTTATATTTAACTGAAATATTTGATTTTAATTTCAATTTGATATAAATTTATTTGTTTCCTATTATTGTTTACACCTATCTAATGATACTAGTTTTAACTTATTCTCAATTTAATTTTAATTATAAAAAAATGTGACACAATTTTTGCAAAAAAATATTAAGTATTTTTAATTTAAAATTTGTCAAAAAGAAAAAAAAAACTATGAATTGTATAAATTAGTATTAGGATTTTTCTTGCATGTTGTAATCTGGAATAAAAGGCTTTTTTATTTATTTTATTACTGGTTTATGTCTTGACGACCTCCGTGGCGTAGTGGTCACCATGCTAGTCTGAGACCCAGAGGTTCTGAGTTCGATCAAGATCAAAATTAATTGTCCTGGGTCTTGGATGTTTATCTATATTTGATTTGTTTCAAAATATGTACCGTTTATTTAGTATCTCATAACACAAGCCTCGAACTTACTTTGGGGTGGCTCAATCTGTGTGATTTGTTCGTATATATTTATTTATTGTTTGAAAACCCACATTTTATTTACTTTGTCATATATTCTTAATCTTTTTTCTTATACAAGTAACGTCGCATCCTCATAGAAAAAAAGGTGTTTTGTGGCCTTTGAGTCTTGCAGCCCTGGGCTCTGTCTGCTTAGACCCCTAAGACCCAAAGAGCTCCATCTGCCCCGTTACGCATAAAGAGGTGATAGTATATTTATGTAAATATCCAAAACTTGTGTTAAAAATGAAAAGGCATCTAACAGCAGATTTTTAAAGCTGTCAAAGGTATCTGACATAGCTTGACGACTGTCATACATTGATGGCAGCGGTCCAAAGGCTTTACGTGCTTTTCCGAAGCACGGAGCTCGAGAAGTTTTAATGCCGCTTGTGGTCGGTCACCTATCCAAGTGCGGACCACGCCCGGTGTCGCTTGCGAAAGCGCTAGTAAGCTACCAAACTTGCCAAGTTAACATACGTATCTTGTATACTATATCATACAAATTTACCAAGAACATTGTACCACAAACAATACTCATCCTCATTGTGAAGCAAACACCATTTGGGCTCACATTCCTCTCTCGTCTAAATGGCTCTGCGTATAATTATATATACTCACGTATAATTATATAGAGCATAAGAAAGGATGCCTAATGCAGAGGCTTATCGTTTCTTTTGTGTGTTTCACTTACAGTAACTAAGTAAAGGCACGCGAACGGCCGCTTGTGTGTTAACGTCCCGTCCACACATGGCGACAGAGAGACTGTCTACTTTTTTAGGTTGAACTAGTCGATACTTTTTTACAAATTGCGGAGGGGATTTCCTTCACTGTTTGACATTGTACATCCTAAGTTTAGCATGATATCGTTTTGTCTCAATATAAATGTTGTCGGTATGGATACAAAATAGTGAAATAAAAAGCCATTCAAAAGTTATGAGCCATCAAAGATTCGTTTGTTTTGTAAATTTTTACGCAAATTTCGGCGTAAATAAGTAATATAAGAAGTGTAAAATCTCCAAAACAAAGACCGCACCGACACAGCTTAATTATCGAAGATTATAATAAACTTTATTTGTAATTGATTAATTCAGCAGTTTTTGCTTAAAATCCCTTTTCCCAAATGATTTTACGTATTGTTTTACGCGCTCGATTTACTATAATTTGTCGCTCCGTTTCACCACACTGCTTTCGCCCGCCACAATGTTAGATGAAACAACATGCTTTAGGCCACGCCTACCTTGTGAGTTCGAGTCCGCGACAAGTTCAACCTTAAGGGGCTACCTTAACTTTCCGGGGTCCAGTGGCGCCCCCATTTGAAATAAATCATTTAAAAGAAAACTGTGATTTCATTTAAAATTTTGTCTTGACCAAACCCTAGATAACCCTTTTTACTATTTTATGAGCTACTGTTTATAGTTTAAGGTGAGACCGTGAAGCTTTTCTGCGCACATTTGCGAAAAACGGCCACTATTAGCTAATGTGCGTAGAAAAGCTTTACGTTCGCACTTTAAATTATAAACAGAAGTTCATAAAATAGTTAAAAGGGTTATCTAGGGTTTGATCAAGACGAAATTTTAAATGATATCACCGTTTCCTTTCAAATGATTTATTTCAAATGAGGGCACCACTGGACCCCGGAAAATTCGCGACTGACTATTTTCTCAGGTATATCCATTGTTTAGTCATCATCATCATTATAGCCGCACAACGTTCACTGCTGGACATAGGCCTCACCCATAGATTTAACCCAAAGATTATTTAATTAGTATTGTACTAGATTTAAAAATATATTGCTGTCTCGCTCTCTTTCTTCCTTGCGTACCGTGACGCCTACACGTGTCTATGTTACTTTAAATATAATTAAACAATGTCGCCCCGAGTGGCCGCAGGCTGAGCTATTCCCTGTAAACGGCTTAGCTTTTTCGTTTTTTTTAAGGGCAAGGTGAACGCCCATTCTCTCCACTGCATGAGACTTGACTGAACTTGGCATCTAGGGTTGGTTTGGGTGACAAAATCCGAATTTAAACTTTTTTCTAATTCGAAATGGCGTCTGGAAATTATTTTTTTCAGTTATTTTTGTACAAAACATATTTGGATTAAAAAGGCGTCCATTAAGCTTTCGATATTGCAGTAAGGAACCTCGTTCTCACCTGGTCACACCCATCTCTTTGTTTCTAATTAATGTATTATGTTTCGTTAGCGACAAAAATATAGTTCTTTCGCCAAGGAAAACCCCTTCTATTGATCCAATTTTTGGGATACAAACAAAAATAATTGCTTTCTTATTTCCTAGTCGTCTCTTTAAAAAACTTCCTTTAACTTATATCACTGAAACGGCAAAGCTTTCTAGCTTTTTTTTTTCTTTGATCTAAACTTAATTATCAAAAATATAATATAATTCTCCTTCAAGCAACAAAAAGTCACACACCGTGTCCCAAATCTTAGAGGGCACTGACGCGGGTCGCCGGCGGTTTCGCGGTGCTAAGTAAACTTCCGCCAAAGCCTCCTTCCGCCGGATGTGGATTCTCCCATTTGCCGGCCGGAGAACATCCGCAATTATTCCTATCGTTTTGTCTCATTTTCTTGCGGTATTTTGGTTTCAGGGATGGCGGCCTGGTTTTTAGGTTAAGTGGAGAATTGTAACCAGGTTAATGAATAAAATTGCTTTTGGAAGTATAAAAATCGTTCGACTGAAGAAAGACTTACATATCATTTTTGTCTCGATTAATTCTACTTTCTAACCAATTTTAGGCTTTATGATTTACATACATACATACTATCACGTCTTTATCCCTAATGGGGCAGACAGAGCATTTTGGGTTTTGCAGTTCTATGCAGAGCCCAGGGCCGCAAGACCCAAAAGCCACTTTTAGCGTCATGGTGGGCGAGAAGATGGAAAAGCAATCAATACAGTGATGGGTTGCTAGCCGCATCGCCTGTTAACATGATTTGCATTTTTGCCCATTCCCTCGATCGGCTTTTACGATCTGCGTGGGAAGAGAAGCAACTGGTACATTCTAAGTTTTTTATTTCTCCCAGACCAGCATGGGATGGCTTTATGATTTAAACACTTATAATTATTACAACTCATATATTTGCCTTCCGTGCTGAAAAAAAACCGGTCGTGTGCGAGTTAAACTCGCGCACGAATGGTTCCGTACCTGGTATCGGTAAAAAGTCACGATTGTTGACCATTGCCCATTCCCTCGATCGGCTTCTAGAATCTGAACAGGAAGAAAGGAAACTGACACATTTTTCTTGATTTTCGTCTACCAGATCATTTTTTTTATTACCATTTAACGTCCTTTTGTTGCCAGACAGTTACGGTAAAAAAGTTTTTATTTTTAAAATTTTAAAATTCAATAAAGTTACTACTATAATTCAAACTATACAAACTTATTAAAATTTAATATAAAACTAAAATTAAAACTAAAAATTACAAATTATGTAGTCCCACTAAAATATTATCCCTCGGCAACGTGGCCAAAAGGCTGGCAGCATTGCCACGTTGTATGGCAATGCTGATTTGAAATTGGAAGTAAGCTTGCCCAGGTGCTCTTGGCCTCCGATGCATAGCAAATTTCGCTTGGAGAATTAACATAAATTTTCTTATAAATACTTTCAATGCTATGTATCGAAGACAAAAACGCTGGGAGAGCCACACTATAAATTTTGCTAATACCTAAGCCCCCATACCTGATAGGTAAAGAGGCTTGGTCCCAAATACGATTGCGAAAATCTATATTGAGAGTGGCCGAAAGGGAATTTTGAATAAACGTATCTAACCTATGGAGCAGATGAGGGTGTTTCCAAAAATGACTGCACCGCAGATTATAAGTGAAATTTGGGACGAACAGGCAGTATCGAATTATGGTATATGCGAAATGGGATTGGATATCTAGGAGACGGTTCGAAGCTTTCTGGAAATTATCAATTTTTTGGTTAATGAAATTAGAAAATGATTCTTCAAAAATAGGTGAGCCAAGGAGGTGGAGTGAACTTTTGTCTATAATTTTAATATAGTAGTAATAAAATTAATTTCTTTGTCATCATAGGATTGTACATATATCTCTTAATATTTGTCCTTTGTTCTATTGCACAATTGTTGACGTCAAATGGATACTTACAGCTAAGTTTACTGCCTACCTCTTTCTAAGCGCTAGTGCAAACACGTATTGGAAAATCCTTACTTCCATACGAATATTATTAATGCGAAAGTGAGTTTGAATATTTGTTTGTTTGTTTCCACTTCACGCTTTAACCACTGAAACTATTTAGATGAAATTTGTAGAGATGTGCTGAGTAGTCGGTGACTAGTCGGTAAAGCCGACTATCCGGGCGCTCACGTAGTCGGCGACTAGTCAGCGAATATTCAGCAAAGAGCGCCGACTATCCGGCTTCTTATGGTGAATGTATTTCTCAATAATATATGTACATAATATCTAACATTTAGTAATTAAAACCGTTAAATTAAAATCTTGATTATCCATACTTACGAGTATATATAAGGCTGAAGAGTTTGTTTGTTTGAACGCGATAATCTCAGGAACCACTGGTCCGATTTGAAAAATTCTTTCGGTATTAGATAGGTCGTTTATCGAGAAAGGCTATAGGCTATATTGCATCACGCCCGCGACTTCACTCGAGTGGTTAACGCGGGCGAAGCCGCGCGCTGCCTCTAGTTTAAAATACTTACACAAAAACACCGTTCTGTCCTTTCGAAAGCAAAAATGCGAAGAAAACAAAACGGGTTCCGACCAAATCGTGATCGGCTTGGCCGACAACCGCTATTCGGCTAGACAGATAGTCGGCCAAAGTCATAATCGGCACATCTCTAGAAATTTTATATAGAGTACCTGGGTAAGCTTAGCTCGGTCGGTTTCATCTCAAACATTAACTACATTTTTTAAACTTGTCTAAAAACAGTACAAAATAAAAAATAATATATAAACTTGAACATAAAAAAAACAAAAGTAAGTCACCGAGTGGTATTCGAACCCGTAACACTCTTCCTAGCGGTCAGCATCCTTAACCGCTGAGCTAAGCGGATGGCGGCCGGGGCGACGAAATTAGCGACCATATTCTGCGTGGAAAGAAAAACGAATGAAAACTCGAAAACGCGCGTTTTCCCAAACATAAGACTTATCTAGATCGATTTTTACCCCCAAAAACCCCCATATACAAATTTTCAGCGAAATCGTTAGAGCCGTTTTCGAGATCACAGATATTTATAAATAAATATAAAAAATATATATATATCTTATAACTTTAAACGAGCAATTCTTGTATGTATGTATGTATATATATATATATATATATATTTATTTATAAATTTCTGTGATCTCGAAAACGGCTCTAACGATTTCGCTGAAAATTTGTATATGGGGGTTTTCGGGGGTAAACAATCGATCTAGATTAGTTTTATGTTTGGGGAAACGCGTGTTTTCGAGTTTTCATGCGTTTTTCTTTCCACGCAGAATATGGTCGCTAATTTCATCGCGCCGCGACCGCCGTGATTTAGCTCAGCGGTTAAGGATAGCGACCGCTAGAAAGAGTGTTACGGGTTCGAATCCCACTTGGTGACTTACTTTTGTTTTTTTTTATGTTTAAGTTTAAATATTTTTTTTTATTTTGCATTGTTTTTAGACAAGTTTAAAAAAAATTGTTTATGTTTGAGATGTAACCGAGCAAAGCTTGGTCGCCCAGGTACTATATATATATATATACATACAAGAATTGCTTGTTTAAAGGTATAAGATATAGTTTGATACACAGGGATAGTTTTTATCCCGAAATTCCCACGGGGAGCTAAGCCCACGTGCAAAGCTACAAATTATAAAAGAGACTACAATTGAATGCCTCAAAGATTATTCCAATGCAAGGAAGCCAGTGCCGTCGGTAGAAAACGTACGTGAGCCGGTCGTCCATGTGCAATCGGCTTAATTTGAGCCGGCCGTCCAATAACTGTCGTCGATTTTCCGCCCGATTTACCGGACCGACGGGATTCCGACGGCGAATAGCCGCATTTTCTTTCTAACGAAGATATTTTTATTTTACTAGATGGTTTAACTGCCTCCGTGGTGTAGTGGTTAGAGCGTTTGGCTCATAGCCGGAGGTCGCGGGTTCGATTCCCAGCGGGGGCAACGACTTTGTGTTGTTGTCCTAGTTTGGTTAGGACATTGCAGGCTGATCACCTGATTGTCTGATAAGTAAGATGATACGTGCTTCGGAGGGCACTTTAAGCCGTCGGTCCCGGTCACTGTCTTTGAAATTGGTCGTTACCTAAAACCATGTCAGAGGCCTTTAAGGCGGTTTAAAAACCCTGACACTAGTGTTAGTCACTAACACACACGAAAAGAGGAAGACTAGATAGTTTACAAGCAGACGATGCGCCTGAAGCAATACGGAGGTAATGCAAATAGTATTGAAAAGATTTACGGTAAACTGGAGTTATCTAGATTGAGAATAGGGTCACAGAGTTTATAGTATTACATACAGAACAGGAACACCTATGCCTCCCTGTTCCCTTTTTTATCCTGGGTCTTAGGTGTTTATCTTTATTTATCATAAAATATTTTTTTAACATAACATAAGTTAAAACATTATTTTAGAGCTAGCTCAATTTGTGTGAGTTGATCATATATTTTTTGTCTATATTTTATATATCGTCTTTTTTAGGGTTCCGTACCAAAAGGGTAAAAACAGGACCCTATTACTAAGTCTTCGTCTTGTAAATCTTCGTCTGTCCGTCTGTCTGTCACCAGGACCGCGATAGCTAGACAGTTGAAATTTTCACAAATTATGTATTTCTGTTGCCACTATAACAACAAATACTAAAAACAAAATAAAATAAATAGTTAAGGGAAGCTCTCATACAACAAACGCGATTTTTTATAGATAATGATACGGAACCCTTAGTGCGCGAATCCGATTCGCACTTGGCCAGTTTTTTTGTTTATAATCGTTACGCGACCGCGCTGATTTTAAATATAAACAGATCATATTATGCGTGAATTATTACAGATTTAATATGATCAGCCATTCATCAGTCAAAGGAAGCGTAACAAGCGCTTCTACGCGACCTTACGCAGCCCAGCGCGACCCTACGCAACCCCTACAAGTTAAGCGTAATTTGATTCTAATCGGAACATGTATTTTCCATATTTGCTTTAAAATTATGAATAGTAACACATACCTAGGCATTAAGATGCTAGAGGAGTAAGACACATGCATTCGTGTCATGAAAATCAACATTTACATAACTCCGGCTTATATAGTTGATCGATCGAGCAAAGCGAGCGAAGCGTGTCAGTTTCGAGATTGGCCAAAAATGATTTTGTCCGGCAATCAGTTTGTTTGTCTGTCCGGCTGTTCTCGCCTACAGATCGCATTTCTCAACAGATTTTCGTAAAATTTAGTGAGAAGGTTTGAAAATTATATAAAACATTTCTGTCGATTCAGTTATTAACATACCTAAGTTATTTTAGAATTAGCTCAATGTGTAATTTTACCTTATATTTTTTTATCTATTTCTTTTAACTATTTTCACTGATTTTAAATATAAACAGATCATATTATGCGTAAATTATTACAGATTTAATATGATCAGCCATTCATCAGTCAAAGGAAGCGTAACAAGCGCTTCTACGCGACCCTACGCAGCCCAGCGCGACCCTACGCAACCCCCATTAGTTAGGCGTAATTTGATTCTAATCGGAACATGTATTTTGCATATTTGCTTTAAAATTATGAATAGTTACACATACCTAGGCATTTAAGACGCTAGAGGAGTAAAACACATGTATTCGTGTCATGAAAATCAACATTTACATAACTCCGGCTTATATAGTTGATCGATCGAGCAAAGCGAGCGAAGCGTGTCAGTTTCGAGATTGGCCAAAAATGATTTTGTCCGGCAATCAGTTTGTTTGTCTGTCCGGCTGTTCTCGCCTACAGATCGCATTTCTAAACAGATTTTCGTAAAATTTAGTGAGAAGGTTTGAAAATTATATAAAACATTTCTGTCGATTCAGTTATTAACATACCTAAGTTATTTTAGAATTAGCTCAATATGTAATTTTACCTTATATTTTTTTATCTATCTATTTTCACTTTTTTTAAATATAAACAGATCATATTATGCGTAAATTATTACAGATTTAATATGATTAGCCATTCATCAGTCAAAGAAAGCGTAACAAGCGCTTCTACGCGACCCTACGCAGCCCAGCGCGACCCTACGCAACCCCCATTAGTTAGGCTTAATTTGATTCTAATCGGAACATGTATTTTGCATATTTGCTTTAAAATTATGAATAGTTACACATATCTAGGCATTTAAGACGCTAGAGGAGTAAAACACATGTATTCGTAGTTGTGAAAATAACCATTTACACAACTCCGGCTTAGTTGATCGATCGAGCAAAGCGAGCGAAGCGTGTCAGTTTCGAGATTGGCCATAAATGATTTTGTCCGGCAATCAGTTTGTTTGTCTGTCCGGCTGTTCTCGCCTACAGATCGCATTTCTCAAAAGATTTTCGTAAAATTTTGTAAGAAGGTTTGAAAATTATATAAAACATTTCTGTCGATTCAGTTATTAACATACTTAAGTTATTTTAGAGTTAACTCAATGTATATTTACTGATTCTGAATATAAACAGATCATATTATGCGTAAATTATTACAGATTTAATATGATCGCCATTCATCAGTCAAAGGAAGCGTAACAAGCGCTTCTACGCGACCCTACGCAGCCCAGCGCGACCCTACAACCCCCATTAGTTAAGCGTAATTTGATTCTAATCGGAACATGTATTTTGCATATTTGCTTTAAAATTATGAATAGTAATACATACACACATGCATTCGTGTCATGAAAATAACCATTTACACAACTCCGGCTTACTTGATCGAATGAGCAAAGCGAGCGAAGCGTGTCAGTTTCGAGATTGGCCATAAATGATTTTGTCCGGCAATCAGTTTGTTTGTCTGTCCGGCTGTTCTCGCCTACAGATCGCATTTCTCAACAGATTTTCGTAAAATTTTGTGAGAAGGTTCGAAAATTCCATAGAACTTTTTTGTCAATTAGGTTTTAGAATTTTTTCAAAATGACGGATACATGATGTCAGAAAGCTTAAAAAATATCACACTTCAGCCTTTTTGAAACCTTTTCAAAAATGTCATAACTGTTTTTGAAGTGAAAACTTCTTTAGCGGCGTTGTGCACTTTTTTTGGAATGGGTAAAAAATGTTAAACTCGCGTCAGGAAACGTGACCTGATCGAAAATTCGTAAGACGGATGGAGAGTAGACAGCTGGCGCGGCGTAGGAGAAGGAGTATCCCCCTCTCTTTCTACGGCGCGGCGAAAATGTATGCCTGCGCCTGCTGTTTCGTTTAGGCGGCGCAGGGCACTTGCGCGAATGTTCGTGTGTGTTTATGTTACAGTGTGCTACGCGCATCCATGGATGGTGACAGCTGATGGCTCGACCGTCTGTGTAGTGGCCATACTGCTGTGTTTTCACTTCTGCCGGCACTCCCAGAGTGCAACCCGTCGTTTTTTTGTTATTAACACGCAACTTTTTTGTCTGAACAACTTTTTTATCCAATACACTTAAACGACTCGGGGTAATTTGTGAGATCTACAGCTCACAGATCTAGTTTATCAGGTATCTAACTGTAACTGCGCTAACTTCCCCACATTTACAGTCTTCTTTACCCAAAGGTAAGCCCAGCTGTGTACTTACTATAGATTTTAATGTACTTTTTAACCGACTTCAGAAGAGGAGGTTATCAATTCGTCGCATTCTTATTTTCATGTATTGTCACCGATTACTCGAAGACGCGTGGACAGATTTGGAAAGTATTTTTTTTTTGTTTGAAAGTGTATATTTTCAAGATAGTTCCATTGGATCTGATGATGGAATCTTGGAGAAATCGAGGGAACTCTTTGAATTTCATATGCACACATATAGCGATTTACGTATTTTCTATTGTGACTCGAACATTTGCTTTCAGAAAGCACAATTTCATGATGCATTAACGTAGGCCTGGGGGTGAAGTCGGTTTTTAGTTTTGAAAAATTATGATTATAGTCACACTTGATAGGTAAAGTAAAGAAATTTTAACTTCGTCATCAGGTCTTTTTAGTCTCCACTGCAGGAGCATGACCCTCTCTGTAATATTAGATCCATACTTGGCCAAAGCAGCTGGATGATTTGGCCTACACTCTCCACACTGGCCAGACGTGTTGGAGAGGTCCTATTGATATTTATAAGCTTTGTTTAGCTTCTATTTCCTAAGTCACCTTCTACGACATCCACGGGAAAAGAGTGGTCTTATTCTAGTCTGCCGGAAGAAATTTATTGGACAGCTGCCGAATTAAGAAACCAGCTTTGGATTGAATCGCATCTTGAATGTACAAATAGGTGGTCCCTTTTCTTCTTTCATTATTTCCGAATTTCGATTCCTGTTTTCCGTGTAACAGTAATTTAAGAGACCAGTTTTATTGCATTGGAATCGTTAAATGCTTAAATAAAGATTGTGGACATAATTATCTGTTGAGACTAAAATGAAAATGTAAATGATGCATTATCGTGTCAAAGGCTAAAAAAATTTTAGTAAAATCACAGATTAAGTACTAGTTTTTACGTACAGAAGTCTAACTCAGCAAAGAAATTTAAAGAAATATTTACTCAATGCGGTTAGCGATATGGTTTAATTTAGCTCGCATCAGAAATCAGCACCTTTTCGTTTAGAAACTGAGAAATGCATTGCAAGCCAATTTCATTCTTATTACTCTGGGCAAACGTTTCATGTCACTAATTTTTTTACTGCGGAGTGATCTAGGTATTTTAATAGGTATATTTTCTATACATAAACGGGGAGTGACACAGGATTGGTAAATTCAATATTTAAAACTATGAGCGAAGAATGGACTAGGGTTTACATCAAGGGATGTCCCGTGTTTCGAAATCCTGGGACTTTTTGTAAATTTTGCAGTATCGGGTTCCGAGACTGAAACTGTTGAAGTCTCCCAAAGCCTAGAATAGACATTAATTTATCTTAAAACCAACAAAACGTAAGCTGAGTGAAAATCCGGCAATATTAAAGTAAAGAAAAGCCCAGGGCGTAAAGACACAGTTTTACATCTAGGAAGTAATTATCTCTCAAAGTTGTAAAGAATCGGGAATAGGGACGTTGAGCGGCGTAATTACAAAGTCTACAGTTTAAGAAGACAAGTCTCACGCTGATTAAATTCTCGTAGCAAGTTTATTTCCAAAATAATTTAAAAATGATATGAAATTAGCAATCACAAAATAAGTAAATTATCTTTTTAAATACTTAGGTACTCGCTTTAAAAAGTTAAATTAAATGCCGCAAACTATGATTAAGTATGGAGACGCAAAATGTTGTTAGCAAAGGAAATACACTAATACATATACTAGATATACCGTTTTAATATGCGCTGTAGCAGCTGTGGTGAGTAAAAACACCCTTAGATGGCTTTCTGTTTGATTGAAAAGGTAGAAAAACATAAAATAAAAATTGGCCAATATTCTGGTCAGCCGCAGGAAGCGGCTAGACATATATCACCACAAGTAATTCTATAATAACGACTGACTGAAAGCAGCCTGCAAATGTGATTTTAAAATAGAAATTTGCAATGACAAAATCAAGTATGTAAAATAATTAAAGATTTAAAAGTTTATTCACAACAACGGCATCACATAAAAAATAAACTTACAAACTATAACTAATCCTAAAAAGTTTTTAAATTTACATGTACTATTAGATTATAAATCTATGTGCTACAGCAGTGAAAAAGGCCTCAGCGTGGTTAGCATGTGAGGCGACACACTGGTTCTCAGTTTTAACCTAACCTATAAAATGCAACTCCACTTTAGCGCAACAATTAAAATTCTGTTCAAACTGAGCTGTAGCAGTTTGCAGCTACGCGCCCTAGTTGGGCGGAAGGCGGGTGATCATTTGACCAACTTTTTTCATTATCCCAACCAACTCGAACACTTTTATAGTAGTCCTGTTTCGTTTAGTTGTGATTCTCTTTTTTCTTTCCTTTAGTTCACATCCTTAGCGTTTAGCGGGGTATTTACTGCACTTTTAAATTTTCAAGTTGAAGATTTAGTTCCTTGCAGTAGAAAAGATAGGAAGGATAATGCTTTTTTAACCTGCATCATTATATCAAATACAGGAAATCTACTTTACACACTTACATATACGCGATAAATCATGATCAAACTTCTCAAATTAAACATTTTTATTAACAAGTTCATTTACCCTTCATAACTTTTAAAGTATATCAACAATATGCTAAGAACTACAGTAGAGAAACTTAAACGCACAACGTAATTTTATCACGTTCATCATAATCCGAGCGTATTTTCCCGGTTGCATCCTCAGCAGTAATGCTTCAAAGCCCGGGGTCCGCTACCCGACCAAAGAGATTTGACGAGGTTACTGGTTTTTACACAGAGTGACTGCTGTCTGACCTCCGCAACCCAAAGGGTAAACCAGAAATCCTTGGGTAGTTTAAACGTGCCTTTCACAGTTAATACGTGCCTTCTGAAACACGGAATTATCTATCTTTTCGGATAATCAGGTGATTCAAGCCTGCAATATCCTAACCAGCCTGGAAACAACTTTTCACAAAGTATGCTTCCCAATAGGATTCGAACCCATGGCCTCTGAATCACAAGGCAAATGCCTTGACTACCGGACCACGGAGGCAGTCACCTAAATTATCATGTTACCTAGGAAAACAGAAAGTTAAGCAATTCCCAAAATGGGCCCCACTAACCCGATTAGTGAGGCATGAAAAATGGCACCCTTTACGCAACACGAAAAGTAATTTTTGCCGAAGTTATGAAGATTAGAAAGTAATAACACGCGGGCATCGCCGTTTATTTCGGGAGCTCCGCTTTATGGAACTAGGTAATTTTCTTGTTACACGGAATTATGGGATTGTTGGAAAGCTATGGCGTTTTAACAGACGTTTTAAGTAGGTTTAAAATTATTAATTTAATACGCTGGATGCAGGCCGCTTTAGATCTTTAGATCGGTCATTTTGGAAATCCTTGGGAGAGGCCTATGTCAGGCAGTGGACTTTATGCAGCTGAAATAATTATGACGATGATTACCTACAACTTTCTGGAATATTGTTTTTATGTACCTTATAAAAAATTCTAGCTTTTGCCAGAAAAGTGGATGGTGCAGCGTCTGAAATTACGCCTTTAAACTTTTTACTTTTTTTAAATACCTAATTACTAATAACTCTAAGTTAATAGACTAGATTGTTATAATAGTAGCATACTTACTCAATTATTTTTAGTATAAAGGTACGTTAAGAAAGTTAAAAAAAAAAACAATAACACGCGGGCATCGCCGTTTATTTTGGGAGCTCCGCTTTATGGAACTAGGTAATTTCCTTGTTACACGGAATTATGGGAATGTTGGAAAGCTATGGCGTTTTAACAGACATTTTAAGGAGGTTCTAAATTATTTATTTATTACCTACAACTTTCATGTATCTCGTAAAATTTTGCTAGCTATTTCCATGAAAGTGGTTGTGCGTAGCGTTTGAAATTATTTTTTTAAACTTTTTATTTTTTTGTATAATACCTACAAGTTAAAAACAGAAAAAATCACGAATAAAAGGCTTCCGAAATAAATACTCTATCTAATTATGTAAATTGCATTAAACTTGGTTATATCGTTTTTTAATTGTAAGCTTACATACATATCTCAACTCTTATATGCTTCCACAAAAAGCTCATAGACCTAAAGCAATCGAGATATCATTTTTAGGGTTCCGTACACAAAGGGTAAAAACGGGACCCTACTCGTATTACTAAAATTTCGCTATTCGTCCGTCTATCTGTCCGTCCGTCTGTATGTCCGTATGTCGATCTGTCTATCTGTCTGTCCTTTAGTCTGTCTCCAGGCTGTATCTCATGAACCTTGATAGCTAGACCGCTAAATTCACAGATGATGTATTTCCGTTACCGCTATAACAACAAATGCTAAAAACAGAATAAAATAAATATACGGGAGGTGTCCATACAACAAACGTGACTTTTTTACCATTTTTGCTTTTTATTTTTGATAATAAAAACGGCAACAGGAAGACGCTTGAAATATTTACAGAATATTAAGTTGTATATTTACTTTAAAACTAAATAAATACATTAAAAACCAATATTGGGTGGCTCCCAACAAACGTGATTTTTTATAGATGGAACCCTTCGAGCGTGACTCCGACTCGCACTTAACCATTTATCAAATCACACAAAAATAAAGTCTTCAAGATTATAAAAACTTAACCACCTAATGAAGTTGGTAAAAACGACGCCGGACTGCAAAAACCCGTTAATGTGTTAATGGGTAAGAGGCTGGCTTGTTAGGTTTGTTTTTTTGTTTTCGCACCAGTCCAGGTGAGAACTTTTTATCAGCATAGTAAGTGAGGTAAATGAAAGCTTTGCATTGGTGTCTTCACCTTTTCGTATTTTTAACCAACTCAAAAAATTTACCGACTTAAAAAAAGCAGGAGGTTATTAATTCGCCTGTATTTTTTTTGTATGTATGTTACGCGATATCTTCGTCAAACGTAGACCGGTTATGCTGTTTTTTTTATTTGAAACCTAGTACTACTAAGTTGGCCCCTTAATAATTTGATGAAGATATGATGAAACACTATGGAGATATGGAAGATACTCCTGAAAGAAAACAAAGTCGGTTGTTTTTTTTTTTGTTAAAAATTCAATTATTTATAATGTTGAAACTTTCAAGAAAAAATAACAACAGAATAAAATAAGTATTCACAGGGGTTTCCATACAACAAACGTGATTTTTTATTGTGAATTTTTTATTTATTTATTTCATCATCATCATTTCAGCCGCAAAACGTCCACTGCTGGACATAGGCCTCTCCCAAAGATTTCCAAAATGACCGATCAAGAGCGGCCTGCATCCAGCGCTTTGCAGCGACCCTGGTCAGGTCATCTGACCACCTTGTAGGTGGGTGCCTACGCTTCGCTTGCCAGTACGCGGTCGCCATTCAAGAACCTTTATTTATTTAATTTCATTTTAATACGACGGACCCAAGAGCAGAGGCCTTTTCTATCAGTCACCCAACATGTGATGCTGAGAGAATCTTTTGGGGTAAGTACCTATGGTAGAAACTAACTAAAAATACGAAAAGAAAAGAGACAATTGGTACGGAACCATTGATACGCGAGTCCGACTCACACTATGCCGGTTATTTAAGAGTACGGAAAATAAAAATCATGCTTTTTGATAACCTTACCTCAATATATCCGTTCAATTTATTTTATTACTAAAGATGAAGTGTAGGTGAAGTGTAAGCAAAAAAATTGTAATTTAATTAAAACAACTCGAGCTCCTGAAATGTAAACATTTTGTTTAGAAGTCAAGTTTGTAAAAGTATTTCTTGGAAAAAACTCATGAAAAATGCATCGTTTCTATCTGGTTCTTGAAAAATTGAGGAGAAAATACAATGGAAGGTTTGTATTAGCTTTAGCGCAATATAGTGCTGTGTTGAGATTACAAAATAGATGCATGAAATTAACTGTATACATTCATACATACCTACTTACATTATATAAAGCTGTAACGAGGTTACAACAACCTCCATTTTTCATGTTCTTTTTCAACTCCTTTCTCCGTCTTTTCATTCTGTCCACTTTTTCAAATTCAATTTTTTAAAATTCCTTGCACATTCCTTTTTCATCATTCTGACTCATTACTTTACCACCTCTCATACTGATAACAACTGCTTATATATATGGCGAATGTGACAAGAAGACGTGCGTACAAGATGTCGTCTCAAGACACACTAATGTTATCGGTGCGCCTCTTTGGTTCATTAGTTAAAATTATTCAAATTAAATGAGGCAATCGAGGTGTACGTACACAAAATAGTAAACATACCTAAGTAAATCACACCGTTCTAGGCGTGAAGTCCGTACCAAGCCGTGCTGCACTCGATTGAACTGATTGAGGCGGAATTACAGAAATTAATCGACAGCCTACACACTACACAGTACTCACGCGACTGCCAGTTTTAGTTTAACACAAGCTGCTCTATGAAAAAGACCGGAATTCAAAAATCAAAAATCCTCTATTTATCTTTGGATATTTGTATGATCCCTCTCCAACCCATCTGGCCAGCAAGGAGAGTGTAGGCCGAAGTCCTCTGGCTAGTCTGGAAACGTATGGCTCTAGTAGTACAGAGAGGGTCGTGCTCCTGCAGTGGAGACAAAAGGACCTGAAGATGACTTGTATGATAATTGTAAATTTTTCTTTCGATTTCATAATAGGTAATTGTTGACATCAGATCATCAGTGACAGCTAAGTTTACTGCCGCTTCGTAAGCGCAAGTACAGAAGAAGCGGTAACAAACTGTACTGCTGCATTTTTTCCGAAAACGTCAACTTATAATTATACTGATATTAAAATAAGATGGATTGAGAATACATTGTTATGTCATAATTATTAATTAAGCATGATGTCAATTTTGAAATAAATGACAATTTGTAAATTTTGTACTTAAACATGTACAGAATGTACGCAAATTATAACATTTGTGAATGTACAAATACAAACACTAAAGAGGGACTTATTCTTCAACCTGCCCAAATAATTGGTATTAATTTTAAATAGTATAACAGCAGTGTAGTTAATAGTTATGTGTAGGTAATCATATTGTACCCACTCTTTACACTGTTTCGTAAAAATATATCCCTTTCAATCCAAAGTTGACTGGAAGAGATCCCTATCTGCAATAAGTCTGCATTTGAACTGCGCTTTTAAATTACTTCTCTTAAATTGTAGTTTTGTATTTATGAATGTACAATGTCTTATTCGTACTTCTCCACAAGGACAAAGACGCAAAAGAAAACCAATTTAGAAAATCCTTTTATGTTTGAAATAATACATACTTGTCTTTCGTTTTCTTTTTACTTCTTAAATAAATAAAGAATACTTGTCAGGTGATCCAATCTGGGGGCACGGCAGTGCCCCCACCAAGTCGAGCAAAAAAGCGTCACGGCCGTACCATCCTTTTCTCGAAGCAATTCAGACCATTTTCGACCCCCTGTAACTTCGTTGTGGATAAAACTAGAAGACTGAAATTTTCAGTAACCATGCAGGCATTGTAAAGACACTGTATATTTCAAATTTCATTCAATTTGAACCAGTATTTTAAGAATTATAACCTGAAAACACGTGTAAATTCAATCGCCTGGAAACACATGTAAATTCAATTATTTAGTGCGATGGCCAAGTCTCGATATATTTATATAAAACATTAAAGAATTTTAATATTGATATGCGTCACTATAAGATGCTGTTAATTATTACGTAACAACTTAATGCTTCGAGTACGGAGATTCCAGACACAATTGATTTTCAATTGTTATGGACCACGATCGTGGTCTTAGAGACTGGACGTATTAAGACAGAAAGTCGCTTAAGTAGAGACTGAATAAATTAATAACCGACTTGGTATTACATGGATCTCACAACTTTTTACCGCAGAACAACTGAGTTGCGAGACTTGGTTTTTTTGACAAGTATTGTTTTTGATGGGATAGAAATTATATCAAAATCAGTTGAATAGTTTGAAATGTAAAAATTTTAATGTTTCAGTCAGTAATTAGATACTAACGGTTAGTTACCGATAATATCGATCTTGAAGACGAACAAACTAAAAATAATATCAATAGTATTTCTTTTCTTAATACATAAACTATCTCATCGCTATTTTTTTCTATCTAGGTTGCCTGGAAGAAATTGCTTAGCGATAAGGCCGCCTTTTGCGCATTTCCTAGTTTTTAATATAATTATTTGCTGTATTTATTTATTTTGTGTAATAAAGGGTATTATATTTATTTATTTAAACTTTATTTACTAGAACAATATGGTACAAAAGGCGGACTTAATGGTAATATCATAGCATAGCATAGCAATTATTTATTTGTACGCATTTGCATAGCAAAGGCGTACAAATAAGTATAGTTATAGTAATAACAAATGATTATAGCTATAGTAATAAAAACACTCGTAGTTACAACATATTAAATACAAATACTTAAATGTTTATACATAGATATTATTGTGTATTGAATAAACTATCCAAAGCATCGATAGTATATGAAACGCAGTACTTTCGATACTATTTTTATTAACAGCAATATAAAAAGCAGTATTTCCTAAGTCGCCTTCTACGACATCCACGGGAGGACTTGAAGTGGTCGATTCATCATCAAGTCTTTTTGTCTCCACTGCAGGAGCACGACCCTCTTTAAACAACCAGAGCCATACTTGGCCACAGCAAGCAGAGGACTTGGCCTACACTCTCCACGCTGGCCAGACGGGTTGGAGAGGTATCATTGATGTTTATAAGCTTTGTTTAGCTTGTATTCCCTAAGTCGCCTGCTACGACATCCACGGGAGGACTTGAAGTGGCCCTATTCTACTCTCCCAGAAACCAGAAGGCATTGCTATTGATACATTTGTTATGTAGTGTACGTGGTAAAATTACCACTCTACCGAAAACCACACGGCAAGTTACGTTAAGGCTCCTCCCTGCGCTAGCGACCTTGAAAACACAAAAAAAATAATTTCTCTTTCTGTAAGTGAGATTATTAGAAACCCTCGTACAACTTTTTAGCTAGTATCCTGAAGTTTCATTAGAACCTCGAAAGTCATTGAAATACTATCCGGTTTAGAAACCTTTACAAAAAGAGTCAAAAATAGCCGTTTTTAGTATTTTTTGCAAAGGAAAATTCAGGGTATTTTATTTCAATGATTTTCGAGGTTCTAATGAAACTTAAGGATACTAGCTAAAAAGTTGTACGAGGGTTTCTGATAATCTCACTTACAGAAAGAAAAATTATTTTTTTTGTGTTTTCAAGGTCGTTAGCGCGGGGAGGACCCTTAAACGTTTTTACTCGTACTTGTATGGAAGATCAGTGAGATTTGACTTTCAAAAATAGCACCCGCGCCGCTTATATCTCAAAAGAGAACACCTAAACTCCCGTATATCATAAAAGGTACATAAAAATTCATCGTTTCTTCGATTTATCCACGTTCCTTTCATTGGGTGGATCGCTTTATGCACCCCAATGTCCTTCGCTTTTACTGCTTTACTTCAAGTAAGTTACGAGCGCAACCGTACCTTATATTGGGAGGAGTTACGATGGGGGAAATCCATTCGTAACTAGTCATGGTATTTATTGAAGATATTGCAAATTTATGGGGAATGGTTAGGTATACACTCTCCCATGAGTACCATAGAAAAAGTCTTTTTATAGTAGGTTTTTATTTAAAGTTTCTAACCAGTGATGAGCAGCGGAACTACCGATACATACATACATACATACTATCACGTCTTTATCCCTAATGGGGCAGACCGAGCATTTTGGGTCTTGCGGTTTTTATGCAGAGCCCAGGGCCGCAAGACCCAAAAGCCACTTTTAGCGTCATGGTGGGCGAGAAGATGTAAAAGCAATCAATACAGTGATGGGTTGCTAGCCGCATCGCCTGTTAACATGATTTGCATTTTTGCCCATTCCCTCGATCGGCTTTTACGATCTGCGTAGGAAGAGAAGCAGCTGGTACATTCTAAGTTTTATTTTATTTCTCCCAGACCAGCATGGGAGTAACTACCGATACGACTTAATATAATTAATTTTATTAAACCGCTTCAAAATCGGTCCATCCCTTGGAGCGCTAATGCTACAGACAGATAGACAGATATTAGAGTCAAACTTATAAGCAACTCTTATTCATCGGGGTTCAAAGCAACAGGTCTTCATTATCTTCATTGTCACACCATTTGTGTTTCATTTTATTTGCGAGTACTCGTAATTTAGTTTAAGTTTTCTGAAGCATCCACAGGCTTCGTAGAAACCACATACCACAGAAAAGTAGACATATTTTTGTTTCAGAAACCTGTTGGTCTATAAAATAACCGTTCAAACATATTGTTAACCAACTAAAACTAATAAAATACTTCACGGGAACGAGGGAACCTTGTTATTACCTCAATATTGGTTTTTAATGATCCGACCGAGGTTTATGGCGCAAACTTCCATAGTTCAAACCTTGTTTACACCCCTGTGCCGTACAAAATGGCACTAAAATTGTACAATATAAAAATAATCCATGTTTAACAATTCACCAGCGGAATCTAAGTGTACGATATATAAGGTCTAACAAAATATACTGGAACTATTTTTGAGAGTGAACTCTTTTTTTTTTAATATTTAGGGACAAATTACACTGATTGGGCTAGCCCCAAAGTAAGTTCGAGACTTGTGTTAAGGGATACTAACTTAACGATACTATATTTTATAACAAATACATATATAGATAAACATCCAAGACCCAATACAATTTAAAAAAGGCCATTTTCCAACTTGCCCTGACCGGGTATCGAACCCAAGACCTCTGGGTGGTGGACTAGCATGGTGACCACTACGCCACGGAGGTCGTCAAATTCAGTCCATGATACTGGATAATTTTTCCCAAAGAACATTTTGTCGAAATATGAAAAATATTTTTTGGTTTTACATGCAATCTCGGATCAACGGATCGGTCAACTTGTATGGGAGGCCAAAAATTACTTTTCATATTTCGATATATGTTCCTTGGGGAAAGTTGTTCAGTATCACGGACTGAATTCACCCTTAAAATAGTTTCAGTATATTTTGTTAGACCTTATGTAACTTAGATGTGAGTCTTCCTTAAGGCGAGCCTTGATATAATCAGTTGAGCTTTATGGACAGGACAGTGAGTGTAGGCCAAGTCCTCTACATACATAATATCACGCCTGTTTCCCGCAGGGGTAGGCAGAGACTATGGACCTCCACTTGCTAAGATCCTGACAAACCTCTTTTGCTTCATTTAAACTCATCAATCTCATACATGCCCTTCGGTTACGGGTAGTTTTTACCTCTCCTTTTTTTAGAACGTCTGCAAATTGGTCGCAGAATGTTCGCCGAGGCCAACCCTTTCCTGCTGTACGTCAATACATATTCTTATCTATGGCCCTCTGGCTGCTTTAGGCAAGTATGGCTCTGGTAGTACAGAGAGGGTCATGCTCCTGCAGTGGAGACTAAAAAGACCTGATGATGATGAAGATGATATATAAAAAAAGCGAATTGAAAACCTCATTCTTTTTAGAGGTCGTTTGAATAAGACACAATAAGGTATTATTCACGTCGAATCTTAAAATTCTAAAACATTAAAATGCGTCTTTACGATTGCGATTGCTAAGTGACGAACTAACTGCAATCCGCTAGATGACATGACATTAAGGACGCTTTTTGACTTCAAAAAAACATGACGTCACGCTTTTTTATTTCATACAAAATCCCATGCAAACTTGTTGGTTTTGACGTTAAGAAAAAGTATCTGATTTGACTTGTTGGAAAATAGCGAATTAAAAAAATACTAATCAGGTAGACAGTTAATGAAATTCCCAGCGTCACGTGGCTCAGTCCGACTCACTTTTAATTAAGCGAGTGTGTCCCCAGAGTGGCAATCGTTCCGAACCCCAACTTTTTCCATTTCAAATTGTAAGAGGTGTTTCACGCTAATTTTCTTTTGATTGCCGGCTTCCTTGCCGAACTTCTCTGATTGGTCGGTCGGTCTGGGGCAGATAAAACCGGTGTTATCTGGTTATAACTTGAATTTGAATTGTATCGTTTTATTTTGTTAAGAGTGAATTAAATATTGAGTAAAGATGCACTAGAACTGGGACGAGAAAATCAAAAATAAACGAATGCGTATCAACATGTTTCAGATTTTCACCATACCAGGCCTGTGTTACTCCCCGTTTAGGTGTCGAAAATATATCTACATTATAACTATGCACGCGGCGACCACCCCGCAGTGGTAAATTCAGTGACATAAATCGTTTATCTAGAGTAATAAGAATGTTATTAGCTTGCAGTGCACTTCTAGCTATCTAAACGTAAAGGTGCTGAGTTCTGACGCGTGCTAAATTAAACCATATGGCTAACGACATTGAGTAGTTATTTCTTTCAATTCCTTTGCAAAGAAAAACTTCTGTACGTGAATACTAGTACTTATTCTGTGCCTATACCGACATACATACATACATACTATCACGTCTTTATCCCTAATGGGACAGACAGAGCATTTTGGGTCTTGCGGTTCTATGCAAATCCCAGGGCCGCAAGACCCAAAAGCCACTTTTAGCGTCATGGTGGGCGAGAAGATGGAAAAGCAATCAATACATACCGACGATGACTGAAATTCTATGTCGTTCACTGAAATGGTGCGCACTGCATACTGTTGGCGCGCCTCACTTTTGTCTTGCGTACTGTCATGCTAACCATATGAGGAACGGGATTGGGAACGGGAACGGGAACGGGGACGGGAACGTGGACGGGAACGGGAACGGGAACGGGAACGGTAGCGGGAAAGGTAACGGGAACGGGGACAGGAAAGGGAAATAAGGAAACTGACTGACATATCAACGCATAGCCCAAACCACGGGGTCAACAATTAAAAATTCTATTAGCACCATTTTCGATTTCTACGCGGACGAAGTCGCGGGTTACAGCTAGTATGCAATAATTTGACTTTTAACAGAACAATATCAACACATCCCAAAATAACGTTTCAACGCACAAAACAAAAAATTGCAGCTACGTTCCATCGACGTGTTCCGTCCGCATTAAATCGACTCTACTCCATAACCCTTTCAAAAACCCGAAAAAGTACAAAAAATCCGACATAAAGCGTTAAAATGCCGCTGGGCGCCATTATACCGGTAATTTCGCATAAACCGCTTAACACATCCATCAGCCTGTACGGAATATTTTTACGGAATATTAACTGCGAGTGTCGACTTATTATAATGTAACACCTAATTTCGTCGATCGTAGTGATGGGGCAATTTGTTCGTAGATTTATTGATCGTTTATCGAATGTTCGATAATTGGTGCGGTGGAGATTGGTGCGGTGGTGTGTTGTCTGTAAAACATAAGTATTTTTTTTTTATATCTAACGAATAAAGCATGCATTCCATTTATAATAAATGAATAAGTATTCAAAATAGATTCACTTTACTAGATTCCAGTGTTCATGCAATTTTAATTTTGTACGTTAGTAAACTTAAGAGTCCGGTGACCCTAGACTTCTCCATACAAACGTAGTACACGTTTAATTTTGAAACCACATGTCAGATTCCGGTAAAAATTGGTAATTGTAAAGATATTGCAATTATCTAGGGTTATATTGGGTTTCCTATGGTAAAATTATGAACTGGAAATAAAATATAACGATTTAGAAGTTTCCCATACTAATGGTCAAAAATGATATAAAACACTATATTCTATTTCAAGTTCATATTTTTACTGTCGGAAACTAAATATAAACCTAGATAATTGCAATATCTTTGAAATTACAAAATTTTGCCCAAATCGGACATGTCGTTTTGAAATAAAACGTAGACTACGTTTGTATGGAAAGTTGTATTTTGGTCTAGGGTCGGGGGACCCTTAAAGGATCTTTATACGATTATAAGTTGATCCAAAAATCTTATAGGTGTGTCTTCTTTTTGTTTAAAGTAGGTATATTTGTACTTTGCAACAAAAAAAAATGATGAAACAAAATAAAAGCATAGGATATTTCTGCAAGAATGTTGTTTGCAAAATATAAAATTGTCAGTATTTCAATGTTTTTCGCATTAAAAGACTAAAAATTGAATATTTTTCAGTAAAAGTTTATCTGCTATACTTTATTTTATTAATAATTGTCAAGATTCAGTTACTAATGTTTTAACTATAGTGAGTTTAATTCAATGTAGTATTGAGTGATTAAACTAAAAAATATAAAAAAACATCTGATGATTAATTACCGATAATATTTTTTCTCCAAATTGTTATCACTCGCCCCATCACTAGCGCTACGACGAACCCCATGTAAACATTTGTAGGACGTTTCCACGTAATTACATTTCGGACTTGCGATACAGAATTCGACGTTCCATTGCTTTCGACGAATTGTAGTCGGATATTTTTGTAGGTGATCGATGTAGTACGAGTATTCAGAAGGACAGTAAAAAAAGTTGGCAACATTTTTAAAAGAACTTAATAACAATCAGAAGTAAGGGAGAATTGCTTATAAACAGTTACGAAACACTCATCATTCATCATTATTTCAGTCACATAACGTCCACTGCTGGACATAGGCCTCTCCCAAGAATTTCCAAAATGACAGATCTAAAGCGGCTTTGCATCCAGCGCCTTCCAGCGACCTTGTTCTTGGGATGATGGTATGTTTTTAGGGTTCCGTACTCAAATGATAAAAACGTGCCCCTATTACTAAGACTTCGTTGTCCGTCCATCTGTCTGTCTATCACCATGCTGTATCTCAAGAATCGCTATAGCTAGACAGTTTAAATTTTCACAAATTATGTATTTCTGTTGCCGCTGTAACACAAATCCTAAAAACAATATAAAATAAATATTAAGGCGGGGCTCCCATACAACGAACGCGATTTTTATTACGATTTGCACTTGGCCGGTTATTTTTTATTTTAGCCAATTAATTAGGTGTCATAGTTGGAAGTTGGGCAAAAGCCTCCTATTTTTTTTTTTTCAATTAACTTCTTTCTTCAGCTGTTTCACTCCATCTTCTTCCTTGCCTTTTCCCTATTTGGGGTCGACTCTGTATGTCAACTCCCTCCATAATCTGAAAAAATAGTTTTTTTATTTACTATACTAGTAGCTATGTATGTATGTATCTAAATTCTGTACATACAATTACAAAAAGAACACAACAAAAATACAAAGAAAACAATGCAAATTAAACATAACAATATATTCTCAGTCTACATATCTAATATCAATATAGAAAATGTATGCTGTAATACAGTTTCTTGCCGCTTCTTCTGTACTTGCGCTTAAGACCCGGCAATAGTCTCCACATAGACTATGTATTTAAGCCCATTACCGCCTTATAAAACGCAGACTAACTTTGTTTTTAGGTTTAAACCATTATCCGACAAAATCAAGTTGTCATCTAGTTGTATGCCACTGTCTGGTTGATTTGGTCGGTTAATGGTTTAAACCTAGTAAAAACGTTAGTCTGCGTTTTATAATAAGACGGTTAGAGACTAACTCATATACTTAGCTGTAAGCAAATTGACGCCAAAAACGACTATTATGAAAACGAAAGAAAATTGGACACATGTTAAGTGATACAAATATCCGAAGAAAAATTGAGTTGTTTTGACTTTTGGATTGAGCTTATCCAAAACTTGTTTAATAAATGGAATGCACAGACAGTGTTGGCCACTGACACATTCAAACGGAAGGAAGTAAATGGTAATTTAACTTTTCCTAGAACTTGTACGTACAATATTATTAATGCCAGTATCCCCGATAATAGCCGAGGTTTCTTCGCGAGTTTTTCCGAATGGCAGACTACATCCGGTTTCCGGCGCTCGCTCCGGAAGTTTGTCTGAGGGGGGAGCTTCCGGTGGCGCGTCCCTGCTAACATTCCACTGTTTGTTTTCATTGACGTACAGTAAAGTACTATATTTGTATTGGAAGATAGAATTGAAAATTGTTTATATTGTTTCAAAATTGCAAAACTCGATTATACAGGGTCTATCAAAATGTGCAAAATATACATTCATATACATACATACTATCACGTCTTTATCCCTAATGGGGCAGACAGAGCATTTTGGGTCTTGCGGTTCTATGCAGAGCCCAGGGCCGCAAGACCCAAAAGCCACTTTTAGCGTCATGGTGGGCGAGAAGATGGAAAAGCAATCAATACAGTGATGGGTTGCTAGCCGCATCGCCTGTTAACATGATTTGCATTTTTCCCCATTCCCTCGATCGGCTTTTACGATCTGCGTGGGAATAGAAGCAGCTGGTACATTCTAAGTTTTTTTATTTCTCCCAGACCAGCATGGCAAAATATACTCGTAATGTTATTTAATTACTTATTTCATTTGATTTATAATTATTTTTTGGCTATAAATTTGACTTTATATTATTGTATGTTCATCAAGGGCAGGTGACAGTTGTACTTGTATAAATATTTTAAGATCCTTTGTAACCTGTGTTTCCACAAAAAAGATGATTTGATTTGATTTGAAAAAATAATTAAGAGTGAATTGATTTCATGATACTGAACATTTTCTTCAAAATACATATAGCGAAATAAATAACAGCATCCGACTATATGTTGATTGATTAGCGGATTATAATTTCTTTAATATAATTATTATAGTATCTTTGAGTTAGTATCATAACAAAAGTCTCGATCTAACTTACTTTGGGGCTAGCTCAATCTGTGTGATTTTTCCCTATACATATATTTTTTTATTAGCCTTTATTTTCCCACTGCTGGGCAAAGGTCTCCCCCATATCCTTCCACTTATCCCAATTTTGTGCGACCTGCGACCAATTCTTCTCAAAACATCTGATGTCATCACTCCAACGCTTTCTAGGCCTGCCCGGTTTCCTACGACCATCTGCAGGAATCCATTCTGTAACTAGTTTGGTCCACCCGTCTGGGTGCATCCGGCATACATACATACATACATACTATCACGTCTTTATCCCTAATGGGGCAGACAGAGCATTTTGGGTCTTGCGGCTCTATGCAGAGCCCAGGGCCGCAAGACCCAAAAGCCACTTTTAGCGTCATGGTGGGCGAGAAGATGGAAAAGCAATCAATACAGTGATGGGTTGCTAGCCGCATCGCCTGTTAACATGATTTGCATTTTTGCCCATTCCCTCGATCGGCTTTTACGATCTGCGTGGGAAGAGAAGCAGCTGGTACATTCTAAGTTTTTTTTATTTCTCCCAGACCAGCATGGGAGTGGGAGTGCATCCGGCATACGTGCATATATTTATTTATTTTGTTAAATTTATTACAAGTTTATTTGCTGGGCAAATAAAAAAAAAACCCGACTGTCAATATCGCCATCTAGTGATGAATAGCCGAACGACATATTCTAATTGTGATTCGTAGCCCCATCTTTTATTTGCTAGGGAAAATCCTGACTTTCAATAGCCTACCCCAACTATCCATTCATCGGTTGAACGGATTCTAATCAAACATAGCTAAGAACCACTGCGAGGGAACTTATTTTCGCGTACAAAACCGCATCAAAATCATATAATCGGTTCGAGAGCTGCTACTATGCTACAGACAGACCAAGAGACAGACATTAGCGTTGTACTTATAAATAAATAAACATTAATAAGTATAAAAAAAAAACAAAATAATCAAAACAAAAATCCTAATCTGTTCGCCTCGAAATAAGTTGAAAAGCTCTCATTATCTCTCATCCGTGGTCGCCATAGCAACTTTTGTGAGTTATGAAAAGGAAAACGCGAATTGAACAAAAAATAATCTCAATTTGTCACTGTCAACGTGTCAAATTAGTAGTGGGACTCGTATTGATTGGTACAATCATTCATCATAAAATAATCGTTCGTTCATTCGTTCTTTGTTGGCATCCCAACGCTGCCTTGTCAGAGAATTGGTGGCTTTTGATGAACATTAAGTGAATTAACTTGAAATGGATCTATTAAAACATTATCCTTATTTGCGGTTCTGTAGTAAACAGGGATAGTTTCGCCACGTCTGTCTGTTTGTCCGTCCGGTTATCGGAGAATAGAAGTACTAGAAAGCTGTAATTTGGCATGGCTATTTATATTAATCGTGTCTAAAAAGTGGTAAAATAAAATCTTCTTAAAAAACTTCTCGCGTAGCTCCCATAAATGTTAAGCGGGAGTCAATTTCTTTTCTCTACTAATCCATAGTGATGGATATCATTGAATACATCCTTTAAAAATATTGTAAGCCATTTGACACCATTTTTCGATTTTGGGATCTGTTTCTGAAATATTTAGTTTTATAGTACAAATTGTTGTTAGAGTCAAGACCAAGTGTCCCCCACACTTGGCTCAATTTGTACTCAACCTCAACTTATCTGCTAATCGTTTGTATATCGACATGTGAAAAATCCACGAAAAACTATCAGAACATTCCATAGTGGTCCCAGCGCCTTCGAGTAATCGGGGAACGAATATATATATGAAATCATACACATTCAAGTTAAATACTTCCTTCTTTTTTAAAGTCGGTTAAAAACAAAACCAAGCAGCACAGTGAAGGCAGGTCCAATGATCTGCAGTTATTGGATACATTTGACCATGGTACAATAAAACAAGGTATTCTCTTCCCGTGACAGCTGATGACGTAGGTGAAACTTGACTACGTCATCAGTTTGATATGTTGCCACTGTGTGAAATTGAATTACCCAAGCGTAATGCATTTTTGAACTTTATATACCAATTTCGAATTAATAATCCATTATATCAATTTATAAAATATTGAATTGATGAATCACGCGAGAATCGTGAGATACTTAATAGCTAAGTTACTTAATATTTTATTTAATATTCATGAACTAATTGAGAAAGTCCTTAAATTTACTGAAAAGAACGATTAGTGGCAACACTTTCGTGACGTAGTCAAGTTCCATCTCGGGAAGAGAATACCTTGTTTTATTATACCATGCATTTGACGAAGCAAAAGAACCTGTCAACTGATAGTCCAATCGCAACGGTCGCACGTGACGTCAGATGCAATCACCTGACGTCACAGTTTGAATATCTGATGTCACATATTTTTGAAAACTCTCATTCAAAGCTTTCGTAAAATCATTATTCCGTCGATCTCCGTGGCGCAGTGGTCACCATGCTAGTCGGCCACTCAAAAGTACCGGGTTCGATCCCCGGTCAGGGCAAGATGGAAAATTGCCTTTTTCAAATTGTCCTAGGTCTTTGATGTTTACCTATTTATGTATTGATTATAAAATATAGTATTGTTTAGTTAGTATCCCATAACACAAGTCTCGAACTTACTTTGGGGCTAGCTCAGTCTGTGTAATTGGTCGGAATATATTTATTTATTTAATATTATACGTTGTTTCCATTATAAACATAAAATCGCGATCGTGCAATAGTACCTACTACATAAAAAACGACTCCCTGGGAGCCCAATGATTAATTAGTACTAAAGCAATAATCCTACTTTTGCTACTACACTCTTGACGTGGCCCATTAGCACAAAGTAGATTGCATTTAGAGACTAAGCTAATATTTATTTGCCCCATATCTCGGCAACCCCTTGAGAGATATTTAAACTTAAAAAATCTTATGGCTGCTTCTACATGCGTATTAAATTTCGATCAAATTACTCGAGTTATCGTCGAACAAACAAAATACACACATACTTACTTAAATAGATAGATAGATAGTTTATTCACAAAAACTGCATCACGTACAAATAAACTTACAAACTATAACTTATCCTAAAAAGTTTTTAATTTATATGCACTATTACATTATAAATGTATGTGCTGCAGCAGTGCAAAAAGGCCAAAACTCAGCGTGGTTAGCCTGTAAGGCGACACACTGGTTTTCAGTTTGTAAATATTACTCGCTTGTTCAAAAAGGAATTTCTCTTTCTTCATTGTGAAAAAGCGTAACCATACCTATTCGGCAATATTTTTTTAAACTCAATAAATAGTAAATTAGTGCCGCAAAAATTTAATTAAGCTTCACCAGTAGAATTATATTTGTAGTGACTGATTTGTAAATTTGTGTTTGTGTTTGTGATAGTAACTGTATTTTGAGGAAAATATTTTTTCAAAAGGCAAGCCATTATATATAAAGGCATTGCATGTACAAAACTATATATTCACATTGATTTGGCTTTTTTTCTTTTTTTTGGTGTTCGAATTTTTATGGATTAATTCAGATCAAGACGCGATGCGAAATGACGAGGCGCGAACTTTTGAAGAAATACAAAAGCATGTTTAGTACACAAAAGGTACTCATTTTCTCTATGTGCCGTGCTGCACTGTACTCGTACGTTAACCTGAAATTTCTATCTTGTAGAGTAGTTAATAACTTCTATATTTCTTTAAAAGTGTGAACAACGTCGCGTCACGTCACGTCTTAGTCTAGGGGGTTTATTTGGAAAAACAATTTCTTTTGAAAAGGTAAGCAATGAATTACATATTTTAATTAATTGAAAGTACAAAACTTCATCTCCGTATACTGTTTCCTCTACCCCATTAGCTGGCCCCATCGTTCGTCCCGTTCACTCATTCGTTCACTCGTTCAACGATCACCTGGGGAGACCCAGGGATAATCGCCAAGAATTATTTCCTTTCCTCGTGCCTTTTTCTGGGTTATTTACTTATTACGTTTGGCCTACTACTGACTCGCATGGAGTTTTCAAGGGGTGAAATTGTATGGCGTTTTTCCAGTATTTTTTTTCCTTATTGGATATTTTCTATTTGTTCTTTGTCTTGTTAACAGTCTTATGTGAAAGACATAAAAAATCTGTTGAGACCCATTTACGCCAACATACTAAATGAGACGTGCTTTAAAATGCTGGGCTTTCAAATTGTTAACAAATATACAGAAATCCTGTTAAATAAAGAATAACTGTGTTTGTAGAAATCATTTGATTATTAAAAATAATCAAAAGATGCTAAAAACATTTATAAGAGAAAATTAAACTGAAATATAGAAGTAGATGAAACATTAATTTAAAACAATAATATCAACCCGAAACTAAAGGAGGACTAAGAAAAACTAAAGAATATAACCATTTTGAGCAACTTGTTGTTAGATAAAAAAAAAAGAGTTGTATTTCTTATTTTTTTTGTGAAAATGCATTGGTCATACCAGCTATCTTCTTTTTAAATCCCAGTGTTATTTAACCCAGATAGGTAATAATCATAAATAATAAAAATCAAAATAAATATAAAATAATAAGAATAAAATAGTAGTAGAAACGTTTTAGGCGACGTGTGATTTATAAATCAATAAACCTATCTCAAATATTTAAGCCCGTTTGTTTTTACAAATAAATAAAATTAAAATAAATAGATATATTTTGCATATCTACCCTCATATTCTATATTTTTTATTTGCTTAGTTTTTACAATATGGTCTTTTATATAATTATAATAATAGCTGCCTCCGTGGTGTAGTGGTTAGAGCATTCGGCCCATACCCGGAGGTCGCGGGTTCGATTCCGGCGGGGGAAACGACTTTGTGTTGTTGTCCTAGTTTGGTTAGGACATTATAGGCTGATCAGTGATCACCTGATTGTCTGACAAGTAAGATAATCCGTGCTTCGGAGGGCACGTTAAGCCGTTTCGTCGGTCCCGTTTACTGTCTTTGACATTGGTCGTTACCTAAAATCGTGTCAGAGGCCTTTAAGGCGGTTTAAAATATCTGACACTAGTGTTAGTCACTAACACACACGATAAGAAGACAAATAATTAATACAGTCCATATTGACCTTTTCGTGTATATTGTACCTAGCAAATGTTAAATAAGCAAGACTAAGTACCTATTATTTAACTTGATACAATATTAATATCTACTTTACAGAATATACGGTTAACAATAATTATATTGTTGTATATTTGCCTCGATTTTGTGTATTTGTAAAACATTTGACGACACCTCCGTGGCGTAGTGGCCACCCAGAGGCCCCGGGTTCGATTCCCGGTCAAGGCAAGTTAGAAAATGGACTCTTAAATTGTACTTGGTTTTATCTACATAATATTTATTGGTTGTCAAGTATAGTATCGTTGAGTTAGTATCTCATAACACAAGTCTCGAACTTACTTTGGGACAAGCTCAATTATTGTAATTTGTAGGTACCTCTATATTTATTTATTTATTATCTTGATGTCAGATAATTCTTTAGTGATTTGGGAAATTAATTTAATTTTGTTTCGTTTTGTCGTTTCTTTCTTAATCGGAACTTGAATCAATAATGTATCAACATTAGTTAAACACCAATTAGGAGACACACATATATTAACAACCCTTTTCAACAAACATTAACCCCAGTAGGGCTGCGAACTCCAAACCCCATTATTAAAATTTGAAAACAATACAATGCAACAATTACGTGGTTTAACTTAAATTATTTTAAAATAGGAATAATAATCGTCACTGTAGCTAATTAGCATTGTTAATTGCAATATGACTACATGGTAAATCGGGAACACAAAGCGATGGAAATTGAGAAATAATTTTATTCCATTCAAATTTACATAGCTTGGGGCTGGGGAATGTGTTAATTATGCCTATAAACTGTATACTTAGGTTTGTACATATTTATTTTTACAAGCTTTATTATGAGTAAGACAAATTAAATAAGTACACAATGTGAAAGGGATATACCTGTAATAAATCGAACCACGGACTATATTTATAGATCAAGTATAATGGAATTAAAATAACAGTAAAGGAACAAAAAAAATTTGGCATTTCCATACTAAAGCGGACAATTCGTATGAGAATGTCGAAAAATTTTTTTTTTTTTGGTTGTTTGATTGTCATATTAATTTTATCGTGATAAAGTGATCTATCACTTAAAATAAATAGACCATTTACAAATACATTTAATATTATATAATTACATTTTTTTATGAGCCTTTAGTGTCCCTTTGTTGGGCAAAGGCGTCCCCTCTATTCTTCTACAAACTTCTATCAGTGGCGATGGTTTGCCAGTTCTTTTCATGGGCCCTTAGTTCGTCTGACCACCGTGTTCATAATTACAAATAAAAAGTTAAAATAGTAGACTATAGCCCGTAGTTTTATTAATTACGGGTATGTCTTCCATGCTGGTCTGGGAGAAAAGAAAAAACTTAGAATGTTCCAGCTGCTTCTCTTCCCGCGCAGATCGTAAAAGCCGATCGAGGGAATGGGCGAGATTGGAATCATGGTAATAGGCGATGCGGCTAGCAACCCATCACTATTTTGATTCCTTTTTCATCTTAATGCCCACCATCACGCTAAGCGTGGCCTTTGGGTCTTACAGCCCTGGGCTCTGTCTGCCCCGTCAGGGATATAGATGTGAAAATGTATGTCCCTTCCACGTTGTGTAACGATGGTTTTTAAACTATCGCACTTTGAACACATTATTAATATATAAATATTAAAATCTGCGTTGCGCACCAACAACAGGGAAACACCGCTGCACTCCAGCCAGTGTATCTGCGACCACGGAGGATTTAACTCCCATTCAAAACGTTAGAAAAAACAGAAAAGGTTCGTGCTAAGCCCCGTTTATATATACATTAACAAAGTATACAAAGTGAAGAGGATATACCCGTAATAAATCAAACCACGGGCAATACAATCACTATTCTTTGTTCCTCCTCTCATCTCATCTGCTGCCAGCTCTTCCCATCTAGGCTAAAGTATTTCCAGCCATACCTGCTTTTGGGTTTTTCTTCTACTGCGTCGACTATAAATATGTATAAAGTTACTATAAATATATACGGACAAATCTCACAGATTGAGCTAGCCCCAAAGTAAATTCGAGACTTGTGTTATGGGATATTAACTCAACGATACTTTATAAGACCCAGGTAAATCCGCAAAAGATCATTTTCTACCTTGACCTGACCGGAGATCGAACTCGAAACCTCTAGTGTGAGAGCTTAGCTTGATGACCACTCTTCTTCTTATCGTGTGTGTTAGTGACTAACACTGGTGTCAGAGTTTTTTAACCGCCTTAAAGGCCTCTGACATGGTTTTAGGTAACGACCAATGTCAAAGACAATGACCGGGACCGAAGGCTTAACGTGCCCTCCGAAGCACAGATCATCTTACTTATCAGACAATCAGGTGATCAGCCTACAATGTCCTAACCAAACTAGGATAACAACACAAAGTCGTTGCCCCCGCCGGGAATCGAACCCGCGACCTCCGTGTATGAGCCGAACGCTCTAACCACTATACCACGGAGGCAGTTTGATGACCACTAGGCCACAGAAATCGTTAAACAAAATGTACCTGGGGATTACTCCATAATAATACGTTAGACCATAGATTTAAGAAGTAAAAAAAAATCTATGTCAATGCGTTAGACGTACGATAGTGACGCTCTATTTCTATGTCAAACCTTTGAATCTATGTCAATGCGTTAGACGTACGATAGTGACGCTCTATTTCTATGTCAAACCTTTGAATCTATGTCAATGCGTTAGACGTACGATAGTGACGTTCTATTTCTATGTCAAACCTTTGAATCTATGTCAATGCGTTAGACGTACGATAGTGACGCTCTATTTCTATGTCAAACCTTTGAATCTGTGTCAATGCGTTTGACGTACGATAGTGACGCTCTATTTCTATGTCAAACCTTTGAATCTATGTCAATGCGTTAGACGTACGATAGTGACGCTCTATTTCTATGTCAAACCTTTGAATCTGTGTCAATGCGTTAGACGTACGATAGTGACGTTCTATTTCTATGTCAAACCTTTGAATCTATGTCAATGCGTTAGACGTACGATAGTGACGTTCTATTTCTATGTCAAACCTTTGAATCTATGTCAATGCGTTAGACGTACGATAGTGACGTTCTATTTCTATGTCAAACCTTTGAATCTATGTCAATGCGTTAGACGTACGATAGTGACGCTCTATTTCTATGTCAAACCTTTGATCTGTGTCAATGCGTTAGACGTACGATAGTGACGCTCTATTTCTATGTCAAACCTTTGAATCTGTGTCAATGCGTTAGACGTACGATAGTGACGTTCTATTTCTATGTCAAACCTTTGAATCTATGTCAATGCGTTAGACGTACGATAGTGACGTTCTATTTCTATGTCAAACCTTTGAATCTATGTCAATGCGTTAGACGTACGATAGTGACGCTCTATTTCTATGTCAAACCTTTGAATCTGTGTCAATGCGTTAGACGTACGATAGTGACGCTCTATTTCTATGTCAAACCTTTGAATCTATGTCAATGCGTTAGACGTACGATAGTGACGCTCTATTTCTATGTCAAACCTTTGAATCTGTGTCAATGCGTTAGACGTACGATAGTGACGCTCTATTTCTATGTCAAACCTTTGAATCTATGTCAATGCGTTAGACGTACGATAGTGACGTTCTATTTCTATGTCAAACCTTTGAATCTATGTCAATGCGTTAGACGTACGATAGTGACGTTCTATTTCTATGTCAAACCTTTGAATCTATGTCAATGCGTTAGACGTACGATAGTGACGCTCTATTTCTATGTCAAACCTTTGAATCTATGTCAATGCGTTAGACGTACGATAGTTACGCTCTATTTCTATGTCAAACCTTTGAATCTATGTCAATGCGTTACATACATACATACTATCACGTCTTTATCCCTAATGGGGCAGACAGAGTATTTTAGGTCTTGCGGTTCTATGCAGACCCAAAAGCCACTTTTAGCGTCATGGTGGGCGAGAAGATAGAAAAGCAATCAATACAGTGATAGGTTGCTAGCCGCATCGCCTGTTAACATGATTTGCATTTTTACCCATTCCCTCGATCGGCTTTTACGATCTGCATGGGAAGAGAAGCAGCTGGTACATTCTAAGTTTTTTTATTTCTCCCAGACCAGCATGGGAGATGTCAATGCGTTAGACGTACGATAGTGACGCTCTATTTCTATGTCAAACCTTTGAATCTATGTCAATGCGTTAGACGTACGATAGTGACGCTCTATTTCTATGTCAAACCTTTGAATCTATGTCAATGCGTTAGACGTACGATAGTGACGTTCTATTTCTATGTCAAACCTTTGAATCTATGTCAATGCGTTAGACGTACGATAGTGACGCTCTATTTCTATGTCAAACCTTTGAATCTATGTCAATGCGTTAGACGTACGATAGTGACGTTCTATTTCTATGTCAAACCTTTGAATCTATGTCAATGCGTTAGACGTACGATAGTGACGCTCTATTTCTATGTCAAACCTTTGAATCTATGTCAATGCGTTAGACGTACGATAGTGACGCTCTATTTCTATGTCAAACCTTTGAATCTATGTCAATGCGTTAGACGTACGATAGTGACGTTCTATTTCTATGTCAAACCTTTGAATCTATGTCAATGCGTTAGACGTACGATAGTGACATTCTATTTTTATGTCAAACCTTTGAATCTATGTCAATGCGTTAGACGTACGATAGTGACGCTCTATTTCTATGTCAAACCTTTGAACCTATGTCAATGCGTTAGACGTACGATAGTGACGCTCTATTTCTATGTCAAACCTTTGAATCTATGTCAATGCGTTAGACGTACGATAGTGACGCTCTATTTCTATGTCAAACCTTTGAATCTATGTCAATGCGTTAGACGTACGATAGTGACGCTCTATTTCTATGTCAAACCTTTGAACCTATGTCAATGCGTTAGACGTACGATAGTGACGCTCTATTTCTATGTCAAACCTTTGAACCTATGTCAATGCATTAGACGTACGATAGTGACGCTCTATTTCTATGTCAAACCTTTGAACCTATGTCAATGCGTTAGACGTACGATAGTGACGCTCTATTTCTATGTCAAACCTTTGAACCTATGTCAATGCGTTAGACGTACGACAGTGACGTTCTATTTCTATGTCAAACCAAATTAGACTTTATCATCACACGATGACACCGAAACGCTGATACGCAGTAACTTCCGTCTTGCGTAGTGCTTTGAGTAAGCCCCCCTGTAGTGGGAGACATAGGACGTTGAGTAAATAAATAAGGACTAAGTCACATATAACGAGGTTCCATTTCCCGTAATTATTGATGAACCCTAAAAGAAAGTGCTACCGAAGTTGTATCCCAGTACCGCAGATGGTCCCTCTGGAACTATCCGTCTCGCACTAACTTTGTTGATAATAGATTGAGTTTCACTTAAACATACCTAACTGAAACATATTCGTTAATTTGATCAGTTACTCGTGGTAAGGACTAAATGTATATAACGACAATCAATTAATTTGTCGTTAGTTAACAAGTTGACAAATCAACTAGTTAATAACTAAAATATATTTTTTTTACATAATATTTTGGAAAAGCCTTTCGAAAACCCTAATTTTTCAAATAAACATTTTTGGAAAATTTCCTACAAAATACGTAGGTAATCCTTACAAAAAAAGCGGCCAAGTGCGAGTCGGACTCGCCCGTGAAGGGTTCCGTAGCAGCAAGTAACATAATATAAGTCTTGTAGTATGTTTTGTTTTTCTACTTGAATTGATTAAATGAAAGGTAATTTACTGTTTATGATTTACGACGTATATAAAAAAAACTACTGACTAGATCTCGTTCAAAAAAATTTTCGCTGGTTGTTTGCATGGTAATGAACATCATATATTTTTTTCAGTTTTATCATTCCCTTATTTTAGAAGTTATGGGGGGGGGGGGAAACATTTTTCCACTTTGGAAGTGTCTCCCGCGCAAACTATTCAGTTTAGAAAAAAATGATAGTACCACACGTATGGGTTTGATGAAAAATAATTTTTTGAATTTCAGTTTTATGTATGGGGAACCCCCAAAAGTTATGGTTTTTGTTATGTTTGAAAATCTTAATGCGGTTCACAGAATACATCTACTTACAAAGTTTCAACAGTATAGTTCTTATAGTTTCGGAAAAAAGTGGCTGTGACATACGGACGGACAGACAGACAGACAGACATGAAAAATCTATAAGGGTTCCGTTTTTGCCATTTGGCTATGGAACCCTAAAAATAGACTATTTTTCTGTGTATGTTTTAGGTTAATGTTTTACATAAAACAAAAATACCACTGAAAAGATTTTTTTTTGAAAATAGCAAGAAAATTTTGTTTTCTGTTTTGGATTGTTATGTTTCTTACTGGTATGAATAATAAAAAGAATTGATTAAAATACCGTATTACTAAGATGAAGTTGTAACTTGTTTAAAATAGGAAGTAAATATTTGGTTTAACTTCAGAACTCTATCCTGAGCGTAGCCAATACACGCACTTAGCATTTAATAATTGACGACCTCCGTGGCGTAATGGTCAACACGCTAGACCGCCAATCCGGAGGTCCTGGGTTTGATCCCCAGCTAAGGCAAGTTGGAAAATGGCCTTTTTCAAATTGTCCTGGGTCTTGGATGTTTATCTATATATGTATTTGTTATAAAATATAGTATCGTTGAGTTAGTATCCCATAACACAAGTCTCGAACTTACTTTGGGGCTAGCTCAATCTGTGTAATTTGTCCCTATATATTTATTTTATTTATTTATTATTTAATAATTAAGGGATAAAGGTAATATTTTTAAGGCAAGGATGCTATTTTAATCCAGAGCGAAACGGAGGCTTTTGTAAATCTTCCGATGTAAAAATATTACCGTACCCGAGTAGCACACTCTACTTTTCAACTCCATATATGAGAAAAACTAGCAAATACTAAACAGAATATAAAGAAAAGTAGAACACCTAATCAGAGTTCAACCGACAGTTACTTTATTGTATTGGTGTTATTTTCATTCCATAAATACTAAAAAAACCTTTTTCAAAGAAAACCAACAGTATTAAGAAATTTACACAAACAATTAACATGTAAATACAATCACAATACATAAGTATATAATCTAATATATCTGTAACTATTTCGAGTCAAAGATAAAAACTGAGCTTTTTTAAATTACGAGTTTTTTTTTCCGAAGCGAAATACATGAGAATGTATTTCGCTTCGGAAAAAAATACTAGCTACCATAATCCATGTTGATTACGATATGTATTCCAAATTTAAAAATACGACGTATTCGTTATATTTTATTTTAAAACAAAATTCTTCTTTATTTTGCTGGTCTGCCAATATTACTTTTGATTCTACATAGATTACATTCGTGTTCAGTTTTTAAATTGTTTTTAATCCCTAGAGATTTTCTTTTTCGCTTTGCAGTCCCGAGAGGATCAGCTGTAACTAGCTCTTAATGTTTTGGGATAAAAACATCGCTTTTAAAAGGTTGAGCACGTATTTCACATATCTTCCATTGCTTCAAAATATATGAAAGCGATGACGCGTTATTTTCAATAAATCCGTTATTGAAACATCAAACGGAAAGGATAAAATTCCGGAATATTCATATTTTGAAATAACATATTATACAAACATGCTTTCATTTTTCTACTCTGACAGGGCAGACAGAGCATTATGGGTTTTGCGACTCTAGGTAGATAAGGCCCAGGGCTCAGAGTCGCAATACCAAAAGGACAGACTTGGTACTTAATATGAAAGAAGTCACAGAATTAATAATACATACAGAACGGAAATTCGCACTGTCCCCCGCATCTGGCGTCCCCGCAACACCTCCCTTGCTTTTGAGCCTTGTTGGCCTGCCCTGTTGCCTGTAAAACAGGGTTGTTACTAGTCGCACGTTAACGTTACGCGAGTCACTTAGGATTATTGAATCATAATGGTGAGAAACTGCGCATATTATCATTGTTTATCCACCGAAAACAATAAAGAACGAACATTTTATAGATTTCCGAGTGATAGAAACAGGTAAGTAAAGCAACAAATTCTGTGGTGTCGACCCTGATTGTTTAACTCACACATTTGACGTGCGCACAGACATGTTGTTTCGTTTGTAGTAGTACTAGGCATATTTGTAACTCCGTTTCTATGAAGTGCCGTACCTGTGGCGAAGTATCATTTATATCTACACTACTACAAACGAAACTATACATCCGTGTACACGGCTATGTGTGTGTGTTCGCCTGCTCAACTTTCGACAAGAACGACGAACAATCGAGAACGGGGGAGAGGCGCGGGGACGGGGAACGGGGGCGCATATTGCGCGGGACCTTTGGAGATTTCGATGTATTATTAATTCTGTGATAAAGGTAAACACTCTTAGCGAGAGAGTGTAACAAAAATAATAAATGCCGCTTTTTTTCCACGCAGATTGTAACATTCAATCGAGGAGATGGGTGAGAATCAGGGGGGTTACTCCATAAAATAATACGTTAGTCGTACGATAGCGACGTCCTATTTCCATGTCAATCTTGAGACTTTATCATCAAACGTTTGTGCTCAATGTTGCTTGACACTGAACCGCGGATACGCAGTATCGTTGGCCTTGCGTACCGCTTTTCGAGTAACCCAACTGAATTTTATGAACAGGCGTTGCGGCTAGCGACCCATACTATTCTGATTCCCTATTCCCGCCTTGAAATGTCACCGGTCTAACGGACTCAGGCTCTGTCTACTCTATTCGGGATAAAGACGTGATAATTTATCTGTTATCAGTATGATAATGTATGTGTGACGTATTTGTATATGTACGTATCTGAAGCTTGGTGACCTGAATATGAAATCGGTAGATTTGTATGTTTTTTTATTTGTATATGTTAATAATTGTTTTTTTTGGTGTAAAGTATTACTTAACTTAATGTCGCATGTAAAGCTACCCTGGGCGCGGTCCGCACTTGGATGAGTCAAAGTCAAAGTCAAAGTCAAAATTTTTTATTCAATGTAGGATAAATTTATCTCTTATTGAAGGTCATTTTTTTAAATATTATTTTAGTGCAAAAGCTAAAAACTACTAGCGTATCGGAACGACCACTGCTGGGAAGATTACGCCGAAAGAAACCCAGTTCAGTATTGGTCCCTACCCAGCCTGATGGGCTATGTTACAATTACAATACAGATTTACACTTAAGCTATACATTTAAATTATACAATTACAATTTGCAGACAACTATTTCCAAGAATTTTTCTCAGATGATAAGTAGTCATTTACATGATAATACGCATTTTGTAATAAATGATTTTTAACGGCTGTCTTAAACTTAGATAATGGTAATGCTACTATATCATCTGGAATTTTATTATAAAGGCGCAAGCCGAGACCCACAAAAGATTTTTTTGTTTTCTCTAACCGCAAAGCTGTGATGGCTAATTTATTTTTATTTCTCGTGTTAATACTATGAATATCACAATTTCTCTTAAATGAGTGTATATTCTGACGCACGTACATAATGTTCGCATAGATGAATTGCGAAGGGAGGGTCAAAATATTTGAGTGAGTGACAAGTGGCATAATAGTTCCTCGAGCTCCTCCGTGCTTCAGTAGGCACGTATAAGCCATTGGTCATGGCTGTCATCATTGTATGGCAGTGGTCAAGCTATGTTGAATGCCTTCAGGTAGCTTGAAAACTGATACCTGTAATGGCCACTTGCACACACGAAAAACAAACAAAAAAAAAACATTTGTATTTGAACAATATTTTGGTTTATAAAGCCATAATTTAGAATACAATATATTTTATTTTGTGTCGTATAAATTATTTTTTTCATAATGTTGTATATGTAAATAAAAGTAATTATCGTACGACATATTCCATGTGTATTCGTGAAGCAATAGGTGATTTACAGGTTATATAGATTTTCATATGCCATAATATGACGACACACGTTCTAAAACACGCAGAATTTCTATTTTATTGTATTATATTGTAATTTTTTACTGTACATAAATAGCAGATGAAAATCAATAGTACATAGGCGGACTTATCCCTATCAGGGATCTCGTCCAGTCAGCCCTACAAGCAGAGGAGATAATGACCAAAGGTTGGGTGGAACGTTGTACACAATATTAAGCAAAATTTTATATTAAACACGCCCAAACGAACCATGCCTCTAATAATTAATACATTAACAAAAGCAGAGCCCAGATCACAAATTAAAATCACCCAATCCAATCTAGATCCGTAAACCTGAACGCTAAATGATTGGGAAACCCAAGTACAACATACAAAAGTACAGAAACATACGTGTAGTTGTTTTACCGTGTGGTTTTCGGCTGAGTAGAATAGGACCACTCCAAATCGTCCCGTGGATGTCGTAGAAGATGACTTAGGAAATACAAGCTAAACAAAGCATATAAACATCAATAAGACCTTTCCAACCCGTCTGACCAGCCTGGAGAGTGTAGGCCAAATCCTTTGCCTGCTCTGCCCAAGTATGGCTCTGGTAGTATAGAGAAGGTCGTCCTGCATTGGACACAAAAAAAAGACAGTAGTTCATTAAATTACATTTGTTAGTGGGTCATGAAATGAGCCCGATGCAAAAATATCTATAATGTGATTTGTGCGATTCTGGCACATCGGATGCAGCCACAGCGTATGCAGCAGGCTGGTGGCGGAATCGCTCAAAGTAACCTCTATACTAACTATTAAATTGCGGCTAAAGAGACCGAAGTAAATTAAGAAATGTGCTACTGAAGACTACAAACTGTGAAAATGAGTTTCTTTCGGTATTACTTTTTAGCAGAGGTCGTTGCGAAACGCTAGTATCGGTAGCTTTACTTTAAAAAATAAATAAAAGTAGTAATATATACTACTACAAGTAATGTTAATTATACTTAGTGACGTATAAAAATGCCTGTAAAGATCAAATTACTGAATAAACATTTCACCTCTGCACCTGCTATAAATTGTGGTCAAAACATAGACCCAGAAAATTCCAAAGAAACCGAAGTAAATCAAAAAATGTGCTAAAAGGTCTAATTACTTGTTAATATTTGAATCTTTGAAAAAAGTGTCACCTCTGTACTTACAATGAGTACATAAAACATAGCCCTAAAAAAATTCAAAAAAAATGTAAATCAAGAAACTACTACATGCAAAAATACGTCTTACTCAAAGCTTTGTATCTTTTAAGAAGTGTCACCTCTGTACTAACTTTATCTCGTGACCAAACGAAGTTAATCAAGAAATGTACCAGATGGCGCCCGATGGCACATTACGCTGTATTTTACAATTTATAATTTGCTAATTGAAGTAATCAGTGGATTGGATAATGACGGTGGTGGTGGAGCCGCCTCAAAAGGGAGTTTCATTTCTCCTTGTGTAGAAATTATTTCTGTGGAGAGAATAGATAGAGTTTTTATTTATTTAACTTGAAAGAAAGCAAGAAAGAAAGAAAGAAAAATCGTTTATTTGGCTACATACTTATAAACAATTTGACAATTTGCTTAAGCTACATTACACAAGCATGCACCAAAACGGCCTCCGCTCAGCATGTGTCGTGGACCGTGGTACGAGCCACGACGCTGGTCTTCCGCGGATGCCGAGTAAATTATTATGTTAGAGTTGAATTGAAATACATTAAATAACAATAAAAATTAAAATAAAATAAATAATAATTACATAACAAATGAATGACATACATTTTAAATAATATTAACCTATAACAATATTAATTAATTAGGTACATCTATAATCACACTTAATTTAATTTACTTACTTGCACAATAAATAGATAATGCTGCAACTATTGCGCTTTTTAGTTCGTAAAATTCTCTCTTTAAGTTATTGCTTAAAAGATTTAACCGAGATCGAATTCCTAATCGGCGGAGGGATGTTGTTCCAGCATCTAGATGCAGCATATCTAAAGCTGCCTCGAAAAGCAGCGGTTTTGTGTCTGGGACACATAAGGCCATCTGGTACTCTTGCACGATTAGTGAACTGCAATTTGTTGTACAAATAAGACGGACTTTTGTTTTTAATTACACCGAACAGAAGTACTGCAAAGTGAAGTGTACGCCGAGAATTCATGTTCATAAGCTCATTTCTGTTCAGATAAGGAGTAATGTGTGCTCTACGTGGTATAGGGAAGCAAAATCTGGCACATGAATTTTGTACACGTTGAATAAGTTTTTGAGTACGCATCAATAAGCAGTTTCCCATTACTACATCGGCATAATTAAGTTTCGACAAAACAAGTGCTTCACATTAGTACAATCGTGATTCGACATTTAAGTAATCTCGTATTTGGTACAAAACTTTCAATCTGTAATAACAGTTTCTCACTACTCCAAGGACATGTTTTTCAAACTTAAGGTCACTGTCCATAGTGACACCTAAATTTTTTGCTTCAGTTACTAGTTCAATTTCAGTGTCTTTTAATTTTAGACTTGGTGTGTGAGAATAAGTATCAGATATTTGAGCCCGTGTACCCAACACGAGAAACGTTGTCTTGTTAGGATTTAAGACCAGCCCATTTGCATCCGACCATTCAGCCACTCGTTCCAAATCCTCATTGATTCTCTCGACTACAGAGCAAATGTCGCGGGGCTTAAAACTTCGATAAATCTGCAAATCGTCCGCAAATACATATGATGTTCACTAAAGTTTTAAAATCCGGTAAGTCTGCCGTATATAATATGAAAAGTATTGGCCTTAATATCGACCCCTGTGGTACACCCCTGACGACCGGAAGATCCTCAGAGAACCGTTTAGTGCCGTCACTGCAAGTGACTTCTACCTTTTGACATCGACCAGAAAGATAACTACTAAACTATTTCACAGTGGCACCATCAAAACCATAATACACGAGTCGAGCGAGAAGTAACGTATGATTAATAGTGTCAAAAGCACATGAGTAATCCAGTAAAACGAGAATAGAAGCTTCACCTACATCCCTTCCAGCTAATATGTCATCTACTACATTCAGGAGTGCTGTGGCCGTGCTTCTACCAGCTCGAAACCCACTCTGCTTAGAAGGCAGTATATCGTCAGCATTTGTAACTTCATACACAAATGCAAGTGAACTTAAGGTTCTGTGGAAAAAATTGCGAGAGTTTTTATTTATTTAACTTCATACGCAAATGCAAGTGAACCTAAGGTTCTGTGGAGAAAATAGCTAGAGTTTTTATTTATTTAACTTCATACACAAATGCAAGTGTAATGGCGGACTTATAGCCTAAGGTCTTATCTACCAGACAACCAAACGCGTGATTTGGAGAATGATAGGGGTAGTGCAAGCTTGAAAAAGACTATTTTTTTTACCATATACTATGGTAAAAAAAATAGTCTTTTTTGTAATGTCAAATTTTGTAAATTCAAAAATAATGATCAAATCAATAAACTACATACAAATAATACACACAACAAAATATGTATATGCTACAATAAACAATAACTATATACGAACTGAACTTAGATAAATGCAATTTGAATTGATTTGACGTGTGTGTGATAGAACTCAAATTATATGCAACAAAACACGTTTAGCGCGGGCAAGGTGCGCGCGTGTCGTCTAAATAAGCCCTTACTCTACCCGTGTACAAAATTCTAGAAAAACTAAACTTTTTGCCATATCATAAAAAAAACAGAAGAAAGGAAATATTAAAATCAAATATGAATTGTATCGGTTAGAAACCTTGTCTAATTATAACATGCGACTTCTTGCCAAGTTAACAATAAAAAAACAGAAGAAAGGAAACAGTAAAATCAACTATTAATTTTACCTCTAAAAACCTTATCCAATTTATTAACATCAACACATAAAGTTGCAAATTACATCAGTAAAATTATACAGCAGTTAAGAAAATTCGTGTTAAATAACCTCTATATTCTCGGCGATAATTTGGGTTATCATATAACGGTAAATACCACCATATCTTCTTCCGCAGTGTAATTCCCATCCCATATTCATTCATCATACTAAATTGCGATAAAATATCAAATTTATACATTGACGTGTCCACCAGTAACGCCAAATATGGGTAACGATTATAAAGGTTGCCATATTCATCATGTCAACTTCAGTCATCATTATGCCTTTAAAGTTCTTTGAATTGATCGAGTACGGAATTTTAAAGATTGCGAAGCGAAGGTGCTATTTACGCCATAATTTGTAAGTGCAGTAGGCGATTAACTTAACGGCAGTTATAAAAATTACGGGCCAAGTGCGAGTCGAACTCACGCATGAGTTTCTTTACGTTGTCTAAGAAAAATCACGTTTGTTGTAAAGGCCCCACTTAAATATTTATTTGGTTCTGTTTTTAGTATTTGTTGCTATAGCGGCAACAAAAATACATCATCTGTGAAAATTTCAACCGACTACGACTAGTGACCACGGTTCATTAGATACAGATGGACAGACGGGCAGCCGAGTCTTAGTAATAGGGTCCCGTTTTTACCCTTTGGGTACGGAACCCTAACGTTACTTCTGTCTTTTTTCCGTTATCTTAATTTTGTTAAAGACTAGCTCTTCTTGAGAAATCCATATTTTTCGCCAGAATTTTTTAATACATAAGATTTTTTTACTATAGAATAACGAAAAAAAAATTATGAATATAAAATACTCATTCAAAGTGCCGTGTGGTTTCCCGCAGAGTAGAATAGGGCTATTGTAAGTCCTCCCGTGGATCAAGAAATACAAGCTAAACAAAGCTTATCAATCAATGAGGCCTTTCCAACCCGTCTGGCCAGCGAGGAGAGTGTAGGCTAAAGTTCTCTGGCTGCTCTGGACAATTTTGGTGTCGAATACAGAAAGAGTCGTGGTCTTGTAGTAAAGACAAAAAGACTCAAAACTTTGTTACATATCTGTTCCGGCTTAAAATGTTTCAAAACTATTTACCACAAAGTACTATATATACTAGCCTAACTATTTTCTATAGAAATATTTAGCTTCTTATAGTTTATATGTTCCGGATTTTTTCTCTTCAAACGTGATGCATGAAAAACCTTTACAAATAGTTAGCTAGGATAATATATCTATCTTAAATGGAGTTCAATGCTAAGATAAAACAACCTACATTCAATTCCTTTCTAGATTCCCTATACTCGTAATTGAAACGCAATTAAAGCAAACCCACATCGCATCGAAGAAGTAACCGATTCCGAAGCTGTTTTCTTTCAATTAAAGGCCATCCGGCGAGCAAATAAGGGAATAGAAATGTTTGAGGAGCTGTACCATTGCGCTGTTGTTTTTTGTAGAAATAACTACTTTCACAAGTATTTTTTCAATAAACTCTAGTTACTAAGAGGAAATGAAAACTTAATTTAAAGGTCATAGGATAGTTTGAAAAGTTTGCAATTATTTATTTCATATAATAAAATCTTTTTTTATCTCATCGGCGCGACGAAGGGTCAGAAAGTATTCTCCTAATTACTCCGTCTTTAGAATTATCCAAAAATAATGGATCAATACTCTTCAGTTAAAAAAAAAATGGTATTATGACAATTATTTAATCATTTTTATACTAAAGTGATCTAGTATAGCCCGTGGTTTGATTTATTACGGGTCGCTTCCACGTTGTATATGTTCTGGATTTTGTTTCCTTAGAAATAGTTAGCTTATCTTATATTATAGTTTAATGTGAAGATCAAACAACCTATATTCAATTCCTTTCTAGATTCCCTATACTCGTAATTGAAACGCAATTAAAGCAAACCCACATCGCATCGAAGAAGTAACCGATTCTGAAGCTGTTTTCTTTCAATTAAAGGCCATCGGGCGAGCAAATAAGGGAATAGAAATGTTTGAGGAGCTGTACCATTGCGCTGTTGTTTTTGTAGAAATAACTACTTTAACAAGTATTTTTGCAATAAACTCTAGACTCTAGGAGGAAATGAAAACTTAATTTATAGTCTAGTGATATTTTGAAATGTTTGCAATTATTTATTTTATCTTAGAATTTATTGTTAAAAATGTTTTTTATCCAATAGCGGTGACGATAAGGGAATAGAAATGTTTGAGGAGCTGTGCCATTGCGCTGTTGTTTTTTGTAGAAATAACTACTTTCACAAGTATTTTTGCAATAAACTCTAGACTCTAGGAGGAAATGAAAACCTAATTTATAGTCTAGTGATATTTTGAAATTTTTGCAATTATTTATTTTATCTTAGAATGTGTTTTTTTATAAATGTTTTTTTTATCCAATAGGGGCGACGATAAGGAAATGGAAATGTTTGAGGAGATGCGCCATTGCGCTGTTGTTTTTTGTAGAAATAACTACTTTCACAAGTATTTTTGCAATAAACTCTAGACTCTAGGAGGAAAAATATGTTTTAGAATAATTTAATCGATGGGCCAAACTTATTTTCCCTGTCGTCATGCCTATGCACCTATTAAAGACCTTCGGTTACCGTAGAGTCGGTGACAGTCTACCTGAGTAAGTCAACCCAAATTATTCGATAAAGTGTCTCATCATTCGAAAAGCTAGTACTAAAATAATATTAAAAAAGGACCTTTAATTAAAGATAACTTTATCCTAGATTGAATATTTTTTTTTACTTTGACTTTCATTATCAACATCATTATCAGGTCTTTTTGTCTCCACTGCAGGAGCACGACCCTCTCTGTACTACCAGAGCCATAATTGGCCAGAGCAGCCAGGGGACTTTGCCTACACTCTGCTCGCTGGCCGGACGGATTGAAGAGGTCTTATTGATGTATATAAGCTTCGTTTAGCTTGTATTTCCTAAGTCGCCTTCTACGACATCAAAGTATCTATTGTTCTGATAAATTGCAAAAAGTTTGCATGTATTCGTGTATTTGGTAGTTCAGTGGTAGTAACTTTAAAATTTCCTTAATATGAATGCATACATTATCCCAAATTGCTTCTAAATCCCGCTTCCAGCTAGTTTTTGCCGCTTTCTGTACATATTTTGCTGGATTATGGAGTGATTAATTACAACGCTATGCGCCGACTATTTAGCGTTATTTAAATATTTGTTTTTTTTGGCAATAAAGTTAATATCATTGCCTAGCCAGGCTTCAGGCGATATTGATCATAATATCGTTTACTAGCTGGTATCAGTGACTTTGTCTGCGCAGGATTACACATTGTCTTTGTAAATTGTAGCCTATGTATTATTCTTATAAGGTATATTATTGTAAAGTTTCAATCAAATCCATTCAGTTGTTTTAACGCGAAAGAGTTACAAACATCCATCCATACTTACAAACTTTCGAGTTTATAACATTAGTAGGATTATATATTGTTGTTTAATAAGGCACACAAAACAGATGACTATAGTTTTATTATTAAATCTAAGAATTTACAGGCGCTTTGCTTGTACTTGTACACACAGCATGACAGGCGATGTAAACATTGTTGAGCTTAACTCTTTTTGTAAAGGTTTCTAAAGCGGATAGTATTTTAATGACTTTCGAGGTTCTAATGTAACTTAAGGATACAAGCTAAAAAGTTGTACGAGGGTTTCTGATAATCTCACTTACAGAAAGAGAATTTTTTTTTTGTGTTTTCAAGGTCGCTAGCGCGGGTAGCCTTAAGGCCATACCCAAATTTTCTGGGGTCCAGTGGCGCCGCCATTTAAAATAAATCATTTTAAAGGAAACGGAGATATCATTTAAAATTGTGTCTTGGTCAAGTTCTAGATACCCATTCAAAGTATTTTTTAAACTACTTTTTGTAGTTCAAAGTGAGAACGTGAAGCTTTTCTACGCACATTTGCGAAAAACGGCCACTTTTAGCTAATGTGCGTAGAAAAGCTTCACGTTCGCACTTTAAATTATAAACAGTAGTTCATAAAATAGTTTTAAGGGTTATCTAGGGCTTGACTAAGACACAATTTTGAATGATATCACCGTTTCCTTTTAAATGATTTATTTTAAATGGCGGCGCCACTGGACCCCGGAAAATTTGGGTATGGCCTTAAACAAATTATGTATGCAATGCAATCTCAATATGTTAAAACGTAAATACACACAGTCATACATTTTTCCGCTAATATTCCAGTACGGCGAGAACTATGCACGCTGAAAAATGGACGTTAGAATTTATGATGAGACGTTTATACGATACGACAATTTTCTTTCGTATTCATGAAATATACCAGCTTTTACTCAACCTAGTTTTAGTATCTATAGTTATAGCTCCCATGCTGGTCTGGGAGAAACAAAAAACTTAGAATGTACCAGCTGCTTCTCTTCCCACGCAGATCGTAAAAGCCGATCGAGGGAATGGGCAAAAACGCAAATCATGTTAACAGGCGATGCGGCTAGCAACCCATCACTGTATTGATTGCTTTTCCATCTTCTCGCCCACCATGACGCTAAAAGTGGCTTTTGGGTCTTGCGGCCCTGGGCTCTGCATAGAACCGCAAGACCCAAAATGCTCTGTCTGCCCCATTAGGGATAAATACGTGATAGTATGTATGTTTACTAAAACTAAGGTTTGTTGCGCGGGTCGGCCCGGCCGACTTTTCCAACCGGCAACAAACAGACAGACAAACATACATACAAACAAACGCAGCTCTGCTACCACCCTAGATAAGGCCTAGGGAACCTTCTAACCTAATTATACGATTAACCTAGATTATTAGAAACTAATTAAATCTAATTACAAATGACGTAAAACTTAGGACTAACACTTACTGTCTATATAATCTTAAGGCGGCCTCGCCTGGCTTCTTCGTCGAGCCCGAAGTCCTCTTCGGGTGGCGACGGCTGGGTCCCAATGGGTCCCGAGCAGTTGGTGAAAGAAATTGGGTCCCTAAGCCTACCGCTGAGCTCAAGTTCCCCAAATGAATACGTTGTATTTATAACACCTCACTGCACAATATATTTCACAAACGTTACTTTTGTGGTTGGATTATATAAGTAACCACGCCCTGTGGTGACCTTGTTCGTCCTTCGGCTTGACAAAATAGTTTTTATTTATGGGCACTATTATCCACGTCACTTAACAACAAACCAATAGTCCACCTTAAAGTTTCTCCACGCACAATAGGTTTTACAAACAAAACTTCCGTTTAAACGGGCAATTAAAGGATTATAATAATAAAATTACGATTACGTAACCGAACCCACGAGGTTACAACTCCGAACAATTGCACTATTTTAATTATGGGCATCCGTGCCTTTATACACTTAATACAAACTATACTGATCTAATCAGCGAAATCTCCACGATTTACCCTTATAGGTTCAACGACGGGATGCGTAACAAATAACAATGTGTAATGGCGACCGCGCCATTAATCGCGAACAAAATGACAAACATACGACCGACCGCGGCCGGTGCGATCTCAGGAGTCGTAATGGCGGCAGGCTGATCGGGCGCAGGCAATCCGTATTCGGGCGCGCTCGGCCAAATCCGAAGCGCTCCGAGCTCAGATAAGAAATCTCATTGGCAAGGACAAACATAAAATTGGCCAATAGATTTCCTCTACACACACCATTTTACCGACAGTGTCGATGAAGCAGCTTGAACAAGATTTAGTAAGTAGATGGCGCCCGTTTGTTCACAATTAGTGATTTTATTCAAAACAATGTATGTATGTATGTAGTTTTAGTAACCTTGCCATATTCTCAGACGTACCAATAGACCAATACCGATCATACTGAACAACTTTTTACTTTTCTTTACAATAAAGAGCAGAGGTCAAATAATAAAAAAAATCTCCCTTCCGAAATTGCTAAGCTGTTCGATTAAGTATGGGAAGTCCATTTTTGGAACGAAGTTCTTTATCGCGCGTTGCGAAAGGGGGCTAGACGGAAAAAATTAAGACCAAAAGTTTAGTTGTAACGGTATTTTTTGCTATAGTTGTAAGCCGTGCGGCGTGCGCGTGTTTCTCTGTCTATCTGTCTCTCTCTCCTAATTAATCGAAAGGAACGTTCCATCCGGGTGTCCCTTGACACCTCTCAAGTTTTTTTTATTCATATTTTGACCTGTATTCCTTGAGAAGTTGTTCAGTATGATCGGTATAGGTACGTCTACGAATATGGCAAGGTAACAGATTTACAACCTGTATAATCGGTCCTATCATAAAATGTAAACTTGAGGAGTTCGGTTGTCTGTCGGGAGTGCGCATTACTTCTGCACTTGGATGGGTGACGACAAGTATCATAAATTTTATTTCCATAAATTTTTCGAACTCCTCCCTATTTCGGAAGGCACGTTTAAGCCGTTCGTCCAAGCTGTCATCATTTTATGACAGTCGCCAGGTTATGTCAGATGTTTTTTCTACCAAACGAACATGCACGTTTTTAGGCCTAGCTGTAAACCTACCTACCTATTATGTAAACTCCGGTGACCGATGCAGAAAGGTTCTCGAATGGCGGTCACGTACCACCAAGCGCAGCGTGGGACAACCACCTGCTAGATGGTCAGACGGCCTGTCCATGGTTGCAGGAAGACGCTGGATGCAGGCTGCTTCCGATAGATCGTTTTGGAAATCCTTGGGGGAGGCCTATGTCCAGCAGTGGACTGGCTGATATGATGATGATGATAAATGAAATAAGTAAATCGTGTCGTATGATATGATTGGATCGCGCTTATGATGCAGTGCTAGGAGTGCAGATGACGTGACCGCGCGTGATTAATATCACAATTACCACGTGTTAGCTTTCAAGCTCGTCTTATCTGGGATCAGATAATAACAAAGGAATTATCAGTCATTAACAGTCAGTTAATCGTTAAAGGGAAACTCCATAAAGTTTTATAAGAAACTAGCTATGCTCCCCGTGGGAATTTCAGGATAAAAACTACCCTATGTCCTTCCCTGGGTATTAAACTATATCCATATCAAATTTCGTCTAAATAGGTTTAGCGGTTTAAGCTTGAAGTGGTAACAAACAATCAAATATAAAAAACTCACTTTCGCATTAATAATATAAGTAGGAAGTAGGATAGTAGGATTGCCAGAATCGGTCCTTGATATGCTAGATAGAAAATGTAAAGCTTATGCACAGAAATTACTTTGTGAGAAGGCGTATAACGGAACCGATGATTATCTTAGAGACAAAAACGTCTGGCTTGAGCTTGGCGCTCCCTTTAAAGGTTTATATTTGTATACTCACAAATGTCATAATTTGAGTACATGATGTACATGGAGGAGTACTAAATTTTCAATTTGACATTCATTTCAAATTAATTTTATGACGTAATGTATTCTCAGTCAACATAGACTTATCTAATTTTAATATGAGTATTATTGTAAGTTGACTAAAAGTAGACTAGCTCTCCCTGGGCCCTTATGACGCTATTACTAATCATCATTCATCATCATTCCAGCCGCATAACGTCCACTGCTGGACATAGGCCTTACCCAAAGATTTCCAAAATGACCGATCAAGAGCGGCCTGCATCCAGCGCTTTCCAGCGACCCTGGTCAGGTCATCTGACCACCTTGTAGGCGGGTGCCCTACGCTTCGCTTGCCAGTACGCGGTCGCCATTCAAGAACCTTTTTGCCCCATCGGCCATCGGTTTTTGGCGCTATATGTCCCGCCCACTGCCACTTCAACGAGCTAATCCGCTGGGCTATATCAGTGACTTTTGTTTTCCTACGAATTTCCTCATTTCTGATTCGATCACGTAGGGAAACACCGAGCATAGCCCTCTATTACTGATAATGACATCATAATGTATGTATGCATGTATAATTGGCGCATAGCGTGGTAATTAATCACGCCTTAATCCGCGCCCCGCAAAATTTGTACAACATGTGGCAAAAACTATCCGCAAATCCGGCCAGCGGGGATTAGGGCCCATTCCGGGTAATGGGTAATGCTAATGTGTATTCATATTTATATTCATTTGATACATTTTTTTGCTGTGAAGTTTCCGGCAGAGTAGAATAGGGCCAGTCCAAGTCCTCTCGTGGATGTCGTAGAAGGCGACTTAGGAAATACAAGCTAAACAAAGCTTGTAAATATCATGTGACCTCTCCAACTCGTGTGGCCAGCGAGGAGAATGTAGGCCAAAGTCTTTTGGCTGCTCTGGCCAATTATGGTCTGGTAGTACAGAGAGGGTCGTGCTCCTAAAGTGGAGACGAAAAGATCTGATGATAATGATGATGATGAATCATATTTGGTTGAGTAGGAGAAAATGCTCTTGAGAAAAAATCATATAATTGGCGGCTGTAATTGTAATGTGCCGTAGTAACTGTTCAGCTTCACCAGTTAAATGTCCTTTTAACTAGTACAATTTTTGAATATCATCTAATGAGGTATTTAAATGTACTAATGAAATAAACATACTTTGAAAAGAATTCCAATCTTCATATCGGCCAGAAAACTTAGGTAATGTTAGTTTTGGTAATTTTATTGACTGCTTAGTAAAATTATTGCGATCGAAAGTAAAAGTTTTTAAATAATTATTTAACAATGTTTTGTAGTCTACATACAACGCTTCGGTTTTTTCAAATATATCTTCTTTTGTATAAAAGCTATTTTGTACCTCATCTCTTTTATATTCTTTAACTATTCTTTGATGAGTGTTAATAAAAGTACTCCATATGTCATTTAGATTAGCATTAGGTCCGCCATTTGTATTTGTACTTTGGAACACCAAAAGTTTAATAAAATAAAATAAATATTTACCCTTTCTCGTCTTTGTAAGTCTTTAATTAATGGGGTAACACCCCTTTGCATCCCATTCTCTGCTACGTTGCTAAGGTAAACTGGTAGATAATGCTTAGTATTAATTTTTACCTTTTAAGCTATTGCATAGCTTCTATCGCGGGCCTTGAGCGCGGGGAGCGAATCCAGAAATTCCGTAACGAAAATACCTCACGCTCTCCCCACTCCGCCTACCATGTAGGTTGCCGCTTCGTCTCCGTCGTCCGTTTGCGACGTTGCCGTCCTTCCTTGTTTGCAATAGCTTTACCGCGGCAGTCCCCGAGTGCCACACGTCTTTTTTTATAATGTTTGGATTATTGATCAATACATGAAATATAAAATAAATAGATAACAAAATATTTTGAGGGTGAATTCAATCTATGATAGTGAACAACTTTCTAAAATGAACATTTAATTTTAACGAAATAAAGAAAATAAAATGTTTGACCTTCCATACAAGACCGATCAGCTGATCCATATTTATATGGATAGCAATTATATGTTTAGCCAACGGATTAGCTCGATGAATTGGCAGTGGGCGGGACACAGCACGAGGCACCTATAGCCAAAGGAGCAAAAAGATCCTCGAATGGCAACCGCTTACTAGCAAGCGAAGCGTAGGACACCCACCTACAAGGTGGTCTGACGGCCTGACCAAGGTCGCTGGAACGGTCCCGCTCTTGATCGGTCATTTTGGAAATCTTTGGGAGAGACCTATTTCCAGCGGCTGAAATGATGATGACAATGTACTGAAACTACCCTTATAATAGTTTATTTACATAGTCTACTTATAAGTATATTTTGATAGTCTACATTACGAATATCTTTTATGTATGCCGGATACCCAACCCGACACCCCTATCTTCAAGTAACTTCGAAGTTAGAAAATGTTTAGTATATCTGTTTATATGCAAAATACTGCATCCTCCAGCGAGTCAGTTCGTAAACAGCAAGTTTGGCACAGCGCCAAGTGTCTTGTATGTGACTGGGTTTTTTAGCTTTAAATTCGTAGCTTGATGTTAAACTACAAATATAGTCATTTTGCATGTATTAATATTGCTACTATAGTCTTTACTGGGTAGTAAAAACCATAGAGTTAGAAAAAACCATGGGTCGAAGAAATACTACGCTTAGGAAGGTTGAAGATCAAATAATAACAAGTTATTTCAATAGAAACCAAGAATAATAACATTAAAAATTCGGCCAAGTGCGAGTCGGAAGGGTTTTGTACCATTATCTAGAAAAAAACACGTTTGTTATATGGGAGCCCCAATTAAATATTAGTTTTAATCTGTTTTTAGTTAAATATGTCATGTATGACAATTTCAACTGTCAAGCTATCACGTCGTTCATGAGATACAGTCTGGTGACAGACAGACGGACAGACGGTGAGTGGATTACGTTTATCGAAGGCCGCGACTTCATTCGCGTAGATCAGTCTTTCCCAAAGTGGGCGATAACGCCCCCTTGTGGGCGCTGCAGGTCTCAAGGGGGGCGGCAAGAGACCCAGAAAGAAAATGTTTTTTTTTTTGCTAGGAGCTTTATTTAGCTAGGAGGCCTCTTAAACAACGACTGCAAGAGCTCTCGACTCTCAATAACAACCACATAAATATCATCCTCCACTTTGAGAATAAATATTTACATAATATACATATATAGGTCACAATAATTAATTAATTTAATTTGAAGTTATAGTGGTTTTTAAATAGGTGAAAAAATGGGGGCGCTAAAAAAATATTTATTCTCAAAGTGGGCAGTAGACAAAATAAGTTTGGGAACCACTGGCGTAGATTCTATGGCTCCAAAAATTGCATGAGCATGCAACGCCTTAGCAAAAGTTGTTCAGCCTTATGAAAGGCTGAACAACTTTTGCTAAGGCGTTATTTTATGGATCATTATATTTCTGTATCAGGTGTTTCATTTTCCAAAATCAATTATACTCTCTATGTTGCCCAAGCTTAACAGCTATGTAACAAAAATGTTTCATTTGAATCGGTCCAGTATTTCCGGAGATTAGCGTGTTCAAATAGACAAACAGACAGATTTTTGTTTTTTTAATTCTTACTCTGTTACATACTATTTGTGTATCGCCCCTATTTTTATTTTTTTTGAAATGTATTCAATGTACAGACACATGTTTTACTGTTTTATTATATGTATAGATACGCCTTTTTTTCGAAACCAATAAAAAGTCAGCGTGTTAGCCGTCTGTCATAGCAACTCGAAAACATTACTAGACTTCCCCAAAAGCTCGTTTGACATGAACGCTGGAGTTTTTAGATTCGAGATTACGCTGACGACTGACGGCTCTGTTTGCTGGATAAAGGTTCGCAAATTCATTTGTTTTTAAATTTTTAAAGTCTTTGTTATTGTTTAAAAATCGCACCAAAAAAAAGAGTTGTTATGCGCTAACGTCTGCGATCTGTCTGTGGCAACGTGGCGCTCGAACGGAAGGAACAATTTCGATGCCTTTTATTTTTTTTAGTTAGGTTTTCGGCCGTTTAAAAGTTATATAGTTCAAATTATCGCTTGAAAGTCAGGTAAGTTGGACTGTCAAATAATAGATGGCGCTACGGAAAATTCTACTAATTAGTTCCTCCGCCTATCACTAGATGGCGTTTACACAAGAAACTATTAATTCGGTTTCTTTTTAATTTTCCTGACAAATAAACTTGTCGCCAATACCTTTCGAGCTCTCTATCTACATCTTTAGCGTTTGGTGTGTGTTATAAACTGTTACACGCATTAACGATGCAGGTCAGTGTGTGCCAGCCGGTCACACGCCGCAGGTGATACCGGCTGATTTATACCGCGATTTGTCATGCCGCCAAACCGCGCTGTTTGAACCCTGCGTTGGAGATTACATTATGCAGTAATGCTGGATGCACCCAGCGGGTGCATTTCTAGTATATAAAATTGTGACTATATTATTAGTTCGTCGTGTGGTATAGAGTAAAATAGGACCACTCCAAGGCTTCCCGAAGATGTCGTAGACGGCAACTTAGGAAATACAAGCATCAATGAGACCTCTCCAACCCGTCTGGCCAGCGAGAAGAGTACAGCCCAAATCCCCTGGCTGCTTTGGTCAAGTATGGCAATAGTTGTATAGAGAGGGTCGTGCTCTTGCAGTGGAGCCTAAAAAGACCTGATGATGATGATGTGAGTACGAGTTATATGCAATTTGAAGTAAATAAACAGATATTATCTCACGAAAAGAGACCAAATTATATGCAGAATGCAACAGTTATATTAGAAAATCATCATTATTATCAGGTCTTTAAGTCTCCACTGCAGGAGCACGACCCTTTCTGTACTACCAGAGCCAATCTTGGCCAGAGCAGCCAGCCGCTGGCCAGACGGGTTGTGAAGGTTGTTGGAATGTCTCTCTAACATGTTTAAAAAAATTGTCAAGATAAGACTAACTATTCTGATTTCCCCATTTTAAAAACCGATTTTTAAAATAAATACTGTAATATTACAAAAGCGAAAATTTTTAAGTGTGTGTGTATGTTTGTTGCTTCTTCACGCGCTAACGGCTGGACCAATTTTGATAAAATTTGGTATGCATAAAGCTGATACCCTGGATTAACACATAGGCTACTTTAACCGCGGGTAACACCGCAGGGCGTAGCTAGTCATAAATAAATGCAAGCTTTGCTCATTGCAAACACAAAAACAAATCGAATCAAGCAAAATCAAAAGCATACGTGGACAAACCAAATTGCAGTAAAATCAAACGTCAGTGAGATTGACGTCAACAGAGCTGGTTTTCGGTTCAAATCCCAGTGCGATGAGTGACGGCGCCGGTTTTAAGCGAGATTCGAGTCGGTGCAGCGCTTTTCAGATTGTATGTTTTTGTTTGCGAATGCAAGAAACATGACATTATTTAACTGTAGATTTTTTTGGTATTGCTACCTTTATTTTTTAACAGTCTTCCAAAAAGGAGGAGGTTATATATATTTGTTATAAATTATAGTATCGTTGAGTTAGTATCCCATAACACAAGTCTCGAAATTACTTTGGGGCTAGCTCAATCAGTGTAATTTGTCCCTATATATTTATTTATTATTTATTTATTTAACAATTACTCCCATGCTGGTCTGGGAGAAATAAAAAAAAAACTTAGAATGTACCAGCTGCTTCTCTTCCCACGCAGATCGTAAAAGCCGATCGAGGGAATGGGCAAAAATGCAAATCATGTTAACAGGCGATGCGGCTAGCAACCCATCACTGTATTGATTGCTTTTCCATCTTCTCGCCCACCATGACGCTAACAGTGGCTTTTGGGTCTTGCGGCCCTTGGCTCTGCATAGAACCGCAAGACCCAAAATGCTCTGTCTGCCCCATTAGGGATAAAGACGTGATAGTATGTATGTATGTATGTTATTTAACAATTCGTCGCGATTTTTGTTATGTGTGTTCACGGATTATTCGAAAACACCTAGACCTTTTTTAGAATTATTTTTTTTGTTTGAAAGGGCGGCACACTTCGCAGGTAATCCCTTAGAAATTTTATTAAAATCAATTGTGTTGTTTGGGGGTGAAGTCGCTTTGTAGATTTGAAAATTTTTAAGAGTATTTAAGTTCACTTAGATATAATTCGTAGCAATAGCTGTAATGTGGTTAATAACAACTAGTCGCAACTAACTATCATGTCAGCACATTAGTCAGCTTAGCATTAAACCCATTAATCTATTAATCTGATTAGCAGCACTTGTGCTGGACTTGCGACAGTCTGACGGTGAATTAATACCGACATGTTTTATAAGAGATATTCCTAGCTATATTCAATATTTATTCTCTTATAGCTATAATTTGGTCAATAACAACTCGTCGCAACTAACCATCATGTCAGCAAGTCATCAATCAGCTTAGCATTAAACCCATTAATCTGTTTAGCAGCACTTGTGCAGGACATGCGACAATCTGACGGTTAATTAATACTGACATGTTTAGTAAGAGATAATCCTGGCTATATAAATGTTTCATTATCTCATAGCTATAATTTGGTCTATAAAAAAATTGTCGCAACTATGTCAGCGTGTCAGCAAGTCGTCAGTCAGCTTAGCATTAAACCCATTCATCTGCTAGCATTACCTGTGCCGAACAAGCGGCAGTCTAACGTTGAATTAGTTTAGACCTCTTCTGTAAGACATGTTACTATAGCTTCCTATATATCGGTGTTTCATTCCGCCATAGCTACAATAAAGAGCTTGATGACATAGAAAAAGTAAGAAAATTACTGCAAAGGGAAGCTAAGTAACAAATTTTGGGCTTCTATATGCTTATGAAGTATGGCGTTAAGTAATTTCAGATGCCAAGAAGTTTAAATCTTACGTCAGTGTTGGCCACTTACAAGCATAAGATAACAATTAAAACCTGTAATGTAGTTAGTAAAAACTCTTTGCAACTAACCATAGTGTCAGAAAGTCGTCGGTCAGCTTAGCAATAAACCATTAATCTGCTAGCACCACCTGTGCCGGACATGCAACATTCTGACGGTAAATTAGTCCAGACATGTTCTGTACGAGATGTTCGGAATATTTTTCTAAATTTTATTGATAACTAGCTTTTTGGGCGCTGCGCGGGCTGCAAGCAGCCCGCGGTTTCTCGTACGGCTGTTGAGGTAGGCTAAGACATGTTTCCAGTTCAGAAAATGGGTAAGGTTGTATGGAGGACAATTGTCCTTGTATGGCGGTGATCTTGAATTTTGAAAAAAATAAAAAAACAAATGACGCTCGTCAAATTGCTCACAACCCCCTGTATTTTTGAAAAAAAAAACACGCCCCTAACCCAAACCATTTTCACAGGTCGTACCCCTTCCACATCAGGTTTCTGCAGATCCTCAAGTGTCAGCACCCTCTATAAGACCATGCATCAACCTAAACCCCTACCACCCGGCAACAGGGCAAACAACTCTGTCAGTGAGTCAGTCAGTGGTATTGTAGGTTTATATATAATAAAATAAAATAAAATAATAACTCTTCGCAACTAACCAGCCTGTCAGCAAATTGTCGGTCAGCTTAGTATTAATCCTAATAATCTGACTAGCGGCACCTATACGAGACATGCGACAGGCTGACGGAAAATAAGTACATAAAATAAATAAATACAGGCTATACCTACTTATTTACCGAGCGAACGAAGCGAGCGTATCGTCTTAGTTTTGAGACTGGCCCGTGGGCTTCGCTCCCCGTGGGAATTTCGGGATAAAAACTATCCTATTTCCTTCCCTGGGTATCAAACTCTATTCATATTAAATTTTATCTAAATAGGTAGTACTCAGTAGTTTAAGCGTGAAGTGGTAATAAACAAACAAACAAACATACAAAAAAACAAATATACAAACTCACGTTTATAATATTGGTAGGATAGTAAGATTTCACTGTCGATTCAGTATTTCGAAATTTTTCACAATAGCAGAAATATGGAGGTTGAAAACTTTAAAAAGTCATATCTCAGCCATACATCCCATACAACAAACTCGATTTTTTGACGGTACGGATCCCTGCGCGAGTCCGACTATTAAGATAATTATATCTTGTATTATTAATTAATTTTGATTAGGATTACACCTAATTATATCTTGTTTTATTAAAAAAATACGGGATGTCTTTGATACCGTGGAAGCTGGGGAAATGTTTAGTATGGGACGCCACTTGTGTGGATACACTGCGGCTCCTTCCCATGTCTTATCTACCTCCGTGCGGGCGGGGGCGGCTGCAGTTGCTGCTGAAACCGTCAAGCGAAAGAAATATGAACACCTTGAGGCGAATTATATTTTTGTGCCCTTCGCTGTTGAGACAATGGGTCCGTGGGGCCCGGAAGCAAAAACACTGGTGACTGAGATTTCAGCGAGCCTTCGGGAGGTTACGGGTGATCCAAGGGCTGGCAGTTATTTCGCCCAAAGAATTTCAATTGCAGTGCAGAGAGGCAATGCTGCTAGCTTACTGGGCACCCTGCCTCGTGGCGACGCGTTGGAATCTCTATTTTATTTGTAATTTTTTTATGTTTTTTTTTCGTGTTTAAGACTGTACTGGGTTTTATAATAGAGAATTTACATCTGTAAAAAAGATGGAAAAAACATAATTTTGTGCACTAAAGGGTATTGCATTTCTAAAGTCACCACTGCTCACTAATGGAAGACCTGACAGCTGTTTTTGACAGCTTCAGTCCGTCCACGACTAGTCACACTGTCAACTCAGGTCGTCAACTCGTCCGCAGTCCGACTTGGATTAAACCTATTAATCTAACAGACAGCACCTGCACATGACGTGGACACTGACGGAGTGGATTAACACACAGGGTGATGCTAGGACCTACGTTTGTGAGAGGTTGTGGTAACACATTTCATTGGGTGCATTTGGCAATTGTAAATGGAACACGCAACAACGAAACATGCTTAGGCTTTCTCGTATGGAGAATTTAAAAATTATTTTGCTTCTTACATGGAAGAACTGATTACTTAGTTGCCTAGGTCAAAAGACATTATTTGGTACTGTTAATAGAATAAAGCGTTACAAAATAATGTCACTTGTCATTGTTCATACATATGCATCATGGTATAATAAAACAGGTATTCTCTTCCCGGGATGGAACTTGACTACGTCACAAAGTGTTGCCACTGATTGTTCTTTTCAGTAAATTTAAGGACTTTCTCAATTAGTTCATGAATATTTAAAAAAATATTAAGTAACTTAGCTATTTAGTATCTCGCGATTCTCGCGTGATTTATCAATTCAATATTTTATAAATTGATATAATGGATTATTAATTCGAAATTGGTATATAAAGTTCAAAAATGCATTACGCTCAGGTAATTCAATTTCACACAGAGGCAACATATCAAACTGATGACGTAGTCAAGTTCCACCTACGTCATCAGCTGTCACGGGAAAAGAATACCTTATTTTATTGTACCATGATATGCATTTTCAACGTGGTTTTATATTTATTATAGCAGAAAAACTGATATTAGGAGCGCTATTTGACTCCAATAAACTATGACGTCGTTAGTCTTTATTTCATACAAATCCTATAGAAAATGTATGTTTTGACGATGTAAGAACCTGACTTAAGAACTTTAAATTAAGATAATCATGCACTGACTTGAACATATACTTTCGTGAAAATCTTGTATTCAATTTTAGGATTTTATAATCCATTCAAGTTTCTTCGTAGAAAGATCTTCAGTCAGCAATAAGCCTAAAATCCCAAGAGAACTTCAAAATAAGTCAGTGGTTGATTAAAACTATAAATATTTATGATGTAGTATCTAGCAAAATAAACGCTCCCTATAGATTTAGTAATGTGGCCTGAAATATTTCTATTGTACACCAAAGGCGGATCCAGGGGTCATTGGGGTGTAACTCATGGCTGTTTAAAGCTCCACTTGTGGCCCCACCATGTATCTTGTGAAAAGTACCCTTTAGGCAAGCCATGACAGATTTTTCATAAATCAGTTGAGTTTTAGGCCAAAAAAGAGATTTGCCAGATTTGCCATAGGTCTACTTCTACATAAAACAATTTCAATATACGACTTATGATATATAAATCACTTTATTTATAAATTATGTACCTACATTGCAAAGTAAGGTTCGAAAACAATGTTTCTCCTTTTCTTTTTTGTGGTCTCTTTCACCGGTCTGGGAAAAAAAAACAGAATGTGCAGTTGGCTAATGAGATACCTGAGCCGGTTCTCTGCCAATATTTTGAATTTCCTCTACAACTAAAAAATATAAACATGGAATGTATATTTAGAAATATTTTATTGAAGTCTTTCTAAAAGTACATTTTCATGCTAATATTATTTTGAGTTTAAGAGAAAATTCAAGTTATGTTATAGGACCGGCCCATGTTTAACTATTTAAATTTCGTCCCCTATTGGTCTAATGCACTAAAAGAAAATGAAATATAGCGTTCACTGAGATGTCATCTGTCGGCATTGAGTGGTAGACTTGGTATCTCGTTAGCCGACTGTACCAGGCGCTGCTTTTTCCGCGCAGATCTTAAAAATCAATCAAGGAAATGGGCAAGGCGATGCGGCTAGCTGAGCAACCCACCACTATATTCATCCCCTTTTTCCATCTTAGCATGGCCACCCACCTAAGCAAGGCCCTACAGTCTTACGACATTGGAGTGTGATAGCGCCGTTACGACGTGATAAAATTTTGATTTTCAAAAAAAAAAAAATTCTCAATAGTTCGGTACTCTGTTTGACACCCCTAAATCAGACGCTGGATCCGTCCTTGACATTTAAGCCTAAGTCTGGTCCGCAACGTTAGGAATGAAATATTAATTGAGTACATGTTTCTCCGTACTAAATTGGTAAAACAAAGTCTGTTTGACTTCAAGTTGCAGACAAGCGCTTAAGTTTAATTTCTATACAATTTTAAACTAAAACGAATATTTTATTGCATCATAAATAATAAAAATTAATGAAATCCACAGACAATCAACAGTTGGACAAGTTTTTTTTTCTGTATGTATATAAGTGATTCAGTATCATGGAAAAAGTTTTTTTAAATTTGACTGTTAATTAAAATTTCATGCTGTTTATCGCCTGTTTTGTTAAAAAAGTAGTGTCCTAGGTCAATAATAAACTATTTGTAACTGCCAAGAGAATATAATTTTTCAAAACTCAAAACCGTCTTCACCCCCTAACTACACAACCGATTTTCAAATATATCCTTTTAAACAAAAAAAAATCCAAATCGATCCAGGCGTCTTCGAATAATCGATGAATATAAAAAAAAGCGACGAATTGATAACCTCCTTCTTTTTTGTAAGTAGGTTAAAAATATTATTTTTTTTTGACAAATTACACTGATTGCGTTATTTGCTAGCCCCAAAGTAAGTTCGAGACTTGTGTTATGGGATACTAACTCAACGATACTATATTTTATAACAAATACATATATAGATAAACATCCAAGACCCAGGACAATCTGAAAAAGGCCATTTTCCAACTTGCCCTGACCGGGAATCGAACCCGGGACCTCTGGGTGGTGGACTAGCATGGTGACCGCTACGCCACGGAGGTCGTCACTTGACTGTGATATTTTTTCATTAAGAGCGCTATTTGACCCTAAAAAACTATGACGTCACGATTTGTTCAATTTGTTGGAAACTAAAGGATTGTTAAGTGGACGTTCTTCTTTTTATATTTAAGAGCTGGGCTCTTGTCGGTGGAGTGCTTTCCATGTCTCTCCTCCTTCCGCTAAGTTCTTAACCTCTTTATATGTTTTCACGTTTAATTTTTCTTTTATTTGGTCTATAAATTTTCTTCTGGGTTTTCCTACTCCTCTCTTTCCTTCTCAAATAATACAAATTATAGAAAATAGAGGGAAAATGTTCGGTCATCTACTACGCTACGATGCGTTCTTTAAAACAATAATGGAAGGAAAAAATTGAAGTGGACGTTATGCGGCTGAAATGATGATGATCAAAGGAAAAGATTGTTAAATACAAATGACGCCCGTCTGCAACGCCTGCAGGCCCCAAGACCTGTATTTTTAATTACATGACATTGTCTTGTGCCTGGTTTTCATTGAATGGTTTCCTGCTAAATGTAATTAGATATTTACCGAGCGCCCACATTATTAAGTAGGCGGACCCTTAATTAAATCATTAAACGAAGATATTTTTATAAGGAAGACATGAAATTGTAAATTCTTGAAGAAATATCGAAAATTTTGCTGATATTTTAAAAATGTAAGTTATAGAACATCAAGTTTTTCACTGACTTAATGTATGTATGTAATCAGAAATGAAATATTTTTGAATGACCTTTAATAGGTTGTATTTGGGACCACTGTCACAGAATTAATAATAGTATTACATACAGAACGGAAACTCGCACCGTCCCCCGCAATCTGGCGTCCCCGCAACCCCTCCCGCGTTTTTGGACCTTGCAAGCGCCTGCAAAACAGGGTTGACGTTACGCGAGTGACTTGGGATTATTGAATCATAATGGTGAGAAACTGCGCATAATATAATCATTGTTTTTTTTTTTGTTAACCTTTGTTGTCTCACTGCTGGGCAAAGGTCTCCCCCATATCCTTCCAATTATCCCAATTTTGTGCGACCTGCGACCAATTCTTCTCAAAACATCTGATGTCATCACTCTAATGCTTTCTAGACCTGCCCAGTTTCCTACGACCATCTGCAGGAATCCATTATCATTGTTTATCCACGGATAACAATAAAAAACGAAATTTTTATAGATTTCCGAGTGATGAGAACAGGTAAGCAAAGCAACGAATTCTGTGGTGGCGACCCTGATTGTTTAACTCACGCATTTGACGTACATAGATTATATATTGTTTCGTTTGTAGACTACTACAGTAACAAATATACCTAGTACTATACTAGGTATATTTGTTACTCCATTTCTATGAAGTGCTATTCCTGCACCACTGTTCATGATAAAATAATAACCTATCTATCTGTATTCTGTGTCAGAGGTTAAAAAAACAACTGTAGTACCTAGAACTGGGTGTAGACCACAGAAAATTTTCACATTTTATAATTTTAGCGGTATTGTATGAATAAATTACAAAATCCCGCGGGCTATTGAATAACCTGCTACGTGAATTAATGTGGATACTAAATGTACCGACTTAATTATGTAATGTTTGATCGCAATTTAAATAACGCACACACAAAAAAAAGGAGGTCGTGACCTTTTATGTATGTTCACCGGAAAGGAAAATTCTTTTCTTTCAAAGTGCATACTTTTTAGGAGGTCTCATGGAATTTTTATCAAAATCAGTTGTGTTGGGTTGAAGACAGTATTTCGTTTTGAAAAATTATATATATTTTTAAATAATTTTGCACGAGATGTTAGATCATCATCATATCATCAGGTTTTCTTTAGACTCCACTGCAGGAACACGACCCTCTCTGTTCTACCAGAGCAGCCAGAAGATATGGCCTACACTCTCCTCGCTGACCAGACGGGTTGGAGAGGTCTCGTGATGTTTATAAGCTTTGTTTAGCTTGTAATTGCTAATTCGCCTTCTACGACATCCACGGGAGGACTTGAAGTGGTCCTACCCTACTCTGATACTACATGCCAAAGATGTTTGATACTTGGATCTAAATGCATGCTTTTTAGGAAAAAATTAGGTCTGTTATACAGTGTAATTTCACCTACAGGAACCAAGTGAAAGATTGGTCCATCTTCCTCTTAGTTGGTAGAAGGTAGTTTTGATCGAGATCAAGGAAGTGCCAAAAGCAGTCAGTCAAAAAAAACGACGGGTTGCACTCTGGGAGTGCCGGCAGAAGTGAAAACTTGAATATTAACGTTGTGCATTTTTGATATTTTGGAATGGTTAGGGAATAATTTTGCACGAATTGCTTTAATTATCAGTATAAAAGTACTCTTATTTATGTGGTAGAATACAATATTTATTTATTGGGCTATCGTACACAAACATGTCATTTTATTAGCACGCTGTAACATAAACACACACGAACATTCGCGCAAGGGCCCTGCGCCGTCTTACGAATTTTCGATCAGGGTCACGTGTCCTGACGCGAGTTTTAGATTTTTTACCCATTCCAAAAAAAGTGCACAACGCCGCTAAAGAAGTTTTCACTGCAAAAAATACATAAAAATAACGACGTGCGCGTCTCAGGTCAGGTTTCAAAACCCAGTATAAACCAGTGCGGGCCATGCTGTACCTCAGGCTGATGTTTTACTTACACTATCTATGTTCACTAACACAAATGCAAAGCTGAGCTTACGTCTCGAGAGCTGTTCCAGCGTTGCATAACTATCGATAGTTAACCTCGAAAAAGTCACTATATCGATAGTCTTATCGATATTATTATTGTTTTTTCAAGGCCACGATAGAATTGATATTGTATACTATTGCTTGCAATACTAAGCTGTACGTATTTTAAAGAAATATCGTGAAAAACTCACAAAAAATGTGAATAGTGAAAACAAAAGCTTGAGAGCGCGGCCCGTGATTATGGTCTGAAGCCTTTTTGAAGCTCGCGCAGTCGCTTCGCCGTTGAAATTGTAAATAAGCGGCCAAGTGCGAGTCGGACTCACCCATGAAGGGTTCCGTAGTAGCAAATAATATAATATAAAAGGCTTGTAGTATGTTTTTTTTAAATTTTTATATTTGAGTTGATTGAATGAAAGGTAAATTGCCGTTTATGATTTATGACGTATTAAAAAAAAAACTACTTACTAGATATCGTTCAAACCAATTTTCGCTGGTAGTTTTTATGGTAATGAACATGATGTATTTTTTTTAGTTTTATAATTCCCTTATTTTAGAAGTTACGGGGGGGGGACACACTTTTTTCCACTTTGGAAGTGTCTCCCGCGCAAAGTATTCGGTTTAGAAAAAAATTATATTAGAAACCTCAATATCATTTTTGAAGACCTATCCATAGATACCCCACACGTATGGGTTCGATGAAAAATATTTTTTTGAGTTTTAGTTCTATGTATGGGGAACCCCCAAAATGTATTGTTTTTTTTCTATTTTTGTGTCAAAACCTTAATGCGGTTCACATAATACATCTACTTACCAAGTTTCAACAGTATAGGTCTTATAGTTTCTGAAAAAAGTGGCTGTGACATACGGACGGACAGACAGACAGACAGACATGACGAATCTATAAGGGTTCCGTTTTTGCCATTTGGCTACGGAACCCTAAAAACGTTGCCATATTTTTTGCAAATTTTTGTACGATTATTAAGCGTGTGCCATTTAAATAGTTTTTCTGTGGTAGTTTCTAAAAACATAGCTTTCAAAGAAAGCAAATTGCGGACGTAAGTTGAAGTGGGGCTGTGTGTACCACATTTGTCGAATTGGTTCCGAAAGATTGACAAAATTCGCTATTTTTCAACTACTCAATTTATATACTTTTTTATATACGTCAAAACAAACATTTTCTATGGGATTTGTATGAAAATGCAATAAATCTAAAAAAAAATATTGAAAATAGATGTCATCATGACAAATGACCTTATTTTTGATATTTTAGTCTCTAGTAATAAAGGCTTAGGTTTAAGGCCATACCCAAATTTTCCGGGGTCCAGTGGCGCTGCCATTTAAAATAAATCATTTAAAAGGAAACGGAGATATCATTCAAAATTGTGTCTTGGTCAAGCCCTAGATAACCCTTAAAACTATTTTATGAACTACTGTTTATAATTTAAAGTGTGAACGTGAAGCTTTTCTACGCACATTAGCTAAAAGTGGCCGTTTTTCGCAAATGTGCGTAGAAAAGCTTCACGTTCTCACTTTAAACTACAAAAAGTAGTTTAAAAAATACTTTGAATGGGTATCTAGAACTTGACCAAGACACAACTCCGTTTCCTTTTAAATGATTTATTTTAAATGGCGGCGCCACTGGACCCTGGAAAATTTGGGTATGGCCTTAAATCACTAACATGAAAAGTAGAAGACTAACTATACTCCATTTGGTTAGGTAATATTAGGTAGTAATTTTGCCAATTACAAAGTAATTATGTTATAAATTATAAATTACATAATTACTTTGTAATTTGCAAAGGCATTGATATATAAAGTGTATATTTCAATAAAAAGACATGTCAAGATTGTTTATATTTATTTAAATACCTAAACAAATGGAGTATAGAGTTTTGAGTTCAGCATTTAAAAGAAATTATTATTTTTATGACGACCTTTTTCTGGCCTAGTCATCATCATGCCAGGCTGCTCACACCGGAGCTGCGGAGTTCCCTGGTTCGATCAGATCAGGTCAAGATGAAAAATGATCTTTTTCAAATTTACCTGAGTCTTGGATGTTTATCTATACAATATGGAATGGACATCAAAATTAAAAATTCGGCATTTCCTTACAAATGGGTGCAGCAGGGCAATTTATTCCTATAGAAATGTCGAATTTTCTTTTTTTGAAGTGAAAACTTCTTTAGCGGCGTTGTGCACTTTTTTTGGAATGGGTAAAAAATCTTAACCTCGCGTCAGGACACGTGACCTGATCGAAAATTCGTAAGACGGCGCAGGGCGCTTGCGCGAATGTTCGTGTGTTTATGTTACAGCGTGCTACGCGCATCCATGGATGGTGACAGCTGATGGCTCGACCGTCTGTGTAGTGGCCATACTGCTATGTATTTGAAAATGATTTTGTTGAAAATGAATTTGGTCATGCTTGTGACATTTATGACAGACTGTGGTTCAGAAAAGATTTGAAATATTTTATACTGATAATTAAAGCAATTCGTGCAAAATTATTCCCTAACCATTCCAAAATATCAAAAATGCACAACGTTAATATTCAAGTTTTCACTTCTGCCGGCACTCCCAGAGTGCAACCCGTCGTTTTTTTTTATCCCTTCCACGTTGTACATACATACTATCACGTCTTTATCCCTAATGGGGCAGACGGAGCATTTTGGGTCTTGCGGTTCTATGCAGAGCCCAGGGCCGCAAGACCCAAAAGCCACTTTTAGCGTCATGGTGGGCGAGAAGATGGAAAAGCAATCAATACAGTGATGGGTTGCTAGCCGCATCGCCTGTTAACATGATTTGCATTTTTGCCCATTCCCTCGATCGGCTTTTACGATCTGCGTGGGAAGAGAAGCAGCTGGTACATTCTAAGTTTTTTTATTTCTCCCAGACCAGCATGGGAGCGTTGTATATGTAAAAAATAGTACCATTGAGTTGATATCCCATAACGCAAGTCTCTTTTGGGGCTAGCTCAATCTGAGTGATTTCTCCGTATATAATCAATTATCTAATTTTTATATGACCTTTAACAAATACTTTGATAATAGTAAAATCACCATATTTTTATAAATTTTCAATTCGTTCTTTAATAATAACCCCCACAATTACTTTTGATTGCGAACAGAGGATCAAAGAAACAAAGATAAAAGCATTGTCAAAACAAAAATTATTTTTTCCAAAAACGTTAAGTGTTAATTTGACATTAAGCAAACACTTAGACCGTCTGAAGTTAATGAAAATCTCCAACTAAAAATAAAATGAACGTTTAAATCCTTTGAAAGCGTCTCAAAGATTATAAATAAGGCATTTTTCTCTTGAATTTTTGTTTATTCAGGACTTTTAGCTTCAAATTATGAGACGAATAGATACATTGACATAAAACTATGGACGCACGAACAGCGACTAATCCAAAAATAAGTAGGTACCTTACTATTTAAAAGCAAATTAAATCCAATTTAAGTTTATTACTTTTTGGCTTATTATAGAGGGCGCCATTTTAAATTTATGACGTCACATAGCATTTATAACCAGCGTACAATATAGTTGCTTATAATGATACTTTATTTGATAAGGTAACATATGTCATAGAAGATTCGAGTGAACAGATGAGTATACATTTATACATACATACATAACGGCGAAACACATAACCCTTCTTCATGCGTCGTCGTAGTTGAGTAAAAACTTATGCCAACTCATTTTCTTCTCGAGTCCGCATGGTCTTACGGCATCAAACTTAGCTGTAAGTAAACAAACTGACGTCAACAACTTTTATGAAATCGAAAGGAAAATTGACAATTATGAAGTGATACAAATATCAAAAGAGAAATAGATGATTTTCGACTTATTTTGACATCCAAATAAACTAAAAAATAATGTTTAAAACTTAGACATAGAATTTTTTAAAGCGTTAAATCTATGGTTTAAACCCTTCATAAGTAGACTTTAAAACATAAACGGTTATAAACTGTCCATAATAAGGGAATAAATATTTTGGATCGTTAACATTAAGAGGCCCACCAATTAGCGGGTCGCAGTTGATATTTCAGCCGGAACTGGGGTGGGGTAGGGGAGGGGATATAGTGACGTCAGAAAGAGATTATCTTTTTATGGAGGAGATAATCTTCATTATTGAGGAGCACACAATTAGAGCTAGTAAGTAAGGTTGATACTTGTGGTTAATAGTTACTCAACTCAATAGTACATACTAACATCATCTAATCAGGTGTTTTTGTCTCCACTGCAGGAGCACGACACTTTCTGTACTACTAGAGCCATACTCGGGCAGAGCAGCCAGAGTATGAGGCCTAATACTCTCCATGCTGGACAGACAGGTTGGAGAGGCCTCATTGATGTTTAATAAGTTTTGCTTAGCTGGTATTTCCTAAGTCGCCTTCTACGACATCCACGGGAGGACTTGGAATGGCCCTGTTTTACCCTGCCGGAAACCATACGGCATTCCGCTCATCCCTACCCAATGACGTCACACCCAAAAACACGCATTAAAAAGTGCAACATCAGCTGCAATGCAGATAGCCTCATATCCATGTATCATTTAATTTAATTAAATATCTCTTCGTCTAGTTGTTAATAAACAGTTTGGTATGCTAACGGTACTGCATGTTCTTGAGATATAGCAGCAATTTTGTATATGAGAAATAGTTTTGGAAATAGTTTATTCGTCTCGCAGTTTATTCACTATCCTTTAAAAATCGAGGAGAATAAAAACAGCTGCTTTTCTTCCAGTGCAGATAGAAGAAGCCGATTCAGAGACTGGGTGAAAATGCTAATCATGTTAATAGGCGATGCGGCTAGCAACACATATTTTTCCACCTGTGTTTATAGAACCGCTTCAAGTCTTCCCGTGGATGTCATAGAAGACTACTTAGGAATTACAAGCTAAATAAATCTTATTAATATCAATGAGACCTCTTCAACCTGTCTGGCCAGCGTGGAGAGTGAAGGCCAAGTCCTCTGACTACTCTCGCCAAGTATAGCTCTGGTAGTACAGAGAGGGTCGTGCTCCTGCCGTGGAGACAAAAAAGACCTGATGATGATGTTGAAACCTTAATGAGGCCTCTCCAATCTGTCTGGCCAGCGTGGAGAGTGTAGGCCAAATCCTTCAGCTGTTCTGGCCAAGTATGGCTCTTGTAGAACATAGAAGGTCGTGCTCCTGCAGTGGTGTCAAAAAGACCTGATGATGATGTTGAAACCTTAATGAGGCCTCTCCAATCTGTCTGGCCAACGTGGAGAGTGTAGGCCAAGTTCTCTTGCTGTTCTCGCCAAGTATGGCTCTGGTAGTACAGAGACAGTCGTGCTCCTGCAGTGGAGACAAACAGACCTGATGATGATGATGATGAAACATCAATGAGGCCTCTCCAGTCTGTCTGGCCCACGTGGAGAGTGGAGGCTAAGTCCTCTAACTGCTCTGAACAAGTATGGCTCTGGTGGGACAGAGAGGGTCGTGCTCCTGCAGTGAAGACAAAAAGACCTGATGATGATGATGCAAAGGCTCCAGTCAACGGAATTGATATATGTCCAAGTCGTCCTTGCCCCGCTTTATATATCAATGCTAATCAATTTTGGGGCACCACACGAGCCGGCATTAGATCGGACGTACATCAATTCGCGATAAAAGATCGCTTATCTGAGGCCGGCCATCTTGCGCATGCTAGTCGCGTAGGCTTGGAATGAAAAGCCAATGATGTAAGGGGATAGATGGGTTGGCTAAGAAGTGGACAATTTTTTTTTTCTTTTAAGACAGAATATTAAAGAGTATGGTACTTATACTTACGTATATTTTTATCTTTGACTAGCAAATAATGACAAGGATACAGCGCAGCGAATTTAAATTTCGCGTGTCTTCACGTTTTTTAACCAAATGTGACCTAAATAACCCCCACTCCGAAACTTTGAAACCTTGAATCTTCGAGAATTTTTACTTTGTTATACGAAAAATCCATGGGTCTTTTTTGGATTATCTAGTTGACGAACTAAATAAAATAATATATTATCCTAGTCCTATTCCCTCTATTAGTGATCATCGATTCTCCTTTAAAAATGATAAACCTTCTTATTTATCTGTTTACCAATGTACAAACATAGTTAAGAAAGCACAAAAAAAGTAATATAACCCTTCTCTTTAATATCTTTAAAGTGATATATTTCAGTAGGCCTAAGAAAAATCTTAGTCATAGACTTCAAATATTTTTTTAAGACTAAAAACCGACCTCACCCTCAAACTACTCAACAGATTTTGATAAATTTCTGTGGTACTATTTGACAAGTATACCCTTTAAAAAATTGATATCAAAATCGATGCAGGCGTCTTTGACTAATTAGTGATCATACCCTCTGCCAGAGGTCTTATTTGTCGAGGGTTTAACGTATCTTCAGTTTGAAACATCGTTGTCGGACTAGTAATCCGTTTGAATCGAAGATTGGTGTACCTAAATCTCAATTGCGATTTATTTGTTTCTCGGATAAAGAAAATTGCGGACAAAGGCTATATAAGATTACAAATTCTACTAGGGCTTTGGCTATTTTTTATTAAAAGGTCTGTGTAGGCATGTTAAATTATTCCCCACCGCTGTTATCATCGTCTGAGCGTGTTACCGGTTGCATCCTGTAACGAATCGCCAATATGCTTCGTTAATTTCATTCTCAAATATTTCTAAGCACATATGTTATTCATAGATTTCAGTCTTTGAGTCATTGAAGCTCTGTTCGGCATAAATTCGAACAACTAAAACTTTGTTAAATATATTACAACATTTGCAGGAAATGTTTATCGATAGAGAAACAAAAGTGGATTGTATTACTATCCCTTTTCAACATATTTTATTTGACTCTTTCTAGTCATAAATTCTATTTTTAATGGGTAACATACACTCCCAAACACTTGACAAACATTTCTGCGTATGGCTGAGAGCTGACGCAAAGAAACTCAATAAATCTTTGGTTTCAAAGTATGTGTGAAAAAATATTGTGAGAATGGAATTTGGTTTCAAAGCAGCTTTTAAGTATCAAATTATTTATAGACTATTCTGTGTTTGCATGGTTATAATTAATTTAAACTTAGTGTCGAACCCAAATCGATTCCCAATATGGAGAAAAGTTTATGATATACCATATCATAAGTCTGTCTAGGTAATAGACAAAATCTAGATTCAAGATTGTCTAGATTACATTCTTATTAAAAGAATAAGAAACTAAATAACTTGAATAGGTTAATAATCAGCATGATTAGTCTGTTTGGACTACTTTTATCTTAAGAATTATAAGATAATTTTATATAAAACTTAGTTAGATATACTTATCTAATATACTACCTACTCTATTAACTTGATAGAGTGCTTTGAAACCATAACATACCTTTTGCATTAATTGCATGCAAAAGTAATGCATACATTTCTTGTGTAACAGGAATACACAGACAATGCCCTGTCTGCTCGTTAGAAATAAAGATGTGATGATTTGTAAAATCTCACGAAAACTTCAGCTCAGGTAGTCATTCGGAACCTTCGGGTGACGCTCTTTTTTGTGACTGACGTTCAAGCTAATTTATCGCTGAGCGAGAAGGATTTTAAGAGTTTCTAATGAGTGGACGTCGACATCGTTTTGACGGGCCTACTAATTTATTGCATGTGATTGTTTATATTTTTAAGTTTTCGTTGAGTCGAACTTAACACAACTTAGTTAGTGTACTTTTGGCCGCGGAATGGAGATGTTTTCTAACCTCCTATAATAGAGAAATGATAAGTGCAACCCTTAGAATTATTATTTGCTTTTAGAATTTAATTTTGGGTTTCTATTAAACATTAATTTAGAGCTTGAGCTTGAGTGATAAATATTTGATCAATGTTATCAATGAAAAGAATTATTACATTCGATTATAAATCATGTCCGTACTATTACTAACTAAACAGACAAGAGTTTTTGTGTTGTGGTTCCTGACAACGATCTGAGTTCCTGTACGAATTTGGTGAGTTCGTTCCATATTGCATGGATTGACATTTTATACTGTGTGATTACATAGAACATGTTTACTTACCTTTATTCATATGAACAGGAATTGATCTATTATTTTATTGGGTGATGCAAGTCTAGCCCTAACTTGATTATTCAATGCGGAAACTCGACAAGTCGTTTCTTCGTTAGTGATAGTACAGATTTATTTACTTAAAAAGTACTTGGAGAAGTCAAGTCTGGAATATGTATTCCTTTGATTAAGAGGATTCTGTTGAAAACAACATTTATTAGAATTATCTGATTTTAATTTTATCAATGTTCTATAAAACACGGAGAAGTCGTGTATTATGTAGAACAATTAAACTATCTTCTGACAAAGAATTATATTCTAAACAACAATATTTTATTCATATTATTTTAAATAGGAAGCATTCCTATTGAATATATTCAACCAACACAGATTGTGTACCCTTTATGTTTAAACTTATATTGTTCTCTGAAGTGTATTTTATTATACTCATAAAACATTATAACTGAAGTAATTACTAATCACTTGGATAAATAGATACTTTCTATACCTGTAGCAAGTTATCCTATTGCGATGGATATGTACTATCTTGACTGACAAGACAGACTGGATCATATATTTGTAGTTTGCTCTTTTAGCAATTGGGGATTCAGTTGATTTGAAGATTTAGAAGTAATAGGTATTTTTTTGCTCAGACCGGAATAATGCGAAGATGCAGGTTCCGAAGCAACTGAATCTGTTGCAAGATTACCTTGCCCCTCTTTAACTCTCTCTTGCCTGTATAAGGCTTATTACATTTTAGTATATTATGGTATAAATATTTGAGCATATTGGTCCCAAGGCAGGAAGACTGTCCAGTCTGGAGTCGAGGTCTACTAAGTTCAGCGGCGGAGGTGCTGTAACTTCCCCTACGGGGGGCCACAATCTAGAAAACTGAGCTTCTAATAAATATACTAACGTAAATATATGCTCATACGTAGAACAGAACATATTTCAGATCGACCTTTAATTACATTATAATATTCTATTGACGTAAATCATTAACTTTTGTAAGTTTTCGATAACTACTAGCTGCAACATGATTTCGTTAATAATATCTAATTTTAATTTTATTTAATTTATTCGACTCCATTCATTTTCTAAAGTTTTACTTTTATTTATAAATAAATAACTAACGACATTGGACGAGTAAATCTGAAAATATATTATAATTTAGTACTTATATAGGTGAAATAAGATAATAGGTAAACGTATAAAAATAGGAAATCTAAACGTGTTACGTGGAATTTGTGTTACTACAATTTCACAACTTGGGTTCGATTGATTACTGCCATTACGTCATTTCAAACACAGCGAGTTTAAGATAAATATTTTTATCCATATAGACGATATAATAAATTAAGTTAGGTTTGCGTCGATAAAATTAGAAATCTTCGTTAGGTAGGGTAGGCTGTTACAATCCTCAGCGGTGACGCTTCAGAGTTCGGGGACCGCTACCTAACCTAGGTGATTTGACGAGATTACTGGTTTTTACACAGAGCGACTGCAGTCTTACCTCCGCAACCCAAAGGGTAGACCAGAACCAATCTTTGCATAGATTTGAGCAAACGCTAGATGGCGTTCTGTACCCACGGTTTATACACGCCTTTCGAAACATGGAATCATATTTATTTTTGGATTTTTAGGTGATTCAAACCTGCAAAATCCTCTCTAGACTAGAAATAACTTTTAACAAAGTATGCTTCGCGGTGGGATTCGAACCTACAACCTCCGGATCACAAGACGAACTCCTTTACCAAGGAATGAACCAAGGAAGCAGTCAAACATGACCACCGCTGTCATCGCTTGATAGGATACTTTGAGTTCAGGCCATAGTTTCGCCATTACCAGACACAATAGTAAAATAAAAAAAGACGTGTGGCACTCGGGGACTGCGAAAGCTATTGCAAACAAGGAAGGACGGCAACGTCGCAAACGGACGACGGAGACGAAGCGGCAACCTACATGGTAGGCGGAGTGGGGAGAGCGTGAGATTTTTTCGTTACGGAAGTTCTGGATTCGGTCCCCGCGCTCAAGGCCCGCGATAGAAGCTATGCAATAGCTTAATAAAAGCTGCATCATGATACCATGCGGGTCTTGACCGGATAAAGATGTTATCAGTCTCCTTCCATTTAAACGGCTCCATTTTCATAACTAAGAACCACCGCAAGCACTCTCCGTTTACACACATACATAATATCACGCCTGTTTCTCACAGGGGTAGGCAGAGGCTAAGGACCTCCACTTGCTACGATCCTGACAAACCTCTATTCTCCGTTTAGGTTTCAAAAATATACCTACATTATTACCATGCGCGCGGCGACAACATAAATCTTATATGAAGTAATAAGAATGAAATTGGCTTGCAATGCATTTCTAGGTATCTAAACGAAAAGGTGCCGAGTTCTGTCGCGAGCTAAATCAAACCATATCGCTAACGACATTGAGTAGATATTTCTTTGAATTCCTTTGCTGAGTAAGACTTCTGTAAGTGAATAATAGTAGTACTTATTCTGTGCTGCAAGAGAAATTTATTTTCAAGTTAAAAACCACATCAAAATCGGCACATGTGTCTGAGAGCTACGATGCCAGACAGGCATTAGTATCCTATCCTACTAATATTATAAATGCGAAAGTGAGTTTGTATATTTGTTAGTTTGTTATCTCTTCACGCTTAAACTACTGAACCGATTTGGATGAAATTTGGTATGGATATAGTTTGATACTCGGGGAAGGACATAGGGCACTCTTTATCCTGGAATTCTCACGGGAAGCGAAGCCCGCGGGAACAGCTAGTCAAACATAAAACACGTCTCTTTTTATCGAGGGTTAAAAACAATAACGTCTCTTATAAACATTTCCCAAAGACAGCTACATTTGAATAGCTAATTAGTACACTAAATAAAACATTTTCCGGCCGGCGATCGAGAACAGATTTGCAAAGCAAATGAACCCTGGAATCTGGGCCTTGCACGACATACAAATAAATGACAGTTGTGTTGCAATTAGATTTATAAAGTAAAAGAGTAGAATTTGGGTTTCTTTGTTTGTTTGTTTTACGTGTGTGTAAGTGGCCAACATTGGTGTCAGTTTTCAGGTTGCCTAAGTTGAGGTATCTGACGACTTTTTAATGATGACAGCCGGGACCAGCAACTTTTTTTTTTTACATTCTCTGTCTGATAGAGACGTGATAGTATGTATGTAAAATTAGAACTAGGGTTTACACCACCTTACTGCGTCTTCCAACGACCTTAGTCAGGTCGTAGCAACCTTGGTTTATTTGCTAGTGCGTGGTGACTCGAGAACCTTTTTTTTTCCATCGGCCATGGGTACTGCCTCTCGAAGGAGCTAATCCGTTCTCCTATGGATTTCATCATTTCTGATTCGTATATTTCTATTCGTGAAAGAGAGACATGGAAAGCACTCCACTGACAAGAGCCCAGCTCTTAAATATAGGAAGAAGAAGATTTGATCATGTAGGAAAACGAGCATAGCTATATACTCTCCATAGGCCGTTGAGTAACCCCAACCTTTCTAATGAGACCTATAATAAAGGACTATACACCTTGAGTATAACTGAGGCTGACGATGACGATGACATGATTGTTTTTAAAGCCACAAGGAATCATCAACAACTGCGGATAGACCACCTTCAGTCATCGCTTTAAAGCTGCGCGTGCGCCGAGACGCTAAGTTACGCTTACACGCTCGCTATGCGCTACGTAGTCGCTTTTCTTAACACTTGTCCTGAAGATGATAGTCTGAACCGATCGAAAGTAGTCGGCCTTTTCCGGGGTTTCCTAAGCCATTCAGAAACACTTCGAATTTCCAACCGTGTTATAAATACCTAGTGACCACAAGCAAGATGAATCCAAGATTGTAATCAAAGCGGAATATTCACAAGCTTATTATTATAACTAACCTAAACGCCAAAGTATTTAAAACGCAATCATTTAACATTACCGTTGCTTTGTCAAACAGTCGGCCAACTTCCGCTGCGTCTAAAAACCGGTAGCGTTTACATTAATTACCGCAGTGCAATCCAAATTTTGTAGTATTATAGCGATACACACGGTCAGCTCAGACAGACAACGTTTGGTTACATTTCGTAATTTTGTCAAACAGTTGGCCAACTTCCGCTGCGTCTAAAAACCGGTAGCGTTTACATTAATTACCGCAGTGCAATCCAAATTTTGTAGTATTATAGCGATACACACGGTCAGCTCAGACAGACAACGTTTGGTTACATTTCGTAACTTTGTCAAACAGTTGGCCAACTTCCGCTGCGTCTAAAAACCGGTAGCGTTTACATTAATTACCGCAGTGCAATCCAAATTTTGTAGTATTATAGCGATACACACGGTCAGCGTAGACAGACAACGTTTAGTTACATTTTGTAACTCTGTCCAACAGTCAGCCAACTTTTGATGCATCTAAAAACCGGTAGCGTTTACATTAATTACCGCATTTTGTAGTATTATAGCGAAACACATAGACTGATAATGTATGTGTGGCACTTTAGAAGCTGAGCGGAACTGTGTTCTAAAAACCAATAAGATTTTGTTACTGTATAATCTTAATCCAATAAACCTACCTTTCCATGCCATTGCTGAAAATCAGTGCATTGCCTTCGAGGCAATATATCTTTGACATATTTGTCTTGCAGCAGCATACGCATGATATTCATTTATTGTTGTGTATTTATTTTTAAGCCTGTGTAAGTGTAACTAATGTATGTATAGTTTATTTTTTCATATGGCGTCATAGCTCATTAGCATTCTTTGCGACCAGCATCGTTTAGCTTGAAGGAGGTTTATGACGTTTTCTTACCTTTTTACTACTGTGTTTTTCTACTCACCGTACTCACCGTTGTGTGTAAACCCTCTGAATTTACAGCAGCATTTAGCCGAATGATTTAGCGCGTGCACTCTTAACGTCCACTTTATTACTAAACTTTTTTTAACCAATTTCAGCGAGAAGAGTGTAGGCCAAATCCTCTGGTTGCTCTGGCCAAGTATGGCTCTCGTAGCACATAGAGGGTCTAGCTCCCGCAGTGAAGACTAAAAAAACCTAAAGATGAAGGGATGATATATATATATAGCAGTTTGTTGTAGATTTCCGTCCTTCCAAACATATTCCTATGATTGCCATCGTTTATACCAGCGTGTTTCAGGACAAACCGTTGCCAATGTACAGCACACCCTCTGAATTTACAGCGGCATTTAGCCGCATACTTTAGCGCTCGCACTCTTAACGCCCACTATATTACGCCTGCGGATGTGGGCATATTGCAGTTTGCAACATTGGTGATGATATATACTAGTACTAGCCCTGACCTCGCGCTTCGCTCTCCGCAGGAATTTAATAATAAAAACCATCCTATGTCCTTACCTGGGTATTAAACTATATCCATATCAAATTTCAACTAAATAAGTTCAGTGATTGAAGCGTGAAGTGGTAACCAACAAACGAATACTCAAACTCACTTTCGCAATTATAATATTAGTAGGATAGAAAAGGATAGGATGTAGAAGATTACCATCCCTCCATCCATATTCCTATGATTTCCATCGTTTATGCCAGTGTGTTTCAGGACAAACCGTTGCCAATGTACAGCACACCCTCTGAATTTACAGCGGCATTTAGCCGCATACTTTAGCGCTCGCACTCTTAACGCCCACTATATTACGCCTGCGGATGTGGGCATATTGCAGTTTGCAACATTGGTGATGATATATACTAGTACTAGCCCTGACCTCGCGCTTCGCTCTCCGCAGGAATTTAATAATAAAAACCATCCTATGTCCTTACCTGGGTATTAAACTATATCCATATCAAATTTCAACTAAAAAGGTTCAGTGATTGAAGCGTGAAGTGGTAACAAACAAACGAATATACAAACTCACTTTCTCAATTATAATATTAGTGGGATAGAAAAGGATAGGATGTAGAAGATTACCATCCCTCCATCCATATTCCTATGATTTCCATCGTTTATGCCAGTGTGTTTCAGGACAAACCGTTGCCAATGTACAGCACACCCTCTGAATTTACAGCGGCATTTAGCCGCATACTTTAGCGCTCGCACTCTTAACGCCCACTATATTACGCCTGCGGATGCGGGCATATTGCAGTTTGCAACATTGGTGGGTGACTAGCCTAATGGTGGGTGTAATTTACCGAATCCACGCTGTAAAGTTCTAGTGTTTCTGAGATACAATATGCATCCTAAGTCAGAGTTTAAAACGTTTTGTTGCGAGGTGCTCCAAATAATTGCCGAGTTGGTCCTAAAAGTAGAATTCAATTCAAATATTTACTTTATTATCATTGGATATTTGGTATTTAATCGTAATTTTTTGTTGCACAATTGTTGACGTCAAATGATTACTTACAGATAAGTTTAACAGGACAAGAAGCGATGACAAACTGCACTGCACCATTTACTCTAAGGTCGTCAACTCACAATTAAATTAATATTTAAAGTTAATGTGACGTAAATATGTATTATTATTTATATTTAATTTTTAGAATGCCAAAATTTTAAAATAATGTCAGGTTGTAGATTCAGATGTACCAAATGTACAAATTATGGCATATGCGAGTATACAAACCTTTAAAAGATTTAATCTTTTTAGTTCCAATACAGTGAAGTAAAACTACAGGCACCTTATCGAACCGGAGTATCATTTATGCCTACTACTACTACATACGAAACTATACATCCGTGTACACGACAATGTGTGTGTGTTCGCCCGCTCAGCACACTCGACAAGGCGAGAACGGTGGAAAGGTGCGCGTACGGGGAATAAAGTTGCATATTGCGCAGGACCTTAGGACATTCTGTTCTGTATGTAATACTTTTATTAATTCTTGACAACACTACACTAAACTTCTTTTATACACTTATCATATCAGCAACATTAAATTAACTGCTCGAAATAGGCCACCCCAAAAATACACAAATAATTTAGTTATTACAATAATCTGAAATTGTAGTCTTTTATTTATATAGCAATGACACATATTAGAAAATATAAAATATGGCAAACACGTTTACACGTGTCCGGCAAAATGTTTGGCAAGACTAATAAAAGGCCCTGACACTTTTAAGAGAATTTAGATTGGCCCCCTGTACGACTAAATTGGTCTATTTTCAAAACACTAAGTATGCGTAAACTAAAAATACTTATATACTAAAACTACTTAACCTTACACAAATGATTAGTGAAAAATAAGTACTCATAAGGTCTCCTCTCCTCACACCTCTGTGGTTGTTGTTCTCATTCCAGTTTTTTAGTTGTTTTGCTACGCAAATTAAAAGAACTTGACCGTCAAGAAAGCCATCCAAGCCAGTAATAAGTAGCGGAACTACCGCTACAACTTGATATCCGATTTACTAGGGAAAAAATAATAAGGGATTTCAAGCGTTAAGCCCAATAAATTTTAAACCGCTAAACTGATTTTCATTAGGAATAGCTAATACCCACCGCAAGGGAACTGTATTCACGTACATCCATCCGTTCGAGCGTTATGAGGGCCTAGACAGATAGACAGACAGACATAAGTGTCAAACATATAACACCCACAAGTGGTCTGACGACCTGACCAAGGTCGCTAGAAGGCGCTGGATGCAAGCTGCTCTAGATCGGTAATTTTGCAAATACTTGGGAGATGCCCATGTATAGCAGTGGACGTTAAGCGGCTGAAATTATGATTATGATGATATAATAATAGTAAGTTGTGATAAGCCGTGTGGTTTCCGGCAGAGTAAAATAGGACCACTCCAAGTCCTCCCGTGGATGTCGTAGAAGGCGACTTAGGAAATACAAGCTAAACAAAGCTTATAATCATCAGTGACACCTCTCTAACCCGTCTGACAAGCGAGAAGAGTGTAGGATAAGTCTTTTGGCTGCTCTAGCCAAGTATGGCTCTGGTAGTACAGAGAGGGTCGTTCTCCTGCAGTGGAGACAAAAAGACCTGATGATGATGATGATGATATAACACGCCTCTTTTAACAAAGGAACGTTTAAACTAAGTACAGAGGAGCTCAGGGTTCGACTTATTCCTTGTAAGCGAGTCCTGAGGGACGAATAAGAGCTAAGAGCTGTTACTTAACCCGGCCCTCTCGGATTACTTTCCAAATAATCGTAAATTTCATATGAAATTGCCCTTTGAATAATAATTTAAAGATATCGGGAAACTTTGAACAATTTTTGCAAACGTACCCAGTGAAGATGATATTTTCAGAAGTAATATTACAATATTAGTAGTTGGAACTTCGTGAGTAGCTCTTTACATTGGGCGTATATTTTTTGTGGATTCGTTGAGAAAGAAAATAATATGTATATTGCATACTTGAATGTGATATGAATTTTATTTTCGTATTGCAATAAATATTACTGTTTATTGCGATATTAAATGGAAATGTGTATTAAATATAGTATTGTAAGTAAAAAATCATTTTGACGTGACGTGAAGTGAGTAGTTTATTAATATATTTTCATAATAGAATGTTTCGATATTCATTTATTGCGAAAATTTGTGCAAAATTATGGACTGAATAAATTCTTAAAATATTTTTTCTTTAGTGGGAATCCACTGTGCCGAGTTCAAGATGCTGATTTGATACACATTGCCTATATTGCAATGACTGCTCAAAATTTTGTTCATAATGAAAAAAAAAAATTGTATGTTAAAAAAATGGATGGAAAGGAATGTAAGTATGACACGGTATTGGAACGAAGTTCCTTATCGCGCGTTGCGAAAGGGGGCTAGACGGAAAAAATTAAGACCAAAAGTTGTAACGACACTTTTTGCTATAGTTGTAAGCCGTGCGGCGTGCGCGTGTTTCTCTGTCTGTCTCTCTCTCTCTTGAACTTCGTTCCATCCGGGTGTCCCTTGACACCTTTCAAGTTTTTTTACCCAATTATTATTCATATTAATAAGTAACATAATCCGAAATTATGATGGTAATGGTTTTTTATGAAGGTAAATCTACATCTTTTTATGGGGCTTCATATGTATAAATAGAAAAAATAACATAATAATATGTATTATTTAAATTTTAAAGAGTTAATCGATCTATTCGTCTTAGAATCTATTTTTTTTTATTAATAAAGTTTATTTCTTGTTGTCAAAATGATTTTTTACATGATTAATTTATAGATATACCCATACTTGAGCCGTGAGGTTGGCATTATCATTAGGTCCTTTTGTCTCCACTTCAGGAGCACAACCCTCTTTGTACTACCATAGCCATACTTGACCAGAGCAGCCAGAGGACTTGGCTTACACTCTCCTCGCAGCTAGAGGACTTGGCCAGACGGGTTGGAAGGTCTCACTGATGTTTATAAGCTTTGTTCAGCTTGTATTTCCTAACTCGCCTTCTACGACATCCACGGGAGGACTTGGAGTGGCCCTATTCTACTCTGCCGGAAACCACACACCGTAAGGGTGTAGCGCGTACAATTTTTTGTACCCAAAATTATTTTACCAAATGTTAAATGCAACATATAAAAGGGAAAAAACAACAAAATGGCTGCCAAGAGACTGCCCGCGCCGTGTAATGACCGCCAATAAGGGAACTCCCCGAGCTGTCATACCCGCCTCGATTTAAACATACACTGGGGAGTAATGCGTGTTGCTTCTTTTATACATTTTTTTATATTTAATTTTCTTTAAAAGATTTTTTTTGCCTGTTTTTTACATTATGCGTTTTGTTTTTCAGATTGCATCAATAATAGAAAGTATATTCAAATTTTTTTCGGGTTCCGTAGTAAACAAGGGAATCCTTATAATTTCGCTATGTTCGTCTGAATGACTATCGTGAATGAATCTTTCAAGTAATTATGTGTAAATTAAATACATTGTCTGTTGTGTCATAATTACATTTAATTTTTATAATGTCGAAGTTTTTAAATAATTTTAGTAGATTAAGTACGTACTAAATGTACCAAATTATGACATTTGTGAATATACAAACCTTCCGCCTCAAGCTCAAGCTAGACTTTTTGTCTTTAAGGTAGTCATCGCTCCTTTAAAAGGCCTTTTCACAGAGTACTTTCTTAACATAAAGTTTTTTTTTTACTTGCATATCAAGGACCTATTAAGGTAATTTATAAAAAAGTATACATACATACTATCACGTCTTTATCCCTAATGGGGCAGACAGAACATTTTGGGTCTTGCGGTTCTATGCAGAGCCCAGGGCCGCAAGACCCAAAAGCCACTTTTAGCGTCATGGTGGGCAAGAAGATGGAAAAGCAATCAATACAGTGATGGGTTGCTAGCCGCATCGCCTGTTAACATGATTTGCATTTTTGCCCATTCCTTCGATCGGCTTTTACGATCTGCGCGGGAAAAGAAGCAGCTGGTACATTCTAAGTTTTTTTTATTTCTCCCAGACCAGCATAGTTCCCCATAAACGTCTTACTTACTTTTAGTAGGGTCTTGTAGTACAGAGAGGTTCATTCTCCTGCAGAGTGGGGAGATGAGGACTTAAAGCTTAATGCTGATGAAATATTGATGACTACAATTACTTGTAACATTTACACGGCGATCGTTCAGCGATATCCTGATGTAACAACACGAAACGACATCGTATATTCGCGCCGAAAAACGGGTCGCGCCCAAAATTACTTTGTAAACAAGTTTAGCCAGATTTATGAAAGAAGTTTGAAATAAATAATTTTTAGGGGCAAAAGTTATCCCTCCGCAGGTGTCCTTTAACATTTTTTTATGAAACGCCGGCTCGAGTTATGCAATTATGTAGATTAGGCGCTATTTTGAGGCAGTCTTCGTCGTTACACGCAACGGTGGTACCTGTGCTCTCACTGGTTTCATCTCCTTTGTACTAGACGTGACGACCTCTGTGGGCTAGTGGTTTTACCGGAGGTCCCGGGTTCGAGCCCGGTCAGATCGAGATGGTAAAGTTATGTTTTAGATTTATTAGATAAGTTTAAATTTTTTAAACAATCAATTTGAATTACTACCCAAAATTACAAAGGCATGCGTGCACTAAACTTAAACGATTGTCACCTGTTGTGTATGCCTTAATTAACAATAAACTAATATTTTTATCACGAAAGTAAGTTATGTAAATCTGATTTTAGACTTTCGCATTACGGGACTCACCGCGATTGATTTTATTTTGACCCAGATAATATTTTAACTTAAACGGTGACCATGACGGTAGTATAGGCGTTGAAATATCTGGGACTAAAAATCAATCATGGTAAGTTGGTGGCATTAATCAATCTAAATTAATATGTATTACTTGTAAGATACATTGTGTTTTTATGCGATATTCAATACAATACGATACGATACGATACGATACGATACGATACGATACGATACGATACGATACGATACGATACGATACGATACGATACGATACGATACGATACAATACAATACAATACAATACAAAAGGAAATACAAAACAGAAAAAAAAATAAGACAGAGTTATGATACAAATGCGGACTTATCGCATAGCAATCTCTTCCAGTCAACCTTTGGGTAGTGGTTCTATTTATTTGAAACATAAAATAATATTGATATTGCCACTTTAAGATGTTATTAGGTTAGTTTATTATGTAATAAGTTAATACAGCGGGTCCCTTAAGTAGGGACTGACTAAATTAACCGACTTGATACATGCATCTCGCATCTTTTTAAGGTAAAAGAATTGAGTTGCAAGACTCGATTTTTTACAAGTTATGTTTTGATGGCGAATGCTTAGGTGGATGTGTGGGGTGGCGAAGATGGATAAGATCAGGAATGAATATATTAGAGGGAGTTTAAAGGTAGCACCGATTGTAGAAAAGTTAAAAAGTCACCGTTTAACTAGGTACGGCCATGTCAAGAGGTGAGATGCCGAACATTTGGTTAAAATGATTAGCTTAAAGGTGACTTGGGGGACCGTGTAAAGCGGGACATAGAAGAGAGGGGGGTTAATACAGATGTAAATGATAGAAAACTATGGAGGGAGTTGACATACAGAGCCGACCCCAAATAGGGATAAGGCGAGGAAGATGATATATTTTTGATGGACTAAATCTTACGAGCCTATTCAAACCAGAGTTTATTCTGTGGATACAGCATTATCACCATCATCATCAGGCCTTTTTAATGTCCACTGCAGGAGCACGACCCTCTCTGTACTACCAGAGCCATACTTGGTCAAAGCAGCTAGAGGACTTGGCCTACACTCTCCACGCTAGCCAGACTCGTTGGAGAGGTCTCATTGATGTTTACAAGTTTTGTTTAGCTTGTATTTCTTAAGTAGCCTTCTAAGACGGGAAGACAGAGTAGACAGAGTAGAATAGAACCACTCCAGTGGTTCTATTCTACTCTGCCAGAAACCACACGGCGTGAGTGTACACTGTGAGTACAACGGGAACAAACCAAACAATGGTTTTCAGAACCGTAATAATAGGTCCGTCGGTGACATCGACAACTTTTCGTGTAAATCTTGATGACTCTTGTGGTGACGTTGGTTTATTTTTATGATTGTTTGTTTTGTAACCTGGCGGGAGTTTTAGGGCACATTTTTAGTTTGGAAGTTTTTTTGGTGAACTAAGGATTAGTTTGACCTTTGTACACTAAGGTCTTATGAATAACATTGCCTTTTTAAGAAGAATTCGTACTGAGTGTATGGACTGTAGGAATCATTTATTTCTGCTTATCTCTTCATTAAATAATATATTCATTGTAACTTATTTTCCACTAACACGTCCACTGACACTTATCTGACAACAAAACATACTTCATCGTATAAAAAACATAATGTAAAATAATTGGGCAAGTGCGTGTCGGGGCACGCGCAGTGTAGGGTTCCGTAGTTGCGAATGCCAACTTTAAGTTCTTGCCACTAAAAACGTCTAAAAACATATCTATTGAATTTGTATGAAAATGTATTTTTTCAAGTACATTTTATAAGTTGATCGCCTACAACTTTTTAATTTGTATACTCTACTTGGCTCTGATAGTTTTTCTTTAATTTACATTATATATGCTATAATTGTGATTTTTTTCACGTGGCCATATTTAACCGTTTAGCAGATAGAGGGGGGGGGGACGACGACACTTGACTCGAACAAAAATTTGAACTTTAAACCCAAATATTTCAGAAACGGATCCCTAAATCGAAAAATGGTGTTCACAAGCTAACAATATTTTTGAAAGATCTATTCAACGATACCCCTCTCAATGTGTTTGTAGAGAAAAAAAATATTGACTACGTCTTTACTTGTATGGCAGCTACACTGAAAAAAATTTTTTTTCCATATTTTATTTTTGGCATAATTAATATACATATCCATGCCAAATTACAGCTTTCTAGTACTTATAGTTTCTCTGTAGAACCGTGGACAGACAGACAGACAGACATGGCGAAACTATAAGGGTTCCTTGTTTAATACGGAACCCTAAAAAGGTTTTAACACAACACACACAATCGCATAAAAATAACTAACGAGAGAATTCTGCAATGTCTTTCGAATCAAGTTGAAGAAAATAAGTATGTTTGTTCGACGATTCTTCCTTTTAAGGTAGTCCCATTGAAATTTTATTAAAATCGGTTATGTAGTTTGGAGGTGAAGTCGGTTTTTATTATATTGAAAAAGTATAGAATACTACTTCTGAAGTTGCTTATAAAACCACATGTTTTTCACTAATATCTCACATCCAATTTCCAAACTATTTAACTTTCCACACACAAAAGCCAATATTGAAAAACGTTCAAGATTTCCCAAGAAGCCTCCCTGTTTGCCAACTCCGCTCCGATGTTATTAAACCGATCTCGTAGCACTTCGTAGCATCGCTACGAACTCTCGTAGCCAGTGCTACGACGTAGAGGTCTCTAACCCTAACCCTAAAATAAAAATAACTACAGATAAGAAACTATTTGATGTGTGCTTCGTCTATCAAATCCAACTAATAATATAAATACGAAAGTTTGTATGGATGTATATTAGGATGTTTATATTGATGTTTGTTTCGCTTACCAAAGTCACAGACATGATACTCTATATTCCGCAAAACGTGAGGTTCCCAAGGGATTGTCAAATCAACCAACCTTGCCGGGTCTTTGAGACTAACTTTAAAAAAAACTTCATTCATCGTGAATAGGACTGATCAAAATTATCTTTGAACAGTATGGGGCCACGGCGATCCCTCTGTCATTGGCCTCAATAAGATCCTCTATGGTGAATGTCGTAGGGCAGCTCGGACACGACAAAAGCTGGGCCTTTGATTGAATAGCAACGCAGTCACAAAAATCACCATCATAATTTCAGCCGCATAACGTCCACCGCTGCGTCTTATGCGATCTTGAGCAGCTTGCATCTAGCGCCTTTCAGCACCTTGGTCAGGTCGTCAGACCACCTTGTAGGTGAGTGTCCTATGCTTTGAAAACAGCGTGACTCTGCCTTACTCAGTTTTCTTGACACTTCCCAAAACCAGCCTGGAGTCTATTAAAAGCTTATCTTCTTCTTCTTATCGTATGTATCGTATGTATGTATGTATATATATGTATCTAGCTATATATTTGACCGAGCGAGCGAAGCGAGCGAGGTCTCTAAATCGAGTTGGGGGCGAAAACACATTGTATGTATGTATGTATGTATGTATGTATGTATGTATGTATGTATGTATGTATGTATGTATGTATGTTTGTACCGCGATAACAGCCGAACCGATGGTTTGATTTTGATTAAATTTGGTAGGCACGTAGGAAATATTAATAGAATTTTCAAGTTCGTTGGGCATCAAAATCGGTTCAGTAGTTTTTGAAATATTAATAAAAATGTCCGCGATTATGTAGCAAAATGAAACCATAGCGCGTTCTAACTTTGGATAGCGCCATCTAGGGGTTATTTTGGAAACTGAATTGCGAAAAATAATCGCGAAGTCTAAGTTCGCGGCGAACTACTAGATAGTTTACTAAATTTAGTAATTTTGTTGAGCGAACTTGGTTCAATCAATATCGCTGCTTGTCTGTGCTTCTGTTGTAGTATTAGTAATAATGTCACAAACTAACAAGAAATCAACGGCAATCAAAGCCCGCGAAGAAGTTTTACGTAAAGAGTCGCAACTAAGGGCTGCCAGTAGGTACTTCTCGTGCCAATAAGAGCTTTGTCAGCAAGAAACTTCGCCCGAAAACGCTCCAAACGGTTGTGTTCACAGCGTGAGTACGCAAGGGAAGTACGAAATCAGGAACTATACCCTGAACGCTAAAGCGCTAGCATTCAGTGCGTGAGCACGCTGTGGAGATTCGAGGGCAGGATCCTTACCAGAACACGGTTCCCATCCCACGCATGACCCGGTCGTCTAAGACTGGCCAAGTGTCATGCTTAAGAACGCAATTTCCACTGTCGCTTGCCTGGGCCATAAATGTGCACAAATCGCAAGGACTCACTTTGAATAAAGTAGTCGTAGACGTTGGCGTTTGCCAAGAGCCAAGCTAATCTGACACTATACCAAAGATGTCCCGGACAACAGCCTGTACGAGATTAGGATGGCCCTTAAATAGCTTAAAAACAACAAGGCGCCGGCCGAGGATGGAATCACAGCAGAGCTTCTAAAAGCGGGCGGAACGCTGCTACTGAAAGTCCTTCAGAAGCTCTTTAATTCCATTCAGCTCGAGGGTGTAACGCCAGAAGCGTGGAACAAGGGCATTGTGGTCCTGTAAAGGGAGATAACACTCTATTGAAGAACTATAGGCCTATCACGTGTCTTAGTCTTGTATATAAGTTGTTTTCGAGGGTCATCACTGATCGTCCCGCAAACAGGTTTGATGCCTTCCAGCCCCCCGAACAAGCCGGTTTCCGTAAGCTTAGCACCATAAACCACATTCATACGCTGCGGCAGGTTATAGAGAAGACGAGGGAGTATAACCGGCCGTTATGCTTGGGGATAGTGGACTATGAAAAAGCCTTCGATTCGATCGAAACATGAGCCGTGCTTCAGTCTCCAGCGATGCCGTATTGACTATCGGTATATCGAGATGTTGAAGTGCTTATACAGTTACGCCACTATGTCAGTCCGAGTACAGGAGCAGTGGACGACGGCAATTCCACTGCATAGAGGTGTAAACCAGACGTTATATCTTCGAAACTGTTCACCGTTGCACTGGAAGATCAAGCTTCTGGAATGAAAAGGATTTGGCATTAACCTCAATGGCGATTATATCACTCACCTTCGATTTGCCGATGATATCGTTGTCATGGCGGAATCGATGAAAGACTTAAGTATGTATGTACTATGCTCGCAGACCTAAACCGAGTTTCCCAACAGGCTTGCATCCAGCGCCTTCCAGCTATTCTAGATCGGTCATTTTGGAAATCTTTGGGACAGGCCTATGTCCAGCAGTGGACGTTATGCGGCTGAAATGATGATGATGATGATAAGCCTTAAAATGAACATGGACAAAACGAAAGTAATGTCGAATGTCTATGTTGCGCCCCTACCTATTTGTGTTGGGAGCTCCATCCTCGAAGTTGTAGACCTGGGTCAATTGATCCAGGCAGGAAGCTTCAGCTTCGAGGAAGAGGTTTTTCGACGAATCCGACTCGACAGGGCAGCGTTCGGGAAGCTACGCAGTGTCTTCTCGTCAATAATACCTCAGTTCTTTAAGACTAAAGTTTAGAAACAATGTGTGTTATCAGTGATGACTTATGGATCTGAAACGTGGTCCCTTACTTATGGGTCTCATAAGAGGGCTAAAGGTGCAACGCGCTATGGAAAGGGCTTAGCTCGGTGTTTCTCTACGCGATCGAATCAGAAATGAGGAAATTCGTAGGAGAACTAAAGTCACTGACAGCCCAGCGGATTAGCTCGTTGAAATGGCAGTGGGCGGACACATAGCGCTACGAACCGATGGCCGATGGGACAAAAAGGTACTCGAATGGCTACCACGTACTGGCAAGCCAAGCGTAGGACACCCACCCGCAAGGTGGTTTGTCGACCTGACCAAGGTCGTTGGAAGCCGCTGGATGATGATGAGTCGTAGGCGTAAAATAGTTGGAAAGAACGAAGAAAGAAGGTTGGAGAATCTGTTTCCTGCAACGGTATTGAATCGGTAGTAAATAATGTGTCACAGTTTCATTAAATCACAGTTTCACTTGGCATTAAAATTGGTTCAGTTTTGGAATAATATCGCGAGGTCTAAGTTCGCGGCGAACCACTAGTATGTATTTATTCGTATATTAATTATTCAATGTAGGTTATTGTATTTATTATTATATTAATTTAGTATATACAAATCGAACTGCGCCACCTGTTATCTTATTATATATTTCGCATTTCTTCTCTTTTTGGTTGCCTGTAAGAGATTGCTTCGGCGATAAGGCCGCCTCTTGTACCTCATTACATGTTGTTATTTCATAAGTGTAAAAAAATTGTAAATGTCTTTTGGTGCAATAAAGATTTTTGTATTGTATTGTATTGTATTGCATTGCATTGCATTGCATTGTATTGTATTGTATTGTATTGTATTGTATTGTATTGTATGTGATTCTTCTTCTTATCGTGTGTGTTAGTGACTAACACTAGTGTCAGAGTTTTTTAACCGCCTTAAAGTCCTCTGACATGGTTTAAGGTAACGACCAATGTCAAAGACAGTGAACGGGACCGACAGCTTAACGTGCCCTCCGAAGCACGGATCATCTTACTTATCAGACAATTAGGTGATCAGAAAGCAATGTCCTAACCAAACTAGGACAACAACACAAAGTCGTTGCCCTCGTCGGGAATCGAACTCGCGACCTCCGGGACGGAGGCAGTTAAAAAGCTTATAAGCGCACACGTCGTGCCAAAGCAATTAGTCGCAAATCCGTCAGAGTTATATTTCTGTAGCCCTGTTCATTTTGTGCCCGAAGATCCTTTTATCACGATGTAGGTACATAGCTTTTTAAATGTATTTGCATACGTTAGCGGGATGTTTGATTTGGGATGGAGTAGTGACTGGTTGAAGTCGAGGAGCTGATAGAGGGGATGTTTTGTGCTAAGAAGATTGAGCTGTTTTACACTTTTGGAGAAATATATTGGTTTTATACTTGAACACTGAGACTTTCTGTTTCTTTTTAAATTTGTCAGATATACATTCTAAATTTGCTTACTAACATTCTATCACACTTTAACTTTTTTTATTTTATTTTTAAATAAATCATTTTAACCGACTTTAAAAAAGAAAGAGGTTTTCAATTCGAATGGATTTTTTAAATGTATTAAACTCCCTCGACTTTCAATACTTTCATAATAGATCCACCAATGCCATCTAGTAATAAGCAGAGGAATAAAATAGTGAAACTAATTGCCGTAGCTTCATCTATTATTTGCAAGACAAACTACAAAAACCCCGACTTTCAAGCGTTAACACCCCCAATAACTTTTAAACGGCCGAACCAATTTTCATGAAACATAGCTAAGATCTACCGCAAGGGAACCTGCTTTTACGTAAAAGATCCGCATCGAAATTGATCCATCGATGCCACAAACAGACTGAAACTTATAGTACCCCTCCTCTCGGTAGTTAAAAAGCTGAAACTTAAAACAACAAAACTTAATGAAACTAACAAGTGCTCTCTAAAACTTTATAGTAGATTATAAAACCAAACAGCCAGTTATTAAGCAATGGCAGCTACCATTCCCTCAGGATTACCTCGATAACAACGATGGAGCGACTGACATTAGCATTTATATGTTTTAGTTGAGCACTTATCTCTTAAGAAAGCGGTGGAAGTCTGAATACTTTATACACTTATATAAAGTTAGTATAGCTATACACTATCATGTCTTTATCCTTGACGTGGCAGACAGAGCATTTGGCTCTTGCGGTTCTAAACAAACAGATTTCTAGTACAGATTTTTTATTTTTGTTTAAAAACTTTATTGAGCCAAAAGCTACAATAGGTGGACTTAATGCTAAAGCATTCTCTCCCTGTCAACCTTTAGCAAAAGAACAGATAAGAAAGTTGGCGTAAATAACAGATAAAAGATGTAAGCCAAAATCATAATTACCTTTTCGTTCTGCATGTAATCTATACATATCTATATCTATATATACATATAATAAAACAGTAAAAAAAAAGTGTGTCTGTACATTAAATATATTTCCAAAAAAAATATTGGGGGCGATGGAGACGTAGTAATAGAGTAAGAATTTAAAAAAAAATGTCTGTCTGCTTGTCTGTTTGTCTGTTTGTACACGCTAATCTCCGGAAATACTGGACGGATTCTAATGAAACTTTTTTTGTTATATAGCTATTAAGCCTGGGCAACATATAGGGTATAAATGATTTTGGAAAATGGAACGCCTGATGCAGAACTATAATGGTCCAGCTAAACTATAAGAGATATAAAAATGCCGCCTTAGTAAAAGTTGCTCAGCCTGATGAGCATTTTCCAGAGACATAAAGTCCACGCGAACGAAGTCGCGGGCTTCGGCTAGTCATTAATATAAGTATTACATGCAGAACGAAATAAAGAGCTCGATGGCCCGGCCGGAGTGTGCATTATTAGCGCTTTTGCAAGTAAGGCAACACTGGGCGTGGTCCGCACTTGGATAGGAAAACACATGTGGCATAAAAAGTTTACTGAGCTCTTTCATGCTTCGGCGGCCCTAGGCTCTGCATAGAGCCGCAAGACCCAAAATGCTCTGTCTGCCCCATTAGGGATAAAGACGTGATAGTATGTATGTATGTTCATGCTTCGGAAGGCAAGTATAAGCCGTTGGTCCCAGCCGTCATCATTGTATGGTAGTCGTTAAGCTGTGTCAGATACCTTTAGGCAGCTTGAAATGTGACACCAGTGTTGGCCACTAACACACCTGAAAAACAACAAACAGTACAGAATGGAATCTCCTAAGGTCCCGGCAATATACGTCGCTGTTTCCATCTCCGAACCTCTCGCTTTTTGGAGGCAGCTGCAAGCGCCTGCAGCTGCCGAAAAAAATACTCTACCGATGAAGGATTGCTGTTTGCAGTTATTGCACAAAGGACGTCACCACAGGTATGGCACTTCATAGAAGCGGAGTATCGTTTATGCCTATTACTACAAACGAAACTATACATCCGTACACACTTTGTGTACGGATTTGTGTTTGGACACGGCAATGTGTGCGTGTGTACGCGCACTCTACAACCTCCACAACGCGAAAACGGGGACGCATATTGCGCAGGACCCTATGAGATACCGTTCTGTATTATATTCATTCTGTGGCCCACGATCGCAAGACCCTAAGGCCAGTTTTTAACATGATGGTGGGCGAAAAAGTATCTAAAGGAATCAAAAATAGTAGTAGGTATCTTGTGGCTGGATAGTGGCTCGATCTGCGCGGATAGAGAAGCAGCTGGTTTTTCCTTCAGCTAGACAATCATTGAAATGTCTACCTATACTTTGAGATAATAAAAGTTAAAGTAATCTAACAATACTCTCACAGCATCTGCTGAAAAATTTCATTACAATATCAATAGAGAAGGAATAAAACATTTCCAGCTTGTACAATGCTGCGAGTTCAGGCAGCTTTCTGAGGCACGTAACTCAATAAAATCATAATAAACTCATAATGCATTCAGAAGCATGGAGGTTGTAGCTTTATTCAACTTAAGATGGAAATGTTATATAACTTACTTGATAAATAAGTAGAGAGTAATTATGCAAGTTATATTATTTAAACTACTTATAAGTTTATAAATAAAAATCGTCATCATCATCATCATCAGGTCTTTTTGTCTCCACTGCAGGAGCACGACCCTCTCTGTACTGCCAGAGCCATACTTGGCCAGAGCAGCTAGAGGAATTGGCCTTAACTCACGCTGGCCAGACGGATTGGAGAGGTCTCATTGATGTTTAAAAGCTTTGTTTAGCTAGTATTTCGTGAGGCGCCTTCTACGAAATCCACAGGAGGACTTGGAGTGGCCCTAATTCTACTCTGCCGGAAACCACACAGCACGAATAATATTATTAATTTTAAACATATAATAAGTGTAGGAAGATTGAGTTAATTTATTTAATGAATAGAATCATATCTAGTAGAACCTAGGACAGGCTTTTACAAACTAGTGACAGTATGCCCACGACATATGTTGCAGACTGTCGCAAACGGTCGCAAGGACAAACTGTCAAAAACAGTCGCGTGACGGTCGACAACCGTCGGTCACAAGGACAAACTGTCAAAAACAGTCGCGCGACTGTCGACAACCGTCGGTCACAAGGACAAACTGTCAAAAACAGTCGCGCGACTGTCGACAACCGTCGGTCACAAGGACAAACTGTCAAAAACAGTCGCGCGACTGTCGACAACCGTCGGTCACAAGGACAAACTGTCAAAAACAGTCGCACGACGGTCGCCAACCGTCGGTCACAAGGACAAACTGTCAAAAACAGTCGCGCGACTGTCGACAACCGTCGGTCACAAGGACAAACTGTCAAAAACAGTCGCGCGACGGTCGCAACCGTCGGTCACAAGGACAAACTGTCAAAAACAGTCGCACGACGGTCGCCAACCGTCGGTCACAAGGACAAACTGTCAAAAACAGTCGCGCGACAGTCGCCAACCGTCGCCCCTTTGTAGGAGCCCTAAAAAAGCAATCAGAGCCATTTTCACTAGTCAATAGAGTAATGTGCACAATGTGCAGTCGATATACATACATCTGTTTGTCTGTCCGTCCGTCTGTCCGTCCCTCCGCCTGTCCGTCTGTCTGCCTGTCTGTCCGTCTGTCTGTCTGTCCGTCTGCCTGTGACAAGGGTATCTCAAGAATCTTGATAATGAGACAGTTGAAATTTTCACAGATGATTTATTTCTGTTGCCACTATAAAAAATATACTTAAAACATGAATAATATACTTAATATTAAAGTGGGGCTCTCATACAATAAACGTAATTTTTAATAGAAATGGTACGGAACCCTTCCTGTGCGAGTCAGACTCGCACTTGGCAGGTTATTATGTTCCTTGAGAAAAGTCACTCCAACACGAGATCTAGCTTCAACGCTGTCTAGAGTAAAAGCCTTTAAGACCATTTCTAGACAGTTACTCTAGAGATAGTAGCAATATTCTAGGAATTATTGTAATACTCCATTAGAGCTCGTAAAGCAAGGATTTAGATTAACTGCAAAAAGTTATCTACAATGAATGCAATGCAATACACATACTAAATACTATAATATACTAAATACACATACCTACTTATGTTAATATTATTTCAAGTTTAAGAAAATTTAAAGTAAAGGTATACAGTCGGCTAACGAGATACCTGTATCTCTTTAGCCGACTGAACTATACCTAAACACTTATTGAAAGATTTCAATATGAATCCAAAAAGCCGAAGTAACAATTAAGACGTGTTCATAAATAACTGCAGGTCTCAGGCGGACGTCGCACTTCTATTCAGCTGCCACGGCGCCAAATGAAGCTGTCGAGACGACCTAATCTCCGAGCTTCAGCTACTACGTGTCTTCTCTTACCATTTGTTTGTTTCTTGAGTGGAAGTTGCCTTTAAATAGCTAAAAGGCACCCGTATAGCTTAAACACTGCTATACAGCCTGGACCGAAAGCTTTACGAGCCTTCCGAAGTACGAAGGAATTCGAGACATTTTAATGCCACTTGTCATCCATCCGAGTGCGGGTGGGTTGCTTACTTGCAGATATGCTACCAATGCGTACTCCCAAAGTACCATTTACATTCTCCAACCGACCCCATGGGTCCAGTCGAAGCAGACGTACCTCAACCTTATTGCATTGACATAAAGTTTCTGATTATTAGGCTAATAGTTGACCTAGAGAAACTGCAGGTCTCAGGTGGACGTCGCACTTCTATTCAGCTGCTACGGCGCCAAATGAAACTGTCGAGACGACCTAATCTCCGAGCTTCAGCTACTACGAGTCTTCTCTTACTATTTGTGTGTTTTGTATGTGGAAGTGGCCTTTAAATTGCTAATCAATTCAAATAAAGGCATCTGAATAGCTTAAAGACTGCTTTACAGCCTGTACCAAAAGCTTTACGTGCCTTGCTAAGTAGGAAGGAATTCGATAAATTTTTATGCCACTTGTCATCCATCCGAGTGCGGGTGGGTTGCTTACTTACAGATATGCTACCAATGCGTACTCCCAAAGTGCCACTTACATTCTCCAACCGGCTCTATGGGTCCAGTTGAAGCAAACGAACCTTAATTTTATTGCATTGACATAAAGTTTCAGTTTATCAGGCAATTTTTGACGTAGAAAAACTGCAGGTCTCAGGCGGACGTCGCACTTCCATTCAGCTGCCACGGCGCCAAATGAAGCTGTTTAGAGGACCTAAGCTCCAAGCTTCAGCTACTACGAGTCTTCTCTTACTACTTGTTTGTTTCTTGTGTGGAAGTGGCCTTTAAACTGCTGAAAGGCATTTGAATAGCTTGACAACTGCCTTACAGCCTGGACCAGCGGCTTTACTTACGTGTCTTTCGAAGTACGGAGTAGCTCGTGAAATTTTTATGCTATTTGTCACTCATCCGAGTACAGATCGCGCCCGAGGTTGCTTTACTTGTAGAAGCGGTAGCATGCGTACTCCCAAAGGGCCACCGAAGTCCTTTTCGAGCTTCTTCTTCTTCTTCTTATCGTGTGTGTTAGTGACTAACACTAGTGTCAAAGTTTTTAAACCGCCTTAAAGGCCTTTAACATGGTTTTAGGTAACGACCAATGTCAAAGACAGTGACCGGGACCGACGGCTTAACGTGCTCTCCGAAGCACGGATCATCTTACTTATCAGACAATCAGGTGATCAGCCTGCAATGTCCTAACCAAACTAGGACAACAACACAAAGTCGTTGCCCCCGCCGGGAATCGAACCCGCGACCTCCGGGCATGAGCCGAACGCTCTAACCACTACACCACGGAGGCAGCTTTTCGAGCTCTATACAAGCTGTAGACTTCATCTGTTTGCATTGATCTCACATCCCGATCCTTTGAAGTCATGCATGAAAAGGTAAAAAAAATTGCATCTTTAAAAAAAATATACGTCCATGGCTCTGCCGTTTCGAATTTAAAAACATACAATTTGACGAGATAATCCGCCGATTTTTTCATTTTTTTTATATACCCACTCTAAAAAAATATACATCCTTACATATGAAAAACATAACCCTTCTGGCGCAGGCGAGTAAATAGCTAACACGGTGAGTAACCATCGAGATCGTCACCCATAGTACGAACTCTTATCTGAATATCTTGAAATCGGGGGCTGCCAACAGATTCAGTGCATTCTAACTGCAGCCTGGAGGTTATTTAGCGCCTTAATAAAACGGCAGTCGTAACAACGCTGTATAACAGAGCTATTAGAGCATGATTTATGACGAGGCCGGTGGAGTTTGCAAATGCTTTTATCTGTCGGGTACTAGCGAATTGTGTCTGTATGTAGATGTTGCATGCCTGTGTTTCGTTGAACGAAGTGCCTTGTTGTACGGTAAGGACTAGGCGGATGGGGTCTAAGAGAATAAAAGTGTAAGATTTTTCCGTCACGCACTTTTCTAGGAGCTAAAATATTTTTCGGGATTATTTAGCCTTCAAAAACTTCCAGAATGCAACTGATTCACGACACTTAGCTTGTAACGCCCGACAAATCATAATCCCTCTTCTGGCGCAGGCGGGTAAACAGCTAACATAGTGACTGTGAGTGACCATCGAGATCGTCGTTCGTAGTAAGAATTCTTATCTGAATATCTTGAAATCGGGGGCTGCCAACAGATTCAGTGCATTCTATCTAACTGCAGCCTGGAGGTTATTTAGCGCCTTAATAAAACGGCAGTCGTAACAACGCTGTATAACAGAGCTATTAGAGCATGATTTATGACGAGGCCGGTGGAGTTTGCAAATGCTTTTATCTGTCGGTTACTAGCGAATTTGTGTTTTAGGTTACGTATGGTGTTGTTTCTTACATTACGTCACAGAATTATTGATAGTATTACATAAAGAACGGAAACTCGCACTTCCCCCCGCTTTTTGGCCTTGTAAGCGCGTAAAACAGGGTTGTTCCTAGTCGCAAGTTGACGTTACGCGAGTCATTTACGATTACTGAACCATAATGGTAAGAAACTGCGCATATTATCATTGTTCATCAACGGAAAACAATAAAGAATAAAAATTTTATAGATTTCCGAGTTATGGAAACAGTTAAGCAAAGCAACAAATCGTGTGGTGGCGACCCTGATTGTTTAACTCACACATTTGACATGTGCACAGATATATTGTTTCGTTTGTAGTAGTACTAGGTATATTTATTACTCCGTTTCTATGAAGTGCCATACATAGGTATGGCACTTCATAGAGCCGTACTTCTAAACTTAGCTGTAAGTAATTGATCTGACAACATTTACCTATTATGAAATCGAAAAAAAAATTGACAATTATTATAAAGTGATACAAATATCCAAAGAAAAATAAACGATTTTTAATATTAGTGTTAATTTTTTGGAATAAAGGTCCTTTTCGGACGATACGGACTTGGCGGATCCTAGGAGAAAAAAGTGTAAGATTTTTCCGCAACGAACTTTTTTAGGGGTTGAATTTTTTTCGGGATTTTTTATCCCCCGAAAAATTGCTGAATCCAACTGATCCACGACACTCAGTTTTTAACCCCCGATAAATCAGGAGGGGTGTTATAAGTTTGAAGCTCTATTTGCGTTACATTAGCTCTTTGAAATGGCAGTGGGCGGGACACATAGCGCAAAGAACCGACCACACATCGGTCATTTTGGAAATCCTCGGGAGAAGCCTTTGTCTATGTCGCGCAGTAGACGTTATGCGGCTGAAATGATGATGATGATGATGATGATATAGATTAGATTATTTATGACATACCTAGGTAATTTATTATCTAAACATATTTTGTTAAAGTAAAATGATAAGAAAATGTTTGCAATGAAGATATTACAAAATTCTAAAGCATCTTAATTAAAACAATCAATCAATGCGAAATTAGTCGCTGAGTGAGCCAGAGTTAATCTTAATTAGGTAGTTTCAGATCCGCTCTGGGAGTCTCAATTCATTATGAAATGTCTGCTAAGACATTTACTAAAACCGTATTCTTCTTTTTCCCCGACTGCGTTAGAGCAAGGTTTTGTTTTTGTATGTATGTTTGTACATCCGTCTAAACGCCTAAACGCCTTGGTGGAGTTTAGCTCGAGAAGTAACTCAATTCATTATGGAGTGTCTTACTTTTAGTAAAATCGTATTATTCTTTTTTCCTACTGCATCAAAAAAAAAAGATTTTATTTTTCATGTTTGTATATTCATGTATACAGCTTAAACGGCTTGGTGGATTTTAGCTTGAGAGGTGTGAATTCGTCTTTATTGTCAGTGTGACTATAATTACAGTCACACTGTCCAGAGTATATCAAAATAACAAGTTTATTTGATTTAGAAAACCTTAAAAAAAAAGGACATGATGACACTATCAGTTGCTTTCACGTAAATAAAACCGCATCAAAATTGACCCATCCGTTCGAGCGCTACCATGTTAAAAATAAAAACAAAGTGGTGGATTTTTGGCGGTAAATTACAATTATTATATATCTATACGAGTATCTACACATACAATGAAACAGTAAAAAAAATGTGTCTGTACATTAAATATTTCCAAAAAAATATATTTGTGGCTATAAAGATATAGTAATAGAGTAAATGTCTTTGTTTTTGCCTGTTTGTCTGTTGTAATCTCCGGAAATACTGGACGGATTTAAATGATTTTTTTTTAAATATATAGCTGTTAAGCCTGAGCAACATATTATAGGGTATAATTGATTTTGGAAAATGGAACACCTGATGCAGAACCATAATGGTCCAGCTAAACTATAAGAAATATAAAATTGACGCCTTAGCAAAAATTGTTCAGCCTGATGAGCATTTTCCAGAGACATAAATTACACGTCAATAAGTCGCGGGCTTCGGCTAGTAATCGATAGAAATCCTTAAAGCAGAACATCATTTAGAAACTACCCTCTTTTTAAGGTCTTTTAATAAAGTTTCCCATACACGCGGCTGTAAAGAAGTCCATTGACGGGCCTATCTACCACTCGGGCTGTCGCCGCATCTAATTGGCTTTGAGCTATCTCAAAAGCTTCTTAGGCTGGATACGTGCGGTTTTCCACAGTGCACGCATTTTTATTTACAAAATTCATGTCATTCTCATCATCATCATTCCTTGGCCATGACCGGCTCTGGTCTGTCTTTCATCATCATCTGAGCAAAGTAATTCTTCAGAGCCCGGGTTCCGCTACCTAACCAAGGATTTTTGAGGTTACTGGTTTTTACACAGAGCGACTGCCGTCTGACCTCCGCAACCCAAAGAGTAAACCAGAATCAATCCTTGGGTGGGTAGTTAAATGATTAAACGCTATATGGCGTTCGTGACCTACAGTTTATAAGTGACTTCCGAAACAAGGAATTATCTTACTTTTCGGATAATCAGGTGATACAAGCCTGCTGTGAAAAGTTGTTTCCAGTCTGGTAAGGATATTCCAGTGGGATTCGAACCCATGATTTCCGGATCGCAAGGCAAATGCCTTGACCACTGAACCACGGCGGCAGTCCTATAATAAATATCTTTGTTTGATACAAATACAAGGCGTCGTTCATGTGCCATTAAAATTCATGTAGGTACACGAAATGCAAACACAGAAGCAAACAAAAAAGATCATTGAGTACGTCAAAGGTACAGCTTCTTTCTGAGGTAAATGTAAATTAAGTAAAAAATAGTCTAGCTAAAAGTGGCTTTTGGTTTTTGAGGCCCGGATTTCGCTTATATCTTCCGATCGGTTGATGCAATCTGCACACAGAGTGTTTTAATTTTTACCAGATTAGCATGGAAGCTACTCCCTATAATATACTTACAACCCCTTTTTATTAGGGTTCCGTAGTAAACAAGGAACCCTTATAGTTTCGCCATGTCTGTCTGTCTGTCTGTCTGTCCGCGGTCCTACTCAGAAACTACAAATACTAGAAAGCTGTAATTTGGCATGGATATGTATATTAATCATGGCGAAAAAATCGTAAAATAAAATCTGTTTTTTTTTTTATTTAGCTGCCATACAAGTAAAGAGGTAGTCAATATTTTTTTTCTCGACAAACACATTGTGTGGGGTGTCGTTGAATAGGTCTTTAAAAAACATTGTGAGCTTGTTAACACCATTTTTGTATTTAGGGATCCGTTTCTGAAATATTTGGGTTTAAAGTGAAAATTTTTGTTGGAGGCAAGTGTCCCCCCCCCCCCCCTCTATCTGCTAAACGGTTATATATGGCCACGTGAAAAAATTCACAGCTATTGTATATATAATGCAGTTTAAAGGAAAACTATCAGAGCTAAGTAGGGTATACAAATTAAAAAGTTATAGGCGATCAACTTATAAAATGTACTCGGAAAAAGAAATTTCATACAAATTCAATAGATAATTAGTTTTTAAACGTTTTTAGTGGCATAAACTCAAAGTTGGCATTCGGAACTACGGAACCCTACACTGCGCGTGGCCCGACACGCACTTGGCCAATTATTTGTAATAAAGTAAACAGAGCAATTAAGGTCTAAGCGGCTCTAAGCAGGCAAAGCCCAGAACAGCAAAACTCAAAAAGCCACATTTTAAAACTATAAACAGTTTATTTCATTTTGAAAGCCAGAAAAACGATCGCCTCGCACTTTATCAAGCCACTGGAGAACGCACCAGCCATTTACATCCACACCACCTTTCATACGCTCAAAATATTGACAACCCCTTTCATATAGATATAAGTATAAATAATTTATAAAGGTCTAAGCAAGCAAAGCCCAGAGCGGAAATCCTCAAAAAACCACAGTTAAAAACTACAAAAAACTGTTCATATCATTTCGAAAGCCCGAGAAAAACGATCGCCACGCACTTTATCAAGCCACTGGAGAACGCTCCAGCCATTGACATCCACACCACCTTTCATACGCTCAAAATATTGACAACCCCTTTCATACCGCATGAAAAGGGCCTGAAAGAAAGGAGCGCCGATCTCCGCGCACATATAGCCGAACTAGCTCCGAGTAAGGAGGGTTCTCGCATCGATTCCCGGTCAGGCCAAGACGGAAATGATTTTTTACAGATTGACCTGGGTTTTGGATGTTTATCTTTATCTATTTATGAATGTATTTCTGATACATTATAGTATCGTTGCGTTAGTATCCCATAACACAAGTCAAGTCTTGAACGTACTTCAGTTCTAGCTCAATCTGTATAACTCGTCCGTATATATTTCTTAATTATTTATATGTAATATTCTAATTTTTTTTTACCAGATCAGCATAGAAGCATCTCTTTAAATATACACATTATCGCGTTTGTATCTCTAATGAAGTAGACAAAGCATAAAAGTCTAAGCAAGCAAAGCCCAGGGCGGAAATACTCAAAAAACCACACTAAAAAACTACAAAAAAACTGTTCATTTCGAAAGTCCGAGAAAAAAGATCGCCACGCACTTTATCAAGCCACTGGAGAACGCTCCAGCCATTGACATCCACACCACCTTTCATACGCTCAAAATATTGACAACCCCTTTCATATAGATATAAGTATAAATAATTTATAAAGGTCTAAGCAAGCAAAGCCCAGAGCGGAAATCCTCAAAAAACCACAGTTAAAAACTACAAAAAACTGTTCATATCATTTCGAAAGCCCGAGAAAAACGATCGCCACGCACTTTATCAAGCCACTGGAGAACGCTCCAGCCATTGACATCCACACCACCTTTCATACGCTCAAAATATTGACAACCCCTTTCATACCGCATGAAAAGGGCCTGAAAGAAAGGAGCGCCGATCTCCGCGCACATATAGCCGAACTAGCTCCGAGTAAGGAGGCTTTTTGCATCGATCCCCGGTCAGGTCAAAACGGAAAATTATCTTTTTTAGATTGACCTGGGTGATGGATGTTTATCTATACCTATATATGTATGTATTTGTCATACAATATAGTATTGTTGAGTTAGTATCCCATAATACAAGTCAAGTATTGAACTTACTTCGGTTCTAGCTCAATCTGTAGAACTCGTCCGTATATATTTCTTAATTATTTATATGTAATATTCTAATTTTTTTTTACCAGATCAGCATGGAAGCATCTCTTGAAATATACACATTATCACATTTTTATCTCTTATGAAGTACAAAGCATAAAGGTCTAAGCAAGCAAAGCCCAGGGCGGAAATACTCAAAAAAACACACTAAAAAACTACAAAAAAACTGTTCATTTCGAAAGTCCGAGAAAAAAGATCGCCACGCACTTTATCAAGCCACTGGAGAACGCTCCAGCCATTGACATCCACACCACCTTTCATACGCTCAAAATATTGACAACCCCTTTCATACCGCATGAAAAGGGCCTTAAAGAAAGGAGCGCCGATCTCCGCGCACATATAGCCGAACTAGCTCCGAGTAAGGAGGGTTTTCGCTGCAAATTGCACGATACGCCTCTGTGAGTGTTTGTCGAAAGTGCTCGAGGTTTTCGAATGAGAGAGCCTATTTTGAGATGTTTGAGGTTTTTAAGTGCAGTTTTTGAGGGGACTGTCTGTGTAGTTTCGCTGTTATGCGACTTTTGTACTTAAATGAGTGGGCGCACTCAAGTCATATTTTTCCTGACAACTACATATATAAGATAAAAATACTGCTGAAAATTGATTGACAGATGAGTTGGCCTGCATGGTTTCGTTGAAAGTTTTCATAGTTTTAAAACATAGATAAAATGTTTGAGGTATTGATAGGTACATACAATACTACTAAATACCTGCATATTAATTATTAGTAATAATAGTATAGAGAGGGTCATCCTCCTGCAGTGGAGACTTTAGAAGACCTGACGATGAGTAAACAGAGCCCTATTTAGTATTTATTTTTAGTTTATGGTATGGACACAAAGGTTGATAAATAAATAAATATGGACATCACACAGATTAAGCTTGCCCCAAAAAGTGTTGTGTACTTGTGTTAAGGGTATGAGACACTATGTTATCGATACTATAATAACAAATACATATATCGATAAACATCCCAGACCCAAATGACAGCGTGGCATGTGGCATAACCAGCCGCAGAAGTCGTCCAAAAAAAACGGCCAAGTGAAAATCGGACTCGCGCACGCATGGTTCCGTACCACTGTCTATATAAAATTCAAGTTACTCACAGAAGTTATTGAATTAAGGGCAGCTGCAAGGATCTCAACACCTGAACGTTGAAGTTTCGACTCTAGCCGTTTGATTAAACTCGCAGTTTGAAGATCTAGTCTCTGGTAGTTAGTATTAGATTAAAATTATACACAGTATATACGGAGCTAACAATAAAGAGAACTTTATTCAAGGATACTCTTGTAATATAATTCAAGTAACTCATATATAAGTTATGAAACTAACGGCAGCTGTGAGGATCGCAACACCTGAACCTTGAAGTTCCGACTCAAGCCGCTCGATTAAATTCGCAGTTTGAAGATCCTAAGTAGTTAGAATTTGATTAAAATTATACGACAGTGCTTCTAACTTATTAAAAGTGAATCTTATATAAGGATAGGTACTCTGATTATATTTCAAGCGCCTCATACAGAAGATATAAAACTGACGGCAGCTGCAAGGATCGAAACACCTGAACGTTGACGTACCGACTCAAGCCGTTTGATTAATAGCAGTTTGGAGATCTAGTCTCTAGAAGTTAGCATTAGAAATTATACATCGTATACAAGGACCTAATAATAATGAAAACCTTATTTAAGGACATTCTGGTTATATAATTCAAGTAACTCATATAGAAGTTATGAAACTAACGGCAGCTGTGAGTATCGAAACAACTGAACGATGAAGTTCTGACTCAAGCCACTTGATTAAATTCGCAGTTTGAAGATCCCTAGTAGTTAGAATTGATTAAAATTATACAACAATGCTCCTAGCTAGCTAATCATAAAGAGAACCTTATATGAGGATACTCTAGTTATATTTTAAGCACCTCAAACGGAAGATATGGTACTGACGACAGCTGCAAGAATCTAAACACCTAAACGTTGAAGTTCTGACTTGAGCCGCTTGATAAGACTCGCAGTTTGAAGATCTAGTCTCTAGTAGTTAGCATTAGAAATTATATATCGTATACGAGAAAATTATAGTAAGGAAAACCTTATTCAAGGATACTCTGGTTATATTTTAAGTGCCTCATATGGCAGTTATCAAACGGACGGCATCTGTAAGGATCGCAACACCTGAACAAGTTTCGACTCGAGCCGTTTGATTAAACTCGCAGTTTGAAGATCTAGTCTCTAGTAGTTAGCATTAGAAATTATATATCGTATACAAGGAGCTAATAATAAGGAGCACCTTATTCAAGGATACTCTAGTTATGTAATTCAAGTAACTCATATAGAAGTTATGAAACTAACGGCAGCTGTGAGTATCGAAACACCTGAACGTTGAAGTTCTGACTCAAGCCGCTTGATAAAATTCGCAGTTTGAAGATCCCTAGTAGTTAGAATTGATTAAAATTATACAACAATGCTCCTAGCTAATAATAAAGAGAACCTTAAATAAGGATACTCTAGTTATATTTTAAGCACCTCAAACGAAAGATATGGTACTGACGACAGCTGCAAGAATCTAAACACCTAAACGTTGAAGTTCTGACTTGAGCCGCTTGATTAGACTCGCAGTTTAAAGATCTAGTCTCTAGTAGTTAGCATTAGAAATTATATATTGTATACGAGAAAACTATAGTAAGGAAAACCTTATTCAAGGATACTCTGGTTATATTTTAAGTGCCTCATATGGCAGTTATCAAACGGGCGGCATCTGTAAGGATCGAAACACCTAAACAAGTTTCGACTCGAGCCGTTTGATTAAACTCGTAGTTTGAAGATCTTGTCTCTAGTAGTTAGTATGAGATTAAAATTATATAAAGTATATTATAGTTAGTTATAGAGAGAACCTTATTCAAGGATACTCTAGTTATATAATTCAAGTAACTCATATAGAAGTTATGAAACTAACGGCAGCTGCGAGGATCGCAACACCTGAACGTTGAAGTTCCAATTCGAGAGGCTTGATTAAATTTGCAGTTTATAGATCAAGTCTCTTGTAGTTAGAATTATATGTAACACATTGCAGGACACTTACGGCTGTCGACGTAATTCTATTATTATTTCTATTGTGTCTAGCTGAGTGTCCTGCAATGTGATAAATGATATTTAGATACAAGACAAGAAAAAATTGAAATGTTTTTCATAAAATAATTTGAAATTTCAAACTAATTCATGTGTAATTTTTTATTTAACTACTATTTTTATTACTTTAAATTATTTAAGACCGATGGCCGATGGGGCAAATAGGTTCTCGAATGGCGACCACGTACAGGCAAGCGAAGCGTAGAACACCCACCCATAAGGTGGTCTGACGACCTACCCATGGTCGCTGGAAGGCGCTGGATGCAGGCCGCTCTGGATCGGTCGTTTTGGAAATCTTTGGGAGAGGCCTATGTCCAGCTGTGGAAGTTATGTGGCTGAAATGATGAATGATGATGATGAAATTATTTAAGAAGGCCGTGTGGTTACCGGCAGAGTTGAATAAGGCCACTCCAAGTCCGTGGACCCGTGGACGTGGAAGGCGACTTAGGAATTACATGCTAAACAAAGCTTATCAATTAAACCTGTCCACCCGTCTGGCCAGCGAAGAGAGTGTAGGCCAAGTTCTCTAACTGCTCTGGCTCTGGTAGTACAGAGAGGGTCGTGCTCCTGCAGTGGAGACTTAAAAGCTCTGATGATGATGATGATGATAATGAATTTAAGGATATCCTAAAAGAATGGTCATTAAAAAATTAAAATGTCAATATATCTACATTACCTGCTTCCTTTGAACGAAACTAAGCGTGTAATAACTCAAAGACAAAGCTTTAGCCGAGATGCGGGCGTAAAATATTAACTTCACACCTCTCAGAAAGCAGGAGATAGATGCGAATTGTCTGCTTGCTGGGATTCACTTTAATATTTTATTTTTATTACTTCAACTTTATCGTCATCAGCTTTCAAAAACCCACTGCTGGGCATAAGCCTACCTTTGTCTGTCTCATCCAGTTCTTTCCAGCAACTTGCCTGATATCGTCGACCCGACGAGCCGCTGAACGTCCCACGCCGTACTTACCATTTCTGGGATACCACTCTGTGTCGGCCTTACTCCACCTACCATCGTTCCTTCTAGCCAGGTGTCCCGCCCAGTTTTACTTAAGGAGTAAGTCGTGAACTTTTGTCCGGTGGCGAATCTCCACGTTGCGGACTCGGTCTGAGGAACTTCTATGAAGTAACCAAGAACCACGCGCTCTGTTACCGACGTAAACCAGTACGGTATTATCTCCTAGTTCCTTGTTCAGCTGGTTGCCCGGTGGACTGCAGGTCGAGCACAATGAAAACACTTTTCTCTCTTAACTTGTTTATTCCAGGAGGCTCACAATGAGACTGAAGTACATTTCATATAAATCATGCCTTATATTTATACTTTCAAGCCATTACAATTCTAAAACTTAAAGAGGGTAGATGTGCCTAGGTAAATCCCCTGCACTTTTTACAATACACTACTACAATTACAAAACCTCTCTGTACGCACAAAGGGCGTAGCCATGGAAATCCCCAAAATTATCAAGACCTGTTAAAAATTGGTTGGGAAATTCCATAACCAACCCCCTCAGAAACAAAGAATTTGATTCTAGGATATCGAAGGAATTGTAATAATTAAATGTGAAAATATATCTACATCTAACTCAAGTCACTTCCATGAACCGAACTAAACATGAATTATCTCAAAAACAAAGCTTCAACAGTCAGGCGGGTGTAAAATATTAACTTTTCACCTCTCACCTCTCAGAGCGCTGGAGATGGATGTGAAATGTATGTTTGCTGAGATTTACTCGGGTATTTTATTTATTCTGCTTGAATATACTTTCAAACATAGAGAGAAGGAAAGATAGTGCATACTAGTGTAAAAACGCCTCAACATTTCATAGTTTTAACTACAAAATTAAAGGTGAATACAATGCAGACTTGGTGACCTCATTGTCACTTATACGGCTTTTCAATAGTAATTTATAGGTCTTCCTAATTCCTTATGATTATAATCAAACAGTTAATTATCACCATATTTACTTCAAACAATTTACTTCTACAAAAACATTTCAAAAACAAACAAAAACAAAAAAAATCAATTCATGTGCACTTATAGGGAAAATGCAAATCATGTTAACAGGCGATTCGGCTAGCAACCCATCACTGTATTGATTGCTTTTCCATCTTCTCGCCCACTATGACGCTAAAAGTGGCTTTTGGGTCTTGCGGCCCTGGGCTCTAGAGCCGCAAGACCCAAAATGCTCTGTATGCCCCATTAGGGATAAAGACGTGATAGTATGTATGTATGTATGTGCACTTATAGGGAGTAAATATTTAATAATACACGCAATATATAAGCGACAGCATCACACAATGGGATTCAAAAGGACCTTTTGGAAAGTAAGAAGAATATGAGATATAAGGCACAAAAGAGCCCATGCCTAACTCATAACATGCAAATTGAAGTACTGGGAGAAAAAATGTCCGTCTTAATGAAATATTCAAGAGGTAGGAGCAAGTTTATGTCGAAAGTTTTACGCGTGAGTAAAGAAATGTTTTAGAATCCTCGCTTTATACACAATCGAACCTGGCACGCAAAACTGGAGTTGCGGAGCGGCCTCTCAGAGATGGCAGCACACACGACTAGCCAAAAAGATGACAAAGAAAGTGTTGAATATACTTTTAAAAAATATATTGCATTTCATATAAGTGTTATTTAACTAATTAGAGCACTACTTTATTTAAATAATAGTTATAAAAGATTTTTATGTTTTAATTTTTACCTTAAAGCGCCATCTAGTTACAAGGAAAAGAAATAATAATGATTATATGACGATGGGTAGGCATGGTAATACCTACTTATAATTATTATTCTGTGACCCAGCTCTACCTCTGGTTGTTATCTCACATCACTCCGCACCAAAACTCGCTCCTAACTCGCGCCATTTCTCACTTCGCTATCAGTCGTCATACAGTCCAAGGAGTTTCACTAACTTTTTATACTAGTTCACTTGTCGCTCGTCGCCTAACAAACCGAATCTACGGTTTAATCTTTGCAAGTTTTGGGCGTTAAGCAATTTAATGCACGGTACTTTTAAGGCGGGTCGGTCGTCAAGAATTGAAAACTTGAAGAGAATTACATTAAGGTTATTATATCTTACATGGATTTAAATTTACATACAAGCTTCACAGCAAGAAAAATTTCAATTTAAATTAAAGCTTGTAAAAATACAAGAAGTTAGTGCCACAATGATTACGGACATTTATTTGACAATTCCGCTGAATTTTTATGTAGTGTGTATTGTAAAGTCTTTTGTATGAGTGATTAAGTTTGTCTTAGGCCCAACGTAGACGACAAAATATACTGTGCTGCACTGATAGTCTGTCGTCTGCGTTGGGCCTTAGTATATTCAACTGATTTGAAGTGAGGATATGAGGTTAGATAAAATAAATGTTAATAGTAGTTTATGCGACTATGCATAATGAAGGTTGCATATTGAAGAACACTCATATGATGTTATTATGAAACCCACATTCGTGTTGTAGTGCCTAATTATGTATAGTTGCATACACTACTTCAACTACACACATAATTATCATAGTGAACATAATTCGTCTCAACTTTTCACAAACACTCGTAAACAATAAAACATCAACAAACAAATGACAACTCGGAATGGCGGCGTTTCGAAATTCGAATGCGTCATTTTTTTAAATCATAGATAAACGAATGAACGTCCCTATTCTTGTGTCACTCGAGATCAAATGTTTTAATATCTATAGATACTAGAATAGACACCCATTTGAATTTGAGAGCTGTTCCAAATTTAAACTCATTACCTACTGATTTCAGGAGGTAATTTTATCATTACATCTCCTGTAATTCCTACTGGTTGGTAATGCTGATCATTACCTATAGTTTCTGAATGCATTTGTGAGCACTTATGATATGTGCGTAGATAAAGATCTTTACAAATTGTCCGGTCATTTTTATATTACATTTTTATACTAATTGTCCGGTCAGCTAAACATTTTTTTTTGAGATAGGTGATTTTGTTTTCGATATTTTTAGTAGCTCCAAGGTATTGTCATAGTAAAAGAAGCTCATTTTAGCGGGCAATGTTACCATACAAGAACAAGTCAACGTTACCATTTACACCGTGTGTAGAGGTAAAATAAATCCACAATACTTCGCATACATAAACAAACCGTTTGCACAGCGAAGGAAACAGAAAAGATCGTATCAAAAAACACAAATACCCTTGTTGCATGCGATTGGCGACATCCAATGTCGCGATACATCGAAGGTTGGCGATTGGGAACCGAGGGTCTGCCGGCTAATAGATTTCCCTTCTGGGCCGTATGGAGGGATAGTTTACAAGGAACGATTGTATTTCAAAACGTTTAACGTAAGTCTGGAGAAAAGAAAAATCTTTGAATGTACCAGATACTTTTTTCCAGCGCAAATCAAGGGATTAGACTTTATCAAAGATTGTTTCTGGTCTGGGATTGCGAAGTTGCTCTGTGTTAAAACCAGTAACCTCGTCAAATCTCCTAGGTTAGGTAGCTGACCCCACGGGCTCAGAAGCGCTACCGCTGAGGATACAAATGGTAATACGCTTGGATGATGCATGTAGTGTAGTATATACCAAACCATGGCCCGAACTGCCCAACATCTTGTACAATAGAGGACTTTACCTCTACTAATGACAGGGGACTAACTATTAAAGTAGCTATTCCGACTGGCTAAGAAGAAGAAGAAGAAGTATATCATGTGTGACATTGGCATCAAAAACAAGACAACAATTCGAAATAAATTGTTTTTTCTCTTGTTTTTTGCAAATCTGGTGTTGTAAAGCGGCGCTTATCAGTCGCCAATAAGAATTCACAAACAAGAAACTGGATCTTTTGGCAGGTGTCGGACGACAAGCCGGCTCCCTGGGGCGCTCCTCTGTGCCACGAGTCCAAGTTATGGATAGAAAGCGGGTCTAGAAGTAAGGAAATTGTAATTTTATAATTTAAATGTATAGCTTAAATGTTAATCTGTATCGTAATAATTGTTACATAGCCCATCAGGCTGGGTAGGGACTAATACTAAAGTGGGTGGCTTTCGGCGTAATCTTCCCAGCAGCGGTCGTTCCGTTAATAAATAAAAAAAATCACTTATTCTCAGACAATTAAAGTCCATACAAACAAATTTTATATTTGAAAGAGTTATAATTATAATCCCATCAACCACAGATTCACTGAGTGACATGTAAAACATGCAACTCAGTGAACCTCCTGAAGATTGCTGCATCCATCCTGTCCGCTATCATATTCAGGACTTTGTTTCTGCTCCCCCGCACTCTGCGCACCAATGATGAAGATTTCTTGCGCATGATAGCAAAAAAGTCGTCTACTGCTGCATCAGCGTACATGCCTGAGGCGCTGCAGAAGCGAGGGAGCCGAAACAATGCCCTGAAGTTATTATTGTATTGCACCTGCAATATTTTTTTTTGCACTTATATAATATTTAAAAAAATTACCTTCAATAAGATATAAATTTATCCTACATAGTTTTTATTTTTATTTTGACTTGGCTTTAAAAGTGAAAGCAGACACAACTTCGATCAGGAGGCGCATGCATGGCGGCGCAGCGCTAAAGGTATGGCGCTTTATAGAAGCGGAGTGTTATTTATGTCTACTAACACAAACGAAACCATACATCCGTGTACATGGCAATGTGTGTGTGTTCGCCCGCTCAATATTCTCGACAAGGCAAGAACGGGGGGCAGGTGCAAGGACGGGCAATGGGGACACATATTGTGCGGGAACGGAGGGACCTTCGGAGATTCCGTTCTTTATGTAATACCTACTTATATTGATTTCTGTAGCACCTTCTTCTTATCGTGTGTGTTAGTGACTAACACTAGTGTCAGAGTTTTTAAACCACCTTAAAGGCCTCTGACATGGTTTTAGGTAACGACTTATGTCAAAGACAGTGACCGGAACCGACGGCTTAACGTGCCCTCCGAAGCACGGATCATCTTACTTATCAGACAGTCAGGTGATCAGTCTACAATGTCCTAAACAAACTAGGACAACAACACAAAGTCGTTGCCCCCGCCGGGAATCGAACCGGGAAATGAGCCGAATGCTCTAACCACTACACCACGGAGGCAGTTCTGTGGCAGCGCTATGAATTGAGGGATGCAAGGCATATTACAGGTACTAAATATCGATTCTCTTAAACAAAAAGCTTTGCGTAAGTCGTGTACGCAGGAACTATTGTAGTGTGAAGTATTCGCACATACACATAAATATTCTCTTCTTAAGAGGTTACCTAAAATTTTTAGGAATCCAGTGCTGCTTTAATATGAAATAAATTATTTTAAAGAATACAGAGCTATAATTTAAATTTTGTCTTGATCAAGATAGATAGATAGATAACTCTCAAACTATAGATAATACTCTTTATACTATTTTATGAATTACAGTTGTCACTGTTTACAGTTTAAGTTGAGAACGTAAAGCTTTTTTTAGCACATTTGCGAAAATTCACCATTTTTGATTAATAATCAAAGATCATAAAGCAAAAGTATCAAAGCGCTACCAGCTTATGACTTGCTCCAAAAACAGATTGGTGACAAATTGAATCTTACTGGTCCGCTCAGGGCAGACAAAAGGTCGATCCGTTTTATTCGCAGCGAGTGCCGCGGGACATCGTTCTCATCACAGGCACCTAATGGCTTCTCAATTACTGCTTTCTCAGAATTTTGTATATCAATTTCATCATATTCAATTATTATTATGTCAATTTTCATTCTTTCGGACAAATTGCGCCCAGAAAAGTAAACGATGAATTGATCTTTTTAACCTTTTGCGACGGATTTATCCGATAAACATGCTCATTTTGCGAGCGTAGATGACAACACGTCAAATCAGACACTTTTTACTAAACATTTGAACGTAAAGCAATTTTTGGCACATTTGCAAGAAAAAGTTATAGATCTTAAAGCAAAACGCTGACAGTTTAGAACTCGGTCCAAAAACAGATTGGTGACAAATTGAATCTTACTGGTCCGCTCAGGGCAGACAAAAGGTCGATCCTTTTTATTCGCAGCGAGTGCCGCGGGACATCGTTCTCATCACAGGCACCTAATGGCTTCTCAATTACTGCTTTCTCAGAATTTTGTATTTCAATTTCATCATATTCAATTATTATTATGTCAATTTTCATTTTTTCGGACAAATCTTGCGCCGAGAAAATTTAACGATGATCTTTTTAACCCTTTTGCGAACGACGGATTTATCCGAAGAACATTGCCGTGCTCATTTTGCGAGCGTCGGTTACACAATCCTCTAGGTGACATCAAGTCAAATCAGACACTTTTTACTAAACGTTAAAACAAACATTTTCTTAGGATTTTGTCTGAAAAATGAAAGCATGACGTCATTCTTTTTTGAAATCAAATAGCGCTTTTATTATCACTTTTTTTGCATTAATAAATTTAAAATCATGTTGAAAATGGATATGATCAATGTAATGTGACTATTTTGTGACGTTTTACGTCATGAACTGTATACCACATAATTTATTTTTAACTTAGTCATCTATCCAATTAAGTATCTACATCTCTTTTTGGTTGTAGGTACCTATTTATTCTCGTGCTGGGGGCACGACAACTAATAAAAAGTATTTTGGTGAAAGGGTAAACCCCCGAGAAAAAAGAGGGGTGTTGTACGTTTGACGTATGTCTGTCTATGGCATCGTAGTACTTGACCCGGTTAACAAATTTCGATGCTGTTTTTATATGAATGTAAATTCACAGGCGGTGGTTCACAGCTATGTTTGATAAAAATCGGTTAAGCTGTTTAATAGTTATTGGGAGTTAACGCTCGACGGGATTTTTTAATTTTCCTGACAAATATTAGATTGCGCTACGGATATTAATTCCACATAAAATCGGTTAGAATATGTAATTTCGCCACTCATCACTAGATGGTGTCGTCGAGGTTTTTTTAATTTAATGGGCAAATAAAGTTGTTAGACCAAGATTATTAAGATATAGATCAAATAAATGTTAAGACAGATTGCAATAGAATACCGTGGAGAGTTTAGGCCAAGGTCCTCTGGCTTCTCTGACCAAGTATGGCTCTGGTAGTACAGAGAGGATTGTGCTCCTGCAGTGGAGAGAAAAAGACCTGATGATGATGTATAGTATATCAGGTGTGTACTCAGCCTTATAGACAGGTATCGCGGGCAAAATGTCGCTCATCTGTAAGAGCCCTTACACTCAGGCAAAGCAGTGGGTTAAAGCTAGTAAGTAGTAATAAACAACTACATTAAAGTGTCAATATAATCACCCAAAGCAGGGCGCATGCGAGAGGGGGTAAATCTGCATTATTAATACAATTAACCCAGTTTATGTCAACTGTAACGACTTATGGTAACAGTAAAATGTGGGTAGATGGAGATATACATGGTGATTTAAATCTTCCCGGACAATTAGGATTTCCACACACAGAACGTGGACCGATAAGAGTGGTTACCCACTACCACAGAATAAATGCAACGTGGAAAGGGTATACCCGTAATAAATCGAACCACAGGCTACGTTGTCAGTACAGACACAATAGTAAAATAATACATCAGACGCCCGGGCGTCTGACGTTTGAAGGGATGTACCAGATTACTTTTTTATTTTATAATGATGATAAAACAAAAGCAAAAACATTTTTTAATATTCCCACACAAATTGTGCTGCCTGCACATTTTTGTATGGAAGAGAGATTTTTTTTTAAAAGTCTTTGCCTGTATCCTAGTAGTAGTCCTGTAGTCCCTTCAGCGTTGTATAAGTGTCACATTCAGATCGGAAACTCCTAAAGTCCCGCGCAATATGCATCGGGGGATGCATATTGCGCAGTGATGATGATTCCCCGTTCTTGCCTTGTCGAGCGGTGAACACACACATTGCTGTGTACACGGATGTATAGTTTCGTCTGTAGTAGTGGGCATAAATGATACTCACACTTCTACAAAGTGCCATATCTGCGCCATATTATTAATTCTATGTCTGCGTCACAACTTTGATGGATTTTGTTTTTAACTCACACCTATGTATGTGTGTGGGTTAATAACAAAATCGACTGCCGCGGCGGTGTCATGTGTAAACACTCTTAGAAATCATGTCGCACTGCATTTGGTGTGTGTCAGCTTTAGCTCAGGAAAAGCTTTTTGCTGTTCTTTACTTATTTACAATCCATGTATATTTTAAGAAGAACAATTGTCCTGGGTCTTGGATGTTTATCTATATATGTATTTGTTATAAAATATAGTATCGTTGAGTTAGTATCCCATAACACAAGTCTCGAACTTACTTTGGGGCTAGCTCAATCAGTGTAATTTGTCCCTATATATTTATTTATTTATTTTAATTCTAAGTGAGAGTGCACGTGCTGCGTTTTGACAACCAATGATAAAGGAAATAGCTCTTCCATGCTGGTCTGGGAGAAAAGAAAAAACTTAGAATGTACCAGTTGCTTCTCTTCCCGCACAGATCGTAAGAGCCGATCGAGGGAATGGGCGAGATTTGAATCATGGTAACAGGTGATGCGGCTAGCAACCCATCACTATTTTGATTCCTTTTCCATCTTAATGCCCACCATCACGCTAAGCGTGGCCTTTAGGTCTTACGGCCCTAGGCTCTGTCTGCCCCGTCAGGGATATAGACGTGAAATGTTTCTGTATCGAAGGAGATAGATATCTAAAAACGCAGCATATGCTCTCTTAACTTCAATGGAGTCTTGATTATCATCATCATATCAGCCGCATAACGTTCACTGCTGGACATAGGCCTCTCCCAAGGATTTCCAAAATGAACGATCTAGAGCGGCTTGCATTCAACGCCTTTCAGTGACCTTAGCCAGGTCGTCAGACCACCTTGTGGGTGGATGTCCTACGCTTCCCTTGCCAGTACGTGATTGCCATTCGAGAACCTTTTAGCCCCGTCGCCTTGCCCATCGGTTCGTCGCGCTAGCCGTGTCCCGCCGACTGCCATTTCAAAGAGCTAATCCGCTGGGCTATGTCAGTGACTTTAGTTCTCCTACGAATATCCTTAAAAGTCTTGACTTAAAATGAGGTAAAGCTAAAATAAGGTACAGCAGATGCACAGTAAGAAAGAATAACAAATTGGTGCTAGTTATCGAAACGCAGAAACTAAAAATATTAAACTAATATCATAAAGAGAAAATTTTAGACCTGAGTGGCTAAAATATAGCAATATTAAGTAATACGATACAGACCTAAGGGAAACCATAACAATATCAATTCATATTTCTAAGCAATCATATCGCATTAGCGTGATGTTCATTCAATGGAATAATTAAATATCAAATATGGTTTTCATGTTAATAAAAATGTATATTGTACTTACAATATCATATCATATGATATTGAAAGGGAATAGTTTTAAGAAAGTTATCGATACCTTCTACTTTTGTTTATCGATAAAATTTTGGAATTTAAAAAAATGCTATTTTTTTTTCGAATATGTAAATGGAGAAATAATATATCCATCCCAAATTTTGTCTCTTTTAGTTTTATATGTGTCAACAAAAATTGAATAATAAGTAAAGAAAATTTCTATTACTTAGTTAGAAAAATAATGATGGGTTGCTAGCCGCATCGTCCATAGACACATTCTATAGTAAACTGTCCGTCCGCGGTTCTACTCAAAGGCTTTAAGTACTAGAAAGCTGTTATTTTGCATGGGTATGTATGATTAATAAATCATGCCGATAAAGTGTAAGTACAATAAAACGTTTTTTTTTTTCTTTTTTAAACTAATTTTTATTTAAATTATAACATGTTCTCAAAAAAAATTCACATGAACTCAATAAAAAAATAGTTTTTTAGATGATTTTAGTCGCTTAAACTCATAGTCAGTATTTATAACTACGGAACCGTAAACTGCGCGTGGCCTGGCACGCACTTGGCTAGCTATTTTTCTTTTAGTGTCAATACATTTCCCTGATGCTTCTTTTTATATCCAACCGTTAAGACTGCTTTGCCGCTTTTTCTTTTCCTCTTCACACCGTTTTCCATTTAGGGACTTTGGCTGTTAGAGTAGAACACACGTAACCTAAATCTGACCTATATCGATACTCAAACACTGAAAAAAATGAACGGTTATAAATAAACAAGTTGCTGCTATTTACAACCGAGTAACTTGCTTCTGAGGGAGCCTGCAAAGTTTGTTGCTAAAATTATACAAGTCAACTTTGTTAACGTATGTTGGTAATATAAACCCAGTAGGTTGGTAAAAAAATTGGTATCTAAGGTTATTGCTTCTAACCTATTCACTCAGTAAACTTACCCAAACTATTTACTATAGTGAATTAAGTCACTCTGTTAACAATACACAAGCTTCTTAGTATTATAAATCAATTCAATCGGTAAATGCAAGGAACTAACTTGGGTGAAGAAATAAACAGAACTGTCTTCACAGCCAACGTGCTTTGTTGTGTTTAGCAAAGTAATTCAGTAAAACTAGCTAAGTAGCTTGATAATGTTGATCATGTTTATTGGTTAGGGATAGCCAATCTACTTTGTTACTTCTTCTAAATTCAAATTGGTATAGGTAGCCAAGTTACTGGGTACTGTCAATCGTGTTCATTGGGTATCTACAACCAATAGACTCTGTTCTATCTAGTCAATTAAGATTGGTATATTTAGCAAAGTTACTTTGTATTTTTAAAAGAGTTTATTGGGTAACCTTAGCCAAAATACTTTGTTGCAAGTACCGATTCAAACGACACATATTAAGCTATATATTTTCAGTATAAGCTGACCTGTTACTGTACTTAAAACGTAAAATATACAGTGCGAGGTCAGCTCATACTGAAAATATATAGTTCGATATGTTGTCGTTTGTACCATGGTTACTCGCAGTGTAGTAGGGAAAAAATTTGGCGTGTCGGAAAAAGACAATGAGAAATTTATGAAGTAAAACAATACAAATTTTTCCGACAGACCAAATTTAAAAGAAACTGAAAGAAAATTATGTACATTAATAAAATTAGCTTTATTCAGTACACGTCGTTACACACACACACACTATTTCAGGTTACACACAACTTTAAAATTCTACTACCTACTCTTAAAAATAGTACACAATATCAAGTGATAAAAGTGACTCAGATCACGAACCTGAACAACTTTAATTTTAGGACTAACTCTAACATCGCTAAAAAATATCAGCTGTTTCAAACAAAAGTGGAATATCTACTCACCCAAAATCTACGAAACAGCTGATTTTGTTTTCGCGATTTTAGAATCGGTCCTCTAACCCTCCTAGGGTTATATTCACTTCTAGATAAATGTCATTTTTCTAAATGTCTTTTATAAGAGTTGTATAAATGAAACGATCTAGCACATTGATCTTCACAACAAAAATATTCAACAAAGTCATGGTCGCTGTGTTTAAAATTAAAATAACCCCTAAGTGTTTTGATATCAAATTTTTGTTTACATAAAAAGCAAACGACCATGATGGCAATGTAAGCAAGTTACTATACCTACCTAAATTATACTTATATTTGATAAACCAAAAGTTTAGGGTAAACTATAGAATAAGCTAGGAGAATAATGATCTATAACTTTCTTACAATTGTTATTTGTATTGTACTGGCTCAACAAACAAAACAGTCATATAAACTTTTAATTAACCTAATTGGAACATAATTCACATTCGTCGTCGGGAAAATGATCGTAAATGCCAATAGTTTGAAGCAAATAGCCTTGTATCTGTTGTGTCTTCCCACTTTTGTTCAACTGTTGTCCAAGGCTCAGAAGAATTTTTAAGCCATAAAAGTTCGTCATCTGCTTCTTTCTCATCAGTTAGTCCATCTGGTTTCTTAGCCTTTAGGTTACAAATTCCATACTGTGAGCAGATTTATAATTTCTTTATCCATCTTTACATACAGCAGCTTAAAATCCTCACTAAACACTCGCGCGGTAAAATATCGCACGACACAAAAAAGTTATTGTTTATTTACCACTTCACTACAATAAAACGTATAAAATAAACTCGGCTTTTAAAACACGAATAGTTTGATGAAAATTCAAATTAATGGTTAAAAGTTGTTGTTTTAATATGAATTTTGAACCTGTTTTGTATTTGTAAGGCGGCGCTTTAACAGACACGTCCGTCACGCAACTATGATTAGAGAAAATGGCCAAACATCGCCGAATTCGCCAGCTGCGCAGCCAATTCCTTGATAATTTTTTGATAAGTTACTCCTTTAAAATGGTATTCGGCCACATCTTTGTTATAGCCGAGCTTAGCTTATTTACCAATAGATAAGTAACTTGTTTGTTTTAGGTAAGTAACACAGTTATATGCATCATAGCGAGATATTTATTTTTAGCCCACTATGATTGTGTTAAAGTTAAAGGACTTACTTATCATGAAATAATAAAGTAAACTTGCCTATTTTTAACCGAACTCGTTGTTAATATTAGCCAACTGTGATTATGTCTAAAATTACATGAATTACTTATTATTTAATAACAATGTAAGCTTGTCTATTTTTAAGCGAACTCGGTGTAAATAATAGCAAACTATGATCTTAGGTAAAATTAAATAAGTTATTTATTATGAAATAATAACGTAAGCTTATCTATTTTTAACCGAATTCGGTAAAGGTTATATTTACCGAGTCGATAATTTAGAAATACATAAGTACTTTGCTAATAATAGCCAAGAATATTTAGCAATACTTGCTTGTATAATATTAGCAAAGCTTTATTGCACGTTTTAAATATGTCTTAATTGAATACAGCCGAATAATTTTTACCCGAGCTAAATTGGTACTTTGCTAAAGAATTTTTTTTTCAGTGAATAGTCCATCCCTAACCTAATCGTATGATGTATCGCATATGATTCTCAGATATTGAGCTATTAATTTATTCACACAAAATTTGTAACATGCTCATTTCATTACATTATCATTAGTCTTATTATTGTCGCAAACGAGATAGATGTAGAATATGCGCGAGTAAGAACTCTGCTGGCGAGATAGACTCGGAATGTTCGCGAGTGGAATCGTATAGAAAGACGTCAGGATAATGCAAGCGAAACTAGGCCTTATGTTTTTACAGCATAAAGGCTAGAGTTCTTTGAATGGTCGTCGGCTTAGTCGCACTCACACATACATACCGGCGTCTCGATGTTTCCCGTCAATCGAAATACATTCGTCAAGTAATGAGAATATTCGAGAAAAGTGTGGACGTCTGTATCGGCGCATATAAAAAGGCGATCGAGTGCGCGTCCCGCCAGTTCAGTACGAGCTACGAAAGCGATAACTTCGAAGCGAACCGAAGCGAAGGAAACCTACCTAAGTGCGCCAAGTGGAAGTACCTGCGACTACTTTGGCGAGATACCTGGACCTCAGCTGCTACGCGACTTGGACTTGGACATCAGGAAGACCATCTTCACGTGTCAACCTTTGGGTTCCGTAGTGAATAAAAACCCTCATACGAAATTTGGCGTTTTACTCCAAATCTCGAACCCAGTTTCGTAACATTATTTTACTAATTTTACAATTTACTATGTTAATTAAACTTAAACAGAATTGTCCAAATTTTTTTTTACTAAACGACCTATATCGATACTCAAATAGTCCATCCCTAAACGTAATCGTATGATGTATCGCATATGATTCTCAGATATTGAGCTCACACTCGCAAAAAATATTTTTCATATCGCCTCAATGTCACCCTGTATATAAGATGCTCTTAAATTAATAATATTCAGACGTTGAAGCCATAAAGCTTAGAATATCACTATCTCAGTCATTACGACCAACATCTGACGCCCAGGGCTCTGGTCTGATTGACAGCGATTTAGCTTTTTTTAATTATTTTTTTATTTTTCTTGATTTTTATTGCTAAGTAAACAAAACAGAATTTACCAGGGCCTGAATGAATGAAAATCTAAATTATGTTAATAGACAATGCGGCTAGCAACCCGTCACTGTTTTAATTCCCGTTTCCACATATACGCTCAATTATCTTCCTTTCCATCATCTTACTCAATCAGACGTTTACAGATTTTTTTTTTCGTTTAAGTACCATGATTATAAATATAATTAAAAAAAGCTAAATCGCTGTCAATCAGAGCAGAGAGTCTGATTGACAGCGATTTAGCATTTTGTCAGCAATGCTATAAATTCTGATTTACCTTATTACTACTGACTATGTACCAAGCATTTTAATTATTTTTTTACAATCGGATTAAGGGTAGAAACTGGGAACAGCTATCCTTGAGCAACCAGTATAAATTATCATCCAAACTAAAATAATAATTTCTACATCTATCCTCGTTACACAACATATCTCCACTTACTCTTACCGCCGTCAGTTAGGCGGTAGCCTGTGTCTTCTCGAATAGATTACACAAATATGATATAAAACATAATTGCTCATCTCGCATAAAACTAACATAAAGCTGAATACAGTTGTATATAAATCGTATATTTATTCGTCTACTATAAATTGCGTAGAAAATAAGAACAGAACACAGGCTCAGAGTACATTTTTAAATCTACATAAGACTGACTTTAGTCATCATCATCATCAGGTCTTTTTATCTCCACTGCAGGAGCACAACTCTCTCTGTCCTATTTTTTTATTTTATTTTTATTTATTTAACTTTATTACAAAAATTGTAACAGGCGGACTTAAGGCCCAGGGCCTTTTCTACCAGTCAACCTACAGGTGATGCCGAAAAAAGCTAATTTTGGACGACAAGACACATTCTAATTTTACTTTAATCTTTAAAATTGTACCGACATTGGCATCACCTGTAGGTTGACTGGTAGAAAAGGCCCTGGGCCTTAAGTCCGCTGTTACAATTTTTGTAATAAAGTTAAATAAATGAAATAAATAAATCATGCCTAATCAGAAATTAGGAACAGTTGAAACGATTTGATTTCAATTCTTATTAAAATGAGTTAACGGATAGAGTCAGCTACTGCCGATATGTTTCGAAAAAGAAAAAATGCGTATGTTTATTTATATTATTTACTTTGCAAAAATCAATCTTAATTATTCACTTTCAAAGTGAAAATAATATAATTTCATAGTTCACCCTATAAATAGTAATTTAATTTAGCCCATACCGAGTTGTTAATCTAACAATGTCATCATATCAGCCACAGGAAGTCCACTGCTGGACATAGGCCTCCCCCAAGGATTTCCAAAACGACCGATCGGAAGCGGCCTGCATCTAACAATGTATTCTATAATTATTAACAATTTAACTTATTTTTTTCGTGTTAAAGACTGTAATGGATTTTATAATAAAGAACTGATTACCAAAAAAAAAAAACAATTTAACAGAAATACTAATTATATTTCTTAAGGGGGAACTAGCCTATTCACAGTTGTCTGCAGTTGCTTCCTCTTTCTATACAAAGCGCGCATGGTAATTCACACTAGTTCAGCTATCTTCTGAATAATGAAGGCAGTTCCGGCGCTAAGGCTTTTATTGATTATTGCACGCTGCGATTATTCTAGCTGCAGGTGAGGTGTAACTGTAATAGACGAACAGTTTTTAGGGTTCCTTAGTAAACAAGGAAACTTAATAGTTTCGCCAGGTCTATCTGTCAAAATTCAATACAAAATAGTTTTAGATGTTTTTAGTGGCATGAACTCAAAGTTTGCATTTGCAACTACGGAACCCTATCTTAGCGTGGCTCTACACACACTTTGCTAATTATTGTATGTCGCTTCCTCTTTCCGGGTGAATATATTCTAGGATCTATTCATGTGTAAAAGAAAGAAGAAGGAAGAAGTTTGTGGAAACGTCTTAGTATTACCAAACCTCCAACTGAATTGGATACGCAACATTTTTGAAGTGAAAACTTCTTTAGCGGCGTTGTGCACTTTTTTTGGAATGGGTAAAAAATTATAAACTCGCGTCAGGACACGTGGCCTGATCGAAAATTCGTAAGACGGCGCAGGGCGCTTGCGCGAATGTTGACATGTGATGGTGACAGCTGATGGCTCGACCGTCTTTATAGTGGCCATACTGCTGTGCATTTGAAAATGATTTGTTGAAAATGAATTTGGTCATGCTTGTGACATTTGTGACAGACTGTGGTTCAGAAAAGATTTGAAATATTTTATAATGATAATTAAAGCATTTCGTGCAAAATTATTTCCTAACCATTCCAAAATATCAAAAATGCACAACGTTAATATTCAAGTTTTCACTTCTGCCGGCACTCCCAGAGTGCAACCGGTCGTTTTTTTTTTTGTTTTGCACTCTTTCACCGCGATCGTCGTATTTATCCGACAAAGATTGGCATGCCCATTACGCGAGCGTCGAATATTTCCGACATAAAAAACCACTGCCCGTATTGCACATAACTTTAGTTTCCCTTTTTGGTCGTAGAAGTCGTGGAGCGGCTTGCACCCAGCGCCTACGTCCTTGGTCAGGTTTCAGACCACCTTGTGGGTGGATGTCCTACGCTTTGCTCACCTGTACGACTAACTAACTCACTTTTAACTAATTGACGGCAAAACAAATCACTTCCACTCCAAAACTTCGAAGCGCTGTATCTTCGTTAATTATGACTACTTTTCTAAACGAAAAAATACGGGTTCTTTTTTTTTTGGATAATCTAGTTGACAGATCAAATATAATATTTTTGACCCAGTCCACAACCCCAGGCGTGGTCCCCACTCAAAGGGGTCACTTGGATAAGTGGCATTGAAATTTCTTGAACTCCGTTGTGTATCGAAAAACCTGTTAAACGGTTGGTCTCGAAAAAAAAATGAAAACAATAGCAGACTATCTAAAACCCAAGGCAATCAAACAAGTTGTTACTAGAAAAGTTTGAAATGTCTGTTCTTCTTTGACTGTGTAATACTAACTCTATGTAATGTCTGTCCGTATGTGGGCTTGAAAGGTAAATTGGAGCGGGCCGGTGAAATAAATCCTTCAATGCATTTCTTGCGGATTATAGTGGAGCAGTGAGGCGCGAAGCGTATTTACAGCCGCTTCTAGTTTAGAAGGTCTCATGTTAGTTTAACTGGAAGGTTCTTTTGCTGTTAGTAGAGCTCTGAACGACAGTAGCAAAAACAAAACCCTGAAAAAATTTAAGACTAAATAAATAAATTTATCCAAAAATAAAAATGAACTGAATTATTTAAGAAAAAATATGAAAGTGCAAAACATTTGCCGTGTGGTATCCAGCAGAGAAGAATAAGGTCACTCCAAGTCTTCCGTGGATGTCGCAGAAGGCGATTTAAGAAATACAAGCTAAACAAAGCTTATAAATATCATGAGACCTCCAACCCGTCTGGCTAGCGAGGTGAGTGTAGGCCAAGTCCTCTGCTCTGGTTAAGTATGGCTCTGGTAATACAGAGGGTCATGCCCCTACGGTGGAGACAAAAAAGACCTGAGTATGATGATGATGAAAATCATGAAAAACTAAGTTTTATATATATTAAATTTATTTCAGGTTACATTCATGAATCAATATCAAGAAATATTAAAAGGATAACTAGCTTGTCTGTCTGTCCATCTGTTTGCTCTGAAATTATTGGACTGATTGAGTTAAAATTTGTACCCAATGACGAACTTAGAACGCAAACGCAAATAAATGAATTTCAAACATGGGAGCCACTTAATTTATGAATCGTTGATTTCAAGGTTAATTTATTTGAAATACATTAATAATACTAACTTTATTTCACATTTAAAAGAACTATACAGAGTAGTGTCAATTTACAATTTTATTACCTACGTAAGTTCTACATACATACATATTTTCACGCCTGTTTCCCATGGGGGTAGGCAGAAACTATGGATTTCCACTTACTACGATCCTTGCAAAATATATATTTAAAATAATTAAGTTGATTATTGTTGAACAGGCCGTAGCACTCTATGCACACTCATTAAACTTAATTCCATAAACAAAACCATTAAAATATACGATGTGCGTTAATCCAGCACCCAGCACCCATAAAGTGAGTTAATATGATTAACTGATGCCATGGGCTCGGACCGGGAGTATCAACATTAATCGGAGAATGGAATTATCGGATAAAAGTAACGTTTCATTTTATCCCTCTCTGAGTCATTTAACCTCTCGTATACCTACCGTTGCGTAGATCTACGCGAGATTGCTTTGTTTAACTATTGTGTCTGATATTCCGGCATAAAAGGGGTCTTCTTCTTCTTACCGTGTGTGTTAGAGACTAACACTAGTGTCAGAGTTTTTAAACCGCCTTAAAGGCCTCTGACATGGTTTTAGGTAACGACCAATGTCAAAGACAGTGACCGGGACCGACGGCTTAACGTGCCCTCCGAAGAGGTTAAGAAAAAGGGGCATAAAAGGGGTTAAGAGTGATATATAACTGCCTCCGTGGTGTAGTGGTTAGAGCGTACGGCTCATACCAGGAGGTCGCAGTTTCGATTACCGGCAGGGGCAACGACTTTGTGTTGTTGTCTTAGTTTGGTTAGGACATTCTAGGCTGATCACCTGATTCTCTGATAAGTAAGATGATTCGAGCTTTGAAGGGCACGTTAAGCCGTCGGTCCCATTATCATAACCATGTCAGAGGCCTTTAAGGCGGTTTAAAAACTCTGGCACTAGTGTTAGTCACTAACACACACGATAAGAAGAAGAAGAGTGATATAAATAATCCGTTACCTTCATATCTGAGACATAGCAGACAAACTGCAAGAGAGGCGCCTACGCTGGTACGATCACGTCTTGCGGAAACCGGCAAGTTACGTGGAGAACAAATATATGGCCATGCTGCCTCCGCCGGGGCCCGGCAAGCGTGGTAGACCCAAGAAGTGCTGGCTTGACGTCGTCAAGGATGATATGCGTGCCCACCGTCTTACAACCAACGATGCTCAAGACCGTGCGAAGTGGAGAAGAAAAAGCCAGAAAGCGGACCCCGGGCTTCGCAGCGTTACAGCTGAGGATGCAACTGAGAATACGCTGAGATAATCCTACTAATGTTATAAATGCGAAAGTGAATTTGTATATTTGTCAGTTTGTCTGTACGCTTCTTCTTATCCAGTCGAAATGCTTTCAGTGTAGCTTCAATTTCAAATTGTCTTTGACCAGTATGTGGCCACGGTGATCCCTCTGTCATTAGCCTCGTTAAGGTCCTCCATTTACGCTTAAACTACTAAACCAATTTGGATGAATTTCTGTATGAATATAGTTTGAGACTCGGGAATGACGTAGGGTACTTTTTAGCCAGAAATTCCCACGGGGAGCGAAGCCCGCGAGTACAGCTAGTAGAGAGATAAATAATATGTCACAGTGATGGGGGGAGAGGTCATTCCTAATTTTATTTACCAATTTATGCACACGGAAAATGTATACAGAGAATTCGTAAAATAAAAGTTGTACAGAGGCACTACTTATCTCAAAAGCCATTTCCTACAGTAGGCCTGTGAGAGGAGGTGTTTATGTAAGAGAGGCATACAGGCGTTTTCATACATAGGATTGAGAAAGAAGAAATAATGTCACTGAAAGTGTTAAAGGAATCGAAAAAAAAGTGTGACAAGGGGGGAGGGAGGAGTGACGTAATACGTCCTTCGTTTTTTTGAAATTCGACAATATGACATTTTGGAATTCGCTTTACGTAAAGGCAGAATCCTACATCATTATTATTTAGAAACCAATTTTAACCCTAGATAATAAATAACTATATATATTGATTGCAATCAGTATTAAGGACTAAATTTGCTGCATAATAAATGGTTAGGTGTGTAATATTACAATATTGAAATAAACACAAAACACAATTATAATTTAACTTCTAAATTAAAATAATAAAACATTTTACACACACGCTAAGGGATATGAATTGCTGTTTCGTTTATCGAACTCTAGTTTTAGCATCAACAAAATAACAAATAGCCCCAAAATAACAAATAACCAACACCCAAACACATGTTTGCTGAGAATAACAAAAATAAACAAACGCTAACAATAAGTCATGGCTAATGTCGGGTTTCACTTAAGGGGCGGTTCCGTCGTGACGTCAAGTAATGGCGCTCGCGAATTTATTGAGAGACAATTTATCGTGTCGTGCATCGCCACGTGGGAGGCCGTGGGGTAGCGCTACTGGGAGTTCTCACTAGTTTCTCGATCTATTCTCACTTATCTTCTCCTTTTTTACATTCTGTATCAGTCCACTGAAGGACTTAAGGCCTCTGCCAATAAAAGAAGGATTTGCCACGCTGTGCTGCTCTCATCCGGGTGTGACCCGCGATTTTGATTAGGTCGTCAATCCATTGTATAGACGGACACCCAACGCTTCTTTCACCCTTGCTGGGCCATTCGGACAGTGGATTGCTCCACCTGCCATAATGTATTATTCATTATAAATTCTATAGAACGGTTCAGCTTTTCTTAAGTCTTCCTGTATATTTCCTCACTTAGTCCTTATCGCATAATCCGAAGACAGTGGTAGTGGTAAAAACGTGTCAAATCAAAACTAAATGCGGGCGAGAGAATTAATTCAAGACCAGTAAAGCTTTGTGGTCTTTTTGCAGATAAATCTACCTGGATTACAGAGTGCTGCGAAATTATCTTGTAATGACGTTATCTCACTAGCTGTTTTGTTCAAGTTTACTGAATTAAACTAGTTTAAGCTGTTGGTAGTGTGATAAGGACTTAATACATACATACATAGTAGTTCGGCCGAACTGTGTACTCGCGAACCTCATATCTCGACAACCCCTTGACAGATTTCACTCATTTTTGAACCTAGAAATTCTATTAGCTACTTATATTTAACAGATGAAAGAATAAGTAAAAAGTTTTGCCACACAAATAATAGTCATAGATATCCGTATTTGTCACACGCATTTGTGTGAAAGAACAGGCATGAAATAGACCAGCTGTTTCTCCGAAGCTGATCTGGAAATCATTTCAAAAATCAAATATCTCGGCTTTACTTTGACTGAATTTGCTCATGCTTGATTAACTAAGTAGTAATTTAATTAATTATAAAACGAGCTTAAGCTGTACGTGAAGTTCTATCATAATTATCGGAGCTAACTGAAATCGAAACGATTATATTTACTTCTAGTGTTTCGTATTTCTTGGCCTTTTACGAATATTTTATGTAAATCTGGAATAGAGAAAAAACTAAAAAGTGTTCTCCCGTCCTGCGCGCGCATCTTGCTTCATTGTCTGTTTTCGTGAAGCATCAGCCGTTACACGTCCAGGTTTTTTAAAATATTGTTTTTTTAGTAAAACTTAGAAGAATTATCACTTTAACTGATTTGGCTCATTGTTGGGAAACCAACATGTCTTTATTTAATAAATAATATAAAATGTAAAATGTAAACTTGCAAAATGCCTAGAATCTAAAAATTGTATATCTTTTTAATTTAGCCTTATTTATGGCAACACTGGTTTTTTGTACTCTCTTCTTCCGTGTACTTGATTGGGAATAGACGTGTTGAAAGTTGTTCGCTGTTTTTATTGGATCAGCCCCTACATCCTACAAACATACATACAGTCCTCTCCAGCTCTGGGCATATCGACTAGACTACCTAGACCTTTATACATGGTCCTACGTATGGTGCAGCGTGCAAGTTCTTCAAAATCGCGCGCCGAAATTCCCTACCGAAGTGGAGCCAACAAATCGTCGTGATCTGGTGAAGTATCGTCATTGCGTCATCAAAAAAAGTGATAATAAGATTAATAAGCCTTGCAAGAAGTGATAGTGTTAGTTTCAACCATTGCATTTCTCATCGTTTCCCGCCGGAGCCCCCAAGGCGCCAAACAGTCTGATTCGTGCATTCGTATCTGCCCGCGGAAATCACCACAGCGCCAAACAGTCTGATTTGCAAGTTCAAATTAGCGCGCCTACAGGAGTTTCAAGCCGAGCCAATAAGAAGACGGGGATTCTGAAGCCACAAGATTACTTGCTCGCTATTGGCCAGATTGTTTCGAGAAGTTACCATCGCAGCGCTGCTCGTTGCGGCCTCCGAGAACTTAGCGTTTCGCGGTTCAAGTCAGCGCTTCTGATTGGACGATCAAGTTTTTTCGCAGAGCTGCCACTACGCCGCGGCGACAAAACCACGCCGGTCATCGTTTGCAGGCCTCCAATTCTCCTCCATCTTGTTTGCGCTTTCGTAATATTTCGTACACGCTGTGAATACCGGTTGCAGAATTTGTAAATTTTTGGACTTTTTGGATTGTTTTCTAAAGTAAAGTTGTTAGTGAATAATCAGTCAATATGTCTGAAGTGGAAAAGGCGTTGCAGAGGAAAAGGGCTGCGCTGAAAGGCGCTCTAACTAAATATTTCAATTATTTCGGCGACATTGAAAATGTGGACAGTAGTCGTGAATCGCTCCTTGTGAAAGAAGAACGCCTACGGGCCACATTCGAGAAATTCGAGGCTATAAACCTCGAAATTTGCGCGTCTGACCCAGGTGCCGCCGACACCGAAGTCGAGTCGAAGTACATGGAAGTACTTGTAGTCATTAAAAAGTTGCTGTCCAAACAAGAACAAGGTCAATCATCGCAGTCCCAGACCTCTGCTAAACAATGTAAATTGCCACAAATTTCTGTTCCAATATTTCAAGGTCAGTACTCACAATACAGAACATTCATTAATCTTTTTGATGCTCTAATAGATAAAAATCCTTCTTTAGAGAATGTTCAAAGGCTATTCTATTTACGTAGTTTCTTGCAAGGAGAGCCTTTAGAGCTGATAAAAAATTTACCTCTCGTATCGGAGAGTTATGTTGAGGCCAAAACAATAATCGACGAACGATACAATAACTCTTATAAAATCACGAACGATCATGTGTCTATTTTGCTAGATATGCCTCCCATACACAAGTCCACTGCTGTCAATATTCGTCAGTTTCTTTCCACTGTGAAACAGCAGTTGGCTGCCCTCAAAAATTTAGGGCACAATATAGATTCATGGGATCCTCTTGTTGTCTGCATTTTGACACGAAAACTTGATATTATATGTAATAGAGAGTTCCAATTGTCTAGAGATCAAACTCCAACTATCAATTGTTTATTGGAATTTTTAGACAAAAGAGCACTTGCGCTTGAGAATGCAGAGCGACAACAGCCTTCAACTAGCGCCAAGGCTGCAAACCTGGTAAATGTAAAGAGGTCGCCGTCGCCTGCTGCCTGCATCTTATGTAAGTTGCCCCACAAATTATTTAACTGTTTACAATTCAAAGCTAAGTCACCTAGTGAGCGTTTGAAATATGTCACTGACAATAAAATTTGCCACATATGTTTAAACAGTCACAGCAAAAAGTGCAGATACTTTTTTAAATGCGAGACTTGTAAGCAAAAGCATAACACCTTGCTGCATCAGGACAACAATCAATCTCCAATTACATTGTTCTTAAAGTCCAACTCTGAGCAGGTACTCTTGCCCACCGCCAGGGTAAAGATTGTGGCAAGTGATGGCACTATATACCACGTCAAGGCACTGCTTGACAGCGGATCACAGATTTCCTTTGCTACTAGTGAACTTGTGAACCTTTTAAAAGTTAAAACCAAGCAAATACAAGCTCCCATTGTAGGTATTGGCAATACCACAAGCCATATTAGAGAAAGTGTCAATTTACAGCTACATTCTCTCATTAATGACTTTCACATCAATGTAAAATGTTACAAATTAGACAACATCACTTCCAAGTTACCGCAAACTCCAATTAACTTAAATAATCTCCATTTACCACCAAACATCCCACTCGCAGACAAAGACTTTAACGTGCCAAGTGTTATCCATGTCTTACTGGGTGCTGACGTGTTCTTTCAGGTCTTGCTGCCGCCTGAGCATGCTGACATCAGCGGCCCTGTGCAGCATCATGCCGACACCAACACGCCTACATCACTACCAGTACTTCACACACAGTTTGGTTATGTTATAGCGGGATCTGTGCCTACAGCTTTGCATGCCTATCCGATAACATCTTTATTTTGCAATAAATGTGACAATTCTTTGAATGACACTCTCACTCAGTTTTGGAAAACCGAAAGCATTCCAGATTTTTTCCCGGAAAGTTTGCCAGAACATGAGGCTTGTGAAAAATTGTTTTGCGACACGGTCAGTCTAGATACAAAAATAAATAAATTTCAAGTGGCCTTACCTCTTAAGTTGCCTTTGGAGTCAATCAATCATACTCTTGGTAATTCATATAATTTAGCACTTAAAAGATTTTACAATTTAGAGATAAGATTCCAAAAAGATTCAATTCTTCATCAACTTTATTCAGAATTTATTCACGACTACATTCAACAAGGCCATGGCACTATCATCAATATCAACCAATACAATCTTCATGCTGATCCTGTATACTTTTTGCCTCACCATGCCGTCCTTCGACTAGACAAGAAAACTACAAAGTGTCGGGTGGTCTTTGATGGCTCCATGAAGACAAACTTAAAGGTTTCTTTAAATGACTTGCTATTAAATGGTAATGTAGTTCAAAAAGAACTGGTTGACATTTTGTTGTTATTCAGAGTTGATGAATTTTTCTTTATAACAGATATTAAAGGTATGTTTCGAGAAGTTTTGTTGGATCCAAAATATAGATGTTTACAAAATATCCTTTGGAGGGACAGCCCCAAGGACAATATTCAATGCATACAGTTGAATACTGTAACATATGGCCTAAAAAGTTCTTCATATTTAGCCACACGTTGCTTAAAAGAGTTAGCAGACAGATATGAAAAGGAATTTCCCTTAGCTGCTTTCATTATAGAAAATTCAATGTATGTTGACGATGCCCTTGTTTCACAAAATAGTTTAGAGCTTTTAATGGAATCAAAGAGACAACTATGTCAGCTCCTTGAAATAGGTGGTTTTCATCTTCATAAATGGTACTCAAATTGCCCTGAGTTGTTAGCAGAAATTCCAAAATCACTTCAACATTTTGACAATATAGAATTAGAAAAAGATAATGCTAGTTTAAAAACTCTAGGGATTAATTTTGATATTCAAACCGATTCATTCATGCTTTCATCTCCCAACACAAATGCTAACTTGCCTGCTTCCAATATTTGCGTGAAATATTAAGCTTTATAGGAAAATTTTATGATCCATTAGGATTAGCAGGGCCTGTCATTGTAAAGGCTAAGGTCATTATGCAAAGGCTTTGGCAAGCGCAAATTGATTGGGACGAAAAGCCTAATGACGATTTATTAAACGCATGGAGTGAGTTTTATAACAGCTTAAATGCTATGTCACCAATAGCCATACCACGTTATGTGAATTTAAGCACTGCAAGCGCCATCCAAATTATAGGGTATGCAGACGCGGCGAGCTGTGCTGCCTACGGTTGCTGTGTTTATCTCAGAGTCGTCGATCAGTCAGGTAATGTGAGAGTATCTTTGCTTGGTTCACGCTCACGAGTAAATCCGTCAAAACAGCGACTCACAGTACCTAGACTCGAGCTTAATTCAGCACTGCTGCTTGCCAGGCTAGTCACGCGAATACATAACACCTTGCAACTCAAGCTAAAAGTTGATGAAGTAATTTTATACTCTGATTCACAAATTGTTCTTGCCTGGATTCAGACCAACATAGCTAAGCTTAATACATATGTGGCGAACCGAGTAAGGGTAATTTCACAATTAACGCATTCCTTTACATGGCTATATGTAAGCTCAGATGAAAACCCTGCAGATTGCTTGAGCAGAGGCATCTTGCCCAAGGAACTACACACACACCCTTTGTGGTGGCGAGGTCCAGGCGTTATTAACACCCGTGAGTATAGTCCAGGTAATGTCCCACAGCTTCCTATTCCTTGTAATCTACCTGAGGTTAAAGTTGACTCTGCATTCTCAGGTGCAATGCTCTGTACGGTATCCACTGAACAATTGTTGTGCTTAGATTTTCTTAATAAATATTCTAGTGTTGCAAAAATGCAGAGAATATTAGCATATATACAGCGTTTTGTTTATAATGTAAGAAACAAGAGTAACAAAAATATGTTAAACTATTTAACAAGCGAGGAATTAAATAACGCTTTGTTATTGATTATTAAATATGAGCAACAAATTCACTTTAAAAATGACATTAATGATATTAAATGTAAAGAAAAGATTGTTAAGGGTAACTTAAAGCCATTATGCCCATTTATTGATGCCAGAGGGTTGATTAGGGTAGGTGGTAGATTGGAGAATTCTTCTGTGCCGTATTCCCAGAAACACCCTGTTATCCTACCTCGAGATTCTCGCGTGACTAAGCTAATTATTGAATACGAGCATGTAAGAAATCTTCATGCAGGCCCACGATTATTATTGTCAACAATAAATCAAAAGTTTTGGATCATTCATGCCATGAGAGAAATTAAAAAGGTAGTGCATAAATGTATAACATGTTTTAAGTTAAAGGGTGCTGTGTCTAAACAGCTGATGGGTTCACTACCTTATGATAGGACAAATATTTGCCGTCCTTATGAAAAAATAAGTATCGATTTTGCTGGCCCAATAATAATTAAGCAAAGTAGAATTAGAAAGGCTTTAGAATCAAAAGCATATGTTTGTGTTATTGTGTGTTTTGTTACCAAAGCAATACATTTGGAATTAACGTCGGATTTGAAAACTGACACATTTATAGCTTGTTTAAAAAGGTTTATTTCTCGCAGGGGCTTGCCCACTGATATTTATTGTGATAACGCTTCAACTTTTAAATGTGCAAGCAGTCAGTTACATGATTTGTATAAATTGCAAAGGTCTAAGGAACATCAAAAGGAAATTCATGCTTTTGCGGCTCAGAACAACATTAGATACCATTTTCTTCCGTGCTATTCGCCTACGTTCGCAGGATTGGCTGAAAGCGGCGTAAAAAGCATGAAGTTTCATTTGAAAAGAGTAGTTCAAAAAGCCTTGTTAACCTATGAAGAACTAAATACTGTACTTTGTCAGATAGAGGCTGTTTTAAATAGCAGACCGCTCATGGCCTTGTCTTCAGATGTTAATGATTTCTCTTGTTTGACACCAGGTCATTTTATCATAGGCTCTGCCTTAAACAGTTACCCAGAACCTCATGAACCTGTTACACACGCAAATCATTTAAAATTTTGGAAATTATGTAGTAGTATTAAGAATTCTTTCTGGAAAGTTTGGAGCAAAAATTATTTAAATAGTTTACAGTCTCGTCCTAAATGGACAGATCCTCAACCTAATGTAAAAGTAGGCTCATTAGTTATATTGAAAGATGATAATACTGCACCCATGTATTGGCCTATGGCCAGAGTCATTGAGGTACACCCTGGCTCCGATAACAAGGTCAGAGTAGTTACAGTAAAAACTGTTAATGGTCATACTCATAAACGTTCAGTCGTAAAAATATGTGTCTTACCCTTTGAGACTGATAGTGAGGTATAATATAACAACATTCTGATTTGTTTTTAAGTTTTCTAACAGAAATAATATTTGTTAAATAACCTCATGTAAAATATATGTGTACTCCTAGTAAGTAAATAAATAATTAGTTAAGCTTCACTGCGCATTTGAAGTTTATTTTATTTTTGTTGCACATGTGACAACAATAGTTCTTTGAATAAGTTGCAAGTGTATAGTTAGTTATGTACCATTTATATGTACTTGTGTCACAGCTGTAACTTAGTAGATATTTATTAACCTCATGTAAAATTTTTTTGCTTTCTAAATTAGTTCATTGCAATTTCAAAATTTTTTTATTGTGTACACTTTACTTAATAAGTTTTAAAAACTTCAATTGAATTCTTTTCTCTCGGGCAGTATGTTGGGAAACCAACATGTCTTTATTTAATAAATAATATAAAATGTAAAATGTAAACTTGCAAAATGCCTAGAATCTAAAAATTGTATATCTTTTTAATTTAGCCTTATTTATGGCAACACTGGTTTTTTGTACTCTCTTCTTCCGTGTACTTGATTGGGAATAGACGTGTTGAAAGTTGTTCGCTGTTTTTATTGGATCAGCCCCTACATCCTACAAACATACATACAGTCCTCTCCAGCTCTGGGCATATCGACTAGACTACCTAGACCTTTATACACTCATATTTAATACACTAAGAAGTAATTTAATAACTTACAAACGTGGTACGACAGAATTATATTTTAACAAAGAAATTTTCACTAATATGATAAAGAATTCAACAAACCCAGTATGTTATGCAGAAGGAGTCGCAAGAATAATTAAATTTGAAACTTGCAACCCTTTGCGTAACATATCGTCACCCAGTGACCCTTTGAGATGCCTGATGCAATCGGGTTTGTATGAATTGGTGCGTTTTAAAATAAGAGTATTTTTTTTTTATTTTACTTGTTTTTCTTTGCCAGCTAGCTGGTCTAAAAATTAATTCCAATAAAAATGTATAACGTTAGTATGTTATTTCATAGAAGCGCAATATTGTTACTTTATGGTTACTGCTACTAGTACAAACGATTGAAACGAAACTATTCATTCGTGCACACGACAGTGTCTGTGTTCGCCCCTCAATACCCTCGACAAGACGAAAACGGGGACGTACCTCTATATTGCGCGTTGCGGAGTCCTAGGAGTTTCCGTTCTGTGTAATACTTATATTTTCAGTGATTGTGCAACGATTTTATACCATCTACTGCAATTTCCAACCTGTCCAGCTAGGTGATTTAGGAAAACCTTCTTTTTTTGAAAGACGTATTAAGCCCAGCGGTTAATAGATAATAATAAAGGCTGATGAAAAATGATGAAAATGTACTAAAACGAAGCCAATTTGTTTAGGCCCACTGCGAGCGAGTATAAGCCCGCGTTTTGTATTCCATCTGCGCGACCCGTAACTTAGTACTGGCACATGTGCGCGATGTCAAACTAACGTCTATTTGTTTTTGAAACTGAACAGTGTTGACCAATCTCTTTAGAGTTAGTTTATTTATTTTTTAAATTTCATTTTGCTTTTCGTTTTTCTTAGTGGCCAGCACCAGGAGTAAGTAATAATGACAGCGGTCTTTTGTGCCTTCCTGGGCGAGGATTTTTTTGATAGAGCCAAATCAAAAATATTCTTCCATACATACATACATACATACTATCACGTCTTTATCCCTAATGGGTCAGACAGAGCATTTTGGGTCTTGCGGTTCTATGCAGAGCCCAGGGCCGACCCAAAAGCCACTTTTAGCGTCATGGTGGGCGAGAAGATGGAAAAGCAATCAATACAGTGATGGGTTGCTAGCCGCATCGCCTGTTAACATGATTTGCATTTTTGCCCATGTCTTCCATGCTGGTCTGGAAAATAATCGGCCAATATAGGCGGCCTCGCGCAGTGTTCCGAAATTGTGAATGCCGACTTTGAGTTCACGGCACTGAACGTCTTAATTTTTAAGCTATTGCATAGCTTTTATCGCGGGCCTTGAGCGCGGGGAGCGAATCCAGAAATTCCGTCACGAAAAAACCTCACGCTCTCCCCACTCCGCCTACCATGTAGGTTGCCGCTTCGTCTCCGTCGTCCGTTTGCGACGTTGCCGTCCTTCCTTGTTTGCAATAGCTTTACCGCGGCAGTCCCCGAGTGCCACACGTCTTTTTTTTTATTAATATTTTACTTTTCCAAATACAAGTAATAATTTAGTTGCTTTTAACTCTTTAATTTGTAAACCGTAAGTAGGGGTTACAAATTAAAGAGTTAAGTTCTGATTTTCCTTTAAACTTGAAGAAAGAGCGACGGAACGCTTAAGAGTGGGTTACCCTAGACTTCGCCATACAAACGTAGTCTACGTTTAATTTTGAAACCACCGGTCAGATTCCGGTAAAAATTGGTAATTCTAAAGAAATTACAATTATCTAGGGTAATAACTGGTTTCTTACTGTAAAATTATGTACTGGAAAGAAAATATAACGATTTAGAAGTTTCTCATAGATGGTCAAAAATGATATAAAATACTATATTCTATTTCAAGTTCATATTTTTACCGTCGGAAACCAGTTATTACCATAGATAATTGCAATATCTTTAAAATTTCAAAATTTTGCCGAAATCGTTTTGAAATAAAACGTAGATTACGTTTGTATGAAAAGTTGTATTTTGGTCTAGGGTAAGGGGACTCTTAAGCATGGCCGGTCCTGAAGCGTTCCGTCGCTTTTTCACGCTTTAGCAAATGACGTTTCTGAGCGACGGAAAAAGGTAACAGAATAGAAAAGTGCTGTTACATGCTGACATATATAGCTGAACCCTATTTCTAACTAATTTGATCTTAGTTAAATAAGTTTTTTGAAAAAATTAAATTTTTCGTACAAGCTTTTATTGTGTGGCCAAAGTACTTATCAAGACAAATGGAATAAGCCCAAACTCGATGGTGTTAGGTCGTATTATATACTGAGTTCTATCGACCACCATCCGTCTGCGTGATCAGACCCTAAGCATCGTGTCCTATAAAGTACTCGTCACGACAAATCAAATGAGACCTACTCGATGAGGTTGTTGTTTTATAGCTGAGTTCCGTCGAATATCTCCCGGCTCCATCATCAGAACAGCTCATTGACTTCATAATATTGTATTGTCATCCGACTTACACAAGTATACAAAATTTCAGCTAAATCGGTTGAGGATACCTGGTTGAAAATTAAGTTCAAAGATTCCACCCGAACAAACATACATTGCAAGTTAAATAAAATCTTGTAATAATCTAAAAGAATTTAATTTCTTGCCAAAATTTTATCCGTGCACACTTATGCCATTAAAATTAATTTATTTAAAAATGCTAGCTAATCATCACCAGTTCGTTTTATTCTCCACTACAGGAGCACGACCCTCTTTGGACTACCAGAGCCATACTTGGCCAGAGCAGCAAAAGGATTTGGCCTACACACTCCTCGCTGGCCGGACGGGTTGGAGAGGTCTCATTGATGTTCATAAGCTTTGTTTAGCTTGTATTCCTATTGTATGAGTGGTCCTATTCTATGAGTGGTCCTATTCTACTCTGCCGGAAACCACATGACGGAAAACACATTTAAGGGTCCTCCCCGCGCTAGCGACCTTGAAAACACAAAAAAATTAATTTCTCTTTCTGTAAGTGAGATTATCAGAAACCCTCGTACAACTTTTTAGCTAGTATCCTTAAGTTTCATTAGAACCTCGAAAATTTTCCTTTGCAAAAAATACTAAAAACGGCCATTTTTGACTCTTTTTGTAAAGGTTTCTAAACCGGATAGTATTTCAATGACTTTCGAGGTTCTAATGAAACTTCAGGATACTAGCTAAAAAGTTGTACGAGGGTTTCTAATAATCTCACTTACAGAAAGAGAAATTATTTTTTTTGTATTTTCAAGGTCGCTAGCGCAAGGAGGAGCCTTAATAACATGCAGTATTAAATAGTAAGATTGGCTTCATCCACAATTGTGTAAAATGCCAACTATTTTAAATGAAGCCATTTCTTTTAGTCTGAGCTTCTAGTCGCCGACACAAAGGCGCTATCTAGGGGACGGTAAATAAAGAAACGAGATCAAATGTAAATGAATCTATTTGAATTAAGATAACTGACTGAGCGCAATGATGTTTGTTCGATAGATACGCAATACGAATACATAATTTAATTTTTAAGCTATTGCATAGCTTCTATCGCGGGCCTTGAGCGCGGGGACCGAATCCAGACATTCCGTAACGAAAAAACCTCACGCTTCCCACTCCGCCTACCATGTAGGTTGCCGCTTCGTCTCCGTCGTCCGTTTGCGACGTTGCCGTCCTTCCTTGTTTGCAATAGTTTTACCGCGGCAGTCCCCGAGTGCCACACGTCTTTTTACATTAAGTATTTTATTTATGAATGTACACTGAAATAAATTTAATAATAACTTGTTTTTTCATGATTATCATTATCATAATTTTCAGGTCTTTATAGTCTCCACTGCAGGAGCATGGCCCTCTCTGTACTACTAAAGTCATATTTGGTCAGAGCAGCCAGAGGATTGGGCCTACACTCTCCACGCTGGCCAGACTGGTTGGAGAGATCTCATGATGTTCATTAGCTTTATTTAGCGTATTTTTTAAGTCGCCTTCTACGACATCCACGGGAAGACTTGGAGTGGTCGTATTTTTTTATTTATTTATTTAACTTTATTATAATACATGTAAATGGCGGACTATTCTACTCTGCTGGAAACCACACGACAGTTAAAATAGCGCACATTTCCTTAATACTAATACGCGGTTCTCTTGCGATGATTCTTAACTAAATTTGATGACAATAGGTTAAGCGGTTTTAAAGTTATTGGGGTTAACGTTTGAAAGTTGGGATTTTTAATATTTTTTCTCACAAATAATAGATGGCGTTGTGGACATTAATTAGAATATGCAGTTCCACTACTCATGACTAGATGGCGTTCTTGAAAGTCAGGAATTTTTATTTTGCCTGGAAAATAAACTTGTCATTAAGTACACATATAGTAATGGGTGTAAAAGTGGTTCAAAGTTATAGACTACATGTCTATAATTTTGAACCACTTTTCCAACAGAAATACGAAAATTATTTTACTACACGTCGCATCTACTGGATTAAAGTAATCATTGCCCGCGCCCGGAAAATTGCTCTTCGTTGTTTTAATCGTAATGGCTGACTTGTGTTTTGTGGTCGGTGGTAGAATGGATAGCAGTTTACGTCATCTAAACAGTAGTCGTACCGTATTTATAAAATTTTAATGATATACAGTAGGTAAGTATCGTTATTGAGTGAAACGTAATGGCTGACTTGTGTTCTGTGGTCGTTTGGTATATTTGATAGCTGCTTACATTAGCTAAACAGTAGTCGTTCTGTATTATAAAATTTTAATGATATACAGTTGTTAAGTATCTTTATTGAGTGAAACGTAATGGCTGACTTGTGTTCTGTGGTCGGTTGGTAGAATGGATAATTGTTTAAGTCAGCTTAACTGTAGTCGTACTGTATTATAAAATTTTAATGATATACAAAAGGTAAGTATCATTATTGAGTGAAACGTAATGGCTGACTTGTGTTCTGTGGTCGGTTGGTAGAATGGATAGATGATATTTGTTTACGTCATCAAAACAGTTAGTCGTTTTGTATTAAACAATTTTATTATATTTTTGTGACATGTCACATTAATGGGCTAACTGAATTTTTCAGGGGTGCTGTCCAAATTTGAAGTAAATAATTTGAAAGGAAACGGAGATATTATTTAAAATTTTGTCTTCATCAAGCCCTACGTAACCGCCTAAACTATTTAAGAATTACTGATTACAGTATCCCACTTTATGTAATTACTTAAGCACAAAGTTTTGTTAATTTAAGGTTTTAGTTTGTTGTTTTATACAGTTTAAAGTGAGGTCGTCAAACTTTTCTATTGGCTACGTTTTAAACGGTCGACGGACGAGAGCCGAAGTGGGTAGCAAGGTAAAGCGCTACGCTGTTGGAGTTCCGGTGCTTCTGCCAATTTGAAAACGCGTCGCAATGACGCAATGCAAGGCACTGTTGAGGGACCACCCTTATCTAACGCGCTGGTGAAGAAGTAGCGTGTATCTACTTTGGGGTTCCGTGCCTGGCGCACCGTTTTTCACGCCGCCACAATAAGGAAGGAAGTCTAATTTCTCCGAGATCCGTATCGCGACGCACCGCGCTGCTCAAATATATCACCATTAAAAATTCTAATTTTTACACTTAACATTTGTTACGAGCGTTTCCTTAATGTAATCGATTATTTTTAGTTAATTATTGTAGGTAATTTTTTGATTAAAGATTATGTTGTTTAGGACATTTTTATTATTATTAGATATATGGATAGATAGATATGATTGTGTACATGGGTATAAAATCTAAAGCTGAGCTAGTTGAATTTATTTATTCTGTACAAGTGCATCACCTTGCCGGCTCTGTTTCTCCCATAAAAAATAAAGTCAAACATTATTTTTAGTATTCTTGGCGTATACCTTTATTATTGCTTTTATAATAAAACAACCGGCCTTTATGTACATACAATGTGGTAGGGACAAACCCGTAATAATCGAGCCGAGAGCTATAGTTGATCACTATAACAATAACAGAAACAGAACGAAAAAAAAAATTGGCATTTCGATACTAATTTTTGCAGCCGTCCGAGCAATGTGTCCGGGAATGTCGAATCTTTTTTGTTTTTTCTTTGTTATTTTAATTTTATTATGCTAGAGTAATCTTGTATAGCCCGTGGGTTGATATATTACAGGTATGTCCCATCTACGGTGTATATGGTAACCACCAAAACTTTTTAAATATTTTATTTTACATCTATGTCAAAATTTGAACCTTGCAAAGACTTCACAGTTTTCTTCACATTACTTTTCGCATTATTTCGCAAAATTACCAGTATTCAAGGTTGTATGTTTTCTTGAAAAAAATATGTAATGTGAAAATGACGTCGCTATTACCCCGACTCAAACATCAAAGCGCAGAAAAATCAGAAGCGAGATTACCCCCAGAGAAAAATTACGCATTCAACCTCCACGGCCGGACATCAAACGAAATTGCGCAAAGCGGGATATGGCGGATAGTGTTTTACTTGTAAATAAATTATTACGGTGCTTCGGACGTGTTGTGTGTGGGGAATGATTACATCTAGGTGGTGAAGTTAGAGTAGTAACATTAAACTGGTTGATTTTATTTTTACTACCGATAAAAAGAGCCCAAAAAATTACCGTTGCCCCTTGTAGCACAATTTATTATTATACCATAATTCTATCTCTATTTTATTTTATTCACTGAACTACGAATAACAAAAATACTAAAATTGAAAGAGTTCTTTGCAGAGACTTAGGTTTCCAAAAATGCGTCGCATTTGCTTCACATTACTTTCCGCATGATTTCGCAAAATTACCAGTATTCAAGGTTGTATATTTTCTTGGAAAAAATATGTAATGTGAAAATAACATCAAAGCGCTGGAAAAATCAGAAGCGAGATTACCCCCAGAGAAAAATTACGCATTCAACCTCCACGGCCGGACATCAAACGAAATTGCGCAAAGCGGGGTATGGCGGATAGTGTTTTACTTGTAAATAAATTATTACGGTGCTTCGGACGTGTTGTGTGTGGGGAATGATTACATCTAGGTGGTGAAGTTAGAGTAGTAACATTAAACTGGTTGGTTTTATTTCCCCCCACAAAAAGAGGGGTGTTATAAGGTTGACGCTACTGTCGATCTGTCTGCCTGTCTATCTGTCTGTCAGTCTGTTTGTCTTTCTGTCTGTGGCATCGTAGCTCTCGAACCGATGAACCGATTACGATGTTGTTTTTTAAAAGTGAAAGTCAGTTCCTTTGCTTTATTTCTTAGCTATGTTTGATGAAAATCGATTTAGCCGTTCAAAAGTTATTGGCATTAACGGTTAACGCTTGAAGTCGGAGTTTTTTAGGGTTCCGTAGTAAACAAGGAACCCTTATAGTTTCGCCATGTCTGTCTGTCTGTCTGTCTGTCTGTCCACGGTCCTACTCAGAAACTACAAGTACTAAAAAGCTGTAATTTGGCATGGACATGTATATTAATCATGGCGAAAAAGTCGTAAAATAAAATCTGGAAAAATATTTTTTTTTAGGTTAGCTGCCATACAAGTAAAGAGGTAGTCAATATTTTTTTTTCTCGACAAACACATTGTGTGGGATGTCGTTGAATAGTTCTTTCAAAAACATTGTGAGCTTGTTAACACCATTTTTGGATTTAGGGATCCATTCCTGAAATATTTGGGTTTTAAGTGAAAATTTTTGTTGGAGGCAAGTGTCCCCCCCCTCTATCTGCTAAACGGTTATATATGGCCTCGTGAAAAAATTCACAGCTATAGTATATATAATGTAGTTTAAAGGAAAACTATCAGAGCTAAGTAGGGTATACAAATTAAAAAGTTATAGGCGATCAACTTATAAAATGTACTCGGAAAAAGAAATTTCATACAAATTCAATAGATAATTAGTTTTTTAACGTTTTTAGTGGCATAAACTCAAAGTTGGCATTCGGAACTACGGAACCCTACACTGCGCGTGGCCCGACACGCACTTGGCCAATTATTTTTAATTTGCCTGGCAAATAATATCGGGTCGGATAGAGATAAATATCACGTCTATATCCCTAACGAGGTAGACAGAGCTCAGGGTCGTAAGATTCCATAGATACTTTTTACATAAAGTTTAACTTACCAGGAAATACAAGTTTATTAAAATATTTATTAAATTATGCGATTTATACTATTTATACACTGCTACTTTAAGACAAATACGTAGTATTATGATTATCACCCTCCAAACGTATTTCCGGTTGCATCCTCAGCGGTATCGCTTCAGAACCCGGGGTCCACTACCTACATACATCCATACATACTATCACGTCTTTATCCCTAATGGGGCAGACAGAGCATTTTGGGTCTTGCGGTTCTATGCAGAGCCCAGGGCCGCAAGACCCAAAAGCCACTTTTAGCGTCATGGTGGGCGAGAAGATGGAAAAGCAATCAATACAGTGATGGGTTGCTAACCGCATCGCCTGTTAACATGATTTGCATTTTTGCCCATTCCCTCGATCGGCTTTTACGATCTGCGTGGGAAGAGAAGCAGCTGGTACATTCTAAGTTTTTTTATTTCTCCCAGACCAGCATGGGAGTCCACTACCTAACTTAGGTGATTTGACCAGGTCACTGGTTTTTACACAGAGTGACTACCGTTTCACCTCGGCAACCCCCGGTAGACCAGAACCAATCCTTGGATAGGTTTGAGCAAACGCTAGATGGCGTTCGGGACTCACAGTTTATACGTGCCTTCCGAAATACGGAATCATCTTTGATTTTGAATTATCAGGTGATTCAGGCCATATTATTATCAAAATCAGACTAGGAACAACTTTTCACGAAGTATGCTTCCAAGTGGGATTCCAACTGATGACCTGATCACAACGCGGATGCCTTGACCGCTGGACCACAGAGACAGTCACGTATATTATTATGTCACAAATACGTAGTATTAATTAAAAAAAAAACGACGGGTTGCACTCTGGGAGTGCCGGCAGAAGTGAAAACTTGAATATTAACGTTGTGCATTTTTGTTTTGGAATGGTTAGGGAATAATTTTGCACGAATTGCTTTAAAATTATTAGTATAAAATATTTCAAATCTTTTCTGAACCGCAGTCTGTCACAAATGTCACAAGCATGACCAAATTCATTTTCAACAAAATAATTTTCAAATACACAGCAGTATGGCCACTACACAGACGGTCGAGCCATCAGCTGTCACCATCCATGGATGCGCGTAGCACGCTGTAACATAAACACACACGAACATTCGCGCAAGCGCCCTGCGCCGTCTTACGAATTTTTGATCAGGCCACGTGTCCTGACGCGAGTTTAAGATTTTTTACCCATTCCAAAAAAAATGCGCAACGCCGCTAAAGAAGTTTTCACTTCAAAAACAACTGCAAATTCTGACTCCATTATTTGAGTATTGGAACCAAGGAAATAGATCTAAGGCCACAGCTGTATACAAACTATCAGTGTCGGCGGAGTTAGCTCGCGTTACCGAACTCCGAAGGAGTTTCAACTAGTTGATACAAAGTATCTGTTTTGTTAACGGACTTCATTCGGTTTACATCGACCGTCGTTTCGATGGGTAGTGATGTGCGTTTAGTTTATATAAAAGTGACTATTAATTATTCTGAAACATTTTATGACAGACTAGCTGGTGCCATGGTTTTCTTGTTAAATGAAACAATTACCTGTTGTCTTAGATAAAACATTCAGCAATAACATTTTTTGACGTGATAACGTCTTTAAAATCGTTTTAGTCGGGTGACATTTTCAGAAACTTGTGTCACACCAAAACCTCACGAGCGCACGAGAGAGAGACGGACCGATCTCCCGTCTCATCTCGAGCGCTGCCAGTCATTCCGTGAAACGACGTTATCACGTAAACATCTCGATCGTAAACCTACTTTACAAACAACCAATTTTTTTTTCACAATCAATGTTTTTATATTTAGCCATGAACAAAACCACAGCAAAATGTAACAATTCTAACGAAATATACATTTATCTTAATTCTTGTCTCACTGACTGTACCAAGCGTTAATAAGGTTTAAATTTCCATTCAAAAAAAGAATGGGACGAATTGCAGAATGAAATTTTGATTAATTTTGATTTTCTGCGTTTCGTCCCAAATGGGCCGTAGGTACATGGGACGAATTACTGAATTACTCCAGCGACTTCGTCTGTACAGGATCACACAATATCTTTATAAATTGTAGCCTATGTATCCCAAGTAACACATTTGGTGACAAATAGCTTGCATATAGTATGTTTTTGGAAACTTTAGTAATAAAATCCACTGTGCTTAAGTTCTATAAAGGTGGTTAGAACCTGTAAGCAACCTGTATATTACCAAAGGGAGAAAAATTGCAACTTATTTATAGATGCAAAAGCGAAGCATAAGAGTTCGAATTGTTATTCTGAGTGGTACTTGGAACTAACGGTGCAAATTGCGCGCCGTGAATGAATGATTGAACGATAAAGCGATACAGTTCATTCGTTGAGTGACAAATGAGATCCTATCAAGTTCTTATTTTCGGTGGAGATAAACAAAAGGACGATTGTGCTTTTGTGTTGTGACAGCTTTATTTGGATTATTGCATCTTTTTGGTGAGTATTAAAAAATGATGTGTATAACGCAGGATAACATCTTGGAGCCCTTGCAAATGGTTTTTTACTGTGAAACCATGGTATATTTACTAAGTAAATTTTGATGCGCCTTTAATCTAATCAAGAATTATCAAATAATATGCACTGATCAAATATACTTTATAAAATTTGGTTGTTAAAAACCTAATATTATGGTTTCACAAAAAGTTTAATGTCAAACTACATCAGAAACAGTTATCAAAACTCATGTTATTGTATGTAATTGTTATAAAATACCATTCAACAAGATACTTTTCAAGGACTACATTTTTAAACATGGCGATTTAAAATAGACCTTGCAGTTCATATTTCCACTCGTTTGTTGCCTTATTGGAGCTCCTAGATCCAAACATCACTCATTATTACCTAGTAGTGATTATTTTCACTTTGCAGGTCTCGTTGTCATTGCATTGAATTGGGGATCTTCAATACGGGTACAAAACCCATTTATGAAGGTAAAGAAAGTAAAATTTATTTGATTTGTAAAAAAAGATGTATATTTCCTACTGATAGTTTCCAATTTGTAATTTTTCATTGGCAGTTCTTCTTTACAATAAGATATACTTACTTAATTTTAATTTATAATGATGTTTATTTTATTCCGCATAATTTTTTTTTCAGAATGCCGTTTTTTGTATTTGAAACGATGGCATGAGCGTTCTTGGGTCTACTGGAAGCAAATTCGGATTTAAAGTGTTTATAAGTTTCGTTAAAGATTTCAAAGCTCAGTCATAATTTTCTTCGAGGCCAGTTTCCTCAATTATTTCATTATTCACACTATCATTTTCAGCTCAATTTGCATCACTTATTTTAGTCGAATTTCCTCAGTAAATAAAAAAAAAACAGTTGAACTTTCATTAGGATCATGACTGCAAAAGAGATCTTTATTCTATAAATCTGACAAATGGTATCTACCTACAACTTCAAATCAAAATACAAGAGACATCCAAAAGAATAACTCATGAATAAAAACTGATCTTGCCTTGCCTACCAATCTTTCATTTTACACCCTGTACAACGTAAGTAGATTTAAAGTGAACTAAGTGATTGATAACTATTTCATAAACTAGTCAATTACCTAAAATGTAGGAAATAAATTGTAGTCTATTTAAATTTATTAATATGTAAGGAACCTGCGATAGTGATAGTCAAATTCTCTTGAAATAATTTCTCAAAACAAAATTAAAAATAAGTTCTACATTTCTATCTTTTAGAACTGTTAGATCTTAAGTGGTTCTAAGTGAGAGAAATTTGTTGCTGAAGGTTTTCAAGAACCATCTTTTGGAATCGATGTACGCATTACAGTAACGTATTAGAGTATATTAGATCTTACAAAGGCAATTACACTAGGTTCCAAATGATCTGCAATAATAACTTTTGAGCCATTATAGGCGATAAATAACTTACATATACTACTTATTTAGTACTTAAGGTGCCAAATAAGGAAAAATACCACCTATTAGGGCACGGTTCTTTAGAGGAGAGAATAAGATGTCATATGCTTCTTTGACTTCTAAAAGATTGAAAATTGAAATCTTTATGCGTCTATAAGTAATAAAATCGGCTTTATGCCACCATAACTTATAAAGCAGGAACAAAAATAACTCAAAAGCAACTGTTAGTGATAAGAGTTACTCATATGCAAATTCGAGTGCTATTTGCATCTATAAGTAATACCGATCACTCTTGCATCACTTATATGCTACCTACAGTTGCAAAATAAGTTCCAAAATTCACTAACGTGCTACTTGGGTTATTCTGATGTTTAAGCTATATTATTGTAAAGTTTCATTAAAATCCTTTCAGTAGTTTTTACGTGAAAGAGTAACAAACATCCATCCATATTTACAAACTTTCGCGTTTATAATATTAGTAGGAAGTAGGATTCTTATTTATTTATTAAAAGTTTATTGATCCACAATTAAAATTGTTTACAATTGGCGGCCTAAACGCTAAGATTCTTGTTTGGCATTTAAAATTTTATTTCATTTGTCTTTTAGAAACACGTTTATATTTAAATTGTTACATCACTACCCCCTGCATGTGTAAGTCTGTACGTGCGTGATATCATTTTAGTGTACAAATATGTGTTTTGCGTCACTCAAAAAGATCTACATAGATTTTTAGTGATGTAAGCTAGTGTTTGAATATATGCCGCAGCAAAAGAGATACCTTACGCGGGCCTTATTGAAAATGTGACGATAAGTCAGCGGCCCACCTCGCGCTGATCCATGAGTTTCAACCACATGAGTTAAACTCTCTAGCGCACGCAGATATTCTGTATCCATCCGGGCACTTGCCGCTAAAGCAAACACTTCTATACTCGTTTACTTGAAAATCTAACCGTTATCAGGCCTCCGTCACTTGATCAAAGTCGCGCTAAAAGTACCTACCGGCTAGCCGTGTTTTCGAATGCACTAAATACGCAATAGCTAATGCAATGCACTAAATGCACTTATTAGTAATCTGTGCCGTTATGCACTAATGTAAACAACTTTCTCTCTATACAAGTAAAGTATTAATAGAAGGGAATTTATTTTGAACTCTCCGACATACATAAAAAATATCACAAGCTTGCTAATTCTATTTCAGTTATAGAGGTTTCATCTTTCGTGGACTACTTGTCCCATTATTTCACATTACTTACATAAACATATATTTTAGTTATGTTTGTATGTGTAAACTCGTTTGCTAATTTTAATGGATAAAGGGTAAAAAGCTTAACTAATACATACATATAAAAATAAAAATGTAATGGTAAAGCATTCCAAAGTATATATCTCAAACTTCCCCGCACTGGCTCATAAAACTTGGCCGGCCAGTTAATCAAATACATAGTTTGAGCGAATGCGTGTTGCTGACCGTACTTATAAAGGAAACTTGTAGGTTTAGGAGACTTGACTGGTACGATTATATTTGTATTTTCTTCTTACATGCAAAATAAATGTAGTACGTGTTACCTAAATGCATTTATATTAGGTTATATGTGTATTTTCATCTTACATGCATCTCCCATGCTGGTCTGGGAGAAATAAAAAAAAAACTTAGAATGTACCAGCTGCTTCTCTTTCCACGCAGATCGTAAAAGCCGATCGAGGGAATGGGCAAAAATGCAAATCATGTTAACAGGCGATGCGGCTAGCAACCCATCACTGTATTGATTGCTTTTCCATCTTCTCGCCCACCATGACGCTAAAAGTGGCTTTTGGGTCTTGCGGCCCTGGGCTCTGCATAGAACCGCAAGACCCAAAATGCTCTGTCTGCCCCATTAGGGATAAAGACGTGATAGTATGTATGTTGAAATGTTCAAATATATTCTTTAAATTCTTCAGTGGGTACTAAGTGTCATTTATTATATATACATTTGAACGAGTAAACGAAGTTCTCTGAATCTATTTGAACAATCCGGAGTTTGTATTTAAGAGAACCGATGGCCAATGTGGCAGAAGGGTTCTCGAATGGCGGTCACATATAGGTAAGCGCAGCGTAGGACACTCTACTACCTGACAAGTATGCCGACGAATTGATAAATTCCTCCTTTTTAGGGTTCCGTAGTAAACAAGGAACCCTTATAGTTTCGCCATGTCTGTCTGTCTGTCTGTCCACGGTCCTACAGAGAAACTATAAGTACTAGAAAGCTGTAATTTGGCATGGATATGCATATTAATTATGGCGAAAAAGTCGTAAAATACAAGTAAAGACGTAGTCAATATTTTTTTCTCGACAAACACATTGAGTAGGGTATCGTTGAATAGATCTTTCAAAAATATTGTTAGCTTGTGAACACCATTTTTCGATTTACGGATCCGTTTCTGAAATATTTGGGTTTAAACTTCAAATTTTTGTTCGAGTCAAGTGTCCCCCGACTCTATCTGCTAAACGGTTATATATGGCCACGTGAAAAAAATCACAATTATGGCATATATAATGTAGTTTGAAGGAAAACTATCAGAGCCAATTAGGGTATACTTGATTTTAGACGTTTTTAGTGGCAAGAACTCAAAGTTGGCATTCGCAACTACGGAACCCTACACTGCGCGTGGCCCGACACGCACTTGCCCAATTATTATAAGTCGGTTAAAGAAAACAAAATAATAATGATTAGAGTTATTATAATAGGGTTCGCATTTTAGCGCATTCCCTCGATCGACTTTGCCAACTTGCGCGGAAAGAAAGTAGCTAATGTATTCTGAGTATTTTCCTCTCTCCCATAACAGAAATTAAAAGCTTTACTATAATGAAACTTGGATCAATTTATCTTAAATGGTATTCAATCATTATTATCCGGTTTCAAGCGGATCGCTAAGTAGGTGTTGTGTGGCGTTTATGTTGGCATTTAACAAGCCTATTCACACCTCGACGGTAATATCTAATTATTAAAGGACATATGACAATTTATATTGCGAGCATCTTAACCGATTTTTAAAAAAGGAGGAGGTTATCAATTCGTCGTCGTCTGGTACTTGAACCTACAAAGTAATCTAAATCCTAAATGTAAACATAAATGTAATAATGGGTCCCAAAAATTGACAAAAAAATCGAGATCTAAATGGCTGCTAATGTTTGGAAATAATCCTGAAAATGATTAAGAATCTCATCATTTGACTTGGCTAGTTTTTTACCCGCAATTTTGATATTTAGAAGAATATTAATTTACAACATAAAAACAATAACATAAATAACATTAAGTAGGCAAAAATGAGAAAATTAAGTAGGCAAGCTACAACTCAAATGTTAAGATTTTTTTTTCAGATTTACTTAGGTCTTGGATGTTTTTTCTATATTTGTATTTGTTATGAAATATAGTTTCGTTGAGTTAGTATCTCTTGACACAAGTCTCGAACTTACCTTGGGGCTAGCTCAATTTGTGCGATTAATCCGTATATTTGTCTATTTTTAACAATTTCAGGCTCTCTTCAGAACTTGGCGGCTATTTAGATCTAAGTTCTAAATGTAACTTTGACTTCTTTAAAGTTACACCAGAATCTGTTAATTAAGACTATAATTTTTAAAACTAAACACCGACCGTCCTTGACTACACAAACAATTTTGATAAAATTTCTAACGGACCACTTCTAAAGTATACCCTTTAAAACCATAAAAATATTCTAAATCGGTTCAGGCGTCTTTGAATCATAGGTGAACATACATAAAAAAAAGATTTAGGTACGCGAAAAACTAGATTAGATAGCCTCCTCCATTTTTGAAGTCGGTTGAAATAACCATCGACATGCTAAAAGACTTTGAAGCGAACACTATTTTATCGAATGCTGATCACTCAGGACCAGTTCTCAGAACACACACAGTTGTTAAAGCGGCAACAAAAATACATCATCTGTGAAAATCTAAACTGTCCAGATATCAAGGTTCATGAGATGTATCTCATGAACCGTGATAGCTAGACAGTGGAGACCACTCTGTCTCCACTCTGTCTGTTACTTTCAAACTACACAAGCGTTTTTGATAAAAATTCTAAGGGACCATCTCACACCCTTTAAAACTAAAATAAAATAAAAATCGGTTCAGGCGTCTTGAAATAATCAGTAAAAATACATAAAAAAAGATTTCGGTACGCGACGAATAGAAAACCTTCCTTTTTGGAAATCGTTTAAAAAATACCATCGACATGCTAAAAGACTTTGAAGCGAACACTATTTTATCGAATGCTGATCACTTAGGACCAGTTCTCGGAACACACACATTTGTTAAAGCGGCAACAAAATACATCATCTGTGAAAATATAAACTGTCCAGCTATCAAGGTTCATGAGATGTATCTCATGAACCGTGATGACTAGACAGTGGAGACCACTCTGTCTGTACTCTATCTGTCACTTTCAAACTACACAAGTGATTTTGATAAAATTCTAAGGGACCATCTCACACCGTTTTAAACTAAAAAATAATAATTGTAAATCGGTTTAGCCGTCTTGAAATAATCGTTGAACATACATACAAAAAACAACCATCGACATGCTAAAAGACTTTGTAGCGAACACTATCGAATGCTGATCACTCAGGACCAGTTCTTGGAACACAGCAATTTGCTGTCACCCCGTCATTACGTCGGCAAATTGGAAGCGGCCTTAAAGAGTTATTTTTAACGCCCGCGGACAAGGTTGTTAAGTGACTGATTATTACAACGAGATGTGATGAAAAACGACGTAAAGTGACTGCAGTAATGCTGAGAGGTTATAATTTGAGCAGGACTTCTGTAGCAACATGGTTTAATAACTAATTAACAGGCTATAGTCTGCTATTTCAGAGTTTCTGGTTTATACCAAACTAGGGCATGTTAAATAACCGGCTAGTGCGAGTAGGATTCGCGCATAAAGGGTTCCATACCATTATCTATAAAAATCACATTTGGTGTATGGGAGCCAGACTTAAATATTTATTGGAACGAAGTTTCTTATCGCGCGTTGCGAAAGGACGGAAAAAATTAAGACCAAAAGTTGTAACGACACTTTTTGCTATAGTTGTAAGCCGTGCGGTGTGCGCGTGTTTCTCTGTCTGTCTCTCTCTGTCCTAATCGAAAGGAACTTCGTTCCATCCGGGTGTCCCTTGACACCTCTCAGTTTTTTTTATTATGTTTTTAGTATTTGTTGTTATAGCGGCAACAGAAATACCTACATCATTTATGAAAATCTCAATTGTCTAGCTATCACCGTTCATGCATGAGGTACAGCCTAGTGACAAACAAACCGACGGTCAGCGTAGTCTTAGTAATAGAGTCAGAGAATCTAGATCTCTGAATAGAGTCCTGTTTTAAACTTTTGGGTACGAAACCCTTAAAATTATCTTTATAATAATGTATTGTATCTCTTCTGAACTATACCAAATTCTGGTCATACAATAAATATTATTTTTGCCATTTTCATCTCAATAAATAAAGAAACAAACAACGAAAAAGTTTATGTTATTCATTACATTTAACAATGTACCAATAAGGCGAAATACGTCATAAAAGGTTTCCAGACAACATCTAGCCAATTGAGCATCCATCATCAAAATACCAACAGTCACTATGCAACTCAAAATCGACGCCCAATATCACTGTCATTTGTCTCTCTAGCCAGCTTTGAAGCTATTTCAAGCACTAACCAACCCGAACAATTCCAAACCGTATGCAGTTGTGATAGAGCTTAAATTGCAAGCTTTAAGCGTCGATATCAAGTGACGGGTCCATTTTGAGAGCCATTCGCTTTGTCTGCTAATTGCGTTTAGGCACTGAAATATTTTTGAGTGGCCGTTTTTAACTGTTAGTGGTGACGACTTTTACTAATGTTTTTACTGGACGTAAAGTTAGATACTTGCAATAATTTTTTGAATAAATTAATAGTACTTATTTAAATATCTTCCATGCTGGTCTGGAAGAATAGAAAAGACTTAAAATGAAGTAGCTGCTTCTCTTCCGGCAGATCGTAATATCGATAGAGAGTATTTGTGAAATTGCTAATCTGCGTATATACTTATAGATTTGGTCTGTCTGCCTGTCTGTATTTCACGCTTATCTCCTAAACTATCAAATGCATTTCTATCGGGGTTTTCATAAATAGATTTAACTTAACTTGGAGCAAAATATAAGTTTTGTGTCATTGAAGTCTGATGTCAATAAATAATTTATCAAAACTAAAAACCGACTTCACTCCGAAACTTCTCAAGCTATTTGGAAAAAAAATTACGATACCACCTAACAAGTACGCCAAAAAAAAGAATTTTCAAATCAGTTCTGGAGTCTTATAATAATTGGTGAAAATACAAAAAAAAAAAAGATCGCGTCAAATTGATAACCTCTTCCTCTCTTTGTGAGTCGGTAAAGATGGTTATCGTCTTTTTAAACTTGCAAAAAAGCGCTGGCTGCTTTAGATCGGTCATTTTTGAAATCCTTAGGAGGGGCCTGTGTCCAGCAGTGGACGTTATTCGGCTGAAATGATGATGATTTGAAGTTTACGCAGATGAAAAGTCACGGGCAACTAGTGATAATATAAGGTCTTACAAAATATACTGAAACTATTTTAAGAGTGAATACAGTACATGATACTGAACAACTTTCCCCAAGGAAAATGTATCGAAATATGAAAAATATTTTTTAACCTCCCACACAAGTTGACCGATCAGCTGATCCGAGTTTGGATGGAAAGCCAAAAATATTTTTTTTATATTTCGACATATGTTTCTTGGGGAAAGTTGTTCACTATCACGGGCAGAATTCATAAAATAGTTTCAGTATATTTTGTTAGGCGTTATAGAAATATTTTTTAAGCAATCTAGTATGTCACGAATATAGGTCACTGATCCAATTCATAAATGGGTTAGTCGATATGGCTTACAAAGGGATTTTTAAATAAAATATACACACAGTAGCTTCGTCAAATTGTTTTAGTAATATATTTACATCAAATTCACGTGAATTTTATTGAATTTATTAAAATAGAGTGCCATATTTACATATTATACAGATAGATAGATAAATTCGACGTTATTGCAGAAAATGCTGCAGTACAGTTTGTTACCGTTTCTTCTGTACTTACGCTTTGGAAGCGGCAGTAAACTTAGCTATAAGTAAATGATCTGACGTCAATATTTACCTTATAAGAAATCGAAAGGAAAAAAAGTGACAATTATCAAGTGATACAAATATCCAAAGATAAATAAATGATTTTTGAATTTTGAAAAAAAATTGTTTATAAATAGCATTTTGACCGACTTCAAAAAAGGAGGAGGTTGTCAATAAATATATAATAAGGACTGCATATCTGATGCACAGGATCCGATGCTGTCCTAATAGCATTTTGAGTATTTGTTTGTTTGTTACCACTTCACGCTTCAACCACTGAACCTATTTGGATGAATAAAGGACATATAGGGTAGTCTTTATTCCGAAATTCCTACGGGGAGCGAAGCCCGCGGGTACAGCTAGTAAATATATAAATAGGACTGCGTGTCTGATGCGCAGGATCCGAAGCATTCCTAATAGCACTTGCGTGACGGTGACAAATGTAATCAAAATAGTGACGAGTTGCAAGCAGCATCGCTTATTAACATGATTTGCATTTTCGCTCATTCCCTGGTTTGGCTTTTGAAATATGCGTAGAAAGATTGCTTACAAACCATTATATATATCACTAGTTGCCCGCAACTTCGTCGTGGGTGAAGTCGATTTTTGGTTTTAAATTTTTTTATTGGCATCAGATTTTAATGACACAAAGCTTAAATATGCTAAAACCGCGAAATAATTCCGTTTGGAGTTTTGGTTTTAGACTATGTGGGATTCCGCCTATTGCCTTAGTCCCAGCATACCTGCCACCAGCAGCCTGTGTGCACCCGCTGGACTAACTGCTGGGACTAACAGTAGTGGGTGGGCGCCGGCCGGCAATAGTTTGCATGAACTAACTGGTAGCGGAATCACACAAAGTAATTCAAATCACATAGTATGTAACTTTGACTTCCGTAAAGTAACACCTGAATCTATTAACTAACTTAGGTAGACATACAAAATCTATAAGTATTCCGAGTCGCATTTTCGCCCATTCCCTCGATTGGCTTTTACAGTTTGCGCTGAAATAGATGATTGCGCAGTTTCTAGAGTTCCGTACCCAAAGGGTAAAAACGGGATCCTATTACTAAGACTAAGCTGTCTGTCCGTCCATCCATCCGTCTGGCTGTCACAAGGCTGTATCTCAAGAACCGCGATAGCTAGACAGTTGAAATTTTCACAAATTATATATTTCCGTTGCCGCTATAACAGCAAATACTTAAAACAAAATAAAACAAATATTTAAGGGGGGCTCAAATATAACAAACGCGATATTTTTATAGATAATCGTTCTTCTCTATCCTTAGTGCGCAAATCCGATTCGCAATCAATCCCTGGCCAGTTATTTTACTTCCAAACCGAAACGAAATATGACTGTATATCAATTAGACAAAAGTCCCACTTCAAAGGCACTAAATTATGACGAGCTTTAAGCTTAATCCGTCTAACAGAATTAGAGAGCTTGAGACGAGCTTGTATTATATCCTATATGTATTGTGCTAGTGACTTTGTTAATCCGGTTTAACCTCGGAGTGTAACCTACAGACATAGATTACTCAGACAAAGGCGTCTTCAATATTAGGCCAATGGTACGAGTAATATTAGTGACATTTATATATTATTATGCTATACACGCTGACTTTTCATTGGTTTTGGAAAAGAAAATGTCGTATGGTAAATAAATTACTCTATCCATATACGTAATCCAAATTTGTGTATGACATAAGATAAAAAAGTTACGAAAATGATTTTCGATCGAGACCATGTAGTACTCGTCCAAAACTGTCGCGTGAACTCGCGTGACCCCATGAACTTCAGGCGGCTGGCCAGCGACGACGCCTGGCGGTAAAAGTACTAATTGATCTCACGATTTTACTTTCGAGTTTTAATCAAAATTTTTTGGTTCTGCATTTTTATTTTGACTAGCTAATTAGGTCTTACTAACGATTCTTATGAAGTGGCCTTCGGCTCCAAAACCAATGAAAAATCACCGTGTATACATTATATGTAGGTAATATATTTTATACACTAGTAGTTGGCCGCGAACTTAGACCTCGCGATTATTATTTTATAATTATAAAATAAAATTATTCCCTAAGTATCACCTATATGGCGCAGCCCACAGTCAGAACGCGCTATGGTTTTGTTTGCTAAATAATCGCGGACATTTTTATTGATATTTCAAAAACTACTGAACCGATTTTAATGCCCAACAAACTTGAAAATTTTATTGATATTTCCTACATGCCTACCAAATTTCATCAAAATCTGAAAATCGGTTCCGCAGTTATCGCGGTACAAATAAACATACATACAATGTGTTTTCGCCCCCAACTCGATTTAGAGACCTCACTTGCTTCGCTCGCTCAGTAAACTAGTAGTTCGCCGCGAACTTAGACCTCGCGATTATTTTTCGCAATTCAGTTTCCTAAATAACCCCTAGATGGCGGTATCCGAAGTTAGAACGCGCTATGGTTTCATTTGCTACATAATGGCCGACATTTTTATTAATATTTCAAAAGCTACTAAACCGATTTTGATGCCCAAAGAACTTGAAAATTCTATTGATGTTTCCTACATGCCTACCAAGTTTCATCAAAATCAAACCATCGGTTCGGCTGCTATCGCGGTACAAACATACATACATACATACATACATACATACAATGTGTTTTTGCCCCCAACTCGATTTAGAGACCTCACTCGCTTCGCTCGCTCGGTCAATTATTTATAATGGTAGAAGTACAGAAAAATGGCAGAACGAAACAACTAGCAGTTTCCAGCGGCGTTGCCCGTTTTTGGAAAGACATAATTTTTCAAAAATAAAAACCTGCTTTATTAAAATTTCTATAGGATCACATTGCAAATAAAACAAGTTTCAAACAAAAAAGGAATTTTCAAAATCGGTACAAATGAAAAAAACATTGTTGTATGGGTTTGTTGTACGTGTTTATAGGTTTGTTGTATGGGAGCCCCCCTTTAAAAATAATTGAATCGAAGTTCCTTATCGCGCGTTGCGAAAGGAGGCTAGACGGAAAAAATTAGGACCAAAAGTTGTAACGACACTTATTGCTATAGTTGTAAGCCGTGCGGCGTGCCCGTGTTTCTCTGTCTGTCTCTATCTCTCCTAATAAATCGAAAGAAACTTCGTTCCATTCGGGTGTCCCTTTAAACCTACCAAGTTTTTTATTCTGTTTTTAGTATTTGTAATAGCGGCAACAAAAATAAATCATTTTTGAAAATTTCAACTGTCTGGCTATCACGTTTTATAAGATACAACCTGGTGTCAGCCAGACAGCCGAACGATTTTCAATATTCTTAATTTTGATGACATAATTTTTTTGCGCAGCGGGATCCTAGTTACGGTTTCATAGTTTCATAGTTGCGCGAACTATAATGAGTGATACAATAGTCATAATCTTTTGATTAAAACTAACGTGAGATACAATCATTATTAATTTATTATTAAATTTAGTGAACGGGTTACTTACATATAGTGTCAGCTACTGCCGACATGTTTCGACCTTATCCGGAGGTCTTCATCAGGACGAATGTGACTAGAGGCCCGTACACCGCACCGGCTCGCGAGACATTAACCCGTTTACTAAATTTAATAAGTCATATAATATATATAGTCTCCCATGCTGGTCTAGGAGAAAAGAAAAAACTTAGAATGTACCAGCTGCTTCTCTTCCCGAGCAGATCGTAAGAGCCGATCGAGGGAATGGGCGAAAATGCGAATCATGTTAACAGGCGATGCGGCTAGCAACCCATCACTGTATTGATTGCTTTTCCATCTTCTCGCCCACCATGATGCTAAAAGTGGTCTTGCGGCCCTGGGCTCTGCGTAGAACCGCAAGACCCAAAATGCTCTGTCTGCCCCATTAGGGATAAAGACGTGATAGTATGTATGTATGTATAATCTTTATTTTGACATCATTTTAGAGAAATTCGTAAAGCACCGACCTACATCTAACTCAACGACGATCGATGAGATTTAATTTGGGCACCCGCCCTTGTTTTGGTATCGGATTACAAAGATCTCACGACGATATTATTATTTGTACACAATTATATAAAAGAATATATTATACATTCTTATATACTTGTCTGGGAGAAAAGAAAAAACTATGTAACAGTGGCTTCTCTTTTCACGCAGATAATATAAGCCAATTTATAGTGAATGGACGAAAATGCAAATCTTATCTTTTTGTGACATATTTTTTGACTTTGGTAAACAAATAAATGTTGGGACTCATGCTATCCTTTTCTGTCGCTCAGAACCGACATTTGTTAGAGCAAGAAAGGGCGACAGAACGCCATGGAACCAGCCATGTTGATGCTTTCCGTCGCTCTCTCTCACTCTAGCGAATGACGGTTCTGAGTGACAGAAAAGAATAGCAGCATGCGAAAGTTCCGTTCCGTGCTATCATCAAAACATCATCATATAAGCCACAAGAAGTCTACTGCTGGACGGACTTAGGCCTCCCCCAAGGATATCCAAAATGACCGTTCGAAAGCTGTGTTGTTTACTGTTTAGTGCCGTCAGATGAGGCCAAAGCCAAAAGTTTCGTTTTTTACGTTAAGAATCGAGTATAAAATGTAGGCCCAAGCCAACAAAAAGCCACCTTTTACCCTAAAAATGGAGGTACTTCAAAACACATAAAATAAAAGCGAAGGTCATGAGCAGCACCTGTTTTACCTCAAATGATCTCTCGACCCAATAAATGCGGTACATTATCTTAAGAGTCCCTCAGTTGAGCTGTAAACCCGACATAAAAAAGAAAAAGTCGTAATTAGTAACAAATGCCTGCTCGTTTGGTTTGTTTTGGAACCTTTTCAAAATATCCTTACACATAAGCCACAGTGTCACAGAATTCTATATAAATTTTACCAATATAACCAGTTGCTAAATGGAATTGGTAGATTTTATTTTAAGCTGTTGTAGCTTTTTTGGACTTCAGTTACACAATGTGAGATGAGTTTCTAAATTGTTGTTTTTCTCGTTAAAAACTTGGTCGATTTACTGTTCTTTTGCTGATAACGATGGGGTTTGCTCATTTATAACCCTATTGTTGGGGAAAACATTTGCTTCAGAATTAATACGGTGTTATCGGCGTAAAAGAAGGATTGTTTGCAACTTTGGTTAGAGTTTGACAGATTTGAAAGTATCTAATTTGTTTTTATTACTCATAGGTTGATGTAGGTCCTTTAATTGCCTAATAAGGATTAGAATTAAAGAAACGAAGAAATCTCGTGTACGGAGTAAGGTAATTATATAATGCTCCCATGCTGGTCTGGGAGAAATAAAAAAACTTAGAATGTACCAGCTGCTTCTCTTCCCACGCAGATCGTAAAAGCCGATCGAGGGAATGGGCAAAAATGCATGTTAACAGGCGATGCGGCTAGCAACCCATCACTGTATTGTTTGCTTTTCCATCTTCTCGCCCACCATACGCTAAAAGTGGCTGTCTCAAAATGCTCTGTCTGCCCCATTAGGGATAAAGACGTGATAGAATGTATGTATGTGTAATTATATAAGGTCTAACAAAATATACTGAATCTGTTTTAAGAGTGAATTCAGTCCGTGATACTGAACAACTTTCCCCAAGGAACATGTATCGAAATATGAAAATTAATTTTAGGCCTCCCATACAAGTTGCCGATCAGCTAATCTCTGTTTATCCTTATGGTTGACTGGGAGAGAACGCTTTTAGCGTTAAGTTCGCCAATTTTATACAATTTTATATTGTGGAACAATAAAGTTTTAATAAATAAATAAATAAATAATCCCAGTTAGCATGGAAAACCAAAATTTAATAATTTAAATTTTTCTGTCTGTTTGTACACGCTAATCTCCGGAAATACTAGACGGATTCAAATGAAACTTTTTTGTTATGTAACTGTTAAGCCTGGGCAACACATAGGGTATAAATGATTTTGGAAAATGGAACACCTGATGTAGAACCATAATGGTCCAGCTAAACTATAAGTAATATACCCCTTCAAACGTCGTCATAGCAGACACAATAGTAAAACAATACATCAGACGCCCGCTCCGGGCGTCCGACATTTAAAGGGATAAAAATGACGCCTTAGCAAAAGTTGTTCAGCCTGATGAGCATTTTCCTGAGACATAAAGTCCACGCGAACGAAGTCGCGGGCTTTGGCTAGCCAGTAATAAATTAAACAATAAAATTAAAAAAATAGTGACGTATGCTGTGTTTAAACCGGGAACATCGACCATCCCAGGCATACGCTCTAACAACTGAGCTATCGACGAGATAGTGAAACTTATGAAATTACCTTTCACCTCTATCCTCGTGACGAAAAAATCTTACACGGCTTTCCGCCTAGCCCCCATTTCGTTCCAATAAACTAGCTTGGTCAAAAATTGCGTACAAAATGTGTGTAGGTAGTGTAAAAAATTGGTGTGAATTGCTTTTTCGATGGTAGTGTCGGGCTCAAACGCAATATGGAGTGGTTGGCGATTAGTTAGATTGGCAGGGCGGCCATATTGCATCCGCAAAGCAAACGGAATACATCGACGAACAATTTGTGATGGGAGTGCGATCATTGCAAAGCGTTTTTAACTGGCATTTCCAAAGCGAAATTTAGAAATAATTAATATTTTGGCATTTGCAACTACGTAACCCTACACTACTGCACTTGGCTCGAAATGCTGTTGGCTAATTATTCATAATTATTATCCATAATAAATTTAAAGAAATAGTGGCTTGTGCTGTTTTTAAACCTGAAAAATCGACCATCCCAGGCATACGCTCTAACAACTGAGCTATCAACGAGATAGTCAAACTTATAAAATTACCTTTCACTTCGTTCCTCGTGACGAAAAAACGTGACGGAAAAAAAGTGACGGAAAAATCTTACATGTTTTTTCACCCTCATCAGCCAAGGCAGTTTAAACTGAAAAAAAAATTAGTTCCAATAAAACTAGCTTGGTCAAAAATTGCGTATAAAATCTGTGTAGGTGGTGTAAAAAATTGGTGTGAATTGCTTTTTCGATGGTAGTGTCGGGCTCAAACGCAATATGGAGTGGTTGGCGATTAGTTAGATTGGCAGGGCGGCCATATTGCATTCGCAAAGCAAACGGAATACATCGACGAACAATTTGTGATGGGAGTGCGATCATTGCAAAGGGTTTTTAACTGGAATTTCCGAAGCTAAAATAGGAATATTGAATTAATATGTTATTGTAAAATGTTTGTATTGATTGTTAGACCGTTTTAGAACTTTACGTACAAATGCAGTTGCCAAAATTTGTTATGTTATACATATACAACGTGGAACGTGGGACATACCTGTAAATGATAGAAAACTGAATTCGACATGGAAATGTCGAATTTTATATTGAAAATTTTATCAAAATCGGTTGTGAAGAGTAGTATATTCACTTTAACAATTGCACAAAATAAACAAATACAGGACATAATAATATCTAATAATAATGAAATTATGTTAAACTTAAAGCTATTCTATAAGTGAAGTAGGGTGAAGTCGATTTTTAGTTTTGAAAAATTATCACTTTAGTATTTTCTCATATAATGCAACTTTAAATTTTTGCATTATAAAATTCATTTAATGTAATAAAAATAATTTATCTATTGTGGTAAATTATTAAAATCTAAATAAAATTAAACAAATAATATTAAGAATATAAAAAAAACCTTACAAATAAAAAACGTATTGCATATCATAGCTAAGTGCCTACAAGGCAGGGAGCATTGCCACGTTGGATGGCAATGCTTACTCGTCTGGCGAAGTAATTGCCAGCCCTCTGGTCACCCGAATACATTTTTATTAAAAAAATTAAAAAGTATGAGTACTTATTAATTTTTGAAAAAGTTCTCGAATGGCGACCGCAAGGTGGTCAGATGACCTGACCAGGATCGCTGGAAAGCGCTGGATGCAGGCCGCTCTTGATCGGTCATTTTGGAAATCTTTGGGTGAGGCCTATGTCCAGCAGTGGACGTTATGCGGCTGAAATGATGACTAGCTAATTTTTGATTACAATTTAGTTGTTTATTCCGTTGAGATCTAAGCACGTATATTTCACCAAAGGCGTCCAGACCACGTGCCATGTAGTTGTTCGCCATAAAACGTAATGAAGTGTAAACGCATAAATCAGACTCGGCCGTATTTTAGCGCGATTTGTCGTGTTTCTGCTGTAAAGTGCGGAAATGGGGATTATTTAGAGGATTCACGTAAATTATCGAGTGAGATTAAAGATCTATAGCTGAAATCTGTATCTATATATATAATAAAACAGTAAAAAAAGTGTGTCTGTACATTAAATATATTTCCAAAAAAAATATTGGGGGCGATGGAGACATAGTAATAGAGACAGAATTAAAAAAAAAATGTCTGTCTGTTTGTCTGTTTGTACACGCTAATCTCCGGAAATACTGGACGGATTCGAATGCAACTTTTTTTGTTATATAGCTATTAAGCCTGGGCAACATATAGGGTATAAATGATTTTGGAAAATGAAACGCTTGATGCAGAACCATAATGGTCCGGCTAAACTATAAGAGATATAAAAATGTCGCCTTAGTAAAATTTGTTTAGCCTGATGAGCATTTTCCAGAGACGTAAGGTGCACGCGAACGAAGTCGCGGGCTTCAGCTAGTAAGTTCATAAAGAGAAACGTCAACATCGGCCTTAAATGACAACCAATATCGATCGACGACTTCTATCAAACTTGGCTCTGTGAGGTCACCCGTTAAAGTTTATTAGATCAAAACGTTGTTCAGACAAAAATGTTGCGTCTTAACAAACAAAGGAGTATTGAAATTTTTGAAAATTTTTTTATGTCTTCAATCCCCATATTGTATCCATTTTGAAAAATTTCGAAAACTAAATTGACAAATAAGGGCTATATAATTTTCAAACCTTCTCAGAAAATCTCACAAGAATCGGTAAAGAAATGTGACCTGTAGGCGAGAACAGCCGGACAGAATGACAGCCAGACAGCCGGACAGAAGCATGTTTGGTCAATCTCGAAACTGAGACGCTTCGCTCGTTTGGTCGATACTGACAAACCTACATTTTCAAAACTTTTATGGCCACCAACCTGTTTGACTTGCTTACCAACAAAAAGCAAAATTATCGAATCATGCTGCGAGGGTTATCAAATGCAAGGGCTTCAAAAGTACATTCCAAAATATAAGTATACATTATTAGCTGTTGCTCTTGCTGAGCTAGCATTAACTGGATAAATGCACTTTAGGGCAAAAATGCGAATCATGTTAACAGGCGATGCGGCTAGCAACCCATCACTGTATTGATTGCTTTTCCATCTTCTCGCCCACCATAACGCTAAAAGTGGTTTTGGGGTCTTGCGGCCCTGGGCTCTGCATAGAACCGCAAGACCCAAAATGCTCTGTCTGCCCCATTAGGGATAAAGACGTGATAGTATGTATGTATGTATGCACTTTTAATGGTAAGAAGTTTTCCATAGTAGGGTTTTCGTTTTTAAAAATATATCTTGTGACCTATAGATAAGTTTGCAACCATTTATTTATTTATTTACAAAATTCATGTACACAAAATACAAACACACGAACAAAGTAAAAACATTGAGTACATAGGTACTGCTAATTTCATAAGAAATCTCTTCCAGCAGACCCAGGAGAGGAAAAGAGAAGAAAACAGGTAGTAGTAGGCGTGTACAAAATAAACTAATGTAAAATACAAATACATTTAGGTATTTTAATAAAAAAAATTACACATATACACACATACATTATTATACAATTCATAATAATACCATTTATTCGAAAAACGGCTTTTAGTGCAATACGAGTAACATGTAACAGTAAACTGTTGCTATCAGTCATCTTAGAGTTGGATCTCATTTTTTAGCACGGCAATTACATCACTTTTCTCTGCTTCCATCTTTTTCTGTCACTCAAAACATTTGTTTGCCATGGAGAGAGAGAGAGAGAGAGAGAATGACGGAATGCTATAACATGGCCGGTGCTATAGCGTTCCGTCTTCTTCTTCTTATCGTGTGTGTAAGTGACTAACACTAGTGTCAGAGTTTCTAAACCGCCTTAAAGGCCTCTGACATGGTTTTAGGTAACGACCAATGTCAAAGACAGTGACCGGGACCGACGGCTTAACGTGCCCTCCGAAGCACGGATCATCTTACTTATCAGACAATCAGGTGATCAGCCTGCAATGTCCTAACCAAACTAGGACAACAACACAAAGTCGTTGACCCCCGCCGGGAATCGAACCCGCAACCTCCGGGCATGAGCCGAACGCTCTAACCACTACACCACGGAGGCAGTACCTTACCTTAGCGTTCTGTCTATTAAAGATGATAGCAGAATAGAACAGTCGTGTTCCGAGCTGACAAATGTTATCCAACCCTAAAGAGGTCATTGACTCGTCGTCTCAACTACCGGATGGCACACTAATGCACTTTAATGCGCACTAGAGTTTTATTAAGGCGTTTCACTAACGAATCGTCGTAAAAGACCGACAGAGACCGACCGAGATCCCCTCTGAGACCACATCTCCAGTACTGAAATTGTTTAACATACGTACATTATCACGTCTTTATCCCCAATGGGACAGACAGTGAAAAATAAAAAATTTGAGAGGTGTCAAGGGACACCCGGATGGAACGAAGTTCGAGAGAGAGAGGCAGAAAAAACGCGCACGCCGCACGGCTTATAACTTAGCAAAAAGTGTCGTTACAACTTTTTTCTAATTTTTTCCGTCTAGCCTCCTTTCGCAACGCGCGATAAGGAACTTCGTTCCAAAAAAATAGCTAAACCAGTTTTTCTACTTGCGATTTGGGTAGTAGATACCAAACTTTTGTTTTAATCAGCAGAACCATGTAGTTGCATGACCCAAACTACAACTATTAAAAAAAACACATTTTAGCAACACTAGTAGCCCTGAATTCAGCAGTCACTCGATTTTAGTAACGTGTAGCAAACATTTTACTACTAGCAACCATTCTTTTTTTCTCATGAGCATTTTGGGTTTTAAGGCTCTAAGCAGCCAGACCAGGGATGCAAAACTCAAAGGTCACTTGCCACTTTAAGAGTCCCCCGACCCTAGACTTCTCCATACAAACGTAGTCTACGTTTAATTATTATTTTGAAACCACATGTCAGATTCCGGTAAAAATTGGTAATTGTAAAGAAATTGCAATTATCTAGGGTTATAACTGGTTTCCTATGGTAAAATTATGAACTGGAAAGAAAATATAACGATTTAGAAGTTTCCCATACTAATGGTCAAAAATGATATAAAACACTATATTCTATTTCAAGTTCATATTTTTACCGTCGGAAACTAGTTATAAACCTAGATAATTGCAATATCTTTGAAATTACAAAATTTTGCCCAAATCGGACATGTCGTTTTGAAATAAAACGTAGACTACGTTTGTATGGAAAGTTGTATTTTGGTCTAGGGTCGGGGACCCTTAAGCGTCATGATAAGCGACAAGGTAGAAAAATTGAATAAAAATACTAATGGGATTGTTATAATCGTATAGTATCTGGCATTGTAGAAAAGGACCACTCCAAGTCTTTTTGTGGATGTCGCAGAATGCAGCTTTGGAATTACAAGCTAAACAAAGCTTATTAACATCAATGAGGCCTCTCCAACCCGTCTGGCCAGCGAGTAGTGTAGACCGAATCCTCTGGCTGCTCTAACCAATTATGGCTTTAGTAGAACAGAGACGGTCGTGCTCCTGCAGAGTAGACCAAAGAGACCCTAATGACGATGATGATGTTAATTTTTATAAATATGAGAGTAAGTTTTATCACTTTAATTGTTATTGGTACTAGAATTCGAAACTGCATCTAATGTAAAATCCATTTTTTTCTTAATAAGAATTATATAGACAAAAAGTATAAAGTTCAAAAACTCAGATTGGGAAGGAACTTTCTCCTAACATACAGATTATGCCTAGTTTAGGAATAATTGGCCAAGTGCGTGTCGGGCCACGCGCAGTGTAGGGTTCCGTAGTTCCGAATGCCAACTTTGTGTTTATGCCACTAAAAACGTTTAAAAACATTATCTATTGAATTTGTATGAAATTTCTTTTTCCGAGTACATTTTATAAGTTGATCGCCTATAACTTTTTAATTTGTATACCCTACTTAGCTCAGATAGTTTTTCTTTAAACTACATTATATATACTATAGCTGTGAATTTTTTTACGTGGCCATATATAACCGTTTAGCAGATAGAGGGGGGGGGACACTTGCCTCCAACAAAAATTTTCACTTTAAACCCAAATATTTCAGAAACGGATCCCTAAATCCAAAAATGGTGTTAACAAACTCACAATGTTTTTGAAAGACCTATTCAACGACACCCGCCACAATGTGTTTGTCGAGAAAAAAAATATTGACTACCTCTTTACTTGTATGGCAGCTAACCCAAAAAAAAATTTTTTCCAGATTTTATTTTACGAATTTTTTGCCATGATTAATATACATATCCATGCCAAATTACAGCTCTCTAGTACTTATAGTTTCTGAGTAGGACCGTGGACAGACAGACAGACAGACATGGCGAAACTATAAGGGTTCCTTGTTTACTACGGAACCCTAAAAAGGACTGTATTTAATCATAGTAAAACTGTTTTTTGATCAATAAAGTTATTATTATACAATATCCTTTTTTATTAAGTACAAATATTTTAAGGGGTGATTCAGTCCATCATTTTGAACAACTTTTCCCAATAAATGTATATCGAAATACGAAAAATATTTTTTCGGTTTTCATACAAATCGAAGTAGTCACGTGATATCATTACTATGGAAAATAAAAATTTTATTTTCGTATTTCGATATACATTTATTGGGAAAAGTTGTTCCATATGATGGACTGAATCACCCCTTAAAATATTTGTACTTAATAAAAAAGGACAATGTATATTCAGAAGTACCGCTTTTTTGTGTTAAAAGAAATAATCTAAAATGAACTACGCGTAACTACGAGTACTTACCATAATACAAGCCATAAAAGGCCGCTTCCACACGATAACAGCACGGCGGAGTGTAAATCACCGGCGGTTTGGCGCCGCGACAAATCACATTATAAATCAGCATGAACGGACGCTGGAGCGGAGGTATAGAGCCTCCGCAATCATTATTAGGGTCCCGTACGGAAGGGTGTCAACGGGACCCTATTACTGAGACTTTGTCTGTCACTGGGCTCTATCTCGTGAATCGTATTTTTACTGGTTAAGTATACCGTGGCAGCCGTAGCAACAAATAGTAAAACTGAAAATTTTAAAACATTGTACGTAGTTCCGGAATCCTTAATGTTCGAATCCGACTCGCACTTGGCGGTAAATTTTTTAAAGTGAAAACTTATTTAGGCATGTTGGACATGCACGGAAAGTTTTTTTTGAGATGGGAAAAAAACATAACTCGTGACACTGTTACTGACACCAAGATGGCCGACGCACGAAACGCGTCCAGACCGTTTTCACTTCTGTCGGTAGTTCCAGAGTGCCACTGTTTTAGAGTACCGTAGTAAAAAAGTTACCCTTATAGTTTCGCCATGTCTGTCTATCTATCTGTCCAAGGTTTATTATGACCGGTTTTAATTACTATACGGGTACCTATATTCCTTCCACATTGTATACTCAGTGTTGAGCTCTGGTAGTTTCTCCGCTCATTACTGGATGGCGTTTACATATAAAATTATTGAAAGTCGGAATTTCTTTTCTGATTTGCCTGGCAAATGAGCTTGTTAAGTTTGTGCACTTTGTATACTTATTACTTACCAACTGCCATCATTTCAGCCGCATAGCGTCCACTGCTGGACATAGACCTCTTCCAAAGATTTCCAAAATGACCGATCTAAAGCGGCTTGCATCAAATGATTACAACCAAAACTAGTTGGCTTAACCTAGTTTCCATTTTTAAGATAAAGTACGTGATATATGCACAGACTTCCTGTGGAAATTAAAGAGTCTCGTACCTTGAATTCCTTCAAGAATAGGATACAATTATTTTATGAAGGTTCCTGATTTGGATTGAGTTATATATAAACTGTATATGTTAATTTATATATCTTATCTTATTTAGATCTGTTAGTGTAATGTGTAGGTTTATTAATTTAGTGTCTTAGTTTGTAAGTATTGTACAGCGTTCCACCCCACCTTTGACCAGTATCTCCTCTGGTTGTAGGGTTGACTGAAAGAGATCCCTGACAGGGATAAGTCCGCCTATGTACTGTTGTGTTTCATCTATTTTTATTTTTGTGTCTATTTATGTACAATAAAGAATTTACAATACAATACAATACAATGTCAGAGTTAGAGAACAAAGGTGCTTTGTGGAGCATGAACATCCGACTGAATGCTTTACTTAGCACCAATAGTGCTCAATAATTAAATACTCACACAGACATTTGTAGACGATCCCTTTGAGAAGACTTCGAAATTCCTGTCTTAGATTGAATTGCGGTGACTCTTGCACTTTAAATGCAAAGTGTCAATGCATCATAATAATAATAATAATAACCCCCCCGAGGGACCACCTTGACGTGGTGGGGGGGCTTACGGGGAGAGTAAGACCAAATCTGTCCAAAGAGTTCTGACGTATTACCTGACCACCTAGGTACCTTCCTTCTCCCTCAACCAACGGTCCCAAACCCAACCCAATCTAAGGTGTGACCAACCGTGCCGAGGGATGCGTGACCAAGGGGGAGCTTGGTCGTAAACGGTGGACTCCCGATACCGGGCGACCTCGGGATGTAGAAAGCCTTGCCTCTGCATGCGGGGCTCTGCAGAGTGTGGACCACCTTTCCCTAGCTTATCGTGGGAATCACATGGAATATACCACAGGAAAATATTTTCTAAGATCCCGTCGTAACCGGTCAAGAGACCAAGTTATCGCTGAAAACAGCGAAGAAGTTAGAAGTGAGTCATCACTCACTAGTCTTTTCCCTTCTCCTAATTCTTCACCAATTTCGGGTCAAACTGTTTCAATATCGCGGTCTTCAACTGTTTCTCCCTTATTAGAAGATGTTGTGCAAGAGGCACCCGCCGCTAATCTTGCATCCACTTCTGATAATATTCGCGCACGAAAAAAGTGGACTGATGATATGAATAAGTTCATTTGGCGCACCTATTTAACGCTTACCAACTTAGAACGCAACACCCGCGGTTACCTTACTACATTACACCAGAAATTCTCAGAAAAATTCCCCGAAATGGACGCTTCGAAACCAAGAGTAGGAGATCAACGTCGTGCTATCATAAACAATAAATTACTGTCCCAAAATATACTTGATGATATAAGAAATGAAGTTTCTATTACACTAAATCAACAACCAATAGAAATGTCTGGTAGCCGTATGAGATGGTCTAATGAAATAAACGAGTCTATTCTTAGGATCTATTTTGAAGTAACAGAAATAGAATCAAACATGACAGCACACAGGAAAAAACTACATACTAAATTCACCGAAAAATACCCTAATTTAGCACACATATCAGAACAACGATTATCAGACCAGAGGAGGGCAATAGTCAACAATAAAATGATTCCCGAAGGCAGACTAGAAGAAATCAGACAAGAAGTAGAACTCCAAACACATTACAACCATATTGATAATCATAACACTCATAACTATCCTATCACACAACAAGAGTTACTTTCAACATTTGATTATTTTTCACAAGAAAATATAGATACTACTGTAGTACATAATGAAGAGACAATTCATTCATCACATTCACACAATATCACAGCAGCAAACCTAAACATTGTAACGAACAATAACACATTGCATCCTGCAATGCAAGAAATTATAACTGAACGTTTCATAGAGTTAAGAGACCAATTCAAAGACACGGAACCGACTTCACGACCATTTATCCCAAAACAGAAAACATCTAAAAAACTAGCATTGATAGTCAATTACATAAATAAAGAAATATTACCTAAATACTTAAATACTGAACTCGATTTCATAAAGGTCCAAACACTTATTTACACCGCAGCATACACTGCAGCGACTTGTAATGGCACAAAGATAAACGTACATGGAAGAGTTAGGCCAAACAATACTAAACCTCCTTGGCAGAAGAGGTTAGAGAAGAAAATAGACAAACTGAGATCAGATATAGGTAGACTGATTCAATACATAAATGGTAATAGACGCAGACACATTATAAAAACAGTTGAAGCTATCAAGCTGAAATATTGCATACATGCCCAACATGAAAACACCAATTCACAGCTTGAACATTTTCTAGATACTCTTAAGCAAAAATTAAATATAGCCTCTAATAGACTAAGAAGATACACTACCTGTACACTCCGCAAAAATCAAAACAAACAGTTTAACACCAGCGAAAAGTCTTTTTACCGAAATTTATCATCTAAGCAGACACAAACTCAGCAAACGGATACACCTACTCCTGAATCGTTAAGACAGTTTTGGTCCAATATATGGGAAAACCCCGTTGAACATAACACTGATGCTAGATGGATCCCCCAAATCAATCAAACAACTAATATTCCTGACATGAAATTTGAACACATATCAGCAGTAACATTCTTAAAAGTTGTACAACATACCCACAACTGGAAATCACCAGGAACAGATAATATCCACAACTACTGGTATAAGAAGTTCACATGCACTCACCCATACATACACAATCATATTAATTCATTCATAACCTCTCCTGACACAATGCCAGCTTACATTACACAAGGTATAACCTACATGCTGCCTAAAGATAAAAATGAAATTAAGAACCCTGCAAAATATAGACCCATCACCTGTCTCCAAACAATATATAAAATCCTCACAGCATGTATAAGTGAAAACATATATGAACATTTATCAAATAATGGCATATTAGCCGAGCAACAAAAAGGTTGCAGAAAGAATAGTCAGGGATGTAAAGAGCAGCTTACCATAGATGCAGTCGTCATAAATAACGCAGCGAAAAGTAAAAAGAACATACACACAATGTTTATAGATTACCAAAAAGCCTATGACTCTGTCCCTCACACATGGCTTATATTCGTTTTACAGCTTTACAAAATAGATCCTATTTTAGTAACATTTCTAAAAACAGCTATGCAAAACTGGAAAACAGTATTATCAGTAAAACAAAACAACCAACCAACTACTACAAAACCGATTCAAATACAACGTGGTATCTTCCAAGGAGATGCCCTTAGTCCCTTATGGTTTTGCTTAGCCCTGAACCCTTTATCAACTCTATTAAATAACTGTAAATCAGGTTTTAAAATAACGATTCCACACTCAGAATTCATCCTGTCTCATCTGCTCTACATGGATGACATAAAATTATTTGCCAATAGTAAAACTCAGTTATTCCATCTTGCTGATATAACTCAAGAGTTCTCACAAGATATCCAAATGAAATTTGGAGTTGATAAGTGCAAAGTTGTATCAGTAGTTAAAGGAAAAATCCAAATTAATAGTTATATGCTTCAAACTGGTGAGCCGATTGAATCCATGGAAGAGCAAAGTACTTACAAATATCTTGGTTTTAAACAATCAAGACAAATTAACCAAAAAGAAACTAAAAAAGAACTTTTACAGAAATTCAAACACCGGCTAAACATGATTCTGAAAACGCATTTAAACTCTAAAAATATAGTTAAAGCCATAAATACATTTGCTATTCCCATCCTAACCTATTCTTTTGGTATAATTCAGTGGTCACGAACAGATTTAAATAAATTACAACGCATTATTAACACTCACCTTACTAAAAATAGGAAGCACCACCCGAAATCATGTATACAACGTCTGACATTACCACGTCAAGAAGGTGGAAGAGGACTTATAGATATACAGAATTTACATAATAAACAGATACATACACTTAGGCAGTACTTTCATTTTAAAACCGAACATTCATCTCTACACAAACACATTACAGAAATAGACCATAAACTCACACCACTTAATCTTCATGATTTGCACACACAACCAAAGGAACATCTTACAGAACCCAAAGAGAAAATAGCAGCATGGGCAGGAAAAGCGTTACACGGAAGACACCGATCCTACCTGAGCCAACCATACGTCGACAAAGAAAAGTCGAACGAGTGGCTAAGGAAAGGTGAACTGTTTCCTGAAACCGAAGGCTTCATGCTTGCTATCCAGGACGAAGTAATAGCTACTCGTAACTATATCAAATATATAATAAAGGACCACAACCAACCATCTGATATGTGCCGACATTGCAATAGCTCATCCGAAACAATACAACACATTACTGGAGCCTGTTCATCGCTTGCTCAATCGGACTACAAACATCGCCACGACCAGGTTGCTGCTATTATTCATCAAAACTTAGCTTCCAGATATAATTTTATTAAAGAAATGGTCCCATACTATAAATATCAGCCGCAGACGGTATTAGAAAACTCACAATACAAACTTTACTGGGACAGAACAATATTAACAGATAGAACAATTTATTACAATAGACCAGATATTACAGTACATGATAAAGAAGCCGGAATAGTATACCTCATCGATATAGCCATCCCAAACTCACACAACATACAAAAAACAATTTCTGAGAAACTCAACAAATATCAAGAACTTGCAATAGAACTCAAATCTCAATGGAAAGCACAGAAAGTACACATTATACCAATAGTTTTGTCGTCAACTGGAATAATCCCTAAATCACTGTCACAAAGCCTGAACAGTTTAAACATGCCACCTTACTTATTTTATCTCTTACAAAAAGCCACCATCCTCAACACTTGCCGCATCACCCGAAAGTTTTTGTCTTCTTCTAGCGTGTCAACCTCTTATGCTATATAATTTTCTGCTTCTATCGCTTGGCTGTTAGCCCGCCTTAGTTGCCTACTTTACCCTCTTTCGAGGAGAAAAATTAACAAAGATATAAATAATAATAATAATAATAATAAAGCTTTATTTAATTCCACACAAAACATTTACAGTTTAAGTTTAAGTATATATAAATGCTCAGCAATATTTAAGAAAAAAGTAATAAAAAGTTATATGAATATTGAATAAATATCTAGATTTTAAGTTTGTATGGACCCCTTTCGGGTAAAAGCCTCCTCCAAGGATTTCCACTTGTCTCTGTCTCTTGCGGACACCAACCATCTTCGTCCCGCCACTGCGACTATTTCATCAGCCCACCTAGCGCGAGGCCGGCCTCTCGACCTGGAGCCACGTGGTCCCGTCCATTTTATTATTCTTTGTGTCCACCTATCGTCTGTGAGTCTGGCCACATGTCCTGCCCATTTCCACTTTCTTTGCAGTGAAAAAGTTAGTGCATCTAAAAATTTTGTCTTCTTGCGGATGGCTGAATTTCTCACTCTGTCTTTTAATCTTATACCAAGGCAACTTCTCTCCATTCTTCTTTGAGTTGTCTGTATTCTTGTTCTGGTTTTGTGATCGAATGTCCAGGTTTGGCAACCGTAGGTGAGACATGGTAGAATTTCAGAGTCCATAACAATTTTTTTAGTAGGTAGTGGTAGTTGGGATTTGAATATTTCCTTATAAGCCCAGTACTTCCTCCAAGTAATCGCTACTCTTCTGTCTACTTCTTCAGCAGCTCTATCCTTACTAAAAGAAATCTGTTTACCTAGGTAGACATATTCGTCTACGTATTCTAGAGGTATGTTATTTACCGAAATAGGTGACGCTTGGTGGTTAGTCATGACTTTCGTTTTATCAAGGTTCATTTCCAATCCAACTCTTGTACTAGCCTGGTGTAAATCGTTTATCATGTTACTTAGTTTGTATGAAGAATCCGAGAACAAAATGATGTCGTCGGCGAATCTAAGATGGCTTAGAAAATTCTCGTTTACACGGATGCCTTGGGTAGACCATGGTAAGTCCTTTATTATATAATGTAGAACGGCTATGAAGATTTTTGGGGAGATCGGGTCACCTTGTCTCACACCTCTGTTTATGTTGAATTTTTCTCCTACTCTATCTAGTTTAACTCTACTGGTACTTTTGATATAAATGTTTTTTAGGATATTTATATATTTTTCTTCAACATTTTGCAATGCATCATACATACACACTATTACGTTTTTAGCCCTAATGGGGCAGACAGAGCATTTTGGGTCTTGCGGCTCTATGCAGAGCCTAGGGCCGCAAGAGTCAAAAGCCACTTTTAGCGTCATGGTGGGCGAGAAGATGGAAAAGCAATCAATACAGTGACGGGTTGCTAGCCGCATCGCCTGTTAACATGATTTGCATTTTTGCCCATTCCCTCGATCGGCTTTTACGATCTGCGTGGGAAGAGAAGCAGCTGTCACTGCATCATTTCTTAATTTTACGCCTGTCCTGTTGTCTGTCACACTTTCCGGTTTCCAATTGAGCAAAAATTTTATGTATCGCGTGATAATACAATTTTATGAAGACTTGGAGCTGATAATGATAATGGAGCCGGTAGGTGGCCATCATCATCATTCCGCCCACTGCTGAGCATAGGCCTCTCTTAGTCGACGCCACCCATCTCGGTCCTGTGCTTCTCTCATCCAGGTTACCACCGCACCTCGCGTCACAGAGAGAGAGCTCACCCCCATATCTTAGACGCCTGGTATCCAAAAACCACTAGGGCATTACGTTCATTTTTCCCCAGGACGTGTCAGATGTGAAATAAGCTTCCAGCTGAGGTGTTTCCTTTGCGCTACATGGGGTTTTTCAAAAGGTGTGTTAAAAGGACTCTAAAAGGCCGGCAACGCATAAACGGCACCTCCGGTGTTGTATGTGTCCATGGGCAGCGATGACCTTTTACCATCAGGAGGCTCGCTTGCTCGTTTGCCGACTTATAACATAAAAAAAAAAGGTGTGACCCGCGACTTTGCCATAGGAACTCTATAATGAAACAACGTAACCCCATCGATTTTGGGCTCGTTTGATTCGTCTTGAGGAGCACTTTAGGGGAAAGCTTGTTTTAATTAATATTGTTTTAAATAATTACTTGTTTTACAAGCTTTTATTTAGTTTAACTTTAAGTTTTTATCCTGAAATTCTCATGGTGAGCGAAGACCACGGGCACAGCTAGTTTTAATAAGTAAGTGGCAATCTGTATGAGAGGTGGTAGAGAAATGCATCAGAATGATGAGGAATGAATGCGTAAAGCAAGTAATAATGAAGAAAATGAGTAAGTATGGAGTTTTAATGCAACATCGTCGTAAATTCAACTATGCATTTACAATTTTGTATGAAAAAAATCATAGTCAGTTGAACTTGTTTCAGTCACTAGATGCTACAGAAGGGCACTTTAATGCGCATTTAGAGTTTTATTATAGCGTTTCTCTAACGAATTGTCGAAAAGTAAACTGTAACCACATTTCCTTTTCTAGAGTTAGTGAACTTCTCATCTGATCTAGTAGAAAAAGTTGCAATTTGGAATATACCAACTGCGCACAAACGCATTTGCGATTGCAAGTTAAATAAGTTTTTTTTTTTAAATTTAATAATTTTTTTTACGCTTTTATTGTAAGGCCAAATTATCTACTAAGACAAATGAAACAGTTAACCCAAAACTCGATGGAGTTGCTTTGGTTTATTGCTGGGTTCCATCGACCACCTTCCGTCTCTGTGATCAGACCCTAGGCAGCATCTACCACAAAGTGCTCGTCAAGACAAATCAAACGAGTCCCACTCAAGAGGTTATGTTGTTTTAAAACTGAGTTTCATCGAATATCTACCTGCTCCATATTCAGAACAGCTCATTGATTTCACAATATTGTATTGTCATCCGACTTACACAAGTACACAAAATTTCAGCTTAATCTGTTGAGGATTACTGGTTGAAAATTAATTTGCAAGATTTGACCTAAACAAACATTCATATTTATATAAAAACATTATATATACAAGATACATTGCTAGTTAAATAAAAGCTTGTAAGAAAACAAAAATAGAAATACATAAAAGCTTTGTAGTGTATTATTGTAGTGAGTAGTTTTATAGTCTTTATTTTAGTGTTTAAGAAAATTTAATGTGTATATATAATTATTTTTCGTAATATACAAATAAAGGTGTTATAAAATAAGTACCTATTTTAAAAATACATACTATCACCTTTTTAAATAATAAGACAGACAAAGCATGTTGGGTCGTGTCGTGCGGCTCTAAGCAGACAGAGCCCGGGACCGCAAGCTAATTTCAGTAATAAATACAAAAAATAAAATACATTTATTTTAGGTAACTTTGACCCATATACAATTTAAAATAATGATGATAATGATGTCAGTAATGGACATGTAAGTTCAAAAATACAAAAACAACAAAACTGAAAATAGCAACAAAGGATATGCAATACGCATCGTATTTGGCTTAACTGTAAAATATACCGATATTATCACACAGAGGTAACCCATTTATGCATACATTTAAAAGAATATAAATTCATTGCCTTTCAAATGGATACAGAAATATTACAAAGCAATTACAAACGAAGTGAACGCTTTTGAATTGACACTCCGTAATTTTTGCAGTGGCCATTTTGTTTTTCGGAGCATTGATGTTTTTGCTATAAAATGTGAATGTCACACATTTAAAATTTAATTGGCACGTATGTTTTGTTGTTTTTGTTATAAGTTTGACGTTAGTGTCTGTCTGTCTGTCTGTCACATAGCGCGACGAACCGATGGCCGATGGGGCAAAAAGCTTCTTGAATAGCGACCGCGTACTGGCAAGCGAAGCGTAAGGCACCCTGATAGATGACCTGACCAGGGTCGCTGGAAAGCGCTGGATGCAGGCCGCTCTTGATCGGCCATTTTGGAAATCTTTGGGAGATCTAGGGCTTAACTAAGACACAATTTTGAACGATATCTCCGTTTCCTTTAAAATGATTTATTTTAAATGGCGGCGCCACTGGACCCCGGAAAATTTGGGTATGGCCTTAATGTGCCTATAGCAATCAAACTTGTGTTATTTGAGAGTTCATTAGACTGCTCTGATCGAGCGCTACCATTCCACAGACAAGCAAATAGATATAAGCGTCAAAGTTACAAAATCTCTCTTTTTGTAGGGGGTTTAAACATGTTAGAAGCACAAGAAGCTATATGTTTCTATAATTATTGATTACATATTTCAGACTGGCACCATGCCTACCCATCGCCATAAAGCATACTTATTGACCGAGCGAGCGAAGCGAGCGAAGCGTCTCAGTTTCGAGATTAGCCAAAAATTCTTTTGTCCGTCTGTCTGTCTGTTCTCGCCTACAGGTCACATTGCTTAACCGATTCTCATGAAATTTTGTAAGCAGATTCAGCAACTAAATAGATTTTTTTTGTCGAGCCAGTTTTTCGAAATTTTTCAAAATGGCGGAAATATGGGTGTTTAAAATTTTAAAAGTGTCATATATCCGCCATTTCCAAATATTTTCAAAAATGTTGTTAGACTTTTTTGTTGCCATTATAGAAATACATTTTTTTTATTTGAACAACTTTTATGTCTGAACAACTTTTTTATACGTTATACTTGAACGGGTTTAGGATGAATCGCGAAGTCTAGCTGACTGAGCCGTGACGGATATACTATTTAAGGGTGAATTCAGTCCGGGTTACTAAACAACTTTCTTAAAAATGAATATCTTACTACAGACACAGATCGTGTTATACCGGCGCCGGCAGCCAATTCGGCAACCAGCGCCGGCAGCGGAGGCACTTCTCCCTTTGGAATAATATTCGCGAGGTCTAAGTTCGTGGCGAACTACTAGTTTCTATTCCTTGTCACTAGATGGCGCTTTATAGTAATAATTAAAGCAATTACAATTAAATTCCTATTATTTTAATAAAGCAGTACTAATTAATTAAATGTGACTTATATGAACTGCAATAAATATTTTTAAAGCATTATTCAACACTTTCTTTGTCACTTTTTGCTAATCATGTGTGCTGCCATCTCTGTGTGCCTACCCCACAACTCCAGTTTTGCCTACTTACTATGGCGCTGTTACCTAGTTTATATGGCGTTGGGTATCTGTTACGTTAGTCATTATATTATCTTTGCTAGTACACTAAAATCTCTGAATTAAAAGAACTAATGAAAATTCTCCTCGCAGCGCTGTCTCCGGCTGCACTTTCCGTTTGACTCCACTCGGCGCTAGTTAACCACTTTAGCGCAGTCGGTTAATCTAATATACAGCAGTGCGCTAAGACACCGAATTAAGTGAATTTGGTGCCGGCAGGGGAAACGTGTTTTTAACACACTGTTCTGCTCTAGTGCTTTGCAAAGCTGCTTTTTCTGTTACAAAAAGTGAAATGTAGAAACAGAATTAATATAAGCATTACATATAGAACGGAATCTCCAAAGGAGCGCAATATGTGTCCCCTTTGTCGCCTGCTTGACGTCAATCCTTTTTCGAATTTTTTTTTTTTTGGGTTAACTAAGCATTTCAGTATCATCATCATCAGGTCTTTTTGACTCTACTGCAGCAGCACGACCCTCTCTGTACCATACTTGGCCCTATTCTTCTCTACCGGAAACCACACGTTAGTAACTATTTCCTATAAATTAATAATTTAAAACAAAAAGTTCTGCATTAAAAGCTTTTCACCTCGCAATTAGTCTCAACAAAATTTACAAAATCGTAGAACAAATTACAAAAGATGAATTAATCCCGGCAAATGACTGCGAGCGTTTAAACTTACCGGAACATTCCGGGGCGACTCTATTCAGATTCGTCTTGAGCTATAATTGTTGGTTCGTGGAATTTGGATGCAACATTTAAATAATTAAGATTTTGCTTTTTCAATGAAAGCAAATGATTTTATAAATCAAAAATAAATGTCACTGAAGATTTTAAGATGTGAAATGATAAGGTTAAACAATCTGAGGGTTGTTTTTTTTGTACAAAACTTAAAACTATAATGTTTGTACAATGGTTTGTACGATTCCATAACTAAAGAAAATCGGTTCAGTCATTTAACACTTCAAATTCGGGGTTTTGTAACTTACCTGACACTAGATGGCGCTACGATATCAATATATTATGTAGTTCTGCCACTTATTACTAGATGGTGGTGACGGGGTTTTTGCTTAATGTGCCTATAGCAATCAAACTTGTGTTATTTGAGAGTTCATTAGACTGCTCTGATCGAGCGCTACCATGCCACAAACAGACAAACAGATATAAGCGTCAAAGTTATAACATCCCTATTTTTGTAGGGGGTTTAAAAATGTTAGAAGCACCCCGCAATTAGTCGCAACAAAATTTACAAAATCGTAGAACAAATTACAAAAGATGAATGAATCCCGGCAAATGACTGCGAGCGTTTAAACTTACCGGAACATTCCGGGGCGACTCTATTCAGATTCGTCTTGAGCTATAATTGTTGGTTCGTGGAATTTAGATGCAACATTTAAATAATTAAGATTTTGCTTTTCAATGGAAAATGATTTTATAAATCAAAAAGAAATGTCACAGAAGATTTTAAGATGTGAAATGGACAAGGTTAAACTATCTGAGGGTTGTTTTTTAACAAAACGCTATTTTCCAACAAGTCAAAGCAGCAACTTTTTTCTAAACGTCACACAAACAGTTTCTATGGTATTTTGTATGAAATACAGGCAGATGACGTCATAGAGTTTTGGAGTCAAATAGCGCTCTTATTATCAGTTTTTATACAATAATAAATTTAAATTAACGTAAAAATGGATATGTTCAAAGACAAGTGACATTATTTTGCGACGCTTTATTTTTTTATTAGTACAAAATAATTTTATTTTTGACTTAGGAAAGTACCCAAAAAATTATAATATTTGTACAATAGTTTGTACGATTCCATAACTTGGACATGCATACACACAACTCTTTATCTTGTCACATTTGTTGTTGGAATCGTACCTTTGCTGCTTCGGAGCCAAAATTCGGTTTTAGCTCTTCCAAAAATTATATGGGCGCTTTTTGGTTTTTGCCTTTCCAAAAATTAAATGCATATTGACCACTCAAGGATGCAAAAGACCATGCGAAGTGGAGAATAAAAGCTGCGGCTATAAATGAGCCATTACACGACACTTGCATGACACTATATCATGGAATCGATGTGGAAACTGGTATCTTGCTCCGCCTTTAGTAATTGTTGGCCCGTGTAATTGTCGCTTTGCGCGGGTGACATCCGAAGCGAATTCAGACTTGCAAGTGCATTCCTAAGACGAGCGCTACTGAATTATTTCAGTGTTTGAGTGCTCTGTTATATTACTAAAGCCCTGTTATATGCTTTGATCTGTATTGTAGTAAAAATGCTATAAAATTGGTAAGAACAAATTATTCGTCAACATCATCGTTGCCATCATCACACCAAATTTTCGAGGTCAACAGGCAAAATTTCGCCCTATTCCGATTTTTGGTTAGCCCTAACTCTTCTTACATCTTCCATAGGAAGAGATGGTGTGGCGTGGAAACCACACGACACTATATCATGTATCGACTGTATCGATGTGGAAACTAGTATTTCGCTCCGGCTTTAGTAATTGTTGGCCCGTGTAATTGTCGCTTTGCGCGGGTGACATCCGAAGCGAATTCAGACTTGCAAGTGCATTCCCGAGACGAGCGCTACTGAAATAATTACTTGAATGCTCTGTTATATGTCTTCATCTCTTTTTGATCTTGAATAATACGCTGTTACCTTTGGTCATTCCTAGGCCGCGTTCATGCGCACCTTAAGCGCTCTCCACGCGTGTCAACACCCGCATATAGCTCGCGCTTGAAATTTGTTGCATATAATTTGAGTCCTATCACACATTAATACAACTCAAATTGCATTTTTTAAAGTCCACCCGCCTCGCGTACGCCACGAGCAAGCATGCCACGCGCCCGCCTTGCGCGCTCACTCTTCATACGCGTTGCGCCCGCGCTATGACTAGAGACGTATTAATCTTCACTAAAAACCGGACGCGGGGTATGCGCGATGCGTGCACGGATATTGCGCGTGGTGATGCGTGTTTACCGCGGGTCGTGTGAACACGCCCTTACGCTGTTTACGCATACTCTGTTATCTGTGATCGGAAACCTATACTTCTATTAATCGAGAGAAGAGATAGGGGGAGACAAATCGTATTCTACTCTACCATATATGACACCCGGCCAGTCTTGCTAACCTTCTGAACCTTTTTTGTCTTGGGCTCTTTCATATTTTGTGATTGAAATATTTTCTCAAACGTCTGAACAAGCGTAAATGTAACATTTATTTTCCATAAACTACCACAAATACAACCTAAGGCAAAACCAACAAAAAGGTGCACGTGCCAGTTTTATTTCCAAGAATAAAATAAAATAAAGCGAGCTGGAACAAGCAATGCGAAGTCGCGGAAATTCGCAAGTTCAAAGTGTACACAATAATTAAAAGGAGGACTCGTTTCTCTGCGGTCTGATTGTGGCGATATGCTAGAAAAATAGACTTGGCATGTGCAAATATTCATATTTTCTTTCTTTCTCTCTATATTTGGCACTAGCGCAATCTGTCTAATTTGTATTTGTTTTATTTATTTATTTATATTTGCAATGAAATAACCCCTTTTAGTTTTCCGTGAAAATAACGATAACCCCTCAAATGTTAAATGATGGTCAGTAAATATTTTGTAAAAAATAGACAAAATTATTTTAATTCGAACTTTATGCATTACTTCGCAAACAACATACGATACAATTTTTCTACTACAATTGTACTAAAAATTATATATTTTTTTATTTTGTTGTTTTAGATATTTTGCAAAAGATTTCAATAAAATAAGAAAGTGATATTATTCGTCGCCTACTCGCTAAAAGGTCGAGGATATCTATTCAGTAAAAAAATGTAATGCTGCCTATAATTTCCCCTAGATCCAATTAGCAATTACTTATCTACATTTGAGTTATATATTACAGGCTTGCCTTTTATTTTAATAACCACCTTTTTGTTTTTTACTTAGAATAAATTTTAAATACAAAACACGTGGAAGGGATGATAAATTAAGTCCATTTTATTTCGTCTAAGATATCAATGGCAGTTAGTTCCGTGGTATGTCCTTTGTTAAAATTAAGAAACATGTCGGAGGTGATGGCGTTGCGTTGTTTATGTTTACGTTGTTTTTTTTTTATCTAATAATATTTATCATTTTTTATTAAAAGTAACGTGCGACTTAAACATTATTAATATGCGATATACGCGTCGTGCCAGGCCTGTGTCACTCCCCGTTTAGTTTTCGAAAATATACCTACATTTCCACCACCACTACGGAGTGGTCAATTGAGTGACATGAATCGTATGTCTAGAGTAATAAGGACGAAATGTACTTCTAGGTATCGAAAAGGTGCCGAGTTCTGACGCGAGCTAAATTAAACCATATCGCTAACGACATTGAGTAGATATTTCTTTGAATTCCTTTGATTAGAAAGACTTCTGTACGTGAGTACTAGTGCAGTACTTATTCTGTGGTCGTGCGTGCGTCTCAAATCACATTCGCTCTGAAGTGCTATTTTTGAAACGCGGAGTCACCTAAACGTATGGTTTTTCCATACAAAAAAACGTTCGTGTAGTGACTGCGTTTGAAAAATAGCACCTCTGAGCAATACCGTAAAAACATGTCAGCCAGTATATAACTTGAGCTGAAGGGGGTGTAGGTATTTGAAGATAAACACACTCGTTGTAGTCTCGAAGATAAACTGATTTATAAAGACAAATATTTATTGGAAATAAAAATTAAATTTAACTTAAATTCAAACTATACAAACTTATTAAAATTGAAATTAAAACTAAAAATTACAAATTATGTAGTCCCACTAAAATATTACCCCTCGGCAACGTGGCCAAAAGGCTGGCAACATTGCCACGTTGTATGGCAATGCTGATTCTTTGAGCCAGATAGTTACCAGTCCTTTGGTCATGGGATACCTCGAATAAACGTTTAGAAATAAACTATGGGCGGAAGGACCCCACGGACCAAAAGTCTCTACCCCAAAAGGCTCAAATATGTAGTTTTATTATTTTATTGATCGCGTTTTTATACAGATTTTAAGTAGAACATTATGTGTCATAGATCTAGGGTTCAATCGAGGTTACACGTGTACATGTAATTTGATATAGGTAAAACAATTATTTTATTTAAAAAGGTTACTCTCGGTTAGTGATATATGGAGGCACGTGTAAAGATAATGAGAGTGTATGTCGTCACACACTACAAGTAGCTAATTTTCTACGTTAGAAACCCGTACATCGCATATGTCGACGACCGTGGCGTAGTGGTCACCATGCTAGTCCGTCACCCACAGGTTCATCGTTTGATCCCCGGTGAGGGCAAGTTGCAAAATTGACTTCGAGTGAGTATTTCTCTGAGCATGTTTACAAATTTTATAATTGTGATTGTATTTGAATAACCAGCGTATTTTGAATATTTGGGTGTGTGTAATCCATTCATGCTGCTAGTTTGAGACTTATGAAAATAGTAAATGGACATTTTAATGCGCGATTTTAATAATTGTTTTTAGTAATAAGATATACTAGAAATCCCTAAGGGAACTTGTCGGGAATAGGCTTCTATGGAGGTCCCGCGACTGGATTTACAGTAACTCATTTCATCTGAAACTGGTCTCAAGTGCCCAGTGCTGTAATTATGTAAATGTCCATTTTGCTTAATAGTCTCCAAATTGCAACTTGCATGTCTTGTCGTTCATTTGATTTAGGGATGGATGCTGTTAAATAAGTTGAATAAATTGCATGCTTTTGCCTAAAATTACTTTATGCGCTTCTAACGCTAGTTTGTTAGGTCAAAATTTTGCAACGTAGCGCATTTGAATCAAATTTTTAAGTTGATGTAACGCCTTTACGATTACCGACAAAACTCCCATGCTGGTCTGGGAGAAACGAAAAAACTTAGAATGTACCAGCTGCTTCTCTTCCCGCGCAGATCGTAAAAGCCGATCGAGGGAATGGGCAAAAATGCGAATCATTTTAACAGGCGATGCGGCTAGCAACCCGTCACTGTATTGATTGCTTTTCCATCTTCTCGCCCATCATGACGCTAAAAGTGGCTTTTGAGTCTTGCGGCCCTGGGCTCTGCATAGAGCCGCAAGACCTAAAATGCTCTGTCTGCCCCATTAGGGATAAAGACGTGATAGTATGTATGTATGACAAAACACCCTCGACTTTTAAGCGTTCACCAACAATAACTTTAAGCGTCTTAACCGATTTTCATCAAACATAGCTAAGAGATACTGCAATGAAACTTGCATTTATGTATAAAAAGAGCGCTTTTCTTTAAAAAAATAATTAAATTTTAATATTCGCCACACATAATGTAAATTATACTTATTGACGTTCAAAAGTGCCTGAGGTACTTAAAAAACGAATTGTTACTATTCATCCTATGACGTCTCATCCCATTTCTTTACTCATCCCAAACTTACATTCCTAACTCCACCTATTACATTAACATTTGAACTACAGAGTTAGTATTAATTAGACGCGGCAAGCAATAACTGATCTCTTTGAGCGAGTTACACAGAGTTCAGAACTTCATCTTTGTGCCAGTGCAGTCGCAGTTATTTGGCGTCCTTGATTGTTATTTAGGACTTGAGAAGGCAGACGATTCCCCTTAGTTGAGTTTCATATTCGGGGTGTATTAATATGTACCTTTACTTACAGATACAAAATCTGAGCAGGTATGTAAATTGAAAACGGAATCCCGAAAGATCGATTTCATGATTTTTACTCATTCCAAACTAGTATTCCTAACTCAACATAATACATTAACATTTAAATTTCAAATTTATTTTCTGAAATAGATTTAACCGCCATTCTAAGAACCCACACCATCTTTCACAGACTACAGAGTTAGTGTTAATTAGACGCAGCAAGCAATAGCTGGTCTCTTTGAGCGAGTTACACAGAGTTCAGAACTTCATCTTTGTGCCAGTGCAGTCGCAGTTATTCGACTCTTTGGTTGTTAATTAAGACTTGAGAAGGCAGACGATTCCCCTTAGTTGAGTTTCATATTCGGGGTATTTAATATGTATCTTTACTTACAGATACAAAATCTAAGCAAGTCTGTAGATTGAAAACGGAATCCCGAAAGATCGATTTGATGATTTTTACTCATTTCTTTACTCATTCTAAACTAGTATTCCTAACTCAACCTAATACATTAACATTTGAATTTTAAATCTATTTTCTGACATAGATTCAACCGCCATTCTAAGAACCCACACCATCTTTCACAGACTACAGAGTTAGTGTTTATTAGACGCGGCATGCAATAGCTGATCTCTTTGAGCGAGTTACACAGAGTTCTGAACTTCATCTTTGTGCCAGTGCAGTCGCAGTTATTCGACTCTTTGGTTGTTAATTAGGACTTGAGAAGGCAGACGATTCCCCTAAGTTGAGTTTCATATTCGGGGTATTTAATATGTATCTTTACTTACAGATACAAAATCTGAGCAAGTGTGTAGATTGAAAACGGAATCCCAAAAGATCAATTTGATGATTTTTACTCATTTCTTTACTCATTCTAAACTAGTATTCCTAACTCAACCTATTACACTTACATTTTAATTTTGAATCTATTTTCTTACATAGATTCAACCGCCATTCTAAGAACCCACACCATCTTTCACAGACTACAGAGTTAGTGTTTATTAGACGCGGCATGCAATAGCTGATCTCTTTGAGCGAGTTACACAGAGTTCTGAACTTCATCTTTGTGCCAGTGCAGTCGCAGTTATTCGACCTCTTTGGTTGTTAATTAGGACTTGAGAAGGCAGACGATTCCCCTTAGTTGAGTTTCATATTCGGGGTGTTTTAATATGTACCTTTACTTACAGATGAAAAATCTGAGCAGGTCTGTAGATTGAAAACGAAATCCTGAAAGATCGATTTGATGATTTTTACTCATTTCTTTACTCATTCTAAACTAGTATTCCTAACTCAACCTATTACATTAACATTTGAATTTCAAATCTATTTTCTGACATAGATTCAACCGCCATTCTAAGAACCCACACCATCTTTCACAGACTACAGAGTTAGTGTTAATTAGACGCGGCAAGCAATAGCTGATCTCTTTAAGCGAGTTACACAGAGTTCTGAACTTCATCTTTGTGCCAGTGCAGTCGCAGTTATTTGGCGTCTTTGGTTGTTAATTAGGACTTAAGAAAGCAGACGATTCCTCTTAGTTAAGTTTCGTATTCTAGGTGTTTACAGAAACAAAATCAGAACAGATCTGAAGATTGAAAACGGAATCCGGAAGAATCGATAGGTATGATGATTTTTATAGTATCTATCTGTGCTGCAGAAAAATGATCTGTTGCACTTTACTATATAGTTAATGGATGCAGGCCGCTTCCGATAGTCGTTTTGTAAATCCTTGGGAGAGGCCTATGTCCAGTAGTGGACTTCTTATGGCTAATATGATGATGATGATGTATAAGGTGTGACTTTGTATAATATGATAGATAGATAGATAGATAGAACTCTTTATTGTACACCAAAAGAATAACAAAAAATAACAAAGAAATAAATTTTACATTAAATGAGTACAATGGGCGGTCTTATCGCTTAAAGCGATCTCTTCCAGACTTCCAGACAAATATGATTATCATTTCAATATATACACGCTGACTTTTCATTGGTTTTGAAAAAAAAAGTCGTATAGTAAGTAAATTCCTCTATCTACCTATACAATATCCTTTTTTATTAAGTACAAATATTTTAAGGGGTGATTCAGTCCATCATTTTGAACAACTTTTCCCAATAAATGTATATCGAAATATGAAAAATATTTTTTCGGTTTTCATACAAATCGAAGTAGTCACGTGATATCATTACTATGGAAAATGAAAATTTTCTTTTCGTATTTCGATATACATTTATTGGAAAAAGTTGTTCCATATGATGGACTGAATCACCCCTTAAAATATTTGTACTTAATAAAAAAGGACAATGTATATGTAATCCAAATTTCTGTATTCATAAGATAAAAAAGTTGCGTAAATGATTTTCGATCGAGACCACGTAGTTACACCGACCAAAACAGCTGCGAAATGTCGATGACCTCGGTCGGCCGGCGGGCGTTGTATGGCGGCGGTACTACTAATTGATCTCACGATTTTACTTTCGAGTTTTAGACAATATTTTTTGTTTCTGAATTTTTATTTTGACCAGCTAATTAGGTCTTACTAACGATGCCTATGAAGAGGCCTACGGCTTCAAAACCAATAAAAAATCACCGGGTATCTGATATGATTTCAAAGCGCGCTAGGCGTACTCTAGGCATGCGCTGCGCGTGGGTACACAGTGGGACAAGGCATTTGCATTTTTGCTTCCAAATCAGCATGAAAACGTTTCTTCAAGTCTCAACCTACACTGAATTGTAAGTACTTATTGTTCATCACGTCCATCACAAAACTCTTAAAGTATCAATTACCCGACTTTCCAACACGTTAACTCCAAGCACGCTCGGGAGCCGCAACGCCTAACTCATTTTTCGCCAAAACCGCGTCACCGAATCGAATTAGGAGTTTGCAAAACTCGTTTTATCTCACTCACGCAGTTTAGCGAAGCCGTGCTATCTCGGTCGCACGTTACACGCTCTTTACTGACTCTGTAATGCAGTTATGGAGTTTGAGTTCGCCACACTGAGGACAGTATTGACAAACATTTATATAGATAACACTTCCTCTCTCATACTTAATAGGTAGTCCGAAAATTTGGAATAATTTTTGCATGGTAAAGTCACACTGTCATGTAAACAGTTTCGGTGATTAATATATAATATAATATTATATTACATATTATTTTTTTTATAAAAAAATATTTGAAGATATGCCTCTATTCAAGAAAAAATCAACTCTCCGATGGCTAACTGGAAGCCATCACACAAAAATAAAATAAAATAAAAATAGGAACCTTCCAGTAAACGCAGTAAACTTATCGTAGTAGATCTTCTTCTTATATTTAAGAGCTGGGCTCTTGTCGGTGGAGTGCTTTCCATGTCTCTCTTCCTTCCGCTAAGTTCTTAACCTCTTTATAAGTCTTCATGTTTAATTTTTCTTTTATTTGGTCTTTAAATTTTAAGGAAAGAATATAAATTTTAATTTTAATTGAAGTCTATAAATTTTAACAGAGGGAAAATGTTCGGTCATCGTAGTAGATGACCGAACATTTTCCCTCTTCCATTTTCTATAATTTGCAGTATTTGTCTTTTCTCTCTCACATCTCTCTCTCTTTTTCATTTGTAATCTTTTCTGTCCATATTATTATTATATTTTTATCACAAATGTGTCAGGCTAATGTTCGCAAATTTTGATTGCCAGCCTATTTACTTTATAAGCTCTATGGACTACACCATAGTCAACGGCTGAAGACAATCTTGTCCAACGAGTAAAGTTTCATTATTAGATGTGCTGGGTGTTAATAGGCACATTGTGTTGTTCGGGATCGAGTAGTTTGGGCGTTACAACGTTTATGTAAACAAGGTTTAAACACGAGTTTATTTGCCAGGAAAGTTTAAAAAAACTCCATCTTTCAAGCGTTTATACCCGCCTTAAGTTGCAAGAGACTTACGGCTGTGGACATAATTCAATTGATATTTATATTGTGTCATATTATATTCATATTGAGTATACTCCCATGCTGGTCTGGGAAAAATAAAAAATAAACTTAGAATGTACCAGCTGCTTCTGCTCTTCCCACGCAGATCGTAAAGCCGATCGAGGGAATGGGCAAAAACGCAAATCATGTTAACAGGCGATGCGGCTAGCAATCCATCACTATATTGATTGCTTTTCCATCTTCTCGCCCACCATGACGCTAAAAGTGGCTTTTGGGTCTTGCGGCCCTTGGCTCTGCATAGAACCGCAAGACCCAAAATGCTCTGTCTGCCCCATTAGGGATAAAGACGTGATAGTATGTATGTATGTATTATATTGTGTCTGGCTGAATGTCCAGCAATGTGTTAAACATAACATTCAAGTCTTTTGGTGGATGTCGTAGTAGGCGACTTAGGAAATACAAGCTAAATAAAGCTTATGCTTATATTGATTATTGATGTTTATCATTTAGACCTCTCAAACACGTCTGGCCAGCGTGGAGAGTGTAGACCAAATCCTCTGGCTGCTCTGGCCAAGTATGGCTTTAGTAGTACAGAGAGGGTCGTATTCCTGTTGATACCCCATAACTTGAACCATTGAAACCATATTCATCAAACATAGCTTTAAAAAACAAGGAACCTTGCTTTTTCTTTCAAAACCGCATCGAAATCCGTCTATCCATTCGAGAGCTAGGATGGCAAAGATTCAAACAGACAAACGTAGGCGTCAAACTTATAACACCCCGCTTTTTGTTGGGGGATAAAATGGAATTTTTTAAAAAAAATTATATTTTTCTATCGGGATTTTTTGCAGCTAATTCAATTTTGCAGAATTTCAAGGGCTGCCGTCAAGTAGAGCAGAGTAAACAAAGGCGTAGTTCATATCGTACATTTCTCACTTATTATTCTTATTATTTATTATGTCTTCACCCCTACTGTATACAATCGCATCAAACGTTGTATACCTAGCACATTTTACACGACCATTCATCACCTCGACGATCAATCTCGGTACAATGACACCTCGTTATGTGCGGTAATATCGCAGAATTTGTAGATAGTAACTCGACACCATTGTTGTAGTGAAATAGACAGCTTCTGGAATGTTCTGATTTATGTATGGACGTGAATTTAATGTAACACTTTCACGCTATATAACTCAGTACAAAATGGGGCAGGTTGTCACTATCGAGATATCCGTAGGTATTGATACCAACAATTTGCTCAATAGGTTTATTTAGCCTGGTAGGCTCAAAGATACAAACCACGAAAAATGCACTCAAAGTCACAATTTTCACAAAAATAACCATAGCGAGTTTTAGAGTATGCTAAACATGATAACACCATCTATTGGCATGTTGCCGAACTGAAATTCAACAAACAACTCTTTTATCAGTTTAACACACACAGTTCTAAACACGGTACCGAGCGGTTTTAGGCTTTGGCTTTGTTTTTCGTGTAAGCGGCCAACACTGGTGTCAGATTTTTCAAGCTGCCTTTGAATCTGATAAAGCTTGACGACTGCAGTACAGTGATGACAGCCGGGACCAACGGCTTATAGATGTCATCCGAAGCACGGAGGACTTGAGAAATTTTCATACCACTTGTGGTCATCCATCCATAGGCGGACCATGCCCGAAGTCGCTTAACTTGCGAAAACGGTACTAATGCTCACTTTCGCCGGGCTACACAGCTCCGGCTTTGCACCTTAAAAAAATCACCTTTTTAGCATGCTTAAACGTTTATACATACATACATACTATCACGTCTTTATCCCTAATGGGGCAGACAGAGCATTTTGGGTCTTGCGGTTCTATGCAGAGCCCAGGACCGCAAGATCCAAAAGCCACTTATAGCGTTATGGTGGGCGAGAAGATGGAAAAGCGATCAATACAGTGATGGGTTGCTAGCCGCATCGCCTGTTAACATGATTCGCATTTTTGCCCATTACCTCGATCGGCTTTTACGATCTGCGCGGGAAGAGAAGCAGCTGGTACATTCTAAGTTTTTTTATTCTCCCAGACCAGCATGGGAGTGAATTAAAACTCATACTAAAGAAATGCACGTAGTATTTCTCCAGTAAATCCACATTTACGTCGATTGCAGAACAGTTTAATTTCCGACAGAATTAAGTTGGCTCATAAAAATATAAATGTTTATTAACCCGTCGGCCATTGCGAATTTAAAATTGCACTTCCGTTTCGGGTTGTTCACTTTTTAATTGTAGTTGGCATTATAATGGTTGGGCTGGGCCCATAACCTGTTTGGTTTTCAGTGATAAAATAAATGAATATATAGGAACAGATTACATAGATTGATAGAAGACATAGAGCGACCGAAGTAAGCTTGAGACTTGTGTTATGGGATAGTAACTTAACGAGACTATGTTTTATAACATAACAAATACAATGCGTTTCGGATGTTCATCTATATAAGATGACAGATCTATATAAGATAAGGTCTATATAAGAGGGCAATTTTTAAAAGGCAATTTTCCACCTTGCCCTGACCGGGAATCGAACTCGAGACCACTACACCTCGGAGGTCGTCTATTGTTAATGTATTTTCATCCATAAATCAAAATAATAGTAATTTATGGATTTGTTAACATATTATTTATGAGACAAAAGCTATCACGGAGAAGCTAACTTACATTTAATTTAAAAATAACAGATTAAAACAAAAGCTGAGGATCTATAAAATAGGTGCCCAAGAGAAAGAGGGAGGTTTGGTATCTATCGATTTATTTGTTAATTGCTTATACCTAGAAAGTGCGTTGAAACAAAGGACGGAGATTCTCACAAATCGTTTAAGTAGTCTATCTCTTCTTCTTCTTCTTCTTATATTTAAGAGCTGGGCTCTTGTCGGTGGAGTGCTTTCCATGTCTCTCTTCCTTCCGCTAAGTTCTTAACCTCTTTATATGTTTTCACGTTTAATTTTTCTTTTATTTGGTCTATAAATTTTCTTCTGGGTTTTCCTACTCCTCTCTTTCCTTCTATTTTTCCTTTCATTATTGTTTTAAAGAACGCATCGTGGCGTGTAGTAGTCTATACAAGTTGTAAATCTGTAACCTTGCCATATTCTCAGACGTACCTATACCGATCATACTGAACAACTTTCCCAAAGGAATGTAGGCCGAAATATGAAAAACAATTGGACTTCCCATACTAAATCGATCAGCTGATTAGCAATTTTGTAAGGGTGAACAATTTTTTTTTCAGATTTCTACCTATGTTTCTTAGGGAAAGTTCCCAAATTTCTAGGGAACGTTCCCTTGTTGCCGGAATGTTTCCTTGATGCCGGGAAAGAGACCCGTTTCCATAGGATATACATCTTATTAATCGAGAAAAAAAAACATTTTTATTGTTTTATGCTCATTAATATGTTATACAATTATTTAAAAATATGAAATTAGCCCTTTGAACGTGCCGACTTTCTTGGTAATAGGTTAAAAATTATGGGTTAAAAATGAATTATTTTAATATTTGATCTGCTGATGAATATACATATTTCAAAAAGTGTCAAAGAAGTTTTCAAACTGGCGAAATTTAGAAACAATCAGACCAAAGACATTAAATCAAATAAGTATATGAAAAACAATGACGGGAAGATCCTGACCCAAAATAAGGAAATTAATGCGCGCTGGCAAGAATACTACTCGGACCTATTAAATGAGGAATTTTCACGTAATGATACACCTGAGTCACCGTGCGTCGCCGGTCCCATCGAAGCAGTGACGCCGGATGAAGTGCGAAGTGCCACACAAAAGATAAAAAATAACAAAGCTACTGGGCCAGATGAAATACCAGCAGAATTCTGGAAACGGCTAGGCGACACTGGTGTGTTATGGCTGACAGACCTTTTCAACAAAATAATTGAAAATGGTAAAATGCCAAATATGTGGAGGCAAAGTGATATTATTCCCTTCTATAAAAATAAAGGCGATGTTGCAGACTGTGGGAACTATAGAGCTATCAAGTTAACCTCACATACCCTTAAAATCTGGGAAACAGTAATAGCTGAGAGACTAAAAAAGCTAATAACGTTAACACCAAACCAGTTTGGCTTTACCAGTAATGTGGGGACTGTCGACGCCATCCACTCGATTAAGATACTTGTACAAAAATACAAACTTAATAAGAAAGACCTCCATTTCTCATTCATAGACTTAGAAAAGGCCTTTGATCGAGTACCAAGAGACCTCATATGGACGGCCCTAAGAGCGCATCTTGTTCCGGAACAGTACATATATATTATAAAAGACATGTACCGCGACGTCACCACTAGAGTTCGCAGCCCCGCGGGTCTAAGCGGAGAGTTTCATGTCAGAGTGGGAGTGCACCAAGGTTCTACTTTGAGCCCTCTGCTGTTTAACACCGTAATGAATTATGTCACTGAAGATCTGCAACGACCAGCTCCATGGACTCTCTTATATGCAGACGATATCGTGCTTGTATGCGAAACCCAAGAGGAGCTACAGACCGAACTTACATCGTGGTGCAACAGACTGGAAAGCAGAGGACTCAGAGTGAGTAGAAAGAAAACCGAATATATGTGTTGCAATTTCACTGGTGCCGATACAGATGCGCTCCCTCCACACATAGACGGTGTTCCTCTTAACAAGGTTAACAAGTTTAAATACCTAGGATCCATGATAACTAACAACTCCAGCACCAAGGAAGACATTGACAGTAGGATCCAAGCGGGGTGGCTTAAATGGAGGTCGCTGACAGGTGTGCTCTGCGATCCAAAAATGCCAGTGAAAGTTAAGGGTAACATCTATAAGCGCGCCGTCCGACCTGCGCTTTTGTATGGTGCGGAGTGCTGGCCAATGCGATGCCAAGAAGAGCAAAAAATGCACTGTGCGGAAATGCGGATGCTTAGATGGGCGGGTGGCGTGACATTGCGGGATAAGGTTAGGAACAGGCACATCCGTGGGTCTTTTTAAGTGGCCGGCATTCAAGACAAGATGCGAGAAAGCAGACTCCGGTGGTACGGTCATGTAATGCGCAGGGATGATGACCACATGACCAAGAAAGTAATTAATATAGCCGAAGGACGGAGAGGCAGAGGACGCCCCCTCACGACTTGGTCCAGTACCATTAAGAAAGATATGAGGACGATGGGGGTAACCCCTGACATGATTTATAATAGGGAAAACTGGCGCGAGAAGATATGGAGAGCCGACCCCAAATGAAATGGGACCATGGCTAGGACTGATGATGATGATGATGAATATACATATTAAGAATACTTAACTATCTATAGCAGAAAACATTCATATGATGAAAAAATAAAATTGAGACGGGAACGTTCCCCTGAAATTGGGAATGTTCCCGGGAACATTCCCGTAAACGGGAATGGGGAACGTTCCCCGGAAACGGGAATTTGGGAACGGCACATCACTAATTGGCACCGACTCCAAATAAATAATGAGTATTATAGAGATTATTTACCCAGAACTTCAGGGACATCTGATATAAAAAATAATTATTTTTTGCTTTTGAGTGCATTTCGATTTGAAGTCGGTTATTATTTTTTTCAAAAAGTTTTTATTTCACAGCTTTTAGCAGGAAGAGAACTAAGCTCATTGCACTTTCAACCGACTTCAAAAAAAGGAGGAGGTTATCAATTCGACGTGTACATATGTTTTATGTATGTTACCTCATAACTCGTCAAATATGAACCGATTTTAAAAAAATATGTTTCGTTTTAAAGAATGCATTGCAAGGTTGGTCCCATATAATTTTTTTTAAGATCGGAGAAAAGGTCTTGGAGCTGGAGACCGAAATACCTCAAAAAAGACAAAGTAGCTCAAATATTTGTGTATGTTACCTCATAACTTCGTCAAATACGAACAGATTTAAAAAATATATGTGTCCTTTTAAAGAATGCTTTGCAAGGTTGGTCCCATGTAATTTTGTTTAAGATTGGAGAAAAGGTCATGGACCTGGAGACCGAAATACCTCAAAAAAGACAACTGTAGCTCAAATATTTGTGTATGTTACCTCATAACTTCGTCAAATACGAACAGATTTAAAAAATATATGTGTCCTTTTAAAGAATGCTTTGCAAGGTTGGTCCCATGTAATTTTTTTTTAAGATCGGAGAAAAGGTCTTGGACCTGGAGACCGAAATTCCTTATTAACAGACAACTGCTGCTCAAATATTTGTGTATGTTACCTCATACCTCCGTCAAATATGAACAGATTTAAAAAATATATGTGTCCTTTTAAAGAATGCTTTGCAAGGTTGGTCCCATGTAATTTTTTTTTAAGATCGGAGAAAAGGTCTTGGACCTGGAGACCTAAATTCCTTATTAACAGACAACTGCTGCTAAAATATTTGTGTATGTTACCTCATAACTTCGTCAAATATGAACAGATTTAAAAAATATATGTGTCCTTTTAAAGAATGCATTGCAAGGTTGGTCCTATGTAATTTTTTTTTAAGATTGGAGAAAAGATCTTTGAGCTGGAGACCGAAGTTCCTCAACAGACAACTGCAGATATATGTAACAAAACAATAACCCTATAATCGGCAAAAGGGCCCTGTATGAAGATTGTTTTATTTTGAAAGTGAATCCACCGAGGTAGAAATTTAAACATATTCAAACTGATAGGTAGAAATGGGTACTAATTAGACTAAATAGGTCTTAATTACATCACTTACAGGGTCCCGCTGGATCTACGGACATCTTTTATTTTGCTATAATGTCTATTATGAGAAATAAAAGAAGATATTGGACGAAAGAAGGCTACAAAAAAATCACAATGAATATAATGTTATTTTTAAAACCAGAAGATTTTAATAACTTATTAAAGAATATGTTTGTCTTTATAAAGTTCTAAAATATTTAGCCACACGCATTTTCCTTGCTATTCATATTAAATTTTAAGTAACGTAGGTTAAGAAGGTACGCATTGAAAGTTTAAACCGAAACAGATACTAGGTACTTAGATAACAGTAGCATAACGTGTTGCAGTTTCAACGGTGTGCGCACGACAGGCAAATTGCATTCAACATACCGGCTTAAGTGATTTTTGGTAACCTCGCAGACCAAGGTCAATGACCCAGTCCGCTTAAATGAACTCTGCTTAAATGTTAATATAATAAGGTTGAAATTTGTCGAGCGATCCGATCGGGCCATTCGGGCGCTAGTTTGATAACTATTTATTTATTATTTCCAGAAAAAAACATTCAGCATACAATAAATAAATGCAATGAGCTTAGTTCTCTGCCTGCTAAAAGATGTGAAATAATAACTTTAAAAAAAAAATAATAACCGACTTCAAATCGAAATGCACTAAAAAGCAAAAAATAATAATTATTTATATCAGATGACCCTGAAGTTCTGGGTAAAAAATCTCTATAATACTCATTATTTATTTGGAGTCGGTGCCAATCTAAGTATCTATTTAACATTGAAATCATTCTTGAAGTACTTTAGAATACGCCACGGGAATCGAAATAATGTGAAAAACGCATTTTATCTGCAAATAATATTACATTAGTAATTATTAATTTAAAATTGCCTAAGCCTCAACAACTCAAAAAAGAGCTCTATAGCAAAGAACACTCTCGATTGAATTACTTTTGTAACAAGAAAAAATCAAATTCGGTTCATCGATTTGGGAGCTACGGAGCTACGACGTGGTATTACTCGTACATGAACTGGACTCTGAGGCAGGAAGATTGGCACCGACTCCAAATAAATAATGAGTATTATAGAGATTTTTTACCCAGAACTTCAGGGTCATCTGATATAAATAATTATTATTTTTTGCTTTTTAGTGCATTTCGATTTGAAGTCGGTTATTATTATTTTTTTAAAGTTATTATTTAATTGTATACTGAATGTTGTTTTTTTGGAAATAATAAATAAATAGTTATCATAAAATTGATGATTAAAGTAGTAGTACCTGGGCGACCGAGCTTTGCTCGGTTACATCTCAAACATCGAAAGTACGCGTTTTCTCAAACATAAGACTAATCTAGATCGATTGTTTACCCCCGAAAACCCCCATATACCAATTTTCAGCGAAATCGTTAGAGCCGTTTTCGAGATCACAGAAATATACAATGATTGTACCTATATATTTATTTATTTATTTGATACTGCGATAATAATAAAAATATGAAGCCACAGACAGAAAAATTTACGTGACTGCGTATTGTGATCTGATGATTTCTCTGTTCCATGCGCTTGAACCAACGGATTTATGACATAACATATTGCTCTAGTGGGCCGTATGCTTGTTTCCCTCTTAGCATCGTGGACGGCTGTGTTACCTTGTCACAAGATGCTACAAATATATCTGCAGTAGGGTATATATTTAAAAAAACACAAATCATAAACTTTGCACTTTTTACAAGTGACTTGCTGTCTTTCTTTCCGGAGTTTTATTCTCCAGATCCAAAACCCTTCATCAGATCTTCATTCAAATTATAAGAAACTAATCTTATAAGTGATTCTTCCAAACAAACATGAAATCATTAGACGGAAAGTGATATGAGCATACAAATGAAGGTATTATTAATATTTGAGCTGCAGTTGTCTGTTGAGGAACTTCGGTCTCCAGCTCAAAGATCTTTTCTCCGATCTTAAAAAAAAAATACATAGGACCAACCTTGCAATGCATTCTTTAAAAGGACACATATATTTTTTAAATCTGTATATATTTGACGGAGTTATAAGGTATCATACACAAATATTTGAGCAGCAGTTGTCTGTTAATAAGGAATTTCGGTCTCCAGGTCCAAGACCTTTTCTCCGATCTTAAAAAAAATTACATGGGACAAATCTTGCAAAGCATTCTTTAAAAGGACACATATATTTTTTAAATCTATTCGTATTTGACGAAGTTATGAGGTAACATACACAAATATTTGAGCTACAGTTGTCTTTTTGAGGTATTTTGTTCTCCAGCTCCAAGACCTTTTCTCCGATCTTAAAAAAAATTATATGGGACCAACCTTGCAATGCATTCTTTAAAACGAAACATATATTTCTTAAATCGGTTTGTATTTGACGAAGTTATAAGGTAACATACACAAATATTTGAGCTACAGTTGTCTTTTTGAGGTATTTCGGTCTCCAGCTCCAAGACCTTTTCTCCGATCTTAAAAAAATTTACATGGGACCAACCTTGCAATGCATTCTTTAAAACGAAACATATATTTTTTAAATCGGTTTGTATTTGACGAAGTTATAAGGTAACATACACAAATATTTGAGCTACAGTTGTTTTTTTGAGGTATTTCGGTCTCCAGCTCCAAGACCTTTTCTCCGATCTTAAAAAAATTTACATGGGACCAACCTTGCAATGCATTCTTTAAAACAAAACATATATTTTTTAAATCGGTTCATATTTGACGGAGTTATGAGGTAACATACACAAAACATATACACACGTCGAATTGATAACCTCCTCCTTTTTTTGAAGTCGGTTGAAAAATATGAAGCCACAGACAGAAAAATTTACGTGACTGCGTATTGTGATCTGATGATTTCTCTGTTCCATGCGCTTGAACCAACGGATTTATGACATAACATATTGCTCTAGTGGGTCGTATGCTTGTTTTCCTCTTGGAATCGTGGACGGCTGTGTTACCTTGTCACAAGATGCTACAAATATATCTGCAGTAGGTATATATAAAAAAAAACACAAATCATAAACTTTGCACTTTTTACAAGAGACTTGCTGTCTTTATTTCTGGAGTTTTATTCTCCAGATCCAAAACCCTTCATCAGATCTTCATTCAAATTATAAGAAACTAATCTTATAAGGGATTCTTCCAAACAAACATGAAATCATTAGACGGAAAGTGATATGAGCATACATGAAGTCGGTTAAGAAAAGAAGGTATTATTAATATTTGAGCTACCAGTTGTCTGTTGAGGAACTTCGGTCTCCAGCTCAAAGATCTTTTCTCCGATCTTAAAAAAAATTACATAGGACCAACCTTGCAATGCATTCTTTAAAAGGACACATATATTTTTTAAATCTGTTCATATTTGACGGAGTTATGAGGTAACATACACAAATATTTGAGCAGCAGTTGTCTGTTAATAAGGAATTTCGGTCTCCAGGTCCAAGACCTTTTCTCCGATCTTAAAAAAAATTTACATGGGACCAACCTTGCAAACCATTCTTTAAAAGGACACATATATTTTTTAAATCTGTTTATATTTGACGGAGTTATGAGGTAACATACACAAATATTTGAGCAGCAGTTGTCTGTTAATAAGGAATTTCGGTCTCCAGGTCCAAGACCTTTTCTCCGATCTTAAAAAAAATTATATGGGACCAACCTTGCAATGCATTCTTTAAAACGAAACATATTCTTTTAAAATCGGTTCATATTTGACGGAGTTATGAGGTAACATACATAAAACATATATACACGTCGAATTGATAACCTCCTCCTTTTTTTGAAGTCAGTTGACAAACAGACAAACAGACAAACAGACATACAGACAAACAGACAAACAGACAAACAGACAAACAGACAAACAGACAAACAGACAAACAGACAGACCTTTTTTTTTAATTCTTACTCTATTACTACGTCTCCATCGCCCCCAATATTTTTTTTGGTAATATATTTAATGTACAGACACGCTTTTTTACTGTTTTATTATATGTATAGATTAGCACTGCAGCACTAGACCCCGGAAAATGTATCTCCTTATGTTTTTGCGATATTTGAACTATTATTTTTCTAAACCCAAGCCCCTTATCATTTGCAGTAAATGATAAGGGCCCATAATAGCACCGTGACAAGCCGCGGCGTTACCTCCGCCGTCACGTCCATTCAAGCCCGCTCTCCCCTAGCACGGGCGTGACTCCATTTTATTCGTCCTTACCACTGACTCTCTATTTCATAATATAAATTTATATTATTTATTTATTTGTAATAATAACTTAAATCTATCGTTACAGTTTTAACTAATGTGATAGACAAGCAATAATAATATCATACATTTCGAATTATTAAATACATTATCATCATGCTGGTCTAGGAGAAAAGAAAAAACTTAGAATGTACCAGCTGTTTCTCTTCCCGAGCAGATCGTAAGAGCCGATCGAGGGAATGGGCGAAAATGTGAATCATGTTAACAGGCGATGCGGCTAGCAACCCATCACTGTATTGATTGCTTTTCCATCTTCTCGCCCACCATGATGCTAAAAGTGGCTTTTGGGTCTTGCCGCCCTGGGCTCTGCATAGAGTCGCAAGACCCAAAATGCTCTGTCTGCCCCATTAGGGATAAAGACGTGATAGTATGTATGTATGTTATCATCATCTTTTTTTAAACTAAGTAAGCGCAGTGTCTCAGTTTCGAGAATGGCAAAAAATTGGCCTTCTGTCTCTTCTCGCCTACAGAACTAATTTTTCATCCGATTATGTTGTGTCGTCGGTTGTTAAATTGGTTGTCAAATGTTTTTTATTATTTAACGTCTCTGGATACTTGTCCTTTAGAGCTATCTTTATTTTTTACTGTTTTATTCCTTACCCCTAACCCTAACTATACAATCAAAGGTTTATTGGAACAAAGTTCCTTATCTTAGAAAAAATTAATACCAAAAGTTGTAACGACACTTTTTGCTATAGTTGTAAGCCGTGCGGCGTGCGCGTGTTTCTCTGTCTGTCTCTCTCTCTCCTAATTAATCGAAAGGAACTTCGTTCCATCCGGGTGTTCCTTAACACCTCTCAAGTTTTTATACTCGTAGGTCTGTCACATAACTGTGGTACTATTGTTTTTAGTTTTGAAAATTTACTTATCTACTAAACGTTTGACCTCATATAAACCTGGTTTGCTTTTTTTACTATATTTCGTGAGTTAACCGTTTAATAAATATTTTAAAAGCCCTTAAATAATTAGGAGTTAAGTTAATATAAAAGATTATTTACCAAAACAATATGGTACAAAATTCAAAAAAGAACTCGAGGTATGTTGTGTTGTACGTAGTAAAAAACATTTGGCTCGACAAGAAGATGTATGCGCGTTCTTTAGAACGTCGCGCCAATCTCTATAGTTCCAATATAATCTATACATATAATCTATATCTATCTATCTATACATATAATAAAACAGTAAAAAAAGTGTGTCTGTACATTAAATATATTTCCAAAAAAAATATTGGGGGCGATGAAGACATAGTAATAGAGTAAGAATTAAAAAAAATGTGTGTCTGTTTGTCTGTTTGTACACGCTAATCTCCGGAAATACTGGACGGTTTTGAATGCAACATTTTTTTTTATATAGCTATTAAGCCTGGGCAACATATAGAGTATAAATGATTTTTAAAAATAAAACTCCTGACGCAGAACCATAATGGTCCAGCTAAACTATGAGAGATATAAAAATGTCGCCTTAGTAAAAGTTGTTCAGCCTGATGAGCATTTTCTAGAGACATAAAGTGCACGCGAACGAAGTCGCGGGCTTCAGCTAGTTTTAAAATAAATCCTTTAGTCACATTTGCCCTGATGAAGATCATCGGATGAGGTCGAAACATGTCGGCAGTAGCTGACTCTATACGTGAGTAACCCGTCAACTCTTTTTACTAAGTTCCAATATAGTTACATTATTTAAACCATTTCGTGGCCAAAGGATCAGCCAATCTGCGTATGTTACCGACTGTCCACGCAGATTGCCCGGGGTGCGTCAGACGTATTAAGGGGCTCAGTACATCACTCGAGGAGTTTCCTTTCATGCCCCCCAAAGATACTTGGCGACCTCCGTGGCGTAACAGAGGTTCCGAGTTTGATCCCCGGTCAGGACAAGTTAGAAAATGGCCTTTTTCACATTTTCCTGTGTCTTAGATGTTTATCTATATTGTATTTGTTACAAAATATAGAATCTTTAAGTTAGTATCCCATGACACAAATATCGAACTTACTTCATGGCTAGCTTAATCTGTGTGATTTTCCGTGTTTATTTATTATTTACTAGCTGTACCCGCGGGCTTCGCTCCCTGTGGGAATAAAGTACCCAATGTCCTTCCCCAAGTCTTAAACTATATTTGTACCAAATTTCATCCAAATCGATTCAGTAGTTAAGGCGTGAAAAGGTAACAAACAAATATACAAACTGACTTTCGCATTTATAATATTAGTAGGATATAATCTCAAGATCTTTTTACAGGAATGTCGGTAGTAGGGGCAAGAGTCTCAGAGCGCGTTACTCATCGAAAAAACTAGCGCGTCACGCGCGGACCTCGTAAATACAATATGGATGCTCGCTACTGTAGCACTATATTGGAACACACGATTTTGGAGTTTGTACGCGAACGCAGCTGTTTAAAAATAGGGCAAAGAACTATTTATGGTGTAACGCCTCTACCTCGCAAATACAGTATGAATACAAACATATATGTTACAGCACTATACTGAAAAACATGTGATTGAAGTCTGTAAACAAACGCAGCTATTGCAAATAGGGTGAAAAGCTATTTATGGTATAATGCCCTCTATCTCGAAAATACCTATAGTAGAAATTACAAATATACATACAGAACTGTATTGAAACACACGATGTTAGAGTTTGAACGCGAACGCAGCTGTTGCAAAATAGGGCAAAAAGCTATTTATGGCTTAACGCCTATGTCTCGCAACTACAGTATAAATAAAAAATATACATGGTATAAAACTATACTGGAACACACGATGTTACACCAACGCAGCTTTTGCAAAATAGGACTAAAAATCTATTTATGGCATTACGCCTATACCTCGCATACATGCTTTAGCACTATACTGGAATACATATGATTGAAGTTAGCACATAATTCAAAATTCAAATATGCCTTTGCAGGCACGTATATATGTCAATAAGTGTAGTAGTTGCAGTATAATTTTCTGTCTCCAGTAGTTGCGCTGCTTCCGAGTCCAAGATGCCTTTTTCCTATTCCTTTTCTCTAAATATAAATGCACGTTAATAGACCTAAGGATGGCAAAGACCTTACGAAATCGCGAAGAAACTGACAAAGGCTTTAACAAATTGACTATGCTTTTATGACAGGCCGTCTGCCTGACGTCACTCCTTTTTGAGAATTCACTTTAGCGAAAAGTTTTATAAACCCGCCCGCTTAACATCAATGTAGCACAAGATATTTTGCTAAGTCCTTTAACCACCCTGTTACGACATCCTCAAGAAGAGATGGATTGGTCGTACTCTAATTCCTAGGGCCGATTCTGCGTCGCGTTTCCTCCACAATTATACACCCGTATGTTCCAAACCCATGTACCGGATAGGAAAAACCGTGATGTTTAACGCACGTGTGCTCAGCCGGAGCCCGGGGATTCACGTGAGACATAAATACCGGGTTAGTGTTATATACTGACTAGAAACACCAGTGCTGTGTTTACAAGCGCGTTAAGTAACACCTCTTTATGTCTAATGTACTACAGAATTACGTGTTATTCCCTTAGTGTTCTGAAAATCTTTGGACATTTTATGTTTTTCTTTTCTCGCAGACCAACATAAAATAACCAGTGAAGTGCAAGTCAGATTTGCGCACTTCGGGTTCAGTACCAATATTAATATCACGTTTGTTATATGGGAGCCCCAGTTAAATAATATTTTTATTCCATTTTTAGTATTTGTTGTTATAGCGACAACAGAAATACATCATCTGTAAAAATTTCAACTGCCTAGCTATCACGATTCATGATGTAGCCTGGTGACAGATAGACAGACAGACAGACGGACGGAAGGACAGCGGAGTCTTAGGGTCCCGTTTTTATCCTTTGGGTACGAAACCCCTGTTCTTCGTCGTGTCGATGACTGAAACTTGCCCTGGATCGCGATCGAACTTAGAATCTCTGGTGTGGCAAATTGGCGTGTTGACTACGCCATGGGGTCGTCAAAGTATTGAGATACAAATCTCAACTATTAGAGTCACAAATCTCAACATTGCAGGCTACCTTAAAAAATATCACAAAAAAATATGAGTTAATTTTAGAAGAAAATAGGGAAATTAGTTTAGTATCTGACGGTGTTCCCCTGACAGTGGTTACGGAATCACCTGTCACGGACTCAACCCCATCCCCTACTGTTGACTGCGGTATAAGTCTAAGTATAAATAAATACCCTCATGTAGAAAATGATGTACAATCCAAAATAGAAACAATTGATAATAGCATAAATAGAAAAATGATTTGTAAAAAATTAATAATATATTCTGATAAGTTAGGTCAAGATCTTAGTAGTATGATTTATAATAACCTGAACAGTGAATGTTCAGTATTCAATGTATGCACACCCGGGGTCACATTTTTAAACCTAATAAATAACATAAATTATAATGACATAGACCAACATACCACAATTTTAATAATGTGTGGTGACAGTTCCTCTATTACAGGAAGGAACTTAAAAAAAGGTATAGACAAAATCAAAGATTTAAAACAAAAAAAGGATTGTAGATTTATCATAAGTGCCTTTCCATATTCAGACAATTTAGACAGTAAAAGTAACAGGCACATACATGATTTAAATGTACATCTGTACAATATGACTTATTGTCACGGTGACTTTATTTTTTATTTAGATATAAATAAATTTATTTGTAATTTTAAGTTGACTCTAGATACTATGTATCTGCCTCCTAGATATAAGCGACTCTTAGCTACATTAGTAGCTTATAATATACAAAGTAGTGTTGTAAATAGTACAACTAGTAACTCTAAATTAAACACAGTAGTGCTGAATGTACCATAGCTGGAGATACTCAGTCTGATTTAAACTAATGAAAAAGACAACAGTCAAGGCCAAAGAGTTAAATATTATTCACCAAAATATTCAGGGCCTGACTAGCAAATTATTGCAATTAGAATTATATGCAAACGATAGGGATTTACATGTAGTATGTTTAACTGAACACTTTTTGCAGTCACATCAAGTACAATTTAATATTGATAATTATTTAGTCTCTAGTTTATTTATTAGAAAGATTAATGAAAAAGGAGGCAGTTTAATTTTAACACGTAATGATGTAAAATGTAAAGAACGCAAGGATATTGTGAGCCTGTCGGTTGAAAGTATTGTTGAATTATCCTGCGTTGAATTAGAAAATTGTATTATAGTATGCGCGTACAGACCCCCAAAAGCTGACTTTAATACTTTAGAAACTGTAATTGAAGATGTTTTGAGAAAATTAAGTTCATGTCGCAAAAACATAATATTGTGTGGCGACTTTAACGTAGATTTATTAGCGTCTGATAGCACCGAATGTATTAGATTTTTGAATTTATTTAAGTCATTCAATTTGTTCAATTTATTTTTAGAACCAACTAGAATACAAGGCGACTCTAAAACATGTATAGATAATGTTTTCTGTGATTGCACTGCTGTTGATAACGCTATAATTAAAAATATAACATCTGATCATTTTGGTCAGTTCGTGAAATTTGCCAACAACGCAGTAGAAGTAGAATTACCTGAAATAACCTACAGAGCTATTACTAAAGATAAAATTAAAAAATTTAGGGATACAGTTTCGAAAAAATTACCGTTAATTGAAGAAACTCGGGATGATCCGGATATTTTGTATAATAAAATGTTCGGTGTGATTGAATCAGAATTTAATGATAATTTTCCACTTAAAAAGGGAAAGAAACGTAATCGGAAAAAGTTTAGCGAATGGGCTACCACAGGGATTCATATTAGTAGGAATAGGCTATATGAATTATTAGCTATGAAAGCTTATAACCAAACACCTAATTTCATTAATTACGTTAGAACTTACTCAAAGCTTTTTAAAAAAGTATGTTTATGCGCGAAGTCGTTATACACCAGGAAAGCTATTCTAGATTCTAAAGATAAAATAAAGACAACCTGGAATATTATTAACACTGAAACCGGGAAAAACAAGCAACGAGTAAATAAAATTGAGTTAAACATTAACAATAAGGTTCTAGACACTAGTGAATATGTCGCACAATACTTTGAGAACTTTTTCACAAACATTCCCCTAAATACAACCGCCCCACTAATGTCCTCATCTAGGAAATCAAAAAAGCTATTAACCAATTGCGTACCTAAATGTAAAGATAGGCTAATATTCAAATACGTCACACCTAAAAATATCATTGATACTTTTAAAAGCTTGAATAATAAAAAAACTGGTGATTTGTGGGACATTTCTGTATCCGTTATAAGTAATATTATAGATGTAATTGCGCCTTACTTAGCTTCCATATTTAATAAATGTGTAGACGCGGGATCTTTCCCTGACATGATGAAGTTAAGTAAAGTTATCCCTCTATTTAAGACTGGTGACAGAAATGATCCAACAAATTACCGTCCCATTTCTATTCTGCCAGCACTGAGCAAAATATTCGAAAAGATAATTTTTAACCAATTATTAGATTTTTTCAACAAAAATAGTCTGTTCCATGGTGATCAGTATGGATTTACTAAGGGTCGATCAACAACGGATGCAGGTGTTGCACTATTACAAAACATCTATGATGCTTGGGAGTGTTGTCAGAATGCAATTGGTGTCTTTTGTGACCTCTCCAAAGCCTTTGATTGTGTAGACCACAAAACCCTTCTATCCAAACTTGAGCACTACGGAATAAAAGGGAAGGCTCTTGAATTGATTGAATCTTATTTGAGTAGCCGAATTCAAAAAGTTAGTGTAAATCAAGTAAAATCTGAAGGATCAACCGTAGTGATGGGTGTGCCCCAGGGTTCTATCTTGGGTCCTTTGTTGTTCCTGATCTATATTAATGATTTACCATATTATGTAAAAGATTGTAAGGCTGTACTTTTTGCTGATGACACTTCCCTTGTTTTTAGCGTAGATAGGAAAACTGACACCTCTGATGAGATGAATAATATATTGTCGCAAGTGTTGGATTGGTTTACAGCAAATAATTTAGTATTAAATGCAAAAAAAACTAAATGTGTAAAGTTCTGCTTACCGAATGTTACAAAAGTTCCAACACGATTATTTATTGATAAGGAAGCAGTAGATATGGTTGATAACACAACATTTTTGGGAATAACGCTTGATTCAGGGTTGCAATGGGGTGCCCATATTCAAAAATTAGCTGGAAAACTTAGCTCTGCGGCCTATGCGGTTAGAAGAATTAGGCAAATGACTGACGTTGATACAGCGCGTTTGGTATATTTTGGGTACTTCCACAGTGTTATGTCCTATGGAATATTGCTATGGGGTAACGCTGCAGATATAAATACCATATTTGTTTTACAAAAACGCGCTATCAGATTTATATATAAATTAGGTGCTAGAGAGTCTTTGAGGGAACTATTTAAAGACATAAATATTTTGACCCTCCCTTCGCAATTCATCTATGCGAACATTATGTACGTGCGTCAGAATATACACTCATTTAAGAGAAATTGTGATATTCATAGTATTAACACGAGAAATAAAAATAAATTAGCCATCACAGCTTTGCGGTTAGAGAAAACAAAAAAATCTTTTGTGGGTCTCGGCTTGCGCCTCTATAATAAAATTCCAGATGATATAGTAGCATTACCATTATCTAAGTTTAAGACAGCCGTTAAAAATCATTTATTACAAAATGCGTATTATCATGTAAATGACTACTTATCATCATCTGAGAAAAAATCTTGGAAATAGTTGTCTGCAAATTGTAATTGTATAATTTAAATGTATAGCTTAAGTGTAAATCTGTATTCTAATTGTAACATAGCCCATCAGGCTGGGTAGGGACCAATACTGAACTGGGTTTCTTTCGGCGTAATCTTCCCAGCAGTGGTCGTTCCGAAACGCTAGTAGTTTTTAGCTTCTGCACTAAAAAAAATATTTAAAAAAAATGACCTTCAATAAGAGATAAATTTATCCTACATTGAATAAAATTTTTTGACTTTGACTTTGACTTTGACTTTGATTGAAACCTAAAATAGGTCGCAAGTTCAATTGAGGTAAACTACTAGTTACATAACGTTATAGATCAGCAGTGGACGTTATACGGCTGAAATGATGATAATGATAGTGCAGTTACAGATCGCGGCCTCTCCTTATCAATTCTTACATCTTGGCTTTATAGCCCAATTTTTCACTCATACAAAAGAGGTCAGAAATATCAGAGCATTAAGGCCCTCGGCTGCCTATATGAGTGTAACATTTCATCTCTTTCTTCTCCATATCCGTCATAATAACGTCATCTGTCACTTGCGCACCGTTACACGTCTTTAAAAGAATAAGTAGCTGTAGTGACTGTGAATCTTGCCAAAGTAAAGATCTATTTACACAGTATAGGTTTCTTGCTTGATGAATAGAATGTGGCATTTTCCAGGAAAGAAAAATTAGTTTAAAAAATTCTTAATAGATAGCGCATAATAGTTTTGAAATCGTTCTGACAAAAAAGGAATAGGCCGTTTGGTTTAATTTATTTATTTATTTACAAAATTCATGTACACAAAATACAAACACAGAAACAAACAAAGTAAGAACAATGAGTACATAGGTACTGCTTATTTCATAAGAAATGTCTTCCAGCAGACCCAGGAGAGGAAAAGAGAAGAAAAAAGGTAGTGGTAGGCGTGTACAAAATAAGCTAAAGTTAAATAAAAATACATGTAGGTACTTATCTAAAAAAAATTAAACATATACATACATACATTATTATACAATATATAATACATGTGTTATAATGAAGTTAAATAAATAACAGCCTACAATTATATACAGGAAGAGCACCGAAATATCATTATATACCTAAATATCTGTTCTAGACTGTACTCCAAAATACATGTTTAAATCGATAAAATTGAAAACTTAGTGAATTAATAAAAAATATATAATGTATATACATAGACTAATACATAATCCTTTTATTGAATTTGTAATTGTATAACCTATCTTGTATTTTACTATAATTTAATAAAATAATGTATGTGTACAAACTATAGAAAAAATATTTCAAAGACATAATATTAAGTAACAACATAATAAAGCTTTATAAACAAAGAAACAAACTACATCAGTCATTTTAGAAATTCTCGGAAGGGACCTATGTCCAGCACTGGATGTTGAGCAGTGAAATAATGTAGCTAATATTATGATGATGATAATGATAAGATCGAAAAGCAGAACCTTGTTAATAAAAAACATATCTGTAAACACCATAATTCACAAGAATAATAACCTACTACATTAAAACCACAACATATGCAATTTAACATGCACATGTAGAATGTACACTACATCATTAAGTACAGAGGTTACAGAAGAGGTACAAGCAGACCTGTGTCACTCCCCGTTTAAGTATCGAAATAGTATTTTATGCAACAGTTGTACAAGAAGGGTCAAAAAATGCGAGCGAGCATCGTAAGAAGATGTTATCGAGCTTTTTTAAAGAAATTTGTCCTCGCAAACAACATAACAAACGGATTGCGATGCGATACAAATTTAACTTTTTTAAGCTTCATAAGAACGCTGAACGGTAAGATCTTCTTTAAAGTATTTACTATTATAACATTAAATATCATTAATGATAGGTATACTACTTAAGTAGGCTTAATACCTTACTTACTTAGGTTATGAAGGTGCCTCTACTGGGACTAAGACCAACCCTTAATTTTACGCTTTTTAGGGTTCCGTAGCCAAATGGCAAAAACGGAACCCTTATAGATTCGTCATGTCTGTCTGTTCGTCCGTATGTCACAGTCACTTTTTTCAGAAACTATATGACCTATACTGTTGAAACTTGGTAAGTAGATGTATTATGTGAACCGCATTAAGGTTTTAACACAAAAGTAGAAAAAAAACAATAAATTTTGGGGGTTCCCCATACTTAGAACTGAAACTCAAAAATTTATTTTTCATCAAACCCATACGTGTGGGGTATCTATGAATAGGTCTTCAAAAATGATATTGAGGTTTCTAATATATTTTTTTTCTAAACCGAATACTTTGCGCGGGAGACACTTCCAAAGTGGAAAAAAGTGTGTCCCCCCCCCCCGTAACTTCTAAAATAAGGGAATTATTATTAAAAAATAAAAAAATAAAATAAAAAGTGAATTATAAAACTAAAAAAAATACATGATGTTCATAACCATAAAAACTACCAGCAAAAATTGGTTTGAACAATATCTAGTAAGTAGTTTTTTTTTAATACGTCATAAATCATAAACGGCAATTTACCTTTCATTCAATCAAATCAAATATAAAAATTTAAAAAAAAACATACTACAAAACTTTTATATTATGTTATTTGCTACTACGGAACCCTTCATGGGCGAGTCCGACTCGCACTTGGCCGCTTATTGTATAAAATATTCCGTCTAAAAAGCCACAAGTAAACGATATCGATAGAATTTTTGATCAGGACACGTGGTCCTGAAGCGAGTTTAAGATTTTTTACCCATTCCAAAATAAGTGCACAACGCCGCTAAAGAAGTTTTCACTTCAAAAACTTGAACAAGTATTTTTTCTTTTCTCTGAGAAACCAAAAATGACAAAGATATGGCGTATATAAATTTCGCGTGACATCACCGCTGGGTACGATTTTTAGGGTTCCGTAGCCAAATGGCAAAAACGGAACCCTTATAGATTCGTCATGTCTGTCTGTCTGTCCGTCCGTATGTCACAGCCACTTTTTTCCGAAACTATAAGACCTATACTGTTGAAACTTAGTGAGTAGATGTATTATGTGAACCGCATTAAGGTTTTGACACATAAATAGAAAAAAAACAATAAATTTTGGGGGTTCCCCATACTTAGAACTGAAACTCAAAAATTTATTTTTCATCAAACCCATACGTGTGGGGTATCTATGGAAAGGTCTTCAAAAATAATATTGAGGTTTCTAATATCATTTTTTCCCCCCCGTAACTTCTAAAATAAGAGAATGATAAAACTAAAAAAAATATATGATGTTTATTACCATAAAAACTACCAGCGAAAATTGGTTTGAACGAGATCTAGTAAGTAGTTTTTTTTTAATATGTTATAAATCATAAACGGCAATTTACCTTTCATTAAATCAACTCAAATATAAAAATTTAAAAAAAAAACATACTGCAAGACTTTTATATTATGTTATTTGCTACTACGGAACCCTTCATGGGCGAGTCCGACTCGCACTTGGCCGCTTATTACATAAGTGTGACGTAGCAAGCCCCCGCTCTGGAACTTTGTCGCTCCGTATCTTTGTGAATTTTTACTTTTTTGGTAAACTAAAAAATACGGAGTCCATTATTTTTGGATAATCTAAATGACGGACTAATTACAATCATACTTTTCTGTCCCTGTCGTCACCCCTTTTGTTGTCTACAATCAGGTAAAGATGATTGTAAGTAGTTAATATCCTTCTGCAATTTGTTATTTTATTCAACGCAGTAATAAGGAGACCACGGCGCCTGATATATAGCGGAATTTGTCATACACTGCTTAACAGAGTAACCACTGTGTTATTTATCGTGCTTTGTTCGTGTGCGGCGAGAAGTTCAACTTGCGGCAAAAATATGTGCAAGTTGATGTGTTTTTAATTATTATTTTTTTACTTGCATGTATTGACTGGCTCAGAACGCCTTATGGCGTTAAGTCTGCAATTTTTACACTTTTTGTGCAAATAGTTTTTATAAAAATATTGTGTACCTATTGTTTAAGTTGTTGTTTAAGTCAAATCTTGCAACTCAATTTTCAACCAGTTACTTATTGAGCTGAAATTTTGCATACTTGTGTAAGTTGGATGATTATAAAATATTATGGAGACAATGAGCTGTTCTTATGATAGAGGAGGAAGGGGGCTATAGAAAACAATAAAATAAAATAAATCTGTCTTCTCGTTCAAAATACTTTTGTCTCTCAAGATTAAAACCAATGTGTGTTATCAGTGAGACTTATGGCTTTAAAACGTGGTCTCTTAGTATGGGTCTCGTAAAAAAGCTCAAGGGCTATGCTCGTTTTCAACGCGATGGAATCAGAAATGAGGAAATTCGTAGGAGAACAAAAGTCACTGACATAGCCCAGCGGATTAGCTCTCTGAAATACAGAGGGCAGGACACATAGTTCGCCAAACCGACGGCCGATGAGGGGAAAAGGTTCTCAAATGGCGACCGACGTACTGGCAAACGAAACGTAGGACACCCACCCACAAGGTGGTCTGACGGCCTGACAAAGATCGCTGTAAAGCGCTGGATGCAGGCAGCTCTAGATTGGCCATTTTGGAAATCCTTGGGAGAGACCTATGTCCAGCAGTGGACAAATCAAATAACGCAACCCTATTGAGTTCCGACTTATTGAACTTGTCTTGATAAGCACTTAGACCTTGCAATTAAAGCTTTTATCTCATCCCATGCTGGTCTGGGAGAAACGAAAAAACTTAGAATGTACCAGCTGCTTCTCTTCCCACGCAGATCGTAAAAGCCGATCGAGGGAATGGGCAAAAATGCGAATCATTTTAACGGGCGATGCGGCTAGCAAACCGTCACTGTATTGATTGCTTTTCCATCTTCTCGCCCACCATGACGCTAAAAGTGGCTTTTGAGTCTTGCGGCCCTGGGCTCTGCATAGAGCCGCAAGACCGCAAGACCCAAAATGCTCTGTCTGCCCCATTAGGGATAAAGACGTGATAGTATTTATGTATGTATGTATGAAAAAAGCTTTAGTGTTAAGCTATTTTGTGATATGTAATTACTGTAATTATTCTTTTTTAAAGACTTTCTGTGTGTTTAAGAGCTTTAATAGCAAGAAATAAGTGTGTCCGCCCGCATTGAGTGATAAAAAGGGGTCTGAAATTAAGCGAGTAATTAAAGAATAATAACTGATTTAACTGGGGGTCCACTTAAGTACCCATTAGGGTTCTTCATACACCCCATGTATAATAAGAGCGTCGTTATCTGGGCCCCTACTCTGAACCACACAATACGATAATGAGGACAGTTGACGATACATCTTTCGCTTAACAATTTCACGATAAAAAGATATACACAACATAAATGAATTTTTGTATATATATTTTTTTTTGTTTATATAGGGACAAATAACACTGATTGAGCTAGCCCCAAACTAAGTTCGAGACTTGTGTTATGAGATACTAACTCAACGATACTATATTTTATAACAAATACATATATAGATAAACATCCAAGATCCAGGACAATTTGAAAAAGGCCATTTTCCATCTTGCCCTAACGGTGGCGGACCAGCATGGTGACCACTACGCCACGGAGGTCGTGGAATTAAAGCTAGTTCAAAGAGAAAATACTACTTACCATGTAATTGTTAATTCTTTCTAGGTGAATGGATGTGTATCAAAAATAACCATAAAGAGATTGTTCATTTATTATACTTACCTACATACAATGTTTCATTTTTTTTAAATTAATGCTATATCTGTTATATAATGTAGTACTAAGAACTCGAGGCATGTTATAAAATAATAAACTAGTAGCTCTGTGAGCTGTAGACCTCGCAAGCATAAAGAGATTGCTGAGCGAAGAAACTTTTTACACCATACGTTTTTCATATTATTATGTTTCTCGATAATATTCGTTTCGCTAATGTAAAAATAGCTGTTTATAAAATAAATTAATAAATATAATTGACAAAGGCAAAGAGGACTTTGATGGCCCAGTGGGAGAACGTATTTTTAGCGATTTTGCAAGTTGAGACGCTTGGCGTTGTTCGCACTTGAATGGGTGACCATGATTGCCCTAAAAATATTATGGAAATCCTCTAAGCTTTGAAAGGCACGGCAACCATCAAGCTATCATTCAACATAATTTCCGCTGCATAACGTCCACTGCTGGAAATGGGCTTCTCCGAAGGATGTCCAAATAGTAATATTTAAAAAAATGACCTTCAATAAGAGATAAATTTATCTTACATTAAATAAAAAAAAATGACTTTGACTTTGAGTAATCAAACTTTGTCAGATACTTTCTAGGCAGCTTGAAAAATCTAACCCTGTCGACGTACTCAGAAAGATTAGAAAAATTTAATTTAAAGTCTCTAGAAACTCGTCGTAAGCATATGGACTTGTTACATTTATATAAAATTGTTCATTCTATTATGGACTCATCCTCATTACTATTGATACTTAACTTTAACACTCGTTTTATCACGCGTAATCCCCAAATCTTCCGTCTAGCAGTGCACAGGAACAATACTTCATGCTATAATCCTATTACTCGTATGTGTAGGCTGTATAACGAGCTAGCTGAGAACGATGAACCCGACATCTTTGGTTCAAGCTTCGGCAGTTTCAGATTGACGGTTGTCAGTCTGGTCCACTAGTTTGAAAACCCTCATTCATTATAACAGTTTTATATGTATTCTTGTATTTTATATTAAGTAGGTATATAATATTAATTTTTTAATTTAATTTTATATATTATGGTAATGTCTGTCTGCCCCATTAGGGATAAAGACGTGATAGTATGTATGTATGTATTATGGTAATTTAATTTAATTTGATTTAAATGTTTAATAATCTTTATATATGTTTACGTTAGGTCATTTATAATCTTGCTGTGTGCGTATGTTTTGGGCTACAGTCCAGTCTTTTAATATTGTATGTATTTATATTTGTGTTTATGATTGTAACCTGTTTTACGTACCTAAATAAATAAAATAAAAAATAAAATAAAATAAAATAAACCCCAGTAGCCACTTCCACACACGTAAAGGTGATTTAGATCACCTATTGACTTAATTAATAATCAAATTGCAGGCAGATAGTTTTTATTTACAACTAGCCGAAGCCTGCGACTTTGTTCGCGTAGATTTTATGTCTCTGAAAAATGCTCATCAGGCTGAACAACTTTTGCTAAGGCGTCATTTTTATATTTTTTATAGTTTAGCTGGACCATTATGGTTCTTTATCACGTGTTCCATTTTTCAAAACCAATTATAACCTTTATGTTGCCCAAGCTTAATAGCTATAAAACAACAAAATTTCATTCGAACCCGTCCATTATTTCCCGAGATTAGCTAGTAGAAACAGACAGACATTTTTTTTAATTCTTACTCTATTACTATTTTTCCATCACCCCAAATATTTTATTGTAAATATATGCAATATACAGACATATTTTTTACACTGTTAAATATGTATAGACATAGATATAGTCAATAAAATGTAGGAAGATGATGTGTTCCTATCCGAAACCAAGAACTACAGGGCTCAATTCGACGATATCGTACGCAGTTCAAGAGTACGGGCCGGGGCTGCAAGTGATGTCACAATAATTAGGGTGACTTCATTGTTTTTGGCAGAAGTTCGTTTGACCAAATATTGGCGCTGCCTAAATATGTTTGATACTAGTGTTCGCCTACAACTTTAGCCAGTTTGCAAATCTTAAAGTATAAATATAAATAGATTTCAGGATTCTCGACAGAATTTGGTGGTAATTTAGGTCTTAATTATTTTGTTGGATATTGAACTTGGCTCCCATTTTCACATTTAGGGATATTATTTTAAACAATGACTACACTTTTCTCTAGTGTACCATTACTCACCACGTGTCAGTTATGGCAGTAAATTTTCAGGTATGATATGAGTAGTGACTCTCTGTTATACGTAGTTGTACAAAAAACTTATTTATATACATTATTTACTTGACGCCATCCATGGGTAGCGGAAAATGTAAGTTTACCACTCATCACTATATAACTTTTTTGTAAATTAATTAATTCAAAAGTTATCCAGTTATAAATAACTAAATAATTGTATACTACTTAAATGTTAAACACCTAAGCTCTAAGCCTCTAAAATTAAATATCAACAAGACTCAAAAAGAAGAAATCTTTGCTTGTATAATTTTGATAGGCGTTTTATGTAGTTACCTAACAAAATACATTAATTGAAAAAATAATGTACGAAATTACTGTTTTTGGATTTCTCCTATGTAAACACCTTATAGTCTACCAAGATGCCAAATATCAACTTTCCAGATCATATGGAAGTAGGATTTATTTTTGATTGCCAATGATATTTTTCTGGTCTTATCAAACAAATCTACGAAATTTATTGTTTTTGGATTTACCCCTTTGTATATGCTGTCTTCCTAGATGCATATGGAAATAGGATATGAATTTGATCGTGGACAATTTGGTCAATCATATTTTTCAGGATTTTTAAACGTTATGGTATCAATAACTGTTTGATCTAGATTATTAAATTTTTAGATTGAAATAAGCTAGACCACTTTGATATTTGTGATTCTTCTTCTTAGCGAGTCGGAATGGCGATTTTATATAGTTGTGGGCCAGTATGCAAAATTTCATATATTTAGGTTGAAAGGTTTTAAGTTGCGAAGGAGCAAAAATAGCTCAAAATGGTTTGTGTAAATATACACACGGCTGCTGCGTCGCTAGTTCCTTTTTAGGGTTCCGTACCCAAAGGGTAAAAACGAGACCCTATTACTAAGACTTCGCTGTCTGTCCTTAGAAGCCGATTCCCAACGAGTTTCCTGAGGGGTTTCTAACATATATGTATTTATTACTAACAACAATTATAACCTACGTATATCGGCGCACTTACTATTTTCATAAGCCGTAAACTAGCAGCACGACTGAATTGCACACACCCTCATATTCAAAATAGGAAAATTCTCTCTGGTTATTGAAATACACTCACAATGCTAAATGCATAAACACGCTCAGATATCATATTACTCACACTAAGTTAGTAAAAATAAGCCGGACATGAACGGCTTATTAACTTTTATATAACCTAATTAGGTAGGTATTTAATTCGTTTCATAGTTTACTAGCCAAAATTCCCACCCAACGCCACTGTAAACTATAGTGGTTTGTCATGAACAATCCCATAAAGTTAATGGGCACTTGATACTGATTTGGTTTAACTAACTATATTTAAAGGCTTTATCGATCGAGTACGCACCTGCCAAAAAAGTATAAATATAATCCCACCAACAACGTAAATGTCAAAATCGGAGCCAAGTTCAAAATATATGGCCGCCAAGTTCTGTAGAGAATCTTAAAATTATTTATTTAAAAGAATCACTTTTGACTTTGACATAGCAGTATCAGAAAGAAGAAATTTTTGCACGTATAATTTTGAAAGGCGCTTTGTAAAAAAAGAAAGATAAATTGAAAAAACAAATGTTTTTTTATGATGATTATAAATTACTTAAAATTTTTGAATTTTCCACCTACACGCCAAAGATCAACTTTCCAGGTCATATGGGATCAGGTTATCTTTTTGATCATAATTATGGATTCTAATATAATAATAAGTGATCCATGATATTTTTCAGGTATTTTAAAAGTTGTTTTATCAATAACTGTTTGAGCTACATTATGAAATTTTGGATTCAAGATAGGCTAGATGACTGTAATGATTGTGCTAAATTTCATGTATTTAGGTTACATAGGTTTCGAATTGTAAAGGGTTGAAAGTAGCTCAAAATGGTTACTGTAAATATACACACGGCTACTGCTGCTGCGTCATCAGTTCCTTACTTTGAACTTGGGTCTGACACGATGCTGATGAAAAAAAATCGTGTGTACCCACTCAAAGTCGATATTCATAACTACGGAACACTACACTGCGTATGGCCCGACACGCACTTGGCCAATCATTTATTTCTATTGACACAAACTACCAACAACAGTCATTATATAATTAAAATATTTAACAAACAACGGCCTTACAAAATAAAACAAATAAGTCGCGAGTCATTTTCAAACGCTTTATTTCACACGCAAATATTTACACAACATCGGAAGTTACTAGCATTAAACAAAACACCAATACACTAATTATTTGGATATGTATGGAATAATACATCTTCAATGAATGGCAATGTTATTCAATAAGAAGATAAACAGTGCGTTCTATAGTTCTTTTTAATACTTAGCAAAGCTCTTTTTAAATATATGAGGTCGTAAGCGTTTTTCTGAAGTATACTAAGTGATCTTGGGTACATCACAGGTGCTAGTTTATTTGCCAATTAAAAACCCCAACTGTCAAGAACGCCATCTAGTGATGAGTCGGAACTACCGGTAGATAATTGGGTTGATACCGATACCAAAAACAGATGGTGCTACAGATACGTTTGTTAAGGAAAACTCTGACTCTTAAGCGTTAACTCCCAACAACTGGAGATGAGATTTTCATCAAACATAACTAGGAACCACTAGAAGGAAACCTGCTTTTTCCTATAAAAACCGCTTTGAAATCGGTCCAACCGTTCAAGCGCTACGATGCTATAGACAGACAGACAGTAGCTTTCCGTCGGGGGTTAAAAGTAGCTAAAGTTCGACAATCTTGTCGACACAAAGAAGTTCGAAGAGCGAGGAGTACAGCGGACGTAAGTAAATATCATTAATTGAAAACGTACTATCGAATACTTTAGGTCGCCGAGTGTTAGGTCGCTGGTCCGTCTGTCCGTCTGTCTGTCACCAGGCTGCATCTCAAGAACCGCGATAGCTAGACAGTTGAAATTTTCACAAATTATGTATTTCTGTAGCTGCTATAACAACAAATACTGAAAATAAAATATAATAAATATTTACTCCCATACAACAAACGCGATTTTTTATAGATAATGGTACGGAACCCTTAGTGCACAAATCCGATTCGCACTTGGCCGGTTTTTTTGAACTTAGCTCTACACGCTGCCGTGTGTCTAGATACTTACAATCTGAAAGCTCTAGCTTACAGAATACGCCCTGCGAGCGATCTACGTAAGCTCTACGAACTCTACGCGACTCGTAGCACCGTAGCATCGTAGCAATTTTATCGTAGTCACTTCTGTACAGTACAGTTTTACCTTTGAATAGATTTTTCAAAAGCACTAAGAAGAGCAGAGTAGCACTTATTTCGAATGATAAGAAATTCCAAAAATTTCTTAATTGCAACTAAGTACGACAGTAAACAAAAGTACATAAATGTAGTAGGTATCATCATGAGGTCTTTTAGTCTCCACTGCAGGAGCACGACCCTCTCTGTGCTACCAAAGCCATACTTGGCTAGAGCAAAGTACTTTGGCCTACACTCTCCGCGCTGGCCAGACGAGTTGGAGAGTTCTAATTGGTGTTTATAAGCTTTGTTTAGCTTGTATTTCTTAAGTCGCCTTCTACGACATCCACGGGAGGACTTGGAGTGGTCCTATTCTAGCCTGCCGGAAACCACATGGCAATACAGTAAATAGTAGGCATAAATTAGGGCGATTTATTTCAGCCTTTGCATAATGATGACTCTAAAAGATGTGGGGGAGTTGGCGCAGTTAGAGAATTACAGTGTAGAAGAATATAAGTAGGTATACAATTAAATAAAAGTAGTACTATTACGTATAAACAAACAATAAAGTAAAAAATAAAATACATGAACTATTAAATTTGCACGAACAAGGAAAGTAAATACCAATGATTGTTACATCATCACACTATCTCACTCAAAATTGTAAAGGTGAAAGTTGGTGAGTGAGTGTGTGTATGTTTGTATGTTAGTTACCTCTTCACGCTCAAACGGCTGGACCAATTTTGATAAAATTTGGTATGTAGTAAGCTGACACCCTGAATATATACACAATTGAATAATATAGGCTACTTTAAATGCGGGTAACACGGCGAGGCTCAGCTAGTTATCAAATAAAAATACAATTCAAAAATCCGTGAGGAATAGAAAAAATAAGTAGGTTATTTAAATTAAAATATACAAGTGCCTGACCAATTCAAATCGAATTAAAATATATCTTTATTATCATAGGACCGGGTGGTGACCTCCCATGGACAGTCTGGAAGTCCTTAAATAGGCTCCGGGCTGGTGTTGGAAGGTGTCATGAAAACCGAGTCAGGTGGGGTTTCTCAAATAGCGACCGTTGTGACTGTGGAGATGTTCAAACCATGGCCCACCTACTCTCGTACCCAAACTGCCCAACATCTTGTACAATAGAGGACTTAAACTCTGCAAATGACAGAGGAGTAAGTGTGGTCACACACTGGTCCACAACTATATTAAATCGCCATTCCGACTCGCTAAGAAGAAGAAGATCATAGGATATTTATAATATCTCTTAATAATCGTCATTGTTTGTTGCACAATTGTTGACGTCAAATGGTTACTTGCAGCTAAGTTTACTACCGCTTCCAAAATCTCTAAGTCAATAAATTCTCTAAAATTATATCAGCAAACAAAAGTCTTGTTATACTCTTGTTATACTCTTCTCAATTGACAGTCGCATTAAAACCGACTTTATTAGAACAAAACGAATAAAGAGTGCAATATCCGAAAATTAACTCTCCGGTCATCGCCGAAAATCCAATTTGGAGTAGGGCCGTTACTACAAAGGACCATAATCAGCTCCGAATGGGGTATAAAGCTGCCTAGTTTACGTTTTTTATACTCTATAAGAGAATTCGCCTTTTTAACACGCTGTTTAAATTCACGAGAGCACGTTTTGGGTTTGGGCCAAGTCATAAAAGATACATAGAAGATACACTTGTACGTATGGCAGAGTAGAATAGAACCACTCCAAGTCCTCCCGTGGATGTTGTAGAAGGCGACTAAAAAAATACAAGCTGAACAAATCTAGACACACCAGCGAGACCTCTCAAACCCGCTTGGACCACGTGGAGAGTGTGGCCCAAATCCTCTGGCTACTCTGGTAGTACAGAGAGGGTCATGCTCCATCAGTGGAGACAAGAAAACAGACCTGATGGTGATGATAATGAACTAAGTGTACAAGTTTATTGGCCAGGCAAAATAAAACACCCCCGACTTTCAAGCACTACCCCCAATAACTTTTAAAAGGCTGAACCGATTTTTATCAAACATATCCAATTACCACCGCGACTTCATAATTAAATAACCACCACATCACATCCAACAAGCCCGCACTTTCACTGGTAATTCAAATACACTCAAAATTATAAATTTTGTACCTATAAACACGCTCATACATATTACTCACACTAAGTCAATAAAAATAGTCAGTCTTTGAACGGCTCATTAAAATTATAAAGGTAGAACTTAATTAGGTCAGAATTTAATTTGTTTTATGTGTACTTGCGGTGTGGTTTCCGGCAGAGTAGAATAGGACCACTCCAAGTCCTCCCGTGGATGTCGTAGAAGGTGACTTAGGAAATACAAGCTAAACAAAGCTTATAAACATTAATGAGGCCTCTCCAACCCGTCTGGCCAGCGAGGAGAGTGCAGGCCAAAGTCCTCTGACTGCTCTGGTAGTACAGAGAGAGTCGTGCTCCTGCAGAAAACCTGATAATGATGTATATAACAGACTTCGCACGAACCTATAAAATTATTATTGTCAAATCTCATGATTTTGAGCCACACCCTGTAGGTAAAAAAAATAACATTATTGTTATTTAGAGTGCGTGATCTCATATTCACACACAAAAGAACTGTAAATTGCCAATATTAATATACAGTACTATGCAGTAAAACGTTTGAGAGGGTCTGATTAAATTTATATTTCGCATTTTTGCTCAAATCTATACACTTTTTTTTTTAACTAACCTATACACTTAGAACAGTAAAAATATTTTGTCTGTACATTTAGTTTTTTTGACTGAAATGGATAAGGGGACACTTAAAAATAATAAAAGAAAGGAATTGTTTTTTTAATTTTTTCTCTCTCTGTCTGTATGTACGATCACGCTTATCGCAAGAAATACTGAACGGATTCGAGTGAAACTTTTTTGTTATATAGCTGTTAAGTCTGGGCAACATATAGGGTATAATTGATTGTGGAAAGTGGAATACCTGATGCAGACCATTATGGTCCAGCTAAACTATAAGAAATATAAAAATGACTCCTTAGCAAAAGTTGATCAGCCTGATGAGTATTTTCAGGAGTCCACGTGAACAAAGTCGTGAGCTTCGGCTAGTGGTCAGTATATCTTTTTTTTGTTATTGTAAATTTGTGTGTTGAATAGGTATATCATTTATAACCATAGTACATAATGCTATAACTTCACTTACGTAGACTAATAACATAACACATTCGTCTAATAATAACTAGCCAAGTGCGTGTCGAGCAACGCTTAAAGTAGAATTCTGATATAACATATTAAAACATGGGGAGTTCATTCTTCAACTTTACATGTTTACTAAGTACTTTTAAACAAAACTTCATTTTTAGGGTCCCGTAGTAAACAAGGAACCCTTACATTTTCGCCATGTCTATCTGTCTGTATGTTTGTCCGCAGTTTTACTCAAAGACTGTAAGTACTAGAAAGCTGTAATTTGGTTTGAGTATATTACTTATGCCGAAAAAGGTGATAAAATAAAATCATAATATTTTTTTAAGGTTTATAAATTATATATTTAATTAGATACTTTAACAATTGCACAAAATAAACAAATACAGGACATAGTGATATCTAATAATAATGAAACTATGTTAAACTAAAAGCTATTCTATAAATTAAAACTATTACTAAAAATAAAAACATCAATTTATATAAAAAATCGTTCCCAGATCGCCACCGTCAACAGGCAGAGTCCCCAAGAGGCTGGCGGCATTTCCGCGTTGTATCAATCAAATCAAATCAAATATATCTTTATTATCATAGGATATTTAAAATATCTCTTAATAATCGTCATTATTTTTTTGCACTATTGTTGACGTCAAATAGTTACTTACAGCTAAGTTTACTACCGCTTCCAAAGCGCTAGTGCAGAAGAAGCGGTAACAAACTGCACTGCACCTCTTCTCCAAGGACGTCAACTCACAATTAAATTAATACTTAAAGTTAATGTGGACAGAGAATACATTGTTTTGTTTGTTATGTCATATCATAATTTTTAGAATGTCAAAATTTTAAAGTAATGTCAAGTTGTAGATTCAGTTTGTACAAAATGTACCAAATTATGACATTTTCGAGTACCTATATTACAAACTTTTAGAGGGACCCGCGTCAAGCTCAAGCCAGACTTTTTTGTCTTTAAGGTAGTCATCGGTCCTATAATAAGCCTTCTCACAAAGTACTTTCTTTACATAAGTTTTGAATCTTTTGTCTGGCATATCAAGGATCGATTTTGGCAATTTATTATAAAAAAGTATACAGTTCCCCATAAACGTCTTATTAATTGTTTTAAGCCTATAAAACGGGGCAACTAAGTCATTCTTATTACGTAAGTTTCTATCGGTAAAATCGCTTACTTTATTGTATGAGGAAATGTTTTTCCTTACATACATTATGTTTTCAAATATATACTGTGATGCTAAGGTAAGTATATCTATTTCCTTGAATAATTCTCTGAGTGAGTCTCTAGATCCCAACCCGTAAATAGCACGAATTGCCCGTTTTTGTAAAATAAAAATAGTCTGAATATCGGCTGCATTCCCCCACAGGAGTATGCCGTAAGACATTACACTATGAAAGTAACTAAAGTACACTAGTCTAGCAGTTGCTACATCTGTCAATTGTCTTATTCTCCTAACAGCATAAGCCGCAGAACTAAGCCTATTTGAAAGTTTAGTTATATGAGCACCCCATTGAAGTTTCGAGTCTATTGTAATTCCTAAGAAGGTAGTACTTTCAACAAGATCGAGTTTTTCACCATCTATCATTATGTCAACGCAGCCCTGTCTCACATTGGGAAGAGAAAATCGAACGCATTGAGTCTTTTTCGCATTTAACATGAGATTATTGGCAGAAAACCAATCAGAAATGGAAGACAAGGTGCTGTTCACCGCGCTAGCGTTTGTGCTATGTCGATCAAGTTTGAATATAAGCGAGGTGTCATCAGCAAACAGCACTATGCCAGCCTGCTTCTCAACCATGTAAGGCAAGTCATTGACATAAACCAAGAAAAGGAAAGGTTCAAGAATTGAACCTTGCGGTACGCCTATCTTAACATTAGATCCGTGCGATTTTACGCCATTTAAATCAACAGTCTGATGCCTATCTGTTAAATAAGATTCTATAAGTTTTATTGAATTATCATCAAAACCGTATTGACGAAATTTAAGCAAAAGTGTCGGATGATCTACGCAATCAAATGCTTTGGAGAGATCACAAAATGATCCAATTCCATCATTTTTGTTCTCCCATGCGTCGTATATATGAGTAACAAGTGCTACTCCCGCATCGGTGGTCGATTTCCCGCCAGTAAAGCCGAATTGTTGGCTATGGAAAAGGTTGTAGGTCTTAAAATGAAGAAGCATCTGATTGAGCATTATCTTTTCGAACACCTTACTCAAAACTGGCAGGATAGATATAGGTCTGTAGTTGCCAGGATCTGTTTTTTCTCCTTTTTTAAATAAGGGGATTAGTTTACTACATTTCATTAGGTTAGGAAATATGCCTTCATCAATACATTCGTTAAATATAAAAGCTAAATCAGCAGCTATGATATTTATGATATGGCTTACTACAGCAACTGACATGCCCCAATGGTCTTCAGATTTTTTTAAATTTAACTGTTTAAATGCATCTATTATATCTTTGGGGCCAATATGCTTAAATTTAAATTTAGAATCACAAGGCCTAACATTATTCTTAAGCAAGGCTTCAGCACGCTGGGGGCTAGAATTCACATTAGAAGTAAGTTCCAAAGGAATGTTAGTAAAGAAATCATCAAAAATATTTACTATTTCTTCAGTTTTAGTAATAGTCTTACCACAAGATTTGATTTGACAGATATTTTCTTTGGCTTTATTTTTACCCGTTTCTTTATTTATAACATTCCAAGTTTCTTTTATTTTGTTAGGAGCATTATTTATTTTTCTACTTATACGATTTGCCTTGGCTTGTCTACAAACTTTTTTAAATATTTTGGAATAATTTTTAACATATTCTAGAAAGGAAGGACTAAAATTATATTGTTTTTGGGAATATAAGTCATAAAGCCTGCTCCTACTTATGTAGATGCCGGTAGTAGCCCACTCACTAAACTGTAATTTTCTATGCACTACTACTTGTTTTTGTTTCAAATTTTTTGAATATTCTGAGGTAATAACGTTAAATAGTTTATTGTAATGGTCGTCAGGATTTTTTCCTGTGTAAACGACCGACAACAATTTGTTATCTAAATTATTTTTTAGTTTTTGTATATTTTTAGAAGTAATCGGCCTACAAAAAGTCTTATCTTTGTTCAAAATGCTGGACTTGCCTTTGGACTCCTTGACATAAACTACATATACACCTGAATGATCAGAAGGCAGTTTATTAATAACTGATTTAACAGAATATTTAATATTACTAAAAAAATTGTCTAGACAAGTAGCAGATGTAGCAGTGATTCGTGTTGGCTCAAAGAATACGTTTACTAATTCATAACATTTAAAAAGATTTAGAAATTGTGTACTTTTTGGATTATCTACTAAGATATCAACATTAAAATCTCCGCAAACAATTAAATTCTTTTTACTAGATGAACAGGACTTAAGTACCTGGTCCATTGTTTTAAGAAAACTTTTAAAATCACTATTAGGAGGACTGTATACACAAATAATTATATGATGATCTAGCTCGGCACAGGTCACCTCACAAACGCGCTCAACAGAAAGTCTGACAATATCCGTCCGCTCTTTGCTACGGAAAGAATCTTTTACAAAAATTATGGAACCCCCTCGCTGAGCAGACTTCCTGTTAAAGCAGCTAACAATATTATAGTTGTTTAGGCTGAACATCATCTGACTCTCATACAGCCAATGTTCAGTCAAACATAAAATGTCAACATCCAATTCTTCAAGAAATAATTCAACTAATAATTCTTTGCCAGAAAAACCTTCTAAATTTTGATGTACTATTCTTAGTTCATGAGGCCTTTCCGTTGTCTTAATGTTCAGTTTAAAACTGCCGTCAAGTCTACAGATTTACCATCACATATTCCTGGTAAATCGGTAGGCGTCTTAAAACTAGGTTTTCGTTTACAATGTAAACTCGTCCAAAAATTAATATTATTTGCTACTAACGTAGCAATCTTACGTCTAGAATATTTTGAAAGATAAATATTATCTTTTGTCAGATCACATTCACCTATGAAATTATTGGTGTCAAAAAACACTAATTTATCACTATAACGACATGTTATATTATGTATCAAAGTATTGAGATAGTGAATGTTTCTATTTTTTGTTGGAGACTGGCAACGTATATATGGAAATGCACATAAAATTATTTTGCCTACTTCTAGTTTAGTTAAATAATCCATACAGCTGATTATTTCTTTTTTTCCTATTCTATTACTATTGCCTATCAGTAATACAACAGTAGATTTACTATTTAGTTTGGTTAATTTAATTTTATCTAAAATTTGGGTATAGGTTGCATTCGGGAAGCAGTGATTAACACAATTGTTATCAAGAAGTGTGTCAAGCATGCAACCCATATTGCAACCCATACTATCAGAAAAAACTATTGTATTACATGAAGGTTCCATGAGGTCAACGCAATCAGACACATTATTGCACAAATTACTGTCACAAGGAGAGAGCTCTGGTGTGGGGACACTGATGGTGGGCTGGTTGAGCTGCCCGCAAGTACATTGCTTAGCTAATAAATCAAGGGTTTCTTGATTGTACCTGCTGTCGCTAATCAATTTCTCCACAGTCAGCATGTGCTCAGTATTTTGTTTTTGTTGATTATTTTACTTAGAAAATAATGAGGAGTAGTCCTCCTGCAATTTAATAATATGAGACTCAAGTCTAATCCTGTTGACCTCATACAACTCTTGACTTTCCGCCAATTTTTCATTACATAAGTCTAGCTCTGTTTGTAATTTACAATTTAATTGACTGGATTTTAATAAACATGATTTCCTGAGATTTATCTTTAATTTATTATTGGTTTTCTTGATTTTTTTACAAATTTTTTAAATGTTTTTTAACTTTGTTGTGACTATTCATGGCATTTGAATTATCTAAGTAATTATTATTGCATGATGTCTCACTAGTGAGATCAATTACTGAGCAATTTGTTGAGGGAGGCACAGGGACACTATCAATGAGCTCGTCAAAGAGGCTGGACACCTCCGCTGACTGACGCGACTGGGCATCTTGCTCGTAACTACTTATGAGTCTATATGCCTCTCCCAGCTCTTTTTCTAACTCGGAGGTACGTCTGAGCGTTTGCTCATACGTATCACCGCATTGGCGGAAAGAATCTACTTCTAAATGCAATCGGTTTAGTTGCTCGCTTAATTCATCGCATAATTGGAGACTCTCAGAAAGCTTTTGTTCGAGTCTAATATTTTTCGTACACATTAATTCGTATTCACGTTCATTATCTTCCCTTTCCAATAATAGTTTCTCATTGTCTTCCTTCCGTATTGCAAGGCTAAGCCTTTGGCCGAAATGCGCACCAGCTCTTGGGTCCCCAGAGACGTCGATCAAACGTGTGGAGACCTCTCTAAATAGTTGACGGGCTTCCGGCTTAAGGTTAGTAGCTCTCATACATGTAAAGTGGGAGTATTTTTTTTTTCTTGACTAACCCATCGTGGGGTATTGTTGAATAGGTATTTCATAAAAAGCCTATAGTTTTTAAAAAAGTGTCTGATTTGATTTGTTGTCTATTGATCTAGCTGAACAGGGTAGATAACTGGGTCAAAAAAAATTATTAGATACAATAAACAAAATTAGAAAATAGTATCACTTCTCGGCTGTATCCATTATCAAAATGATTTTAGATTTATTATTGCAGGAAAACTGATACTAAGAGAGCTGTTTGTCTTCAAAAAAGCATGATGTCACGCTTTGTATTTAATACAAATATTTATTTTATTAATTTAAACTTTTTATTCATTTTATTAACCGGTCAAGACGCGCAAGGCATTAATAAATGCTACGTTCATTGTTTCACTATTGTGTCTGGTATTAGTGGTAAAGGAACACTTTTTTTTTTACTTTTTTCATTTTATTCGTATTATTTGTTGTATTCGTTTTATTCAGTTTATTTCATACTTTAGGATGACCAACAGCTACACTTTAAATATATATAGAAAATGTTTGTCTTGACGTTTAGAAAAAATTGTCCGATTTAAGTTTGTCATCTAGCAGATTATTCTTCCCTCCATTTAAATCGTAGACACAATGCAAATGTAGATTACGTATCTCCTTTCGTGCAGATTTGCAGACGCAATCACGGTCTGCATTCGTCCGAGTTAAAAATGTACACTTTATTTCAGCGACGGACGGTCGCACTCGTATGGATTCTCTTTTTAAATAGTTCTATTTTTTTATTTAACCAGTTCCATTATAGTACGAACTTTTTTAAACCGGTCTGGATAGATCTCTTTGGACATGGATTCTCTTTTTACAAGCTTGCACTGTATCTTGTATAGATATGTTATAGATAAGTTTGTTCAATTCAAACCTTGCAACTCAATTTTCTACCATTTTTTATATTATTCAATTCTATTTTAATTAAGTATGAATACTTAATTATAATACTTATATAATATATTAATACTTATTAAATTTAACTGTAGTTTTATTCATAGTTATATTTGGTTTTATTATAGGATATTTTTTAAAGTTATTAAGGTTATTTATATGTTAGTGTGCAATAAAAAAACATATATTTGTCAAACAAGTCTAATATTATATTATATTTACAACCAGTTATATTTGACAGCTGAACTATGGCATACTTGTGTAAGTCGGATGAGAATACAATATTATTCCAATGTTTATTCTATGATGGAGCTGGGAGATATTCGACAGAGTTCAGTTATAAAATAACATAACCTCGTTTGATTTGTCTTGACGAGCACTTTATGGTAGACGATGTCTAGGGTCTGATCACGGAGACGGAAGGTGGTCGATGAAACTCAGTAATAAAACGACGCAACTCCATCGAAATTGGGCTTATTTAATTTGTCATTATAAGCACCTTAGCCTTACAATAAAAGCCTTTAATTTGTTTCAATATACTAATTTTAATGCTTTCCACCGTGTGGTTTCCGGCATAGTAGAATAGGACCACTCCAAGTCTTTCTGTGGATGTCTTTGAAGGTGACTTAGGAAAAACAAGCTAAACAAAGCTTATAAACATCATGAGACCTCTCCAACCCGTCTGGTTAACGAGGAAAGTATAGGCCAATTTCTCTATTGGCTCTGGTTCCAGAAGTACAGAGGGTCGTGCTCCTGCAGTGGAGACTAAAAAGACCTAAATACTCAGAATGCTTTAAACCCGATAATCTATATAACACCAATCTCAATTACTCTACACTACTTATAACAGTAAACTTTGCTCTGAACCCTGCATTTGTATGCAAATGAGTGAACGAACGAAGGTAACGAACGAGGTATATGTTTCGTTTTTTCGTTACGTAGATTCTTGTTTCGTTCAGTTTGCTAATACCGCCCAGATTAAGTTATGGGTCGTCGATACAGACGCGTTTTACATTTTTACCGACTTAAAAGGTTAAAGAAGGTTATCAATTCGAATGTTTTTATTAGTTTCGTTCTTCAAAAACGCGTGGATCAAATTAAGGAAATTTCAAAAGGATTCCTTATCAGCTGATCCCAAATTTTATCTAAATCGATAATGTCGTTTGGTAATGGAGTCGGTTTTTAGTTTAATAAATATTATTACTCCAATCAGTTTTTGCGTAATTGTCTCTCTTTTCAACCGACTCCCAAAGAGGAGGAGGTTATGAATTTGTCGGAATATAGGTTAAAGCATTCAAGATGCAGTTTTGAAACACAATACTTAATATCAATATTGAATATTGTGATATTTCCTCAATTGGTAGTAACGTTAGGGCGCGTTCAGACAATACGCGTACGACTAGCCCACTCCTAGCTCGCTTTAAAATTTGTTGCAACATAATTTTAGTCCTATCACATATCAATACAACTCAAATGGCATAACGAGGTCCAGTCGGGGCGAGCGCAGGGCGGGCGCAAAGCGAATGAAAGGCGAGCGTGGCGTAGATGAGGCGTGCGCGTCTGGACTTAGGTAAATGCAATTTGAGTTGTATTGATGTATGATAATACTCAAACTATATAATAACTGTACCCGCGGGCTTCGCTCCAAGTGGGAATTTCGGGATAAAGAGTACTCTATGTCCTTCCCCGAGTCTTAAACTTTACCAATACCAAATTACATCCAAATCAGTTCAGTAGTTTAAGCGTGAAGAGGTCACACACAAACAAAGAAATATAAAAACTCACTTTTGCATTAATAATATTAGTAGTAGAATATAACAATGTCAAAAATTTCAATGCGTGCTAGTCTTGGGCTAGGCTTGACCTGTATTTTGAACGCGCCTTATGACTGAAGCCTTATGGCTTATTGTGTTGATGGAATAGGATATGGTCGGGAAATTCAACGATCAAAGTAGAAACGTGATAGCTCAGTTGAACTAGGATCGTATCAATAGTATTTAGTACTCTATCTATTTATAAATAAATATATAGGGACTAATTACACTGATTGAGCTAGCCCCAAAGTAAGTTCGAGACTTGTGTTATGGGATACTAACTCAACGATACTATATTTTATAACAAATACATATATAGATAAACATCCAAGACCCAAGACAATTTGAAAAAGGCCATTTTCCAACTTGCCCTGACCGGGGATCGAACCCGGAACCTCTGGGTGGCGGACTAGCATGGTGACCACTACGCCACTGAGATTTACTTAGGATATATTTAGAGGCAGTATCAAACAAAACTTTATAAAGAAAGTTGGAAAGCCTGAAATAGTATGTTTCAACCAAGTTTTTCGAATTGTTTCCCAATCATCATCCGAGCATATTCCCGGTACATCTTCAACAGTAACGCTTCAGAGCCCAGGTCCGCTACCTTAACCACGGTGATTTGATCTGTGTTGGCACAGAGCAGGGTTTAAAATAACTTTATTTCTCATAAGAATTACATTATAATTCACTTACTGAGAAAACGGGTCATGAACTCCCATGGTCCACATGGAAGAGCCTAAACCGCCTTCGAACTGAGGTAGGCCGATGCAGGCATAACTTGGCCCGATGGCGTTACATAGATGAATCCGCAACACAGTGTCAGAGTGGGCATAGCGACCAGACTATGTCACACCCATGGTAGAATAAAACAAGATATTCTCTTCCCGTGACAGCTGATGACGTAGGTGGAACTTGACTACGTCATCAGTTTGATGTGCTGCCGCTGTGTGAAATTTAATTAACCGAGCGTAATGCATTTTTGAACTTTTTAAACCAATTTCGAATTAATAATCCATTATATCAATTTATAAAATATTTAATTGATGAATCACGCGAGAATCGCGAGATTCTAAATAGCTAAGTTACTTAACATTTATTTTTAATATTCGTGAACTAATTGAGAAAGTCCTTTAATTTACTGAAAAGAACAACCAGTGGCAACACTTTCGTGACGTAGTCAAGTTCCATCTCGGGAAGAGAATACCTTGTTTTATTCTACCATGGTCACACCTTCTTTCTTGCCCATCGTGCCCCACCAGCTGCACTGAACGTGACTTTTATGAGGCCTTGGACAGCGGTGTAAAAGTGGCATCTTTCTGGAGGGAAAAAAAAAATATTGTTTGAGCCAACGACACGAAAAGAAGAAGAAGAAGACTGAGAAAACACAATATTAACACATTTAGTACGTTGAGCATGCTTACAAACAATAAAAATAAAAACTAACAGCTTATACAAAGTCCGATAAAATATAAATAAAAGGTGGGTAGGAGAGTGAGTAACGACGTCGCCGTCATCGGCTGTGCAGTACGATTAACTGTCGACGAAGAAAAGACCAGAACCAATACTTTGATAAGTTTCAGCAAATGCAAGATGGCGTTCAAGTCAAGACGCACAGTCAAAACGTGCCTTCCGAAACCCGGAATGATTTTTCTCTTCCGATAATCAGGAGATGATTGAAGCTTGATATACAACTTTTTATAAAGTATGCTTCCCAGTGGGATTCGAACCCTCGATCTACGGATCACAAGGCAAACGCCTTGACCACTAGACCATGGGGGCAGTTAAGGTTGTAGGGTTTCGTACTCTAAGGGTAAAATCGGAACCCTTTTACTAAAACTCCGCTGTCTATCTGTCCGCTGTCTATCTGTTACCAGGCTGTATCTCATGAACCGTGATACCTAGATAATTGAAATTCTCACAGATATATTTCTGTTACCGCTATAACAACAAAATAATAAATATTTAAGTGGGGCTTCCATACAAGAACGGTCTTTTTTAGGGTTCCGTACCCAAAGGGTAGAAACGGGACCCTATTACTAAGACTTCGCTGTTTGTCTGTCTGTCCGTCTGTCTGTCACCAGGCTGTATCTCAAGAACCGCGATAGCTAGACAGTTGAAATTTTCACAAATTATGTATTTCTGTTGCCGCTATACCAACAAATACTAAAAACAAAATAAAATAAATATTTAAGGGGGGCTCCCATACAACAAACGTGATTTTTTTAGATAATGGTACGGAACTTTTATTCTTACTTATTTGTAGATAATGGTACACAACCCTTCTTGTGCGAGTCCGATTCGCACTTGGCCGCTTATTTACTAGCAAATAAGACAAGGGCTTTCATATTCATCATCGTTCAAAGACAAACCTCTTCTGCTTCTTTCTTTCTTTCGTAGCAAGAGGAGGGCCATAGTCTCTGCCTACCCCTGAAAGAAACAGGCATGATATTATGTATGTATGTATCGTTTAAAGTCTTTTTATGATACAGTATATAAGTTAAGTCTTAATCCTAACAACAACAGCTCCTAGGAGCTGCGAACCAATAAATTTGAGTACAGATGGGAGGCTTCTCTTATTAATATTGTTGTGTGTTTGTTTGTTTTTCGTCTGTGTAAGTGGCCAAAATAGAAGGAAAGAGAGGAGTAGGAAAACCCAGAAGATAATTTATAGACCAAATAAAAGAAAAATTAAACGTGAAAACATGTAAAGAGGTTAAGAACTTAGCGGAAGGAAGAGAGACATGGAAAGCACTCCACCGACAAGAGCCCAGCTCTTAAATATAAGAAGAAAGTGGCCAACAATGGTGTCAGATTTTTCAGGCTGCCTATAGGCATCTGACATAGCTTGACGACTGCTATACAATGACGACAGTCAGGAATAACGGCTTAAACATGCCTTCCGAAGCACGGAGGAGCTCGAGAAATTTGTATGTCACTTGTGGTCACCCATCCAAGTGCGGACCACGCCGGTGTCGCTTCACTTGCGAAAGCGCTAGCAATGCGCACTCCTGCGGCGCTACCGCGCTCCTCCTTATTTATACTGAATTATATAAAGTGCCTGTGAAGTAGACGAAAAATAAGTTTAGAATAAAATAACAATTAACAGTGAATTTTTAGTTTTTGCGGCTTTAAGTCTCATTTACAACGTGGAAGGTACGTATTCGTAATACATTGAACCACAAAATCACCAAAAAAAAAATTCGACATTTCCATACCAATTGTCCGGGCAAAATAAAAATGCCTGTTTATTTTCAAGTTAAAAAGATAGATACAGTTATAACTTATGCGATAGGTAACAAACAGCATATCCACGTATTTTAAAACAACAGCTGTACTAAACAATATGTCGAAAACAAGCACTTATGCGTATGCAAAATAATGAAAATAAAATAAAAGCTGAGTTAAAAATATGTATATCGAAAATAATATTATTATAACTTGAAACCCGTTTTGGGTAAAGGCCTCCCCTTTAGACCTTCAACTTGGTAAGGTAGGTACTAATTAAATTCTTGTAAGTTTACATTGTGAGAACGTAAAAGTGAAACTTAACCAGATATATATCTATAGGTAAGTGTAATTCATTAGGTACCTCATCATCCCGACCGACGAGAGCACGACCCTCTCTGTACTACTATAGCCTACTAGATACTTGGCCAGAGGAGCCAGAGGATTTGACCTACTGCACTCTAGATTTCAAGTTCTATTTTTGTTGTGTGAAAATGAATCAATAGATGTCGCTGTACATTCTTCGCTGTTCATACATCGCGGTATAAAGTTTTTTTCTTCAAGCTTATGTAGGTAGAAGACATGTATTTAAATCAGAAATACATCCATTTGTACTCAATTTGTGCAGATATTTCTGCATTAATTTTTGACAGTTCCATGTCTCCATGCCTTTTTTTTGTATGGACGGTTGTGGGACTTAATAATTTTAATACTTCTATTCATCATGTCATATGGCATGATTGGCATGTTAGTCTATAACCCTTATTTTAGGTCTTTTTGTCTCTTCTGCAGAACGACTCTCTCTGTACTACCGGAGCCATACTTGGCCAGAGCAGCCAGTGGAATTGGCCTACACTCTCGGACACAGACGGGTTGGAAAAGTCTCATTGATGTTTATAAGATTTGTTTAGCTTGTATGGTATGGAATAAATAGACCATATTTATAAAATAAGCCCTCTTGAATCATTCACATAGTGTGTAAATACTTACATGTAGCATACGCTTTATTTTTGATACATTTATTTATTTAACGACTTTTACGATCTTTACGACAAGAGAAGCATCTTATACATTTTACGTTTTTTGGTTCTTAAACCTTAAGTCAAGAATAAAAGTATATATAAAATCACGTTTGTTATATGGGAGCCTCACTATATTATAAATTTTATTCTCTGTTTAGTATTTGTTATTACAGCGGCAACAGAAATACATCATCTTTGCAAATTTCAACTGTCTAGCTACCACGTTTGGTGAGCCTGGTGACAGACAGACAGACGGACAGACGGACCGACAGACGAAGGACGGACAAACAGACAGCGGAGTCTTATTAAGAGTTCCGTTTTTAACCTTTGGGTAAGGAGCCCTAAATGAGGAAAAAATTCTATGGTCACATTATTTTGTATCGGGGATTAGCAGACATGTCTGCGGGCAAATCGAAAAACTTTAGATGGGTCCAATGCGCCTTTCGCGAGACGTGGGGCAATTAAAGAACGCTGCGGATTCACTTTGGCGGTGATTGCTGGAACTTCATTGATCAATATTACGAGCGATGGCAATCTTTTAAGTTTTCGATGTCTGAAATTTATCTATTTTACCAAAAGATGGCGTTGTATCTTTTTTACTTATCTTCAATCACGGTATAACATTTTTTTTCTTCAACCTTATCGTGGGCGGGACACATAGTGCGACGAACCGATAGCCGATGGGGCAAAAAGGTTCTTGAATGGCGACTGCGTACTAGCAGGCGAAGCGTAGGGCACCCACCTACAAGGTGGTCAGATGACCTGACCAGGGTCGCTGGAAAGCGATGGATGCAGGCCGCTCTAGAACGGTCATTTTTTAACATTTCTCACTTATCTTCAATCGCGGTATAACATTTTTTTTCTCAACCTTATCTAGGAAGAAGACATTTATTTAAATCAGTTGGCCTATAACCTGTTGTGCAGATATTTCTGCATTACTTTTTGAGAGTTCCATGTCTCCATACCTTTTTTTTGTATGGACGGTTTTATTATAAAACCCAGACTAACTTTGTTACTAGGTTTTAACTATTATCTGCCCAAATGAAGTCGATATTTAGTAAAGTGAAACTAACTTAACAAAGCTGTATCTCATGAACCGTGATAGCTATACAGTTGAAATTTTCACAGATTGTATTTCTTTTGCCGCTGTAACAACAAATATGCAAAAGAGAATATATGTAAATATTTAAGTGGGGCAACAACCAACCTTACAAAAAACTTGATATTTTATAGATATGGTCTAACTAGCACTTGGCTGATTATTTCCATCGTTACGCTTACCACCACGGCGACTTAACGTGGCATTTCAGTCTTGTGTTTAAACCTCTTTAGGTATAAAGGCATGATAGTAAATCTGCTTGAAAGAAAGTTGTGGTTTTTGGTGACTACAACCACAATTTGCTCCCGTATGTTTTTCTCAACAGATTTCTAGCCGTTTGCTTTCTGTGACGTCACAGGAGGAAACAATTTACAACTTTATTGGTTCAGAGAAAACAACATGAAGTATTGCACTTCTTTACCTGTATAATAAAAATAAATAATCTTTCTATATAGCGAGGTTGCCTGGTAGAAATATTTAAGCGTTAAGGCTGCCTTTTGCGCTTTTCCTTGTTTTTTGATATAATCATGTCCTGTGTTTATTTATTAAGTGCACTAAAGGTTATTATTTGTATGTTTATGATTGTGCAATAAAGTTAATTTGTATTGTATTGTATTGTAATAAATTGCTTATCTCAAACAAGTCTGTCCGCTTCGCTAGCTCGTAAAAAATTTATCTTGTTTTCACTTACATGTTAGGGGGGAGGGTGCGGTAGAAACGTGAATTGTAATGTACTCACATAAAGAGAATTTAGACAACCTCCGTGGCGTAGTGGTCACCATGCTAGTCCGCCACCCAGAGGTCCCGGGTTCAATTCCCGGTCAGGACAAGTTGTAAAATGGCCTTTTTCAAATTGTCCTGGGTCTTGGATGTTTATCTATATATGTATTTGTTATAAAATATAGTATCGTTGAGTTACTATCCCATAACACAAGTCTCGAACTTACTTCGGGCTACCTCAATCAGTGTCATTTGTCCCTATATATTTATTTATATATATTTATTTTATAAAGGTATACCATAGCAGTTGTTTTAAAAAATGAGTACCTGGGCGACCGAGCTTTGCTCGGTTATTTGGTGGTTGTCTAACTGCAATATAAACCAGCGCCCCTATATTAATATCATTAACGTCGCCTCCGCTGGATGGCGGTAAAAGTGAATTAAAACTCGCTATGGTTTGTGTTGTAACCTATTGCATATTATGGTAACGTCAATAAACGGGTTTCTCATTGGTGTTTAGGTGATAATATACATAAACTTTTTTAAACTTGTCTAAAAACAGTACAAAATAAAAAATTATAAATTTGAACATAAAAAAAAACAAAAGTCACAATGTGGGATTTGAATCCGTAACACTCTTTCTAGCGGTCAGCATCCTTAACCGCTGTGCCAAGCGGATGGCGGCCGGCGCGACGAAATTAGCGAACATATTCTGCGTGGAAAGAAAAACGAATGAAATTTCGGAAACACGCGTTTTTCCAAACATAAGACTAATCAAGATCGATTGTTTACCCCCAAAAACCCCTATACACCAATTTTCAGCCAAATCGTTAGAGCCGTTTTCGAGATCACAGAAATGTATAAATAAATAAATATACAAGAATTTCTCGTTTAATGGTTTAAGATAATTTTGCCGCCAAAAAATCTATGATGAATATACTACTTATATATAAAGTTGTAACTGACCGCATGGCAGCAAAGCTCGTCTCAAAGCTCATTACGTAAATAACTTGGAGCGAGCTTTATAAAGTAGTTCGAGGTCGGAGATCGAAAGTTCGCTTTGTGGAATCAAAGGCACGTTTAAGCTTGTCTAATAATTAGGAGTACGTTAAGATTATTAAAATTCAATATCTTTCAATGGCCGTACAGGGAAAAAAGAAAAAATAATACTAACCTACATAGGTATCTACACTAATATTATAAAGAGGAAAGATTTGTTTGTTTGATTGTATTGAATAGGCTCCGAAACTACTGGATCGATTTTAAAAATTCTTTCACTGTTGGATAGGTATGTTATCCCTGAGTGACATAGGCTATGTATGTACCACGGGCGAAGCCGGGATGGACTGCTAGTATATTATAAAACGCGGAAGGGACATGCCCGTAATAACTCGAACCACAGGTATATTGGATCACTTTAGTATATATGCATTTTAAAGTTGCCGTGTGGTTTCCGGCAGAGTAGAATAGGGCCACTCCAAGACCTCCCGCGGATGTCGTAGAAGGCGACTGAGGGAATACAAGCTAAACAAAACTTATAAACATCAATGAGACCTCTCCAACCCGTCTGGCCAGCGTGGAGAGTGGTAGGCCAAGACCTCTGGCAGCTCTGGCCAAGTTTGGCTCGGGTAGTACAGAGAAAAAGACCTGATGATGATGATGAGTACATATGAATAATAAAATAACAGACAAGCGACCTTGAAAATACAAAAAAAACTTGTCTTATAATTAGGAGTACGTTAAGATATTTAAAATTCAATATCCTTCAATGCTGTCACAGGAAAAAAACATATTAAATAGTATATACAACGTGAAAGGGATATACCTGTAATAAATCGAACCACAGGTATATTAGATCACTATAGTATATATAAATAATAAAATAACAGTTAAAAAAACAAAAAAAAATCGACATTCCTTTACATTTGCCCGGGCGTCTGCACATTTTTGTATGGAAATGTGAAATTAATTTTTACTTCGTGTTGGATCTGTATCTTCACGCAAGCCTCCCAAAGAACCGGGGAGAAAAGACCCCTGGTTCCAAAGGGAGATATAATAATAATAATCTTTATTTCAGATTCTCCCATGCTGGTCTGGGAGAAAAAAAAACTTAGAATGTACCAGCTGCTTCTCTTCCTACGCAGATCGTAAAAGCCGATCGAGGGAATGGGCAAAAATGCAAATCATGTTAACAGGCGATGCGGCTAGCAAACTGTCACTGTATTAATTGCTTTTCCATCTTCTCGCCCACCATGACGCTAAAAGTGGCTTTTGGGTCTTGCGGCCCTGGGCTCTGCATAGAACCGCAAGACCCAAAATGCTCTGTCTGCCCCATTAGGGATAAAGACGTGAAAGTATGTATGTATGTATGTTTATTTCAGATATTAATGTTTTTAATATAACCATGCGTTCATAATATAACAATATAATATTAACTAAATAAATACAACCTAAAATTAAAACTAACTAAAACTAATTAAAAATAATTTATATTAAATTATATAAAAAATTGAGGCCAAATCGCTGCCGTCACAGGGCAAAGTACCCAAGAGGCTGGCGGCATTTCCGCGTTGGATAGCAATACTTAAACGCTGTCCGAAATGCGCGCCCGCCCTTGGGTCCCCGGAGACATCGATCAGGCGTGCGGAAATTTCCTTAAAAATATGACGAGCTTCCGCACCCCAAGGCCCTAAGGTCTCCACAGCAAAAGGCACAAATATATACGGCTCTCCCAGAGCCGCATATTTGCGCCTCTTGATGGCTTCTGCTGTCGTCGCTGCCGCGCCCGCCTTTCGGGCTGTCGCCCGTACATGGGATGCAGCTACAGTGTCTACGCATGTAGCATCCCACACAAGCGACCGCCCGTTCTTCCAAGGGATGAGCGTCATGCCGTCGGGCCTCTTGCCATCGTCTCGCGCGATACCATTCGGTTCGAGTATTGCTGGCACACCGGCACTGGCAAGAGCACGACGGATGACGTCATTCAAGGCGGCGTGACGTGAAACTCGCCCTGCGCTGCGACGACAAGCCAAACCGTGGTGGCCCAGGGGATCGACATCTCCACCGCAGCGACAGCGATGTGGCTCATTCGTACTAGCTCCCAATCGAAGACTGACCGCTAAACTAAAAGTGGTTCTCTCCAAGAGGGTGTCTACACTCGCTGACGGTATGGCATTTAACCAATACCCCGACTCCGGCTCGCAACTTGCTAAGAGACGAGACCTCTCCACCTCACTATTCGTGTTGTCTTATAATTGTTTCCGAATAATCAAGCAGAGAGGCTCATCCCATTGCCGCTGCGAAGCCGGATTCGAGGGTAGAGCATGGCCCGGGCCTGTTGCACCGATCCAAGCATCCCTGGCCACGGCTAAGCCGGCTACCCCTACGTCGCTCAGCGACGGGCCTAGAATTTTTCCAACGAGGTTAGCCGTGCTGTAGACCGAGGACAGGAAGGCTGGAAGTGCTACACTTGAAATTTTTCTGATCCCAAGACCACCGTGACGAATTGGTAAAGATGCTTGTATCCAACTTGTGTCGTCAAGATGGCAATTCAAAATATTTGTTAAGGTTTCTCTAACTTTTTCGTCGAGTACAAACAACAGATGGTTATGGGTCCAAAGCGGGGTACAATGGAGCGTGTAGGTGGTCTTGGGTATAAAAAGACAGAATTTTATGATCGAATGTTGCTAGCTAGTATGTTTATTTTTTGCTTCAACGAGAATATTTTTGCCTACAATAAGACAATTTTCTCTCGTCACTTTTGGAGGTCACATGCCTGTATACCATTTTAATAGTATACAAAGAAATGTGAATTTATTTATATTCTAACATATCAACAAGTTTGTAATCATTAAGTAGACAATGATGTGTATATTGTATATAAATATAGTTTAATATATAAATAATTTTGAGTAAATAATAAATACTTTGCCGTGTGGTTTCCTGCAGAGTAGAATAGGGCCACTTCAAGTCCTCCCGTGGATGTCGTAGAAGGTGAATTAGAAAGTACAAGCTAAACAAAGCTTATGAACATCAATGAGACCTCTCCAACCCGTCTTGACCAGACGGGTTTGATGGGTTTCATTGATGTTGGAGAGTGGCGTGGGAGAGTGTCGGCCAAGTCCTCTGGCTGCTCTGGCATAGTATGGCTCTGGTAGTACAGAAAGGGTCGTGTTCCTGCAGTGGAGACAAAAAGACCTGATGATGATGATTGAGCTAGCCCTAAAGTACTTACTTTGGGGTTCGAGACTTGTGTCATGGGATACTAACTCAATGATACTATAATTTATAACAAATACAATTATATAGATAAACATCAAAGGCCCAGGTCTGAATAAAGATCATTTTCCATGTTGACATGACCATAATTTCATATTAATTAAATCGTACACTTTTTAAAATTTTCCTCTAAATTCTTCTTATCGTGTGTGTTAGTGACTAACACTAGTGTTAGAGTTTTTAACTGACATGGTTTTTAGTTAACGACCAATGTCGAAGATAGTAACCGGGACCGACGGCTTAACGTGCCCTCCGAAGCACGGATCTTACTTATCAGACAAACAGGTGATCAGCTTACAATGTCTTAACCAAACTAGGACAATAACACAAAGTCATTGCCCCGCCGGGAATCGAACCCGCGACCTCCGGGTATGAGCTGAACGCTCTAATCACTGCACCACGGAGGCAGTTCCTCTGAATAAAAATAATAAAGCGATTCACGAGCATCTGGAAATGATGTTTAAAATGCTTCAAACAGAAGTTTTGAGCAAACGACCAGCTTTAATAGTCCTCTCTGAGAAAGCAGGTGGCATTTGTAGCATCTGCCCACTATCGCCGTCGCACGCTCGGTTACACGACTAAATCGAGTATATATACACCTGTCTCCAAGCTATGTAATTGCCAAATAGAGATAATCCTATATATCATGAATTATATTATACAAGCTGACTTTCATTGATTTTGAAAAAAAAGTCGTATGGTAAATAAATTCTTTTATCCATATACGTAATCCGAATTTGTGTATGACTTAAAAAGTTGCGGAAATGATTTGCTATCGAGACAATGTGGTAACGCCTGTCCAAAAGACCCAAAAGTGCCGCGTGACCCCATATATGTCACTTTTCTAGCTTCACTAGCAATTTTCTATGCCGCTATCACTTTCTGTCGCTCAGAACCGTCGTTTGCTTGAGCGAGACGGAACGCTTTAGCACCGGCCGTGCGTAATGATAGCAGCATGCGAAAGTTCCGTTCCATACCATCAGATGAGATCCATCCCTTTCTAAAGCACTCATAATAACGTCGTTGGCTGTTTAAAAGAGAATCTGTTCCTTGAAATATCCTTAAATATATGGAAATGGTCTGTAGCATTACTTGGCAGCGAACGTATCATTCTTCATAGTACATTTAATTTTCATTTAGTATAATGTACAGTCGCGTAGAAAAATGGTAATTTGATGCGAAACTCGGTCTGCGCTATCACGACAAACTTAGAATATTTTCGCGGACGAAATTTTGAGCACAGATGGCAGTTACAGTCCGGCTTGCTCGAAATGGCGTTTAAATCCTACTATTTTTCCTGCATCATGATTTAAAATGGATGATTCATGCTCTGTGATCCAAATTACTAAAACATACGTACTTTCGCGCCTGTTTCCCATGGATATAATAAACTAGGCTCTGTGAGCTACAGACCTCGCGAGTCCGCCTCATCCGTTGAAGTTTATAGGATAAAAAAGTTGTTCAGACAAAAAAGGGTACATTTTTGAAAATTTTTGAAATGGCTGAACGATTTTTTAAAGTATCCAATCGCCATTTTGAAAATTTTCGAAAAATTTAATCATCAAATAAATTGTTTCTAATTTTCGTATCTCAATAAAAAAACCCTAGAATAGGTTAAGAAATGCGACTTGTAGACGAGAACACTCGGACAAAAGCATTTTTGGCCAATCTCTAAACCTGAGACGCTTCGCTCGGTCGGTTAATAAATAGATGTAAATTTATACGGACTAATTACACACATTAAGCTAGCCCCAAGGTAAATAATAATAATAAATAAATATATAGGGACAAATTACACTGATTGAGCTAGCCCCAAAGTAAGTTCGAGACTTGTGTTATGGGATACTAACTCAACGATACTATATTTTATAACAAATACATACATAGATAAACATCCAAGACCCAGGACAATTTGAAAAAGGCCATTTTCCAACTTGCCCTGACCGGGAATCGAACCCGGGACCTCTGGGTGGCGGACTAGCATGGTGACCACTACGCCACGGAGGTCGTCAAGGTAAGTTTCGAGACTTGTGTTATGGGATACTAACTTAACGGTTAATAAAACTGGCATATTTATTTTCAATATTCCGGTAAACACATGCTGGTGCCAATCCATGTAACACATAGTACGTTGAACAAAGTCATAAGGCGCTCAATCGTTTGTCAAGACATTTGCGTAAACAGACGAACAGACAACTATCCGATACCGACAGCGAAGCAAACGGTCTGTAAGTTACGATAAACACTGGCAGGTGTCGCTTGGTTTTACTTAGTGGAAAACATTTTTATTACCTACTATAGTACGACATTTTCTTTCATGCTGGTTTGGGAGGAGAAAAAACTTAGCAAGTTTCAGCTGATTTCCTTTTTCTTTATGTTATAGGGCGGCAAAAGAACAAGCGGAACACCTGATGGTAAAAAAGTGCTCACCGCTGCCCATGAACAACTGCACCACCAAATGTGTAACAAGAGCGTTACCGGCCTTTCTTGCCCTCCCCAGAAGGGGGAAGAGGGGCTCCGGCTCTCTCACTCACCAAACTATACATAGAAGCGATGAAGAAAAATGGAAGCTTCTACTCAGACGTCGATTTCTGTGGGACTTTGGTACTTCCCCAGACGAGCCGGCCCATTCATACTACTAGCAAAACAGAGTCATGCCGGTAGCGTGGCTCCACTACAAATAAATCTTCCCGCGGAGATCGTAAAAGCCGATTGAGGGCGAGGAAATGGGCGAAAGCGCAAATCATGTTACGGTTCGGCTAGCAACATCATCATCATCAGGCCTTTTTGTCTCCACAGCAGGAGCACGACCCTCTTTGTACTACCAGAGCCATAATTGGCCAGAGCAGCCAGGGGACTTGGCCTACTCTCTCCACGCTGGTCAGACGTGTTGGAGAAGTCTTATTGATGTTTATAAGCTTTGTTTAGCTTGTATTTCCTAAGTCGCGGTCTTATTCTACTCTGCCGGAAACCACCGGAATGGCTAGCAACAGCAAGTACAGCAACTCACCAATAATTATACTCACCATGATAGTGAAGTTTTTGTATTATTAGATTACTGTAACATATTATTTCTTTTTCTCTTTAAGTGAATCTTTTGAGAAATAAAGAATCTTTAACCACGGATTAAGAAGCTTTAATTATTTTGGTCAAAATCTCTGAAATGAAAACCAAAACTCGTAGGTACTTAATTACTTTTTACTTATCTGTTTCAGACACAGAATAAATTGAAACAACTAATTCAAAAACGTTTGATTCGAATAAAACGTGTTTATTTCACCGTTTTTTATGTTAATTATATTTGGATGGGCACATTTTTCTCTGTTTTCGCGCACATTCTCTCGCATTTGAATTTCAAATTTAGAACAAATCCTGTTCCACGGTTATTCAAATTTATATTCGGTCGTGGCCCAATGACGCAGAAATATGAGTGCGATCTTTCAGTTTGCTGCGTCAATTCACTCGAAACACTTTTGTGTGCGGTGGTTCTTTTTAGGGTTCCCTACCCAAAGGTAAATACGGTCCTTCTGTCCGCCTGTCTGACCAGGCTGTTTCTAAAGAACTGCGATTAGCTGAATAATAGGGGTGACGACAGGGTCCGAAAAGTATGATTGTAATTAGTCCGTCTTTTAGATTATCCAAAAATAATGGACCCGTATTTTTCAGTTTACCAAAAAAGTAAAAATTCACAAAAATACGAAGCGTCAAAGTTCCGGAGTGGGGGCTTGCGACGTCATATTTAAGTAAAAATCGTGCTTAAGTGTGACGTCCCGCTAAGTTTCAATGCGCTGTATCTTTGTCATTTTTTGTTTCTCAGAGAAAAGAAAAAATACGTGTGCAATATTTTTTAATAATCTAATCGATGGATAAAAATTGTTTTTTTCATTCGTCATGCCTATTGAAAATTTCACAAATTATGTATTTCTTTTGCCGCTATAACAGCAAATACTAAAAACAAAATAAAATAAATATTTATGGCGGGCTCCCATTAAACAAACGTGATTTTTTATAGACAATGGTACGGAACCCTTCGTGCGCGAGTCCGACTCGCCCTTGGCCGGTTATTGTATTTAACTGAGTTGATAAAAGGAGGTTTAACATTCTTATCCAAAAAGATAAAGTGCAAGCTACTTTGAATGCTACGAAATGATGATAAAGTCTAAATTGGTTTACATTGAAATAAGACGATACTTTCGAACGACTGTCATGTTTTATGGAGTCCTGTTACGAGTACTGAATTAGACCAATATGTATTACTAGCTGTACCCGCAGGCTTCGCTCCCAGTGGGAATTTTGGGATAAAGAGTACCCTGTGTCCTTCCCCGAGTCTCAAACTATATCCATACCAAATTTCATGCAAATCGGTTTAGAAGTTTAAGCGTGAAGAGGTAACAAACAAATATACAAACTCACTTTTGCATTTATAATATTAGTAGGTTTCGCTGCCCGTGGAATTTTCGGGATAAAAAGTGTTAAAAGGATAAAGACCCTATGTCCTTCTCCGAGTCTCAAACTATATCCATACCAAATTTCATCTAAATCGGTTCAGTAGTTGAAGCGTGAAGAGGTAACAAAGAAACAAACCAACATACAAACAAATATACACAAATACATATACAAACTCACTTTCGCATTCATAATATTAGTAGGATTAGTAGGAAGTAGGATAGTAGGACTATAGTAGGAAGTAGGATTACAAGCTTTTATTTATTTTCACCTTTCCCGTTGTCTGCATCTTTCTGTCTGTTTGTAAACAAATTTTACAAGTTAAATTAGACGCACTTCCCGGTTTTCGATTGAGCTGAAATTTTGCACGCATACGTATATCGCGTGACAATGCAGTATTATGATGACATGGAGCTGATCTGATAGAGCCGAAAGGTGGCCATAGGAACTCTGTAGTGAAACGACGCAAGACTCAACCCCATCGAGTTTGCGCTCGTTTGATTCGACTTGAGGAGCACTTTAGATAAAAGCATGTTTAAAAAAACCGGCCAAGTGCGAGTCGGACTCGCGCACCGATGGTTCCGTACAAACGAGAATTTGGTATGAATTTCAATTTAATACCTCTACGCGTTTATGAGGAAATGGGTAGTAAGTTTAAAATTATTAAAAAAATATATATTATGTGATGTAACTAAAAATTTATGGTTTTCGTAATTTTTCCTTTATCTATGCTATAAGACGTTGCTTCGTACCAAATTTCAAGATTCTGAGTTCACGGGAAGCACCCTGTAGGTTTTGATTCCCTTGCAAGTGTCGAAAATTTGCGGCATAAACGGCTGTATCTTTTGATTGCGTTGGCTTAGAAGTTTGATTTTTTCACAGCTTCAAGGGACAGTAGACCTGAGTAATTGATAAAAATTTCAGCTTCATACCTCCACGCGTTCCTGAGAAAAAGGGTCTTGACAGACGGACGGACGGACGGACAGACGGACAACAAAGTGATCCTATAAGGGTTCCGTTTTTTCCTTTTGAGGTACGGAACCCTAAAAATATTTTTTTAAATAATTACTTGTTTATATCTTATGCTATCTCCCATGCTGGTCTGGGAGAAATAAAAAAACTTAGAATGTACCAGCTGCTTCTTTTCCCACGCAGATCGTAAAAGCCGATCGAGGGAATGGACAAAAATGCAAATCATGTTAACAGGCGATGCGGCTAGCAACCCATCACTGTATTGATTGCTTTTCCATCTTCTCGCCCACCATGACGCTAAAAGTGGCTTTTGGGTCTTGCGGCCCTGGGCTCTGCATAGAGCCGCAAGACCCAAAATGCTCTGTCTGCCCCGTTAGGGATAAAGACGTGATAGTATGTATGTATGTTATATCTTATACTTTTAACGAGCAATTTTTGTATAGGTACTTATTTACTTATATGTTTATATGTATATAAATTTATTTTTGTGATCTCTAAAACGGCTCTAACGATTTCGCAGAAATTTGGTACATGGGGATTTTCGGGGGTAAACAATCTATCTAGATTAGATTCTTATGTTTGGGAAAACGCGTGTTTTCGAGTTTTCATGCGTTTTTCATGTTCTTTTCATCAGAATATGGTCACTAATTTCGTCCTGCCGGCCACTATCCGTCTGGCCAAGCGGTATAAGACGCGAACGGGAACAAATAGTGTTACGGGTTCGAATCCCACTCGGTGACTACTTTTGTGTTTTTTATGTTTCATAGGTATATTTTTTTAATTTTTATTGTTTTTAGACCATTTAAAAAAAATGTAGTTAATGTTTCAGATATAACCGAGCAAAGCTCGGTCGCCCAGGTATTATTAATTTATATTGGTCTAATTCAGCTTATTTCAATTATCAGACTAGCTATACATTATGTAACGTATTTTTAATTCGGTTTACATGTTATAATAAGGTTCTATATACTATGTTAAGGCGGTATAAAACGCATTCAAGAACAACTTGTGGCTTAATGAGCTTCTCGTGTTGACTGCTGCAATTACGCAGGTCAGGCCATAGCTATGGTGTAGAATCCAGTAGGCTAGTCTTCTTCTTATCGTGTGTGTTAGTGACTTACACTAGTGTCAGAGTTTTTAAACCACCTTAAAGGCCTTTGACATGGTTTTAGGTAACGACCAATGTCGAAGACAGTGACCGGGGCCGACGGCTTAACGTGCCCTCCGAAGCATGTACAAGTAGGCTAGTTTTCTATAGTTATGGTTAGGAAAGATGGAGAAACCAACTAGTTCAGGTTGTTTGGGTAAAAAGGCCTGATGGACACACTAATTTATGATAAATTATTGACCGAGCGAGCGAAGCGAGCGAAGCGTCTCAGTTTCGAGATTAGCCAAAAATTATTTTGTCCGTCTGTCTGTCTGTCTGTCTGTTCTCGCCTACAGGTCGCATTTCTTAACCGATTCTCATGAAATTTTGTAAGCAGGTTCAGCAACTAAATAGAAATTTTTTGTCGAGCCATTTTTTCGAAAATTTTCAAAATGGCGGAAATATGGTGGTTTAAATTTTTAAAACTGTCATACATCCGCTATTTCAAAATATTTTCAAAAATGTCACTAGACTTTTTTGTTGAAATTATAAAAGCGCTTTTTTTTTATTTGAACAACTTTTTTGTCTGGACAACTTTTTTATACGTTATACTTGAACAGGTTTAGGGTGACTCGCGAAGTAGCCGACTGAGCCGTGACGGATAAACAATACAAATCTCCTTACAAAATATACTGAAACTATTTAAGGGTGACTTCAGTCCGGGTTACTGAACAACTTTCTTAAAAATGCATGTCTCCCATGGGAATCAAATCCACGACTTCTGAGTTACAAGGCCAATGTCTTGACAACTATTTTTAAGAAAAAACTTTTTGAAAAACATAATATCTGACTTCAAATCGAAATGCACTAAAAAGCAATATATAAATAATAATCGCGAGGTCTAAGTTCGAACTACTAGTGTAATAGATTTTTTTAAATTATATTTATACGCTTCTAGAACAAGTGCTGATGCGTCTACGTTTTAGCTTGAGCTTTCGCCCAAGCTTTGGATGAATACGAATTTTTGCCTGTGCATGCATACAATTACAGTCCGCCACCGGCAGTGTCTCTATTTCTAAACCTTTTCTCGTGATTTGATAGCAGGAATTATTTTGGTAATATAGTTTTTGGATTTTTTTGACAAATAAATTATCTTTATCTTTATCTTTGCAAACGTTAAAAATATTATATTATTGTTGCTTGTAGAACCACTAGTTTTATTGTTTGAGTTTACCTTCTGAGACAAGTTTGTTATGGTCATAACTTGTCGGTCAAGCCGCTACCGGCGCTATAATGAGAGGCCTAAGGTCAAAGCGCATTTGAATTCTGAAAACGGATATAGGTCAATGGCCACTACGTCACGTCCGCACAGAAGGCGTTGTTTCAAGAGTACTCTAGTGCAGTTTTGAACCAACTTCAAGAAAGGAGAATATCAATTCAGTTGTATTTGTTATATTATTTTTAATTTTATTAGGGTTTTGAAATTAATAAAGCTGTGACGTTATCACAGGCGGGAGTCAAAATTCAATTTTATTGCGACTTTACGACACAATTTAATTTCTGCAAACGACTTTCGAAGCTGTCTTTTAATAGCGCGTAAATTTTTCGTCCTTAATTTGGGGTTGGTTTACTCGGACTCTTCGATCCAAGACAAAGGGAACGACTTTCGAAGCTGTCTCTTAAAATCAATAAACAAGATTTTTAAAAGCCTAGTAGTAGACTAGTATTAAAACACACACATACGTTAAGTACATAATTATGGACATTGCAACTGCGTTGTATGATCTTTATTGGAGCAGAAATTAGGCATACATCTGGGAATGCACACATAGATTAAATTTTGTTTGCGTTTCTTAAGATTTTATGGAAGATTATTTTTAATTAACTACATATATTTTAAGGTATGATGTAGTTTGTAATTTTGAATAAATTTTTCCACTAAATGTATATCAAAAAAGTTATTTCACTTTCCATAGATAAAGTTGTTCAGAATGAATGGGTTTTATCACCCCTTAAAACGTTTGTTAGTAATTTTAAAACAACCTACATACCTAACAGAACGCCGCGGAGATTTTTGCCAATAATATCTATTACATCGTCACATTACACTATTATTACACATTATCAAAGTTTAATTTAGAAAAAAAGTTTTTTACAGATGATTTAACACATAAAAATTAATCTGATTGCGAGTTAATATTAAAAAGACGCAGTCGACGACCCCATTTCTACTTTTCATTTCAAGTAGGTAAATCATGAAACGAGAGTGGAAATACCCGTAATATCCGGACGGGTTCGTAAATTTCTGTTTTAGATTCAAAATTAATGTGCAGCGATTGAGGAGTTAAAATATTCTGCCGTAAAAATATAAGTACCTAAGTATTCTATTATTTTTGGAATTGTTTTGGTTTTACTGTTCAATCAAAGATTGAAATACTCAGTAATTAAACCTTTGCAGGCACTTTACCCTTCACTGAATGTGATTTCTCCGAGTCTACTTGAATAATCCGGCGTTGGAATGTATTTTTGTATGTTTGTTTGACAATAACTTGAGTATCTTTGTTCAAAGGTTATTTAAATTTAGTAACGATGTAGACAATAGAATGCTTAAGTTTCAACATGAGCCAAATCGGTCGAGGGGTTGCCGAGATATGGGGTCCGCGAGATCACAGTTTTTCTAGATTCACACAATGTATCAGCTGATTTTCAGCTACAGCTCAGTGCTTATTAAAGGACGGAAGTCACAAGAAAGTCGCCGTGCTTTGGAAGGCACATAATTAAGCCTTTGCTCCCGGTTGTCATCATTGTATGGCAGTCGTCAAGCTATGTCAGATGCCTTTAGGTAGCCTGAAAAATCTGACACCAGTGTAGGCCACTTACACACACGTAAAAAAAATTAAACAAAAACATAGACTATAGCATTTGAAACAAAAATAGATAAAATATGTTGGACTTTGTCCTGACGCTTTGTCGTATAAAATGTGTGACAGTTTCCAAGACTAAATAACTAATGAAATAATATTTTCTTTACCAAAAGCTTTAATGTTGTCTGTGAAAAATATTAAATACAGTTTATTTTCAGAAGCTAAGCTCAGCATTTTGTTTTTAAGTGTGAAAATATAAGACGCGACGGCGACGGGCGGAACAAGTTCTGTCAGCTTACTGCTCCTCAAGTGGCTCGGATCTCGCGGTTTTCCGGAAAAATAACAAATAAAATGGTTGAGCGAAAGCCTGCCTATTTCTTTAAAACCCGACAAAAAAGAGGGGTGTGAAGTAACGTGCTCATAGTCACAAGCTTTGTAAGCTACGTGAGATAGGATTCCAATTATAACCTGTTTACGACAGTAATTGTTACTCTAATCCTACTATCCTAGTATTCCTAATCCTACTAATATTATAAATGCGAAAGTGAACTTGTATATTTGTTTGTTTGTTTGTTACCTCTTCACGCTTAAAATACTGAACCGATTTGGATGAAATTTGGTGTGGATATAGTTTGAGCCTCGGGGAAGGACATGGCTACACTTTATCCCGAAATTCTTAGGGGGAGCGAAGACCGCGGGTACAGTTAGTTTGAAATAATTTGCCCTACCTATCATTATAAAATGTCTATGTGACAGTTTACAAGACTCAATAAGTAATTAAATACTAAAATACTTTCGTTACTAAAACCTTCAATGGTGACTTTTCGTAAAAAATATTAAACAGAGTTTATTTTCAGAAGCTAAGCTCAGCATTTTGTTTTTAAGTGTGAAAATATAAGACGCGACGGCGACGGGCGGAACAAGTTCTGTCAGCTTACTGCTCCTCAAGTGGCTCGGATCTCGCGGTTTTCCGGAAAAATAACAAATAAAATGGTTGAGCGAAAGCCTGCCTATTTCTTTAACCCCTGATAAAGAAGAGGGGTGTTAAGTAACGTGCTCATAGTTACGAGCTTTGTAAGCTACGGGAGATAGGATTCCAATTATAACCTGCTTACGACAGTAATTGTTACTCTAATCCTACTATCCTAGTATTCCTATTCCTACTAATATTATAAATGCAAAAGTGAACTTGTATATTTGTTTGTTACCTCTACACGTTTAAAATACTGAACCGATTTGGATGAAATTTGGTATGGATATAGTCTGAGCCTCGGGGATGGACATGGGGTACACTTTATCCCGAAATTCCTAGGGGGAGCAAAGACCGCGGGTACAGTTAGTTTGAAATAATTTGTCCTGCCTATCGTTATAAAATGTCTATGGGACAGTTTACAAGACAAATAAGTAATTAAATACTAAAATACTTTCGTTGCTAAAACCTTTAATGGTGACTTTTTGTAAAAAATATTAAATACAGTTTATTTTCAGAAGCAAAGCTCAGCATTTTGTTTTTAAGTGTGAAAATATAAGACGCGACGGCGACGGGCGGAACAAGTTCTGTCAGCTTACTGCTCCTCAAGTGGCTCGGATCTCGCGGTTTTCCGGAAAAATAATAAATAAAATGGTTGAGCGAAAGCCTGCCTATTTCTTTAACACTCGACAAAAAGAGGATGTGTTGTAACGTGATAATATGCATATAAGTACATACATGCTAAGTACTCCCATGCTGGTCTGGAAGAAATAAAAAAAAACTTAAAATGTACCAGCTGCTTCTCTTCCCACGCAGATCGTAAAAGCCGATCGAGGGAATGGGCAAAAATGCAAATCATGTTAACAGGCGATGCGGCTAGCAACCCATCGCTGTATTGATTGCTTTTCCATCTTCTCGCCCACCATGACGCTAAAAGTGGCTTTTGGGTCTTGCGGCCCTGGGCTTTGCATAGAACCGCAAGACCCAAAATGCTCTGTCTGCCCCATTAGGGATAAAGACGTGATAGTATGTATGTATGTAAGAACATACATACATACAAACATACATGCCTCCCTATATCTTTAACCCCCGACAAAAAAGACCTAACGTGATAATATGCATATACATACATACATAATATCACGCCTGTTTCTCACAGAGGTAGGTAAAGACTATGAACCTCCACTTGCTACGATCCTGACAAACCTCTTTTGATTCATCTAAACTTATCAATCTCTTCATATGCCCTTCGGTTACGGGTACTTGAAAGCTGCTTTCTTTATGGTGGTTTTTAGTCATGTTTGATGAAAATTGGTTTAGTCGTATAAATATTGGGTGATAACTTCCAAATTATTTTTACTTAAATAAATAAATAAATATATAGGGACAAATTACACTGATTAAGCTAGCCCCAAAGTTCGAGACTTGTGTTATGGGATACTAACTCAAAGATACTATATTTTATAACAAATACATATACAATATCCTTTTTTATTAAGTACAAATATTTTAAGGGGTGATTCAGTCCATCATTTTGAACAACTTTTCCCAATAAATGTATATCGAAATACGAAAAATATTTTCTCGGTTTTCATACAAATCGAAGTAGTCACGTGATATCATTACTATGAAAAATGAAAATTTTCTTTTCGTATTTCAATATACATTTATTGGGAAAAGTTGTTCCATATGATGGATGAATCACCCCTTAAAATATTTGTACTTAATAAAAAAGGACAATGTATAGATAAACATCCAAGACCCAGGACAATTTGAAAAAGGCCATTTTCCAACTTGCCCTGACCGGGAATCGAACCCGGGACCTCTGGGTGGCGGACTAGCATGGTGACCACTACGCCACGGAGGTCGTCAAACCTGTTTACCTGACAAATAACAGATGGCGCTAGGATGTTAATATATTATGGGGTTCCGCCACTTATCACTAGTAATTTACCTGACAAATAATACATGACGCTCGGGGGTCTATTTTGATTTGCCTGTAGCAAATAAACTAGTTTATTTATTTATTAGGGTTCCGTAACCTAAGCGTAAAAACTACCTCCGTGGTGTAATGGTTAAAGCGTTCGGCTCATACCCGGAGGTCCCAGGTTCGATTCCCGGCGGGGGCAACGACTTTGTGTTGTTGTCCTAGTTTGGTTACGACAGGCTGATCACCTGATTGTCTAATAAGTAAGATGATCCATGCTTCGGAGGGCACGTTAAGCCGTCGGTCCCGGTTACTGTCTTTGACATTGGTCGTTACCTATAAACCATGTCAGAGACCTTTAAGGCGGTTTAAAAAAAACTGACACTAGTGTTAGTCACTAACACTCCGCTTTTACTAAGACTCCGCTGTCCGTCCGTGTCTCATCTTATACCTTTAAACGAGCAATTCTTGTATGTATATATATATATATTTATTTATACATTTCTGTGATCTCGAAAACGGCTCTAACGATTTCGCAGAAAATTTGTATATGGGGGTTTTCGGGGGTAAATAATCGATCTATATTAGTTTTATGTTTGGGAAAACGCGTGTTTTCGAGTTTTCATGCGTTTTTCTTTCCACGCAGAATATGGTCGCTAATTTCGTCGCACCGCGACCGCCTTGATTTAGCTCAGTGGTTAAGGATAGCGACCGCTAGAAAGAGTGTTACGGGTTTGAATCCCACTCGGTGACTTACTTTTGTTTTTTTTTATGTTTAATTTTATATTTTTTTTTATTTTGCATTGTTTTTAGACAAGTTAAAAAAAATTAGTTTATGTTTGAGATGTAACCGAGCAAAGCTCGGTCGCCCAGGTACTGAACCGTGATAGCTAGACAGTTGGGTCTGTTGCCGCTCTAACAAAAAATACTAAAAACCCAGACCCTTTCTATTTTAGGAAATAAGACAAATTGTATGTGTCACATAGGAAAGCCTTTCTTTCTGTGACGTCATAATAGACCGACTATTTAGAAGCTGCATTGTTACTGTGAGTGTCTTATTAGTGTTCTGCGCACGTGGAGCACCTTCCATGCCTACCTTTGAAGTCACCGACGTGAAGCGTATGCAACGGGAATTTTCTTTGCATTTTAGGGTTTGTACAAGCAGTTTCTAATGCGGTGGTGCCTAAACCGCTTGGCCACCACTAGACTAAGAGGGGGCTGAATGCAACCCTACCTAAACCTACTCACGAAAGTACCAGGATTAGGTGAGGCAACCCTATACATTTTGGCACTTCTTGATAAGGAATATCGAATGAACTACATATCTAATTGCTACTCGATGAGACAAAAAAATTATTACTCTTTTGCTGACTGTATAAAATGATCCAGGTTATGCCCAGGTAACCCTGTCCATTAAAACATATCTTTTTAATAAGCAACACCCTACATATGTCACATTTTGCTACTCGATGAGGTAGGGTTGCATACGGCCCCCTCTTAGTCTACACGAATTACTTTATATTACGATTGAAATATTTTTTGCCCGTTACATAGATTATGAAAACGTCTGGTATACTTACGCATGTTTTAAGCTATTGCATAGCTTCTATCGCGGGCCTTGAGCGCGGGGACCGAATCCAGAAATTCCGTAACGAAAAAACCTTACGCTTCCCACTCCGCCTACCATGTAGGTTGCCGCTTCGTCTCCGTCGTCCGTTTGCGACGTTGCCGTCCTTCCTTGTAAAAATTCACCGACCGAACGGAACCACCTTTGCAATAGCTTTACCGCGGCAGTCCCCGAGTGCCACACGTCTTTTTTTTCTCTATATATTTAAAATACGTGGTATGTTACAATCAGCTACGAATTACACTTCGAAACTTGGAAGCGCTGTATTTATGTGAATTTTTACCACTTTGCAAAACAAAAAATATGGGTCCGTTATTTTTGGATAATCTAATTGACGGAGTAAATAAAACAATTTATTTTTTACCCAGTCCACATCCATCTATCTAAAGTTTTTAACAAATTAATACCAAATAACATAAAACTCATACTTACAAATTAGTTTTTTGAAAAAATATTTTATTTGTACAAAATTTTATCGTAAGGCCAAAGTACTTATTAACTGCCTCCGTGGTGTAGTGGTTAGAGCGTTCGGCTCATACCCGGAGGTCGCGGGTTCGAATCCCGCCGGGGGCAACGACTTTGTGTTGTTGTTCTAGTTTGGTTAGGACATTGCAGGCTGATCACCTGATAGTCTGATAAGTAAGATGATCCGTGCTTCGGAAGGCACGTTAAGTCGTCGGTCCCGGTCACTGTCTTTGACATTGGTCGTAACCTAAAACCATGTCAGAGGCCTTTAAGGCGGTTTAAAAACTCTGACACTAGTGTTAGTCTCTAATACACACGATAAGAAGAAGAAGAAGACTTATTAAGACAAGAGAAATAAGCTCAAACTCGATAGAGTCGCATGATCGCATCGTTTCGTTTTATTACTTAGATCCATCGACTATAATCCCTCTCCGCGACCAGACCCTAGACATCGTCTCCCATAAAGTGCTTGTCAAGACAAATCAAACGAGTCCCACTCAATGAGGTTATGTTTTTTAGGGTTCCGTAGTAAACAAGGAACCCTTATAGTTTCGCCATGTCTGTCTGTCTGTCTGTCCGTCCGTATGTTACAGCCACTTTTTTCCGAAACTATAATACCTATACTGTTGAAACTTGGTAAGTAGATGTATTGTGTGGACCGCATTAAGGTTTTGACACAAAAATAGAAAAAAAAATAGTAAATTTTGGGGGTTCCCCATACTTAGAACTCAAACTCAAAAATTTATTTTTCATCAAACCCATCTATGGATAGGTCTTCAAAAATGATATTGAGGTTTCTAATAGCATTTTTTTCTAAACCGAATACTTTGCGCGAGAGACACTTCCAAAGTGGAAAAAAGTGTGTCCCCCCCCCGTAACTTCTAAAATAAGAAAATGATAAAACTAAAAAAAACATATGATGTTCAATACCATGAAAACTACCAGCGGAAATTGGTTTGAACGAGATCTAGTAAGTAGTTTTTTTTAATACGTCATCATCATAAACGGCAATTTACCTTTCATTCAATCAACTCAAATATAAAAATAAAAAAAAACATACTAGAAGACTTTTATATTATGTTATTTGCTACTACGGAACCCTTCATGGGCGAGTCCGACTCGCACTTGGCCGCTTATTTTATAACTGAGTTTTGTCGAATATCTCCCGGCTTCATTATCAGAACTGCAGTACTCATTGACTCCATAATATTGTGGTATCTGACTTGCACTAGTGTGCAAAATTTTAACTGAATCGAATTAGTTAGGATAACTGGTAGAAAATTGCGTTGCAAAATTTGACCTAAACTAACATAACATACAAGATATATTGCAAGTTAATTAGAAGCTTGAAAAATATGCCTATCTTTACTAACTTACATAGGTACCTAACCGTTTTCATATGGTGATGTAATGAAAATAAATATTGCAACTTAATAAAATTACCTATGAACTTCCCCTAATTTTTTGTTTATCATACTGTATAACTTTAATACTGGTATTACTTTAAGTAATCACTTAATGTTATAAAGGCGAGTTTGTGTGTGTGATGATTGTTAATTCACGCGCAAACGGCTGGACCAATTTTGATAAAATTTGGTAAGCAGGATGCTGACATCCTGTATTAACACATATGTTAGTGTAATTTCATAATAATGGCATGTATATCATTACATGTATGTATGTTTTTAAGCTATTGCATAGCTTCTATCGCGGGCCTTGAGCGCGGGGAGCGAATCCAGAAATTCCGTAACGAAAAAACCTCACGCTCTCCCCACTCCGCCTACCATGTAGGTTGCCGCTTCGTCTCCGTCGTCCGTTTGCGACGTTGCTGTCCTTCCTTGTTTGCAATAGCTTTACCGCGGCAGTCCCTGAGTGCCACACGTCTTTTTTTTTACACTAAAACTTGTAGCAACACTTAGAAAGTTGTCACTATCTCTCCGAGACTGCGTAGAGAAGAAAACTACACATGAGTGATATTTGACAGGAGTGCCGTCTAGTCGCAACACAAAACGAGGGAACAAACTAAAGGCAGTGACGGAAGAATAACCTGTATAGAGTAAACGTGCACATAGATATAAATAAAATTATAGTTAAGTCTGTTTTCGGTACAATTTTAAAGATTAAATTAGAATGTACCTTGTCGTCCAAAATTAGCTTTTTTCAGCATCACCTGTAGGTTGACTGGTAGAGTGGTAAGACGTGTTAATTTTTTTGTAATAAAGTTTAATAATTAAATACACAATAGCATACCATGATTTATGAATTATTAAAATCTTTATTAATTTATTTTATGCGCGCCGCAGTGTTATTCGCACTCAAAGTAGACTATATGTTAATCCACTATGTCAGTTTTGTTAGAAGTAAAGAGGATTAAGTAGTATTAGTTTTAAACTATCGCGCTTTGAACACATTAACGTTTCGAACGAGAGTTACACCCTTCTTGATCGCAGAGACTGGCTGGAGTGCAGCGGTGTTTCCTTGTCGATGGTGAATGCAGATTTTGATAACTTTGATAATGCCACTACCCGCATTTCATAAAAAAAAAAACGACGGGTTGCACTCTGGGAGTGCCGGCAGAAGTGAAAACTTGAATATTAACGTTGTGCATTTTTGATATTTTGGAATGGTTAGGGAATAATTTTGCACGAATTGCTTTAATTATCAGTATAAAAGTACTCTCATTTATGTGGTAGAATACAATATTTATTTATTGGGCTATCGTACACAAACATGACATTTTATTAGCACGCTGTAACATAAACACACACGAACATTCGCGCAAGCGCCCTGCGCCGTCTTTCGAATTTTCGATCAGGGTCACGTGTCCTGACGCGAGTTTTAGATTTTTTACCCATTCCAAAAAAAGTGCACAACGCCGCTAAAGAAGTTTTCACTTCAAAAAAGTTAGACGTAACAAAAAAGAATCGTACTATATACGTTTCATATATACATCAATAATAAGTAAAATCACATGGTACAGCATCATGAGACCTCTCCAACCCGTCTGGCTAGCATAGATAGTGTAGGCCAAATCGTTTAGCTGCTCTGACCAAGTATAAGTGGCTATAGTAGTACAGAGAGGGTCATGCTCCTGCTGTGGATACTAAAAAGATGGCACAGAGTTGTTGCATCTATACTACTTTTGTTTTACACGGAGGGCGTCTCAACAAGTTTGTCGGATGCAAGTTCTTGGAGTTCAGAAGTAAAGTGCGAATGTTGAGTTATTTTGAATTTCCTCTCCTCACTATACACGATAGGTATGTTCTGTCGACTGGCAAACTAAGCAAAATGTGCAGATTTTGTGGTTCAGGCACTGGCTGTACAACTGTGGAGCACACGTTCCATCTTCACTGGACACTACTTGTATTTCTAAGTTTTTACCTATTTATGTAATAAATTTTAAATAAATATAAATATATACACAGATTGAGCTAAAGTAACTTCGAGACTTGTGTTATGGGATACTAACTCAACAATACTATATTTTATAACAAACACATATATGGATAAACATCCAAGACCAAGGATAATTTGGAAAAGGCCATTTTTCAGCTTGCCCTGACCAGGGAACGAACCCGAAACCTCTAGGTAGCGGACATGTACAATGAGCCAACGAGATACCTGGGCCGTCTACCTATATCTTGAATAGGGAATATGCATGAAAAAAATATGTGTTATCTAACCAGTTTATCCATAAATATTTAAAAGTAAAATACAATGAAAACAGAATAAAACTTGGTTGAAAAACGAACGAGATGTAACGATTTTACGAAAATATCGTTATCTCACTCGCAAAAATGCTATTTTAGCTATAGCTAATAAGTAAAACAAACTTTCAGTCTAGAATCCTTACAAGAATCCTCTAAGCTTCAGTTCAAAGAAATTGAAACATCTTTCCGAACACCAACAAGGCTGATCTTATTGAGAACCTTCCGGCGATCACACCTTCCGGATCACATTACGCGTGTAAAGGAGCGGATGCAAACACTCGAACATTCCACCCGAGACGTCTTGAAGTTTGCGGGTTGAAATCAGTTTAGTTTGCTATATCATAGAATAAGTATTAGTACGTACAGAAGTCTTACTCAGCAAAAGGAATTTAAAGAAATATCTACTCAATGTTATAAGCGATATGGTTTCATTTAGCTCGCGTCAGAACTCGGCAACTTTTCGTTTAGATACCTAGATGTGCATTGCAAGATAATCACATTGTTAATACTCTAGACATACGATTCATGTCACTGAATTTACCACTCAGGAGTGGTCGCCGCGGCATAGTAATAATGTAGGTATATTTTCGATACCTAAACGGGGAGTGACACAGGCCTGGCTATACTAAAACCGACACCTGATTATGTTTTTATTCGTTATGGAGTAGACAGAGCCCAGGTAAGATAGACTCGACGTATTGAAGTTTGCGTGATAATATTAGTTTGTTTACTCTTACTCGTACTTTATTGAACACGAGTTTATTTGCGAAGAAAATAAAAAAAAACCCTGACTTTCAATAGTTTCATACGTAAACGCCATCTAGTGATAAGCGGAGGAACTAAATAGTAGAACTAACATCTGTAGCGCCATCTATTTTTTGTCAAACAAACTACAAAAACTGCTTTCAAGTGTTAACCCCTAATAACTTTTAAATGACCGAACCGATTTTCATCATACAAAGCTAAGAAGGTGGTTATTGCTTTTCTCTTCAAGGGAACTTGCCTTTACTTTAAAAAACCGCATTGCAATTGGTCCATCCGTTCGATTTGGTACTAGTGCATGAAGGGCTTCCTACCAATTAAAATTTTAAAACATTATATTGATACAATGTTTAAAAAATTCAATACTTTGGTTTACGGTTCACGAGATAGAGCCCTGTCACCGACGTGGAGTCATAGTAATAATATCATTGACACCCTTTGGGTGCGGAACCCTAAAAAGTAAAAATGAAGTGATTAACCAAAAATTAACAGCAGAATCCAAAGACAACCCTGAACAATGAATTAATAGTGATGTTAGTATGCATATCGACAATTTATAATCGCGCTCAAGAGTAGTGAAGTGAGTGTAGAGCAATTTGTATGCTAATATCGACGGAACTGCGGGGCTGGTAGCGAGGTGTGGTGGAAGTCATAAGAGCAGCATCCGAGAGTATTCCTGGATGCAGTCTACGTAACCTCATCATCAACATCATTATCATAATTTTAGCCGCATAACGTCCACTGCTGGACATAGGCACACCCAAAGATTTACAAAATGACCGATCAAGAGCGGCCTGCATCCAGCGCTTTCCAGCGACCCTAGTCAGCTCATCTGATCACCTTGTAGGTGGGTGCCCTACGCTTTGCTTGCCAGTACGCGATCGTCATTCGAGAACCTTTCATCGGCCATCGGTTGGTCGCTTTTGTTTTCCTACGAATTTCCTTATTTCTGATTCGATCACGTAGCCCTCTATATAGCGCGTTACCTACCTTACCTAGCTCCAAATAGGTAGAAGGTGAGAAAGATGATGATGATAATTCTACTTAGGTGATTTGTCGAGGTTACTAGTTTTACAGAGCGACTGCCGTCTGACCTCCGCAAGGGTAGACCAGAACCAATCCTTAGATAGGTTGGAGCAAACGCTAAATAGCTATAGGGACCCACTGTTTATAACGTAACGCCTTCTACAACGAACGCCTTCACCACTGGTCCATCAAAAAGTAATGATTTTATAACAGAAATACCTGAAGTTTTTGTACAATCTGATTCATGTGTGGGCATTTTTACTGACCTCTAAGAACTTAATTCCGGATAAAGGAAACGTCTCCATCTGACGACCTCCGTGGCGTAGTGGTCACCATGCTAGTCCGCCACCCAGAGATCCCGGGTTCGATTCCCGGTCAGGGCAAGTTGGAAAATGGCCTTTTTCAAATTGTCCTGGGTCTTGGATGTTTATCTATATATGTATTTGTTATAAAATATAGTATCGATGAGTTAGTATCCCATAACACAAGTCTCGAACTTACTTTGGGGCTAGCTCAATCAGTGTAATTTGTCCCTATATATTTATTTATTTATTTATGTCTCAAACTGGTTACGCTTCGAGGAATACCCCCAAAAAAATCTATGTTTACAAAGACAGTCTCGCAAAGTGTACAGCTCACACAGCCATTAGTTTTCCTACTCGCTCCGCTTTATAACTTGGACCCTACAATTTGAAGATAAACTTTGTTCGCCGGTCATATATTTGCCGACTGAGTTATTGCATACTAACTTATTAAATCATAAAAAATTTGTATTTCCGCAATTTTGTATCACGGTTATTTCTTATTTGTGCGCTTGACTTTAATGAAAGTTGTTTTATACATACCTATGTAGAGCCAGAAGTTGAAAGGGCCCAATAGGGGTGACGACAGGGTCTAAAAAGTATGATTGTGGTTAGTCTGCCTTTTAGATTATACAAAAATAATGGACCCATATTGTTACAGGTTATCAAAAAAGTAAAAATTCACAAAGATACGGAGCATCAAAGTTCAGGAGTTGGGGCTTGCGATGTCACCGCTAAGTAAAAATTGTACCTAGCGGTGACGTCATACACAGTTCGAATCTAGATTATTAAAAAATATTGTACACGTTTTTTTCTCTCTGAGAATCAAAAAATGACAAAGATGCTGCGCGTATCTTTGTCATTTCTTGATTCTCAGAGAGAAAAAAATACGTGTACAATATTTTTTAATAATCTTACCAATGGGCCAAAAATATATTTAGAATCGTCATGCCCATAGACATAGAATTTTTGAAGTGAAAACTTCTTTAGCGGCGTTGTGCACTTTTTTTGGAATGGGTAAAAAATGTTAAACTCGCGTCAGGACACGTGGCCTGATCGAAAATTTGTAAGACGGGGCAGGGCGCTTGCGCGAATGTTCGTGTGTGTTTATGTTACAGCGTGCTACGCGCATCCATGGATGGTGACAGCTGATGGCTCGACCGTCTGTGTAGTGGCCATACTGCTGTGTATTTGAAAATGATTTTGTTGAAAATGAATTTGGTCATGCTTGTGACATTTGTGACAGACTGTGGTTGAGAAAAGATTTGAAATATTTTATACTGATAATTAAAGCAATTCGTGCAAAATTATTCCCTAACCATTCCAAAATATCAAAAATGCACAACGTTAATATTCAAGTTTTCACTTCTGCCGGCACTCCCAGAGTGCAACCCGTCGTTTTTTTTCATGTCGGTCATGCCTGCTGGGTTGATAAAATTGTTGCCAAAGGGTAAAACTGGCCCTATTACTAAGACTCAACCGTTGTCCGTCCGTCCGTCCATCCGTCCGTCTGTCTGTCTGTCTGTCTATCTATCTGTCTTTACAGAATGGAGTACAGTATGGACAGACAGACAGTTGTCTGTCCATTATCAGAACGTATTTATATATAACGTATGTATTCTATAACAAAAAATACTAAAAACATAATAAAATAAATTTTAAGTTGGGCTCCCATGCAACAAACGTGATGTTTTATAAAAAATGGTACTACGAATCCGAATCCAACTCGCACTTGACTGGTTATTTTTTCTTCTATAGGAACTTAACTACCTAGAATTTCAGTAAAAAAAAAAATTTGAGCCGTTGATTCGCCCTTTTTACAGTATAATTACATTTAAACGTGGTGTTTTTAACTTCTATGTTAGTCCAGGACAAATAACTTTGAATGCACTAGCTGTTTATCTTTCTTTTTGAGAATGTTAAACATTTAAATAGGCGCTAAGCGGCAACTCATCACATTTTTGATTCTTTGATTCGATCCTTCCTTACGCCCACTTCGATGCCACAGGTATGGCACTTCAAACAAACGGAGCAGCATATATACCTAGTACTACTATAAACGAAACAATCCGTCCGTGCACACGTCAAATGTGTGAGTTAAACAATCAGGGTTGCCACCACAGAATTTGTTACTTTGCTTACCTGTTTTCATCACTCGGAAATCTATAAAATTTTCGTTATTTATTGTTTTCCGTGGATAAAAAATGATAATGTGCGCAGTTTCTCACCATTATAATTCAATAATCCTAAGTACCTCGCGTAATGTCAACGTGCAACTACCAATAACCCTGTTTTACTGCCGCTTACACCTCACAATAACGGGGGAGGGGTTGCGGGGACACCAGATTGCGGGGGACGGTGCGAGTTTCCGTTCTGTATGTAATACTATTATTAATTCTGTGACGATGCTTCGAGGCTTGTGGCTTTAGGCTCTGTCTACCCTGTCAGGAATAAGAACGTAATGATAAATGAAAAAAAAATATCGGACAAGTTTGAATCATATTACAAATTAAAACATGTCATAAACGAGCATCATAATCCTTACTTCCTCACTAATATTATATCCTACGCAAAAGTGAGTTTGTATATTTGTTTGTTACCGCTTCACGCTTCAACCACTGGACCTATATAGATGAAATTTAATGTGGATATAAGTTGATACCCAGGGAAGGACATACGATAGTTTTTATCCTGAAATTCCCACGGGGAGCGAAGCCCACGGGCACAGCTAGTGTATATATCCTTTTGAAAAAAGCCAAAAAGAAGCCTCCAATGTCGAAAAGTCTCTCGCCCTCTGATATTATTCTATTCGCGCCCTGTACGCGCAGCGCAGCCTGTATATTAAATAGCAGGGTGTCGCCGACAGAACAGTATTTACATATTTACCATCGAACATCGAGAGCAGAGGCTTGCTAACAGCTTTTTGTGTTTCCTAGTTCAATACTATCCCATGCTGGTCTGTGAGAAATAAAAAAAAAACTTAGAATGTACCACTGGTACATTCTAAGTTTTTTTTATTTCTCCCAGACCAGCATGGGAGCAGCATAAAGTTAAATAAATAAATAATAACCTCATTGAGTAAAACTCGTTTGATTTGTCTTGACGAGCACTTTATGGTAGACGATGCTACTAGAGACTGATCAAGGAGACGGAAAGTATTTGATGGAGTTTGCGCTTATTTCATTTGTCTTAACATGTTTTTTGTCCTCACAATAAAAACTTATACAAAAATGTTTTCAAAAAACTCTTTAAGTCAGGGGTTAAAAACCTATCGGGCCGTAAACATGCACCACAAATCAACACGCAGCAGATATTTGGCCATAAAGTACGCAAAAACAGTTTTCCGTCGTCTGGCCAGTTTCATCAAGTGTAATATTGCTACACATAAATCCACGCTGAGTAGGTGCGGGTACTTTTATACGTTGCGGAGGGAGTAAGTTTATAATTTATTCTCGAAATTGTTTTATTATGCAACAAGTTTTTTGCTAGTCAAATTAAAAAACTGTCAAGAATGCCATGTAGTGATGAGTAGCAGAACTAACGATTTTTGAATTGATGAATTGATACCAATACGAAAAATAGATGGCGCTAAGTATCCGTAGCGATCTCTGTTTGCTGCTGAAAACCCTGACTTTCAAGCGTTAAGCCCCATAATAACTTTTATAAACTTCTTAACCAATTTTTATGAAACATGGCTAAGAACCACCGCAAGGGAAGTTGCCTTCATGTTAACCGAATTGATATCGGTCTATCCGTTCGAGCGTTACTATGGCACAGACTCACAATATGATTGCAATTATCAAAATATTTGGTGGTATACAGCCTCCATACAAAAAATTAAATACCGTATGAAGCTGCAGATTTCTTTTTTACGATTTTAGTGCTGGGAGAAACCGATAAATAGAACCTACAAGCTACCCAACATAACCTTAACGGATTGGACAGGTTTTTAAAAAAAAGAACTGTATCCTACTAATATTATAAATGCGAAAGTAAGTTTGTATATTTGTTTGTTTGTTACCTCTTCACGCTACTACTACGCCGATTTTAATGAAATTTGGTATAAACATAGAGACTCGAAAAGACATCTTTAGCCACAGGGAGCGAAGCCCGCGGGTACAGCTAGTATTAAATATTTTGTAAAATATCATCAATTTTTTTTTAATAATTTCTTATATTCTTTTCCTCCCGTCATACCGTCACGTAACCTCGTAACCGTCCAATCACGTGCCTCAGACCAAATAAAAAACAAGTGCTTGTAACGTGTCCCCTCCGTGACGAATACCGGCCGACCAATTCCTTGACCGAATAGAAAACACATAAACAATTAAATCGGTCTTTTACTAAAGTAAAATTTAATACTCAGATCAAATGTATTTGTGCATGATAATAATAACTGACTAAGTGCGAGTCGGACTTGCGCATGAAGGGTTTCGTACCATTATCTATAAAATCACGTTTGTTGTTTGGAGGCCCAATTTAAATAATTATTTTATTCTGTTTTTAGCATATATTATAGCGGCAACAGAAATAATCTTCGTGCACAAATCCGACTCGTACTTGGCAGATATTTCTAAAACAGCACACATAAAAGAATTATTTCTTATTTTCCTATTTACCCTTCGTCACGTAACCCCGTAACGGGCCCGTCACGTGCGTGTAACTCGTCCCGCCCGTGACGAACCCCAAATATATCACCGGCCGACCAATTCCTTGACCGAAAAATTTATAACGGTCGCGCTTTCTGATTTATCACCCGAGACATCCACATCGGTAGTAAGTGAATGGGCAATACCGTTCATACTGCCTGACTATATGTTACGTTTTTAAAGAGCTGATTGATGACGTATTTACTCGACGGCGCCGGATGCAGGGTTACGTTTTTCGAGAGTGTATGTATGTTATTTTGGCACACTCTGAAGCTTAAAGTGCTTGATGGATTTAAGCTTGAGATGCGTCCTTAGATAGTCTCTGCCTAACCCCAAAGGCAACAGTCGTTATAGTAATGTATAGTATATAGTATAGTCGTTATAGTAAAATCGCCTTAATTGTCAGACTGCCAAACCGTATATTAAAAACTAGCCGAAGCCCGGGACTTCGTTCGCGTGGCCTTTATGTCTCTGGAAAATGCTCATCAGGCTGAACAACTTTTACTAAGGCGGCATTTTTATATCTCTTATAGTTTAGCTGGACCATTATGGTTCTGCATCAGGCGTAGAATTTTCCAAAATCATTTATACCCTATATGTTGCCCAGGCTTAATAGCTATATAACAAAAAATGTTTCATTCGAATCCGTCTAGTATTTCCGGAGATTAGCGTGTACAAACAGACAAACAGACAGACATTTTTTTTACGAGACGACTACGTCTCCATCGCCCCGAATATCTTTTTTGGAAATATATTTAATGTACAGACACACTTTTTTTACTGTTTTATTATATGTATAGATATAGATATATCTTAAAAAGAAATACAACTTGTCTGATTTTTTGTTCCACGTAAACGAAATTTAATGCAAATATTTTGTTTATTTACTTTTTTCAAATGTTTAAAGAGAATATATGAATGATGTATTCTCTGTAAATAAAAGTTGTGGGTTAGTGATAATGTGAGAGGAGATGTTTATGTAATTATTTGTTTTATTATGCAGTCTTAAATTTGTAAATGAGGTTATACTGTGGTCACGTAGGTACATCAGTTACAGATATAGGTACAAGTTTAGTATGACATACAGAAAGGCATAATTTTTAATAGTTAACAACTTTCCCCACAATAAATAAATAAATAAATAGGGACAAATTACACTGATTGAGCTAGCCCCAAAGTAAGTTCGAGACTTGTGTTATGGGATACTAACGTAACGATACTATAATTTATAACAAATACATATATATTTAAACATCCAAGACCCAGGATGATTTGAAAAAGGCCATTTTTCAACTTGCCCTGGCTGGGGATCGAACCCAGGATCGAAATCCGGATTGGCGGTCTAGTGTGTTGAACATTACGCCACGGAGGTCAGGAGGAGGCAATACATATTTATTTATTTATTTATAAAAACTTAATTGATCCACAATATACAATTGTTTACAATTGGCGGACTTAACACTAAAAGCGTTCTCTCCCAGTCAACCATAAGGATAAACAGAGATTTAACAGAGATAACCATAAGGATAAAAATATGTCGAAATATGAAAAATATTTTTTAGATATTCACACAAACTTGGATCAGCTGATCGGTCATCTAGTATGGGAGGCCAAAGATTACTTTTCATAAAAAATTTGATACGTATTTATAGGGGAAAGCTGTTTAGTGTCATGGATTGATTTCACCTTTAGAGCTCAGTTTATTTTGTTAGACCTTTTACATGTATTTTTTACAAAATATAGTATTGTTGAGTTAGTATACCATAACACAAGATTTGAAATAACTTTGAGGCTAACTCAATCTGTGTGATTTGTCCGTATGTATATTTATTCAAAGAGCACCAACTTTTGCTCCCGAAATAAAAATCCCTTTCACTCAAAACGGAACTCAACGAAGTTCACAAATGAAATACCTACCTTAAATCCCTTGGGAGCAAAGATTTATCGCAAACTTTCGATATTACAATCAAGATGGTCCTAAACGCGTCCTCAAGAAAAATCGAGGGTCGGACCTCGCGGGACGCGGACCGGGAGGGATTTTACATATTCATATGTTTGTGTAAATAAACAAATGTTTGTTATTTATTTAGTACCTGATCGACTGAGATTTGCTCGATGAAAACCCCAAGAAATAAATATATACACTAGGGCAAATCTTACAGATTGAGCTAGCCCTAAAGTAAGTTCAAAACTTGTGTTATGGGATACTAACTCAACGATACTATAATTTATAACAAATACATATATCGATAAACATCCAAGACCCAGGTCAATCTATAAAAAGATGTAAAAGCTTAAAATAATAATTCCACAGTCAAAAAAAAACATCGATTTTCATCTCAAAAACTTCCAACATACTTACTGAAAATCGTTCAAATTCAATTCAAATTTTAATAGGTAGGGAATGAAAATTTTGAAAATGCTTGAATATTGCTCTACTGTTAGTAATAACAATCCTCTTTCCCAAAAAATATCAGTCAGTAAAAAATATTTATTTTGAATCACGTAATATATTGTACGCTGTACGCTTAGTCATCGTCATCATCAGGTCTTTTTTGTCTCCACTGCAGGAGCACTGTATACTTGGCCAGAGCAGCAAGAGGGCTTGGCTTACACTCTCCTCGCTGGCTAGACGGGTTGGAGAGGTCTCATTGATGTTTATAAGCTTTGTTTAGCTTGTATTTCCTAACGTACTTGTACGCTTAGTGATCCTCTCTTTTTCATGCTTAAGTTTTTTTTTGAAGATGAATTATCCGTATCATCATCATCATTATTATCATTCCATCATCATCATCATCATCATTTCAGCCGCATAACGTCCACTGCTGAACATAGGCCTCTCCCAAGGATTTCCAAAATGACCGATCTAGAGCGGCTTGCACCCAGCGCGACCCAGCGACCTTGGTCAGGTTGTCAGACTATGTCACGAGACGTCACCTCTCCATGGTAGACACCATATACCTACCTATAATGTGCTTTAAAATTAAGTAAAAGCATTTAATTGTTTAATTTAGTCCATCTTTTTGAACAACTTTTCTTAACAAATGTGTATCGAATGACAAAAAATATACTCACAAAAAGTGAAAATTCTATTTTTTCTTTTTCGTTTTTTTTTTGGAAAATGTTTATAAAATAATGGACTAAATCACTACTACAAACATTTGTACGAATTAAGAAGATTAAATCTACCTATATTTTTCCTATATATTTTTTTCCAAAAGCATATATGCATTTCCAAGCTTTTTCAAAGATAATCGGAACCGGTTGATGTTCTGCAATCAACATTATCTAAAGCAAAAGGTTTTCCGTTAGCAGCTGCTCTCGGACGCTCGCAAACACTCGCCCTGAGAACACTTGGAGCTCTTGGGAGACACAAAGGACGCGTCTTACACCGTACTGTAACAACACAACATTATCTCAAGAAATAGGTTTTCTGTTAGCAGCTGCTCTCGGACACTCGCTAACACTCGCCCTGAGAACACTTGGAGCTCTTAAGAGACACAAAGAACGTGTGTTACACCGTACGTAAAGCGTGTTAATAGCCCAAACGGTATTTACTTCAGTACTTGATTATAAAAGGAGCAAGTACTTTAGCCAGCATTCATTAGGTACATTTTTGTGTAGTTTTATTTTACGCAGGATGATGCTATATTAATGTCGACCCGGATATTCTCCGTATTTTTGCAAAGTACACTACTTTCAACGTTTTTAATTAATTGGTTTTTAAGTTGACGTCGTTAGGGAAATTGGTTAAGTGCAGACTATTCTGAAGTGCCATTGAAACGCGAAGTCAAAGAATTGTTTTTCCATACAGAAAACCGTTCCTTTAGTGACTCCGCATTTCAAAAATGGCACCACTACACTTACACCAAGGAAGCGGCACTAAAGTCACAAGTAAATGGTCTGACGTAAAAGATTGTAATCAATACAAAAATGAAAATTATTAAGTAATCGAAGTCATCATTATCCGAGCATATTTTCTCGGTTCCCGGGGTCCGCTACCTAATCAAGGAGATTTGACGAGGTGACCGGTTTTGTCTCAGAGCGACTGCCGTCTGACCTCCGCAATCCAAAGAGTAAACTAGAACCAAATCGAAGATCAGATCGAGGTATTCAATGATAAAAATATGGCATTTTAATCAGAGAAGTAATGTTTGCCAAACATTCGCGAGGCGTTTGCAGATACAGCACGGTGTAAATGGCGGTGTCCATTAAAGTCGGGGTCTTCGTGAGGTTTTATTTCGCACATAACATCGTCGGTAAGATGTGTGAGTTAGGATCGACGTCATCTGGGGTAATTGAATCATATGGGTTTCGTAGTGCCAACCTGAGTTAATTAATTGTTGGTTTTGGACCAAATGATTAATACATACATACATGCATACTATCACGTCTTTATCCCTAATGGGGCAGACAGAGCATTTTGGGTCTTGCGGTTCTATGCAGAGCCCAGGGCCGCAAGACCCAAACGCCACTTTTAGCGTCATGGTGGGCGAGAAGATGGAAAAGCAATCAATACAGTGATGGGTTGCTAGCCGCATCGCCTGTTAACATGATTTGCATTTTTGCCCATTCCCTCGATCGGCTTTTATGATCTGCGTGGGAAGAGAAGCAGCTGGTACATTCTAAGTTTTTTTTAATTTCTCCCAGACCAGCATGAGAGTCTCCCAGACCAGCATGGGAGTGCAGCAAATGATAAATCGATTTCCAAAAAGGAGGTATTGTATTGTAAGTTACTTATTGTATATAAAAATCCACAATTGAAACACAGATGAAACAATAGTACAAGGACGGACTTATCCCTGTCAGGGATCTCTTCTAGCCAACCCTACAAGCAGAGGAGGTAATGACCAAAGGTGTACGGTGGTACGTTGTATACAATACTTACAAGCTAAAACACTAAATGCCACTCATTATATAGTTATTACATATCCGATTAAGATAAATACACATTAACTATACATATGTACTTACAATAACAGATCTACATACACAAGATATAGAATCATAATCAGAATTTATTGCAAGTCACTGTTTTACAAGATGTTACATTATAAATAGTACAAGTGACGCCCTGGTAGGGCACAGCAAACATGAGAGGCCACTAGATGCCTTAATACTTAAATATTAGATTAAATTATTACAATTCACTTTTATATAAAGACGCATTATGTATTAAACAAAATTCAAAATATTAAATGTAAAATTAATTGACTTACATTTTAAGCATAATTGACTTACATATAAATATACATACCTATATAATTTATATTTAACTAAATCCAACTCAATTCGTCGGAATCTTTTTTATGTACGTTCACCGATTATTCATCTTAGACCAATTTGGGAAATTCTTTTTTTCTTGAAATTTCATCAAAATCAGTCAGTCGTGTAGTTTGGGGGCAAAGTTGGTTTTAAGTTTTGAAAAAATATTTAAACCTCTATCTCACTTAGGTTTTGACCGACTTCCATAAGGAGTATCAATTTATCGCAAACTTGCAATCTTTTATTTATTTTATGAATGTTTACCGATTATTTGAAGATGCCTGGACCGATTTGTATATTTCTTTTCTGGTTTTAGAGGGCATATTTGTCACGCAATCCCGTAGAAATTTTATCAAAATCCATGGGTAGTTTGGGGGTGAAGTAAGTTTTTAGTTTTTAAAATCACTTTTTAACTTTATGAGTATAATTTCTTAAGAGTTAAAGTTTAAGTCGACACCATGCTAGTCCGCCACCTAGATGCCCCGGGTTCGATTCCCGATCAGGGCAAGTTGGACAAAGGCCTTTTTCATATTTTCCTGGGATGTTTATTTATTTATGTATTTGTTATAAAATATAGTATCGTTGAGTTAGTATCCCATAACACAAGTCTCAAACTTGCTTTGGGGCTAGCTCAATCAGTGTTATTTGTCCTTATATATTATTTATTTTAATTCAACGCTGCTTTAAATTTTAACTTCAATATCAGATAAACCTTCACAATTTTATTGACCTACGATGTAAACAAAGGCCACATTAGCGTGAAGGCCACAATTAAACTACCAGTCATGAATTTAATTTATTATTTCTGCGAAATATAAATATGTTATAGGTTACCTATAACATATTTATAATATTAGTATTGTAGTACAATATCCCTACAATATATAATAATACCTCTTTTTTACAATGCTACTGTTACATTGGCATTGTAAGAAAAAGTGAACTGTTAAGTATAAGTGTTTTTGGCAAAACTTTCTTAGTTTTTGTCATCAAACTTTAAACGTCAATATAGAATAAGCTAGTATTAGAAACTTTTTAGTGATGTATAATTTATAAATCATAAGCCTATATGTAATATTTAAGCCTGTTTGTTTCTCTAAATAAATAAAAATAAAAATAAAGATATTCAGAACTCGTCATTCTTTGTTAAATTTCCCACTAATAACGTTTCCATTTTCCACTGAAAATATTTCCATCAACCCACCATTTCATAGAAATTTGAATTTTCAAAATGCGCATACCATCCTCTGTTTTACATTTTAAATGTCCCTGCATTCCATGGCGAGCTTTTCATTACAAAATATAACGAGTGCAGAAGAAGAAGCAGTGAATAACTGTAGACAAAGTCCACGTCGTAAATATGGTAAAAATCAAAATTAAATTAATTTAATTACATTGCCCAACAGTAGGACATGAATGGCTAAATAGTAAAAAAAATAACAAGTCATCAGAATGGATACTATATTCGACTTGATTTAATGCTTACGTTGAGTTCAAAATAATGGTTTCGTTGTACTGAAAATAGTTGGTGGCTTTGCTCAAAAGCCTTTTCTTTTTGTTCAAGTACTTCTATCTACCTATAGTTTAAAAACTGCTTTCTTTTAAGTGGAGTAATTTACAAGATTCCCGCTCCTGAGACATCTTTTGGCCTGATTGACTTATCATCTGTAATATTTTAAATTATTCAATCGTGTCGTGTAATAAAAACAAACATCTTTCCTCTTCTTACGTTAATTTTATTAAGTTTCTTTTCTTATTTACTAAATGAACTACTTCTTCGTTTGTCTTTTCTCTACTAGCTACAAAAAAAAATTTGCATGCCAATCATTCTTGCATCAGGAAGTTACTTCTATCCAGTCTAAATTTGTGTTTTCACGGCAGAATGGCATTCGCTCCATACCCTTGCTATTCCAATTTACCAAGACCGTACCGCCATGTTGGAAGCACGTGTATCATTTGACAATGACATGTAATGGGTTACTAGATACGCAAACTCCCGAATGTTATCATTAGATGGCGGTCGTCAAGCTATAGGTACACCATTTATTTATTTTTAAAACTTGATTGATACTCAATATACAATAGAAATGTGGAAGGGGTCAGAATCAAGTAGATAATCTAAAAATAAAGGACCTATATTTTTTCGTTTAAAAAAGTATTTATAATTCACCAAGATACAGCGCTTCGAAGTTTCGAAGTGGGGGTCATACGTCACCGTTGGTTGAAAGTCGTAGCTAATCGTAAGGTCACGCGAAATTTAAATGCGCTGTATCTTCGTCATTTTTTGCTAATGCGAAAAAAGTACCTAAACCATGCTTTGCAATATTCTATCTAATGAGCCTAATAAAATTCTTTGGCATACTTGGCAAGAGCAGCCAGAGGACTTGGCTTACACTTACCCCGCTGGTCAGATGGGTTGGAGAGGTCTCATTGATGTTTATAAGCTTGTATTTCCTGGGTCACCTGCTACGACATCCACGGGAAGACCTACAGTGTGGCCCTGTTCTACTCTGCTGGAAACATTTTCTAAAAGTCACCGACATTTTCTAACACGATTCCAAATAAAATATGAACAAATGTATGAAAAATCTTAAAATTATGTCTCCGCCGTTCCTGTGCAATCTGATTATATCAAACAGGATAACGAAGTGAGACACCGAATATTTCTCGCGATTGTTTGATTATATCAATAGAATTCAGTTACGATCTAGATTTGTATTTATTTAGGCCGAAGCCCGCGACTTCATTCGCGTGGACGTTATGACTCCGGAAAATGCTCATCAGGGTGAACAACTTTTGCTCCAAAATCAATACATCTACATAACAAAATGATTGGCCAAGTGCGTGTCGGGCCACGCGCAGTGTAGGGTTCCGTAGTTCCGAATGCCAACTTTGAGTTTATGCCACTAAAAACGTTTAAAAACGAATTATCTATTGAATTTGTATGAAATTGCTTTTTCCGAGTACATTTTATAAGTTGATCGCCTATAACTTTTTAATTTGTATACCCTATTTAGCTCTGATAGTTTTCCTTTAAACTACATTATATATACTATAGCTGTGAATTTTTTCACGTGGCCATATATAACCGTTTAGTAGATAGAGGGGGGAGACACTTGCCTCCAACAAAAAATTTCACTTTAAACCCAAATATTTCAGAAACGGATCCCTAAATCCAAAAATGGTGTTAAAAAGCTCACAATTTTTTTGAAAGACTTATTCAACGACACCCCACACAATGTGTTTGTCGAGAAAAAAAATATTGACTACCTCTTTACTTGTATGGCAGCTAACCTAAAAAAAAATATTTTTCCAGATTTTATTTTACGACTTTTTTGCCATGATTAATATACATATCCATGCCAAATTACAACTTTCTAGTACTTGTAGTTTCTGAGTAGGACCGCGGACAGACAGACAGACAGGCAGACATAGCGAAACTATAAGGGTTCCTTGTTTACTACGGAACCCTAAAAATACTGATCCGTTTGTAAAAACAGATCGAAGGAAATGGCTAAAATTTCGAAGAATCTGGTAAAGGCGACGTGGCTATTCTTTTTCCACCTATTAACTTATTTTCACGCTGAACGTGGCCTTATAGCCTTTGCAAATTATAGGCCATAAGGACACGATCTTAAGGCCCTAGATAATTTTGCGTCCAATAATGTAGACAGAGAAAAAGACGTGATTAAATAATTTAAAAAATGTTATTAGTACATTACTATTTTTATTAACTTTGCCATCGTCACGCCCAGCACACTTAACAACCCTATGACCTAGGGCTCTCACAGACCTGCGACATCTGTTGACGACTATCGCCGATGATTAGTGAGTATCATAGCGACTGATACCCAATACTCAATACTCAATACTCAATCATTTATTGCTTCCTTAATGTAATACAGGTCTTTGATTATATAATAGGATCAATTAAGGGCCCTGACGGGCGCTGCAATGAGAGAAGGGCTATTTAAAAAGGAATAAGTAAATTAATGTATTCTCATGCAAAATTATGTAATATTTATAATTATTTATTTTTAAGTTAATAAAATATCATATCTATTTGGTAGCTTTTCGTATATATATTTCGAAAATAGTAATCGTATTAATTTAATTGCTGTTGTTGTGCTATTTAAAAAATATTGTTTGTTTTCTTTTATATTTTATTATATTATATGGCTCGTATAAGTATATTAGAATATGTCATCGTATTTATTTATTGAATTGTAATTATTATATTAAAAAGATTATTTATTTTTTTGTATTATATTAAATATATTTTTTGTAACATCTATTTTATTATTATTTTTGTAACTATTTCTAATTGAATTTATCTTTGTCGTCTAAATATTCATTTATAGAATAATAACATTTGTTAGCTAGCACTTCTTTAATGTTTTTAAAAAATATTTTATCTTTTTCTATAGATTTAATGGTTTCTGGGAGTTTATTATAGAGCTTTATGGACATTGCTAGAGGGCTAGATGAATGAAGTTTGAGGTGGGAAGTTGGCAGCTGTAATCTATTCTGATGTCTGAGGTTATATTTAGTAGGTAAATCTTTTCTTTTTGCGTAAAAGTGTGGATATTTACGGACAAATTTACATGCTTCTAGAATATAAATGCTCGGTAAAGTTAGGATTTTGTATTTTTTAAAATAAGGTACACAGCTGTCTCTTGGTTTTATATTGGCTATTATACGGACCAGCCTTTTCTGCAACATAAAAGCCCTGTCCCAGTCGGTTCCACTTCCCCATAGAATTGTGCCGTAGCTAAGCCACGAGTAGGCGTAAGCATAGTAGGTGACAAGTGCCGTTTCGATGTCTGTTGTTTTTTTCACCTCTCTGAGCGCGTATGCAAATTTAGATAGTTTAGCGCAAAGTTTTTGGATGTGAGGCTTCCAGTTTATGTGGCTATCTATGTCGACGCCCAACAAGGTGAAGTCATTTACTATCTCTAGATCTGTTCCGTTTAAATTCAGATTTAAATTTAATTGTGGTTTTTGGTACGGGTGAAAGATCATTAATTTTGTTTTTGAGTAATTTACCTCCAAATTGTGGTCACTTAGCCAGTCTGTCGTCTTTCTTAGGATATCTGTAAGGTGTTCGTTTAGATCTCTACTACTTTTAGCGGATGTCAGGATTGAGATGTCGTCAGCGAATAAGACACAATGCTCTTTTATTATTTTTGGGAGATCGTTAATGTATATTAAGAACAAGAGGCACCCGAGCACGCTACCTTGAGGTATGGAAGAGTTCATTGCTATACAGTTTGATCGGATATTTTGGATCGTGTGAGTGTCATAGTTATAATGCTCAATTTCAACAAACTGTTTCCTGTCCTCAAGATATGAAGCGAACCATTGATGTGGGATGCCCCTTATTCCTATCCCATACAGTTTATCCAGCAGGATATTATACAGGACCCGGTCGTATGCCTTAGTCATATCTAACAACATTCCAATGCCATATTTCCCATTGTCCAATGTTTTTAATATTTCTTGAACATATTTGTATACAGCCAGTATAGTCGATCGGTTTTTCCGGAAACCATTCTGGCATTCGTCAAGTAATTTATATTTTTCGCAGAAACTGTATACGCGGTTGGCCATTGCTCTTTCGAAGATTTTTGAGGCTGTAGGTAAAAGTGCTATTGGTCGATAGTTGTTTAGATCAGTTTTTTCGTTTTTCTTATAGACTGGTTTTATTACAGTAATTTTTAATAGGTCTGGAAATACACCTTCATTAAATGACTGATTAATTAACAATGTAAATGGTAAAGTCAGTTCATCTGCACATTCTCTAAACAAATTTAGCGGCAATTCATCTACGCCGCAGCTTTTTTTATTTTTTAAACTTTTAATAATTTTATTTATTTCTTGGGCATCTACAGGGCGAAGAAAAAGGCTATTTTCAGAGGGACAGTATACTGGCCTTCCCACTTTATTCCCCATGCCGTTTTCACCTATAGATGCAAAGAATTTATTAAAGTTATTAGCTATCTGTTTTGGATCGGTTATTATTGATTGGTTTATATTAAGTTTTATATTATTTTTTTCCTTGGAAGTTCTTTTATTTGTACGTTCGTTTACTACACTCCACATTGTTTTTACTTTATTAGATGAGTTTTTTATACGTTTTTTGTAATGTAATTTCTTTGCTGTGGAAACTGATTTCTTTAATATTTTTTCATATCTTTTGTAGTAATTATTAAGTATTTGATCTTGATTCGTTCCTAAAGTGAGGAGTTTTAATAATCGTTTATTTTTGCAAGATTTTTTTATACCGACTGTCAACCAATGTTTTTTAAATGTGTTATTAATCTTTATTTTTTGTTTTGGAATATATTTATCTAAAATACCTATCATTATATTGTGAAATATTTCGTAGTTTTTTGTTACATTTTTATTTTCTGTTAGGACTTCATGCCATTTTATTTCTTTTAATTTTAATTTAAATGAATTTATATTTTTTGCATTGAATATTCTTTTTTCAGTATACCACGTATTTTTAGTTACTTTTTTTAACACATTAAAACTAATTATTGTTGCGGAATGGGCTGAAAATCCTAGTTTCTCTACTTTAGTATTTACGCTATTGTTAAAGTTTGTAAATATTAGATCTATGCAAGTTTCAGAGGTCTTAGTGAAGTGTGTTGGTTCATTTATATGTTGGCTAAATTTATATTCTGCCATTTGATTAAGGAACTGTTTAACTTTTGGTTTGTTCTTTAAAGTGTTAATATTGAAATCGCCTCCTATAATTATTTTATGTGTAGAGTATTTATTATTTATGTAAACAAGTACTTTTTCTAATTGTTGCGTGAAAGTATTAGCCCCTCTTCCATTCCAGTATAAAGAGATTAATACAACGTTTTCTTTCGGCAATTCAGTAGCGCATAATTCTAAATTAAACTCAATAGACATTTTTGTGATGTCGGTTATTTCTCTCGATTCTATTTGATCTTGTAGCAGGATGCAAACTCCACCGCCGTCATGTTCTTTCCTACAGTATGACGCTGCTATTTTATATCCATTAAAATGTATTAAGCTGATTTTTTCTTCCGTTAGCCACGATTCCGAAATGCATATAGCTGTATAATCAGTATTTTGGTCAAGGAAAGCTTCCAGTAAGTGCTGTTTATTGTTGATACTTTGGAAGTTTTGAAACAGAATTTTAAACAGCGGTCCTTCTGCGAAAGGAGTGATTTTTACTACTTATCCTAGAGCTGCTCATGCTCGTTTGATCATGTCCAATCTTATTTTCGTTAAATTCTATTTTCTTTCCTTCTATGTACAATTTATTATTCCTTATTATAGCGTATTTTCCTTCGCTCCTTGCCTTAAACATTTCTTCTTTCAGTGATTTGAATTTCTTTAAAGCCTCTCCGTCCATATACTGTGAAACCGAAAGGCCGGTGCCGCGGAAACAGTGGCTATTATTTAAAATATATTTAGCCATCCGTTTGCTAATTAATTCGATTTTTAGCGGTCGATTTTTAGTATCATTGAATCTTCCTATCCTATGGGTTTCTTCAATATATCCAAGAATATCTATGTTAAGGACATTACGAAAAGTTTCAGCTACTCTACCGTGTAAGTCATATTCTTGTTCTTTGTTATATTCCTTTAAGCCATAGATCACAATTTTTTTATCATCGCTTTCATGACGCGGGAATGTTTGTTTGGGGCTCTTGGCTTTTGTATCTATTTCTTTAATTTCTTTTATAAGTTTTTCGTTATCTTTTTGTAGTGTTTCTATTTTATTAGTAAGTTCTTCTATTTCTTTTTTCCTTTGATTATTTTCTATATGTAATGTATTTGTGTCTTGTTTGATTTCTTCTCTGAATTTAGAAATAGCTTTATTTATTTCAGTTGTAATTGTACCCTTTATGTCCGTTATTATTCTCCTATTGTTCTCCTTCAGCTGCGAATCTATTAAATCCCTTAGATTTTCTAGGGTCAATTCAGTGCTGGTGCTAGAACTTTCCTTATGCAAAGTATTTCCTAGAATGCTAATGTCTTCAGAACATATAGAGTCGTTTATTGGTAGGGTGTTTTTATTCCTCATTGTAACATTATTGACTCCAGGCGACGGACGAGTAGAATGCGGGTCATGTTGATCACGATGGCGTATGGGGGTGTTGGTGTTATCTCCTTTAGGTATTTTACAAAGACATGTTGGACAGCGCCAAGCTTGTTTATGTTCTTTTGTCATTGTGTTGTAAAATCTGTTAGTTGATACATTCGCACACTCCAAGTCATAGTGTTCATTGCATAAAGAACATTCCAAGAACTCTTTACTTACTATTTCTGTTTGACATCCGGTACATTTTTTTTGTTTTGTTGTCATTTTAATATCAGTTACGCCCTCTAGCGACGTCTCTGGTAGTCTTTGGGTATCTGTTATGTTGTTATCTATGTTGGATTCCAATATTTGTTTCGCTACTCAGCACTAGGTGGCGTGGTGATAGTGATTTATTAATGTTATTTGTACAGCCTTTCTGTCTCAGTGCCTCCACCTGTATGTTTTTTATTTCCCTATTATTTGGTAGGTTTCTCTTTTCTTCCTATTTGGCGATAGATGGCGGAACTATCTTTCAAATAAATATTGGCCGGTGTAGGATTCGAACCCGGGTCCTCTTTATGATGTACAAAAATAAATCGATAGTACTGACCACTAGGCTGCGCTTCTTGTTCGTGAATAGACGAATTCTTGCTATTGGTTTTACTAGGTAGCAAGTTAAAAGCTTGATAATGATAACGTACGTTCTCCCGACGAAGTGATTATTTGTCTGCCCGCAAATCCAATCCGGTAATTGTTATAAATATTTTGGTAACAATTAATATTCAAATGATCAATTAAATAAGAGTATTGCTACCAGCGTCTTCAACCAACACTCTTTAATTCACTCACAGTTTCGTTTCACTTCTCACTTGCACTGGTTAGTTTTATATGGTCTTCGTCAAAACAGTGTTCCGAAGTTTTTTAGCACTATACCTTGGCGGTTTGTATCACAAACACTGGTGTACTTAAAAGTCCCTTTTATATGCAGAAATAGCTCACTTTTTCACTATTACGACGAGTACTTTATTTTTAGAAGATTTTTAAATACAGACACGATATTAGCTCTCGCACGGTGGCGCCCTCTCCTACCGACCTCTACTACCTCTCATACCGACGGATGTTTCACGCGACTGTTACTGTTCGCCGATTATCAGGTGTCGCGGGCGTACCGTCGCTGATCTGTAAGATCGCTTACGCCTCTTTCTATGTAGGTCTTTATGTCTACTGTTAATACAAACTATGTTAGAAATAAACACCGTTAAAAAAATATGTTTCTTAGTTCTACGTACATCGAAAATAAACAAATTTTAGAGAAACTTAAGAAAACACTACGTAGGAGTAGAAAACACACATCACAATATACGTAGAGCCTGAAGACAGAAGGTCGGCGTCGACATAATCCTGTTTATTCTTCAGCTGGAGACGTGAGGCCCACGGCGCTTTGCTCTGGGCAATGATGAGCCAGCGAAGAAGGGATATTCTAGTTTAATACCTATGTATGGTGTCATCTGTGAAGACAGAAGGTCGGCGTTGACATAATCCTGTTTATTCTTCAGCTGGAGACGTGAGGCCCACGGCGCTTTGCTCAGGGCAATGATGAGCCAGCGAAGAAGGGACATTCTAGTTTGATGCCTATGCATGGTGTCATCTGTGAAGACAGAAGGTCGGCGTTGACATAATCCTGTTTATTCTTCAGCTCAAAAATTGGTACGCAAGTCGGACATTACTGCGTATCCGAGTTTCAGAGTCGCAACATTAACGAATGATGATAAAGTCTAAATTGTTTTGTTAGATAAATAGAACGTCACTATGGTACGAGTAACGTATTATTTTATGGAGTAACCCCGCTATACCACGGCAGTTGCTCGTAATATAAAAGAAGTGTCTACTCTGCAGCGTCCGCGGTCAGTCTCTGTCTGTTTCATTTAGTATTTAGGGCCGGCCCAGGTATCTCGTTGGCCTATACACGGCAGATGATCGTACTATAAAAGAAGTGTCCACTCTGCAGCGTCAGCGGTCAGTCTTTGTCCGTTTCATTTAGTATCTAGGGCCGGCCTAGGTATCTCGTTGGCCTGTACACGGCAGTTACTCGTACTATAAAAGAAGTGTCCACTCTGCAGCGTCCGCGGTCAGTCTCTGTCCGTTTCATTTAGTATTTAGGGCCGGCCCAGGTATCTCCTTGGCTTGTACCGCGGCGGTTACTCGTATTATAAAAGATGTGTCTACTCTGCAGCGTCCGCGGTCAGTCTCTGTCCGTTTCATTTAGTATTCAACGCCATTACTTTAATCCGTCGCCGGCCCGCGCGCCATAAGCATCACAATCGGCCTTTGTCACTGAGGTGACGAATTTACGTTTTTGGTTGAGGGCCAAATTGTAGATTTTCAGCTTCAAACGATTCTGTAATTAAGTTATGAAGTGACAATGTGCTTTGCAATTTTTATGACGCAGACCAGCTGCGCCCGGCATACATTGGGCAAACATAATCAGTGTCATTTGTCATTACATAATATTTATTTATTTATTTAATCTTTATTGTTCATCAAATACAAATTGTACAGAACAATAGGCGAACTTAACGCTAGAAGCGTTGTCTACCAGTCAACCTTTGGGTTATGCAGATAGTCAAAATGTGGGTAAGCTTTGCAAGATAAAAATAGTACATAAAAATAAAGAAGTAAACGATACATATAATTATATATATTTTCCATATACATATACATATATACACACATACATATTTAAATAATATATAAATACATACTTACATAAATACATTACCTATACACATACACATATATATATATAAATAATGAAATAAGTGCAGCAATTTTTAAATCTCCTGTTATAGATCGGCCAAGAAGTGTTAAAACACCCGTGTCTTAAAGCTAGCGCGACTAGGAGCGGTTCGAATGGTCTCAGGAAGCGCGTTCCAGAGTCTTACTGCCGTAATGGCGAAAGAGTTGGAAAGGAAACCAGTACGGTGAGAAGGAATGGAAAGAGTCAAACTATTAGAAGAACGAAGGATTCTTTCGTGAGTGGAAGATAGAAGTTGAAAACTTGACTTGAGATATTCAGGGGCAAGGGGATTATTAAGCACATTGTATAGCTGACATAGAATATGAAGATTCCTGCGTTGGCGGATGGGAAATAATATATTAACCCGCGTTATTAATTGGTATTAGATTAAGGTGTTACCAGCGCCTAAATTGGCCTATGTGTTAATCCAGGATATGAGCTTCCTGCATACCAAATTTTATCAAAATTGGTCCAGCCGTTTGCACGTTAAAGAGTAGCACACACAAACACAAACTTTCGCCTTAATAATATTAGTGTGATATATAGTGAGATTTTAAACATGGAGAATGTTTCTTTTCCAAAGTGCAGTGAAATTATAAATAACCGGCCAAGTGCGAATCGGATTCGCGCACTAAGGGTTCCTTACCATTATCTTTAAAAAATCGCGTTTGTTGTATGGGAGCCCCCCTTAAATATTTATTTTATTTTTAGTATTTGTTGTTATAGCGGCAACAGAAATACATAATTTGTGAAAAATTTCAACTGTCTAGCTATCGTGGTTCTTGAGATACAGCCTGACAGACAGCGAAGTCTTAGTAATAGGGTCCCGTTTTTACCCTTTGGGTACGGAACCCTAAAAATAGAAGGTTTTCCATAATAAACTATGAAAAATTATGCTATTCACTACACCATTTTATCTAGTTTTATAATGAGGATGCTCGGTTGCCTGGCGGGATTAGGCATTATTGTCTATTATATTTTTCGTAAAAATGACAGTTAATTCAATACCGAAAAAAATATTCTACCCTTTCGTTTGGCTTAGCGCTCGTTTCTATGCTAAATATTTAATTTTTTCTATTATTTATTCCTAGAATCAAAAGGTAAAACAGTATTTTGTGCAGACTAACTCATATTTTCTAGTAGATGAAAGACTTTTATAAACTGTAAGAATTTCATCATTTCTTTATTTTAATCAAACATGCACAACATGCTACAGAAACAAATATAATCACTTCCAGTTAAGATACACTTAGCACGAATTCATGAATAAATGAACCGTGCTGCCGAAAGCCAAAAAAGATCTCAAACTTATAAATAAAGTATCAATTAGACCGTACTTAGCTGCTAAAATACTTCTACATTTTCTTACACCATCTAAAACACTTAAAAACTCTCAACGCTATTATTGGAGTATGCAAACAGAAAAAAATCAATGTAAACCCACCGAGAAAGGGTTAAACGTTCGAACTGGATGCAAATTACTCCCACGGGTGGAAACGACCCCTTTTAAAATAATACACCGGTGGAACACTTGTTTTTTTTCGATTTGATATCGGTAACATGTTTTTAGAGAGTACTGAAAGGGTAGGTTTCAAAAAGATGTTTATGAAGGTAGATTTGTGTAAAAGGAGATTTATAATGTACTTGAACAAGCGGGCGAAGCGAGCACAGCTATTGTATGTATGTATGTATGTTCGATGATAAATCTAGTACCTTTTAGCGCCCAAACGCTAGCCAGCTTAAAATCCCAAGTAAAATCTTATTTTCTATCCTTACATACATACATACTATCACGTCTTTATCCCTAATGGGGCAGACAGAGCATTTTGGGTCTTGCGGTTCTATGCAGAGCCCAGGGCCGCAAGACCCAAAAGCCACTTTTAGCGTCATGGTGGGCGAGAAAATGGAAAATTTATGGATTTAGACATTGACCGTTTTAGTCGAGTTCCTACATATAAATAATTCCTCTATCCCTATACATAATCCAATTTTATGTATGACTTACGATATAAATGTTGCAAAAATGATTTTCGATCGAGACCACGTAGTTACGCCCTTACAAAACTGCTGCGCGACAAGCGTGACCTGGCGCCTAGTGGCGGTACTACTAATAGATCTCATGATTTTACTTTCGAGTTTTAGTTAACATTTTTTGTTTAAATTTTTTTATTTTGTCTTCGTTTGGGTCTTACCAACATCCCTTATAAGGTTGCTGGTGGCCTTCGGCTCCATAACCAGTTCAAAATCTCATATTTTATCCGAAATATAATATGAATTGCATCTCTAACGTCAACATAATCGCGATATTGCAGTATATCGCGAGCTGCCAGCGCCAGCGATATCGCGAGAAATATTACACCTTATTCGTTTCGCTTTAATTAAACTTTCGATAACTGCTCTACGTCCAATCGAACGCTGGGATGTATGTAGCTGCTTGGGAATTTATATAGTTTTTTCTAGTTTTTTTTTTGCTCCATACATAATATGCATGTCAGTGATCACCATAGAATACCGAAGACTATGCAAAATTGAGAGAAATAATTGGAATACATAGTTTTAACACTTTAAACATGGCGTCAAATTTTCCTTTTGGCAATGTAGGTAATTTTATAAAAAGCCTTACACACGTTTTTAACCCTCCTTGGGATTAGGAATACTTATTGCAGCACTAGATGTTTGTATTGACTCCTTCAATCGCCTATTAAAACATCCACAGGGAGATGGAAAGGTCAAATCCTTGCGCGGAAATTTAACGGCCACTAACTATCTATCTATCACGTTTGCCGCATGCATCCGGGCAGATGGGCCACTTTGGAAACAAAATGAACTCCTGAAGATGGTCGAAGGAAGAGAGGTAGACCCCGGAAGCGTTGGTGTGACGACTTGCAACACTTTAAGAAGGAATGGTTGGAAGTCGCACACGATCGAGATATTTGGAAAGGGATGGAGAGACCTTTACCCAGCAAAGGGACAGTACAGGTTAATTATTTAAAAAAAACTATCTATCTATATTAAACAACTTAAAGAACAGTTTAACTTACTTTATCAGCACATAATTAAATTTAACCGCCTATACAAGGCGAGATACTATACTCCCATGCTGGTCTGGGAGAAATGAAAAAATTTAGATTGTACCAGCTGCTTCTCTTCCCGCACAGATCGTAAAAGCCGATCGAGGGAATGGGCAAAAATGCGAATCATATTAACAGGCGATGCGGCTAGCAACCCATCACTGTATTGATTGCTTTTCCATCTTCTCGCCCACCATGACGCTAAAAGTGGCTTTTTGGTCTTGCGGCCCTGGGCTGTGCATAGAGCCGCAAGACCCAAAACGCTCTGTCTGCCCCATTAGGGATAAAGACGTGATAGTATATATATATATATATATATACATATATATATATATATATATATACAAGGCGAGAACGGGGGAGAGGTGCGGGGACGTATAACGGGGACGCATATTGCACGGGACTAGGAGATACCGTACTGTTTTTAAAACCATATTAATTTTGTGGTCACAGCTACATACCTCCGCACGGCGCGGCTGTCGGCGCGGAATTGAAGCAGCCTTCAATAACTGAACTGATCAATTACAGCTCTCAAAATTGGACCGTATGAGCTTCTATATGTATTCCTATGATACCATCTCGTAAGACGGTTTGAATTATATGTATTCCTATAATACGAACTCGTAAGACGGTTTGAAAATGTTTTGTGTTGAGAAAGGATGAAAATTCTAGTTATCTTATATCAATTTTTACTATTTAGATAGAGCTCAAAATTGTCTTATGAATAAGTTTTGAAATTACCATGGGTAGTCTTGCTTTAAAACGCGAGTCTGCTTTGCAAAATGTTAAAGAGGTATCACCACATTTAAGATTTAACAATGTGTTTCAAATGAAGGCGCCATTTTCGCCCTGTCTTCGCCTTAATGTCCTAGACATATAGAGAAAAGAGTTGTGCTGTAGGTATTGGTACGTAACACCGAAAACATGCTTTTATTTATACAGCGCCATCTACTCTTTCGTGTTGGAACTTCTACGCACTTTGGAAAAACATCAAGCAACACTTCCACCCAAAACGTCCATTCCTCCTTTTGGGGTTCTAAACAAAGTGGTTGTAGGCACTATTGACTTTAAAATCTTGAGAGCTTTAATTTTTAACTGCCTGAAAAACGAAAAAGAAATTATCAATTCGTTGCGTTTTTTAGGGTTCCGTAGTAAACAAGGAACCCTTATAGTTTCGCCATGTCTGTCTGTCTGTCTGTCTAATCTGTCCGCGGTCCTACTCAGAAACAACAAGTACTAGAAACCTGTAATTTGGCATGGATATGTAAATTAATCATATCGAAAAAGTCGTAAAATAAAATCTGGAAAAATATTTTTTTTTTAGGTTAGCTGCCGTACAAGTAAAGCGGTAGTCAATATTTTTTTTCTCGACAAACACATTGTGTGGGGTCTCGTTGAATAGGTCTTTCAAAAACATTGTGAGCTTGTTAACACCATTTTTAGATTTAGGGATCCGTTTCTGAAATATTTGGGTTTAAAGTGAAATTTTTTGTTGGAGGCAAGTGTCCTCTATCTGCTAAACGGTTATATATGGCCACGTGAAAAAAATCACAGCTATAGTATATATAATGTAGTTTAAAGGAAATCTATCAGAACTAAGTAGGGTATACAAATTAAAAAGTTATAGGCGATCAACTTATAAAATGTACTCGGAAAAAGAAATTTCATACAAATTCAATAGATAATTAGATTTTAAACGTTTTTAGTGGCATAAACTCAAAGTTGGCATTCGGAACTACGGAATCCTTCACTGCGCGTGGCCCGACACGCACTTGGCCAATTATTTTTATATATGTTCACCGATTTCCAAAGGCGCCTGGACCGTTTTGGAAAATTCTTTTTATTTGAGGTGGTCCTATGGAAACTTTATCAAAACCGGTTGTGATGTTTGAGGGTGAAGTCGAATTTAGTAAAAAAAATATGAAATAAGGCTTCAATACAAAAAACTTAATTTTTATAGATAATGGTACGGAACTCCCATGCTGGTCTGGGAGAAATTAAAAAAAACTTAGAATGTACCAGCTGCTTCTCTTTCCACGCAGATCGTAAAAGCCGATCGAGGGAATGGGCAAAAATGCAAATCATGTTAACAGGCGATGCGGCTAGCAACCCATCACTGTATTAATTGCTTTTCCATCTTCTCGTCCATTATGACGCTAAAAGTGGCTTTTGGGTCTTGCGGCCCTGGGCTCTGCATAGAACCGCAAGACCCAAAATGCTCTGTCTGCCCCATTAGGGATAAAGACGTGATAGTATGTATGTATGTATGTTATATACAACCTGTATTTAAGGTTTTTTTATGGTATTTTTTACCGGGCAATTCTTTGGTTAAATTTCGGGGTGTTTAAATATAGTTAAACCCTTTCTTTGCAATTAGGCTGGAGTGAGCCTTCATTGTGGAAATTAACTGCGGCGTTTAAAAGGGTGGAAAAAGCTTGCTTTGCAGAATTATTAATTCAAATCTTTTCTGAAGTTGACTGTCCTCCTCTCACTGCCTAAAGACAATAGAGAATTTATTGTAGTTATTTCTAAAATCCCATTGATAAATTTATCCCGCTTGATTTTATATTTTATACTGATTTATTCATGTACAGCATTTACTGACCCAGAAAAAGTATAGAAGCAATTAGGTACTAGGATCGTAAAGACATGTAACTAACAAACAAAATGTTTGTTTATTTGCTATAGGCATATTAAAAAGCCCCCGATTACACCATCTAGTGATGAGTATCAGAAACATAATAAATTGATATCGTAGTGGCATCTATTATTTGTCAGTAAAATTATCAAACCTCGAATTTGAAAAGTCTAAAAACAGAAGGAAATAGAAAAGATGCTGTCCCAACCCCTCATAAAGTGGTGCAAGGCGATAAAAAAGAAGTGTTTACATAATCCTACAAATCTTATTTCCTACTAATATTATAAATGCGAAAGTGAGTTTGTATACTTGTTTGTATGTTACCACTTCACGCTTCAACCACTAAACCTATTTAGATGAAATTTGATATGGATTTAGTTTGATACCCAGGGAAGGACATAGGATAGGTTTTATCCCGAAATTCTCACGGGTAGCGAAGCCCACGGGCACAGCTAGAAGTAAATAAAAGGTCAAATTACTCACATTTTACTCGGAATCATGTACTATTAGAGTAAATTATGGTACCTAATGAAAATAACCTCTCATAACACTTGTTTGAAAAGGAGCAAATCGACCCCATTGCGTCCAAAAATACTTGAAAGAAGAACTGGATCGCTGCGATAAATAAAATATGGACACGTGTCGCGCGAATGACGTCATCACAAAGTGCTCAATCGAGCGAAGAACAGAGATAAGAGACTACCTATCACACACGGGGATGTTTCATCCCCAGTAGATTTCATAAATTATAGCACGGTTGAAATCTATCGCAAATACTTCCCAATTTAAAACAAATAGGTTGAAATTGTTTTTTGAAAATTTATTGTAAGTATTTTTTATTACCTGCAAGAAAAACTTATAATAGTAGATTATTAACCAAGGGGATAAAGCATTGTCTTCTGTCGCGGGTGACGACTTAAATCGCGAGCGCAACGAAGGACCCGAGGTTTACTCCCGAGCGAAGCGAGGGAGTTAAAAACTTAAATCACGAGCGAAGCGAGGGATTTAGGACGAGTCCTGAGTGTAGCGACGGATTTAAGTTCACCCAAGACTAAGACAGCTTTATCACCGAGGAAAATACTCTACTTTTCGTACCATTTGCGAAAAAAATAAAGACAATAATAACATGAGATAAGCATTTATTCATTAATTTATACCCAGATACTTAAAAAATACAAAATGCTTTACGTTGTAAATAAATTTAGGTACACAGAAAACTAGGCTGTATGTGTGAGACGCAAATGGCCCTTTGCTTTTTTGGAAAACTAAACAGCTGGTGTAAACTAAACAAACAATAACGGGAGTTTTTGGCGGGAAGTCAAGGGGTTCAGTTGAAATTTGCTTTAAATGGTTTTGCAAATTGATTCTAGTGGACTTCATAATATGAAATTGGTGTAGTTTTAATCTTTATTCTCACGGACAATATGTGAAATGTTTAAAGTGGACAGTCATAGTGCGGCTGTAGTGATATTTATTTGCGGACTGCCGTTGGCGCCGTCCCCTACTTAATCGGCTATTAAAACCAGTGGACTCCCTTGAAGCAATCAAAGGACCTATACCAACCTTCGATTGTATAGTTAGGGTTAGGATTCGGAATAAAGAAGAGATAAATGAAGATGGGCTCTAAAGGACTAGTATCCAGAGCCGTAAATTAATTTATAAAAAAAAACAAACAATAACATGGCTTGATTTAGTTGTTTATTTTATGAAATTTAAGTGGTTATGTGGATTTTGCGGATACATGTTGTCGATTCAAAATCGTTATTTTTTTACGCTTAACAATATAGAAATGATTTCAATCATTTTCAGTTCAATATAAATTTCTGTAAGTATTCCAAACTTAAACCATATTCTCCCCCTAGAGGATGAATGAAATTCAGTACAATTTTCTTTCCCTGTTTTCATTCTTGGTCTAGAGGCTGAATGAAATTTAGTACATTTTTCTTTCCCTGATTTTATCAGATTGAAAATGACTATTATTATGTTCGCTTTTTGTGCTATAGAATGTGACTTTTTTGAGCAAGTGGTACGAAAATGATATTATAATTCAGATTACAATGGTGATAATAGATGGCGCTTTAGATATCACTGTTGAAAGTCGGGGATTTTCAAAATGTTATTGAAAGTTCGACAGCGTTACAACCAACGTTATAACTCATTGAACGTCATAGAGATAAAAAATGTCAAAGTGGTAGTTACACCTACAAAGAATCTCTCCATTGAAAATAAGAGTGCCTTTATTTACTGAGTCAAAACCCATTTTCGTTGATAACAAAGTTGTAAATTACTCCAAATCCAAAAGATCCAAGAAAGTTAGGCAAAACAAAGTTATATTATGATCTCCAAATTCAATTACTTTATATGCCGTCGCTAGGTAGAGCGGCGAAATTTTTTAAAGTAAAAACTTCTTTAGGCGCGTTAGGCATGCACGGAAATGGGAAAAACCATTGAGCTCGCAACACTGGGACCGTTACCATACCCGACAGCAAGTTTTCACATCAGTCGGAGTGCCTCTGTTTTTTTAAACTATTTTTGCTCATCGTATTAGCCGCAAACCGATAGAACAATATAAAAATTGTTTTTTTTTAAATGACATTAAAAAAGAGGAGGTCATCAATACGAATGTATATATTTTTTTGTCTTTTTTTATATCAATTTGGCAAATTCCTGAGAAAAATTCTTGAATACTAGTCAGCTCCCATAGAGATTTTATCAAAATCGGCTGGGTATGTTTATTTATTTTGGAATATTATCTTTCTGTAACTATGTAGAGGATGGACGAACGAAAAATATTAAACTTGTAAAAGAGCCGACTATCATAGTACATTTCATAGCCATCCAACGTCAAAAACACTCAACAAAAAACCTCATATTTACATATCAACCGAACTTACTAGGGCCAGAAAGACCAGCAAACCGCGACCTTCAAATTATCCACTGAGTTAACCCTTATAAGGGTTCGCTACTGGGTAAATTGGACCTTCGTTCTTTTTGCTTATGATTTTCAAGACTATAAGTAACATTGCAGTGAACAATATCAATACTGTGAAAATGAGATTCTTTCGGCGTTTCTTCTTAGCAAAGGTCGATGAGAAGTTTCTGTTCAAACCCCGACGGTTCACATGTGAACCGCTAAACAATAGAAAATCTATTGTGTCTGCGATTCCGGTAGTTGAAGGATTAAAAAATAAATTTAATTTTATGTACACTTCATGTGATGTAAATAATAATTATTAACGTGTTAAAGTAAATAAATATTTGAATTATAGAACCTGAATAAACATTTGAGTTTTGAAGCAATCTTACTTAGCATTTTTTTGCTATCCTGTTCTGTCCCATCGCTGGGCAAAGGTGACTCCCATCTTCTCTCACTTGTCTAAACATAGACGGGGGTTTTAGAGTTTTGGATTTTACCATGCCTAATCAAATACAAGTTGGTGGCTTTGCATTAAAAACATATTTATAAATAAAAAGTTCTATTAGTTTAAAAAGTCAATAGTTTTCCTGCATTATGTATATTAGAAAAATCAAACAAAAACTCTTAAACCCTAAAATCGACAAGTAAAATAAAATAACATTATTTATATTAAGTCTTACTTAAGAACCATAGCGAGTATGCTCGAATACTTGTTTAAATGTACGCAAATCAAGGGTTAACATTTCAGAAGGGCAAATAAGGTCATGCTAGACTGGTTTTTGTTTTCCATGGGGAAATATTGTATGCATGTTTTGGCCACGGAGCCTGTGTCTGTATTAATATGATATATGATAGATAAGTTATGGGGTAATATGATAGGGATGAGAATATCACCTTTCAAGTCAAAAAATATATTTCCTATTCTTAACAGTTTTATGACTTACGGGATATACAATAGGGATTGGGAAAGTATACTAAGATATAAGTGAGTTATGGTGGTTATAACACACGAGGCGGAAGTTCAGCCCGAGCCGAAGGCGAGGGCGTAATAGAGCCAAGTGTGTTTAACTAATGTACGCACGTAAATCGTACGACGTTTTTAACACACTTGCGAGGAAAAATACCTAATAAACTGTTTTATTTTCATTTTAAATAAACTTAACCATTGTGTCGCTTTCCCGCCTTTTTACTTTTTTAAATCAGTCTATTGACGCGCAAATAGTCCGGTTATAGAATATAACTTTACTGTTTGCGTTTACAACGCACTTGTGTTTTTTTTGAGCTGCTTTATATATCTAAAACCAGTGAAATTAAATATACTTTACGAGCAAGTGTGGAAAATATATAACTATAATTAGTCCGTCAACTAGATTAACCCAAAATAAAATACCCATATTTTTGGTGAGCGCGCGTATGTCACGCGATTCTTCTGTATATTATCAGATTGCTCGTTATATATGTGTATATTATCAGGTTGCCCCATGACATTTTCTTTCAATGAGCGTTATGATACGTGCACTTTTGGATTTTCCAAACATATTTTTTGCCATACGGACGTTGGGAGTAAAATAAAAGCTTGCAAAAAACATGACTGCCATCAGTTACGTCGGGTTAAAACTTCTGAAACAGTATGAAACTGTAGTTGAGTAAAGTTGCTTAATTGTCACGACAAAACATACATTACCGCACTAAACCGGCTAAAACTGGTTTTTAGAAGTCACGTTTACCCAGCCCAGACCAGTTAAAACTGGTTTAGAGTGACGTTTAGCTTTATTTATGGCAGATATCTAGCATAGCGCTAAAGTTTCGTTGTTGTATTACTGCAGTTTATTTTATAGCTGGTTTAAAATACCAGGGAGTCCAATACCAATGTCGACCTAAATTTGACGACCTCCGTGGCGTAGTGGTCACCATGCTAGTCCGCCACTCAGAGGTCCCGGGTTCGATTCCCGGTCAGGGCAAGTTGGAAAATGGCCTTATTCAAATTGTCCTGGGTCTTGGATGTTTATCTTTACTTGTATCGCAGCTACGATAAAAAAAAACACATTTTATCTTACTACTTTTTCGCCATGATTAATATACCTATCCATGCCAAATTACAGCTTTCTAGTACTAATAGTTTCTGTGTAGGACCGCGGACGGACAGACAGACAGACATGGTGAAACTATAAGGGTTCCTTGTTTACTACGGAGCCCTAAAAATTTACATTGTATTTTTTTCACTTTGACACTTACTAAAGGAACATACAAAAACGCACCTCTTTTTCAGCTCAGAGGTTAGAGAGCAAAGTCAGCCGAGCAGCCTTTGTAATGTAAATCTGCTTCCAGAGTCCACAGCTGAAAAAGGGGGGGATGTTTACTCTCTTTGTCAGCAAGGCTTTGTTCATGTATTGCGTTCGCAGTACAGCCAGTTGATGATAATTATTATAATGCATTTCTGCTGACTGTACTTCCGTTCATATAGAATAAATGAAAAAGCAACTCTTTACTGCACCTATACAAAAAGTAAAAAAAGTTTTAAGAGCGATAAGACCGCCATAAGTTATCTATGCTTGTTAACGTTTTCATCCTTTGCTGCATTTCTGATTTTTTTCTTGCATAATAACCAAGTACGAGCTACAGTGTAAACCCTTCGTGCCGAGCCTCCTGCCGTGTCTAGCTCGCACTTGGCCAGTATGCAAGAAAAAAATCAGAAATGCAGCTGAGGATGAAATTTACACATTATCTATAAAAAATCACGTTGTACTGGAGCCACTCTTAAATATTTTTTTATTCTTTTTTTGGTATTCGTTGTTAAAGCGGCAACATCAATACTATCGCTGTTCATGAGATACAGGCTAGAGACAGACAGGCGGAGTCTTAGTAATAGGATGCCGTTCTTACCCTTTGGATACGGAACCCTAAAAAGATTAGTCGTGGTTTTTTTACCAATTGCAAAAGGCCAATACCGTTCCATTTTTAGAAACGTATTTACCAACCCCACCTATTCTTATTTAAAAACTACCTTACCACCGTAAAGAAGAAAAGGAGGAATTAAAACAATTAAAGAAAGAAGCATGAAAAACATAATTTTGGAATCATTGCAAATGCAGATATTGTATAAACATACATTCTTCAGTCACAATTTGATATATCATTCACATAAACCTTCTATTTTTAAGCAGGGGTTAAAAAATCCGTTATTCATAGCTGGCCATTATATTCAATTTTATACTACTTAGTAAATTAAATTTCCCTTCCCCTGAGACTGATAAAATTAAATTGGTTAAATCATAAATTCAACAACAACTCAAATAGATTACCCCAAAACGCAGTAAATTTCCACAAAATCGAAACGTTTTCATTCAAAATGATCGGATAATTTGAGTTAATACTAACCAAACTCTAAAGTGATTGAAAATTTGAAACTAAGATTTATAACTAAAAAATATCTAACTCTTACCTATTCTATAAACTTCTTCAACTAAAACTAATCGTTGTATTCGTGCTAAAAATAAGATCCAAAATGTATCCCAGACATCTTTTAACACTTTACCACAACAAAAACACAATAACTAGTTTAAAAAAGTTAATTATTTTAGAAAGTTTCTTTAGCATCAACCGCTCCTTCTTAATTGATTGTCCGAAAGGACGTTTCTACTGCAAATTAATCTTCTTCTCCATGTTATTAATAGTCTTTGCCACGACAATTTACGATGTTTACTTTTACACAACAGAAATGAGTCTGAGCATGTTGTGTTTTCAAATTGTGATAGGTTTCGAAGTCTTTTACCTGTGTATAGCAGCGAGAAATAAGAATTCTCTGAAGTCTTTAACAAGACTCGATGAGAAATGTTGTGTAGATGAAGAATATTTGAAAAATATTGAATCTTCAGTATCCAAGACCGTTTCAATAGGTGTCTTATCATCTATTTTAGATGTTGCAGGAGCAATGTTAATTGTATCTAAAGCTAGTGTAGTTATAACGTTGTGTATAGCAACTGCGGCACATGATGCAGAAATGGCGTTTTATAATATTTTGTTTGAAGGAATTAATTTGAGATTGGCTGTTATTGATAAATTACCGATATATTATGGATGGAAGGTTTATAGGCATGTTTTGATTACTGCCTTGAATTTGAGCGAGGAATTTACTGCAAGGGTAAGCCACTACGATATAATATTTTTAGGGTTCCGTACCCAGAGGGTAAAAATAGGACCCTATTATTAAGACTTCGCCGTCCGTCTGTCCGACTGTCTGTCACCAGGCTCTCAAGAACCGAGATAGCTAGACAGTTGAAATTTTCACAAATTATGTATATCTGTTGCTGCTATAACAACAAATACTAAAAAAAAAAAACAAATATTTAAATTTTCCCATACAATAAACGCGATTTTTTATAGATATTGGTACGGAACCCTTTCTACGCGAATCCGATACGAACTTGGCCGGTTTTTTAGGTTAAACTATAAGTTATTTTGTCTCCTTTACAGATATTACTTATGCTAATGTCAACATTGGTAACTACTGTGGTCTACTCCGTAGTTTTCATCTTGGCTGATACGGAAATCGTAAGTTATTCTAACAATGTTAAAAGTTATACTTATAGAATAAAGTAAAAATATGTTCTTTTTTTTTCATTCAATAGTTGTCTTGTGGAAATTGTCACAGATCATGTTTTTCTGTTGCCGCTTTATCAACAAATACGCAAAACGGAATAAAATAAATATTTAAGTGGGGCTTCCATACAAAAAACATGTTTTATTATAGTTAATGGTACGGATCCCTTCATACGCGGGTCCTACTCGCACTTAGCCGATTATTTTTAACATACGACTAACGACCATGCCAGTGAGCCACATAGAAAAGTACCACCAGTAGTCTTCTTCCTCGCCTTTTCCCTATTTGGGGTCGGCTCTGTATGTCAACTCCCTCCATAACCTTCTATCCTTTGCCATCTCTGTACTGACCCCCCGTTCCCCCATATCCGAACTTACGCATTCTTCCCACGTAAAAGTACCACCAGTAGTATCCCTAATTTAATATCACCAATAGTATAGAGGCAGTATGCTTTTTTATGTGGCCCACTGTACATTATTCTCTGTTCTACGTTTCGTATTGACCTTTTTTACCACTATCGGTGGATTCCTTATAAAACTACTATTTAATGCTTCAGATACCCCGTCTCGCTGTGGTGTTAATATGGCGCGAGCTAAAAGCACTATACTCGTTGTGGGTGTTGTGCTCAACTGCAGCTGAGACCAAAGCTATATGCGACAACTTGTCGTTTGTATTGGCGAGCAAGCTGGCTCTGTATTCTAAAGGTTAGTACAGAGATTTTATAACAGAGTTGTCTAACTAGGCTGTCTAATGTGCATATGCGATAATCGGTGACCGATTTTTGTACAAGAAAAATAGAGATACTGATTGCAATAGTGCAACGCACAGGTACCTATAAAAAGTAGGTCAGAAATTCATACAAAAAAATCGGCCCGACTATCGGTCTTACAAAAAGTCTTACGTGAGCGCACCCTTAATCAGAAATCAGAAAACTTTATTTGCTAGAATCAATAGTTCGCGTCCCATTTCTCGGCGTCCAAATGCACTATTATACAATATGAAAGGCACATACCCGTAATAATTTGAACCATGGGCTATACTAGATCACTACAGTATAATGATAATAAAATAACAGTAAAAAAACAGCAAAAAATTCGACATTCCCTTACAAATTGGGCGGACGGCTACTTTCGGAAATGCCAAAGTTTTGTTTTAATTTTTGAATGTTATTCTAATTTTATTATACTATAGTGATCTAGTACACCTCGTGGTTCGATTTATTAGAGGTTCCACGTTGTATATGTGTTTGTTTTTAATACATAAAAATATTATATTGTCATATTAGCGCATAAATATCAAGAATACGCGATAAGGTAGAAGTGACAATCCATAGACCTGATTTTTTGACTTAATCAGAAATAATGACTGCCTTAGGAGAACAAAAATCACTGACATACCGGACATTTCCCCTATAAGATGTCCGGTATGTCAGTGATTTTTGTTTTTATTAGCCCGTTGAAGTGGCAGCGACCTAGAGACAGCGCAACGATAGTCAAAAAGGCAAAAAGGTTCTTAAATGGCATCAGGTTCTGGTAAGCGAAGCGAAGGACGTACCTTGTAAGTGACAAGGTGATCAGACGACCTAACCAAGGCTGGAAAAATGCTGGATGCAGACAGCTCTAGATCAGTCATTTGGAAACTCTTGGGATAGGCTCATGTCTAGCAGAGGACGTTATGTTATACTTTTATTACATACATACTATCACGTCTTTATCCCTAATAGGGCAGACAGAGCATTTTGGGTCTTGCGGCTCTAGGCAGACAGGGCCCAGGGCCGTAAGACTCATAGACCACTCCTAGCGTCATGGTGAGCGAGAAGATCAAATAGAAATCAAAACAATGATGGGTTGCTAGCCGCATCGCCTGTTAACATGTTTCGCATTTACGCCCATTCCCTCGATCGGTTCCCTCCCGGTTTCCCTCGATTCTATGTTTTTTTTTTCTCCCAGACCAGCATGAAAGAAATGCATTCTGTGTAATACTGTTATTAATTCTGTGTAATTGATATGTGGTTGAAATGATAAATGATTTCAGGAGAAAAATCAGCTCAGCACCGCGCTACCCGCCAGCTACTCAGCTGCCTGAAGTCACAAAGGCCTCGTTATCTCAGCGGGATGGTGTTGTCCATAGACCTGGCTCTGCCTTTGAACCTCATAGACTTGAGTGTCAACTACTTACTCATTATTGTTCAGGTACAATACTTTCATATTTAAACGAGTTTTTTGTACAGAATATTTTTTCAACGAGATTTTTTTACTGTTTTATAAATCGTAAATCACACTAATATCGTAAAGTTGATAGCGTGTGTGTGTGATGTGTGTATGTGTGTTCCGTCTTAACGCGCAAACGGCTAGAACAATTTTGATAAAATTTGATATGCTGCTTACCCCTGAATTTACACATAGGCTACTTTAGGCGCGGGTGACGTGGGTTAATATATAATAACAAATCACACTGATTATGCTAGTCCCAATGTAAGCTTAAAGTTGTATCATACATGACATATAAACTATTTTTTTAAATATGTCATAGTAGAGGCCCATTTAGACGGTGCTAGTTTCATTGCTGTTGCATACTATTTGACTGAAGCAATAGTTAACATGCATGGTTTTAAGGAAACATCCATACTTATATATAAAGCTGAAGAGTTTGTTTGTTTGTTTGTTTGTTTGTTTGTTTGTTTGAACGCGCTTATCTCAGGAACCACTGGTCTGATTTGAAAAATTCTTTCGGTATTAGGTAGGTCGTTTATTGAGGAAGGCTATAGGCTATATTGCATCACGCCCGCGACTTCACTCGAGTGGATAACGCGGGCGAAGCCGCGCGCTGCCTCTAGTCAGTCATACAAATCATTATTGCTGCAATATAATGGTATGCGACAGGGAAGAAACACGCACCGTTTCAAGGGGTTTGAAATAAAAAAAATCCCCTTTAATGGAACATAGTAAGCAGTATCAATTTACCTACATCATTTGTATTTACGTACAAAACTGGTGCTTTACAAGCAAATAGTTTAATTCCACGCCATCTATCACCATTACTTAGAACTACGAAAATCGTAGCGTTACCCAAAAGCACGAAAATACTACCCAAATTACATGATTTTATTTCAACCCCGCATGAACACCCGACGCTACGCAAGAAAGGAATATAACATGTAGGTATGTCTGTCTATATGATTGTCTAGACTTTCGTGGTCTAATCATGGAATTGTAGTCTATATCTATGTTTACACAAGAAGATAGTACCTATAGGTAAAAATATGTGAATTGTAAAATGGAACAGTAAAAACATTTTTAAATCTGGTTTTTACTACATAAAAAGAAAATTTTCTTAGTGGCCAGCATACATATTACCTAAGAATAAAAAACTATATAAAGATAAAATATACAACTGTAGACCTCTTTTGTGCGTCGCCTACACAGTCTTGCTTGATTTGATCTTATTTTTTGTTTCAGATTTATATCGCCTTCAAATAAATCTTTTAAGCACGGAATTGTATGCTTAAAGTAAAAGTAAAAGTCTGATCCAGATGGTTTAGCTCATATAAAGGATCAATCAATGGATAGACGAAAAATTATACGAAACTATATAAGTACATAGGTATAATACTTATTTTAGATACAACCTGACGTTGATGCTGCAAATAAAGATAGCCTTTTCTAATACTGAATTGCTCTTTGATTTTATAATCCTGAGTTTAAAATCCATCCTACTTAATTATTCACCGCGGTGAAGCTCACGTCTCGTGTCATGGTAAAATTGATGAGCCAGCCGATTTCCGCCCTAGACAGATTATATATTATTAAAGAGCTGTGCCCTTGTCGGTAGAGTATGAATTTTCATCCATTCTTCCCTAGCGTCCGCTAGCCGTTTTACTTCCAGACAGGTTACTGAGAGGTAATTTTAATTATACCTTTTTATTCATAAAAATACAAAATTTTCGCTAAACCTCTTTCAATTAAAATATGTTTTGCCTTGTTTCTACAATGTATTGTTTCTAGTCAAGCTTTTCTTAGCTCGCAAAAGCTTCAAGTTATCACTTTTAACTATAAACAGTTTATAAAGTAGTTTCTTTGTTTGAAGGGTCATCTAGGGCTTTATGAGACCAAAATTTTAAGCGATATCTCCGTTTTATTTCAAATAATTTATTTCAAAATGGGGGCGGCACTGGGCCCCGGAAAATATGCAGCTAGCAACATATTATTATTTTGACTTACTTTCCCACCTTTTTAGGGTTCCGTAGCCAAATGGCAAAAACGGAACCCTTATGGATTCGTCACGTCTGTCTGTCTGTTTGTCTGTTTGTCCGTCACAGCGACTTTTTTCCGAAACTATAAGACCTATAATGTTGAAACTTGGTAATAATGTATTCTGTGAACCGCATTAAGGTTTTGATACAAAAATAGAAAAAAAAAACAATAAATTTTGAGGGTTACATACTTAGAACTAAAACTCAAAAAAAATATTTTTCATCAAACCCATACGTGTGGGGTATTTATGGATAGTTCTTTAAAAATGATATTGAGGTTTCTAATATCATTTTTTTCTAAACCGAATGCTTTGCGCGAGAGACACTTCCAAAGTGGAAAAAATTTTTTAATACGTCATAAATCATAAACGGCAATTTACCTTTCATTCAATCAACTCCATAAATAAAAATTAAAAAAAAACATACTAGAAGACTTTTATATTATGTTATTTGCTACTACGGAACCCTTCATGGGCGAGTCCGACTCGCACTTGGCCGCTTATTGCTTACTCTTCTCTTGCGTGTGTGTGTCAAAGAAATAAATCTAAAGTTACATATTCGAAAGCTGTAAAACCCTCCCGAAAACAATTTACCCCGAGATAGAACAATAAAATACCTCTCACACCGTATCCGCTCTATAAACGTCAGTCACAGAGTATACAGACAGACAGTAGAGCATAAAACAGATAATTGAAGGCCCTCACAACTAACAGTTGGGACCCTCAGTAAAAACCTCAACGTATGGGACTATGGCGAATTTAGGATTTGGCCCGCCCGCGGCTCTGTTCCACTTTTTCTGTTGTGTTGACGCGTTTTTAGTCACCGGAATAAGTCTCGAATGGTCTTAAACGTCTTTCCTACTATAAAACGCAGACTAATTTTGTTACTATTGCAGGTTTAAACCATTATCCGGTCAAATCAATTCATTTTCAGATACGATATTGGCATATTACTAGAAGTATTTAAGTTGACTCACTTGTACGCTTTGGATAACTGTGAGTGCACGGGGTAATTTTTATTAATAATAAAGAAATAAAGAAAGAAATGTCAACTTAATTTGATCGGATAATGGTTTAAACCTAGTAAGTTAGTTTGAGTTTTAAAATGAGACGGAAGTAGTCTACGTAGAAACTAGTCTAAAACGCTCATTGTCTAAATCACATGTCGTCATAATAGAAAGTGGCAAAGATTGCCCAAAAAATGAGTTGGTCTAGACCGAAACTGGTTTAACTGTGAGGTAGGTGTTTAAACCTGAAACTTGTCTAAGTATGAGGTGATCTAAATTTTTGTAGTGAATGATTTATTTAAAATATAATTCTTGACAGAAGTCAGGTTACATGTAGGTACACATGTAACCGAACTTATAAATTTATAGATGCTTTATACTTTTTTACATTTGTAAATAAATATTTTAATTCAACATTTATCGATACTGTTTATGTAAGTGATTATGTATATTGTATTAATATGAGCTTATACCTGCAAATAAAGATTATCCTATGTATGAACACGTCTGTGTGCCTTTCTTAGATAAACAATAAACATCTCCTCTCACAGGCCTACTGGAAGAGATCTCTTTTGAGATAAGTGGTGCCTTTGTACAACTTTTATTTTCAGTATTCTCTGTATACATTTTCCGTGTACATGAATACGCTATTTTCCAACAAGTCAAATCAGATACTTTTTTCTAAACGTCAAAACAAAGAGTTTCTATGGGATTTTGTATGAAATACAGGCAGGTGACGTCACAGTTTTTTGGAGTGAAATATCGCTCTTATTATTAGTTTTTCTGCAATAATAAATTTAAAATCACGTTAAAATGTATATTTTCAAAAACGAGTGACATTATTTTGCGACGTATTATTTTGTTATAATATAAGTTCAAAATAATTTCTTTTTGGTTTAGGAAAATACCCTATTGGTAAATAAATAAAAATGGATAAATTACAGTAGAGTATCACTGGATTACAAGAATAGTGGGTCAAAAAAATCTATATGTTCGTCGTGAACAAGGGCCTGACACGCTTTGATAGAGCGAGATAGTCTTATTGTGACTTCTAAAACAAGAAAAAGAAAAAAATACCATGTTTTGTCCTTATCACCGACCAAACATTTGTTCACGGTCGGGATATATGCACACTTCAAATTGCATACCTATAGCTAGAAAAAATATATACGTTGTGTCATTAATATGTCTTTCTCTTACCCCCGGTCGCTCGGTGGCAAATTTGTAGTACCTACTTTTATATTCTAAATCTTTGGTCGTGGATATAGAGAATACGGTATTTAACTGGATTTTTATTTTATTATTCACATCAATAAGTAACACACTGTGAAATGTACTTCTTACTTCTTACTTCCGTCGAGGACAAATTTTTCCGCAATTAGGCCCGAAATTGCCGGTCCCGTTTTGCGTGGGGAGCTGTCACCGGCCTCAGTTCTCAAACCAGCCCAGCTCCTGCAGGAAGCCTAGAACGCCTGTGGGCGCCCTGCACGCTTCCGCCATGGTTCCCGGGTGTTCTAGGAACCTTCTTCTTATGTGTGCGACGCCATCGCACTCCAGGAGGAGATGGCTCGCAGTTTCTTCAGCCTCCATGCATGCTCTGCACAGAGGACTGTTAGTTAAACCTAGGGTGAAGAGGTGTTTATTTAGTGCACAATGACCAGTAATGATGTCAATCATACGGCGTAGGTTCCTCCTTGGCAGTGCTAACAGACGTCGGGATAAGCGTCTGTCCCATTGGGGCAGCGCCTCCCTAGCCTGTCGGCACGTCTGGAGGGATTGCCATGATTGAGCCTGTTCTTCGCCGATTCGACCTTTGATCCAGGAGCGAACCTGCGTGAAGGGAATCGGGGCCATCGGAAGGGGACCCTCCGGTGACATGCTCGATCCCCGACGCGCCAGCTCGTCCGCTGCATCGTTACCCAGTGAGTTACTGTGACCTTTGATCCATTGGAGAGTTACTTTGTTGTACTTACAGAGATTATCCAGGGATCTGTGGCATTCTTGTACTAAGGCAGAGTCCACGTATGCTCTCCTCAGGGCAAGAAGAATTGCTGCGCTGTCTGTCAGGATACGGATGGACAAACCTGATACTTTTCTCCTGGTAATTTCTGTTGCTGCGTGGGTTATGGCTGCACACTCGGCTTGAAAAATGGAGTTTTCTTTACCCAAGGCAGCTGCAGAGTGGATGTTGAGATCGTGGGAGAATACACCAGCACCTACACCGTTGTGTGTTTTCGAGCCGTCTGTGTATACTCTCACTTCTTCAGTACCTGAGCTGTCTGATGGTGCTTCATGTAATTGTATTTTGTATTTTTTGTCAAAAATAAATTGTTTGCGGATCCTGTCGTTTATAGCATCTATAAGGTGTGATGCCCCTAGGGCTATTGAGAGGATTTGTGTGTGTGGTGCCTTGTCTTTATGTTTCCATAGGCCCAACGTATGAAGTCTTGCAGCTGCGACTTGTGCTTCTTGTTTTATGTGTAAGTGTAGCGATCTAATATCTAGGATTGCCTCTAATGCTGCTGTTGGGCAAGATTTCATGCCACCTCCTATCGCCAGGCATGCTGTTCTTTGAAATCGCTGTAGTTTCTCTTGTACTGTAATCAAAGTAGTTCGATACCACCATACTATTGCAGCGTATGTGAGTCCTGGTCTGATGACTGTGATGTACAGCCATTTCATGATTTTCGGGGTTAGTCCCCAGTTTTTGCCTACTAGTCTTCGGCAGTTCCATAGGTTTATGTAGGCTTTGTTTAGTTTTTCATCAAGATGCGTGCTCCAATTCAGCTTGGAGTCCAGTATTACGCCTAGGTATTTGACCTCTTTCGATAGTGTGAGTGTCGTACCAAAGAGCTTGGGTGGTTCGTAGTTGCCTAGGGCTCTTTTGTTTGTAAACATAACTAGTTCTGTTTTGTTAGCATTTACTGAGAGGTCATGTTTGTTACACCAATCCTCTACAATGCGTAATGCACTTCTGGTTAGGCTGCATACGACGCTAGCCGAGTTCCCTTGTATGAGTATGGCCAAGTCATCAGCGTAGCCTACTGTATAGTAATGTTTCTTGTTTAGGGATGTAATTAGATCATCTACCACTAAGCTCCACAATAGGGGTGAAAGTACCCCTCCTTGTGGGCAACCTCTGGTTGCCATTACTTTTGTGGTTTCACTCATGTCTAGTTTTATGTTGCGTAGTTTCAGCATGTTGGATATCCAGCCAGTTACAGTGCCCGGCACTTCGTGTCTATTAAGGGCCTCTTGTATGCAATTAAAGTTTGTCTTATCGAACGCTCCTTCTATGTCGATGAAGGTTCCTAGACACAGATGTTTGCTGTGTATAGCGTTTTCCAGTATTGTTACCACTTCATGTAACGCTGTTTCTGTTGACTTTCCCGTGCAATAGGCATGTTGCTTGGGATGTAAGGGATGTTTGATTAATGCCGTATCTCTAATGTGCCTGTCACATAATCTTTCTAACACCTTGAGAAGGAAGGAAGAAAGGCTAATAGGTCTGAATGATTTGGCATTTGTGTAGTCTGTTTTTCCAGGTTTTGGTATGAATATTACTTTAACCTCCCGCCATTGCTGGGGAATGTACCTGTGTGCTAGGCAGGCTGTTAGTAGGTGGGTTAAATGTTCCAGTAAGACTTTTCCTCCCCATTTAAGGAGGCCAGGGAAAATGCCATCCGGGCCTGGTGATTTGAAAGGTTGGAAGCTGTTTATAGCCCATTCTACTCTACTACTGTGAAATGTAAAACAATGATTTTTTTAAGTAGCCCAAAAATAAGTATAGCTTATAAAATCTGATCGAATAACTGTCAAGTTACAGAAAAAGCATGTACGTATAGCACTCTTGACGTCACTGCTATTAGGTCTCACGCGTACGAAAGAGATAGTGCGATGTTCCCTCCTCGCTCCCACTCTTATATTTAAAATGCTTATTACTGCTTTATTAATTAACAAATTTTTAACCAGTAGTATTTTTTGTTATATATAAGATATTAACCAAAAACATCCACAGTAAATCTCTTCCATGCTGGTCTGAGAGAAAAGAAAAAATTTAGAATGTACCAGCTGCTTCTTTTCCCGCGCAGATCGTAAAAGCCGATCGAGGGAATGGGCGAGATTTTAATCATGGTAATAGGCGATGCGGCTAGCAACCCACCATCACGCTAAGCGTGGCCTTTGGGTCTTACGGCCCCGGGCTCTGTCTGCTCCGTCAGGGATATAGACGTGAAAATGTATCTGTATACACACATTCATTTTCACTATAACATAGCCTATTTTTTTTGGTATGGAGTGACAACTCAAAAGTGCGACCAGCAATGCATTTCGTACTAAAGAAAAGTGGGACATACTTTCGGGCCACAACAAAAATAAGTACAATCGTTATCCCGAATGCTGCAAAAAGTGGACTAATGCTCTCGACGGCGACATTAAAGGCTTATTTAAGCAATTCTTCGTTTCACATCATATTTTATTTCAATGTGACGTCACAACCACGTCACCCAGGGTATGTAAATCAAGAAAAGAAAAAAGCACGTAACTCAGGCAGACTATGTAAATAAAGGAAAGAAAAAATGTAAATTGCTTAAAGAAAATTCAACATTTTAAGCAGACTTAGAGCATTTAAGGCGCTTCCGGACCTTTTTTCTGTTGACACAAGAAACAATGAAATATTGTATGTAAAGAGACATTATTGATTGTTAAGATGCCGCTCAGATTCAGTAGAACCTGATCTTTATTCCATTCTAGATTCTGGAGGCTTACTCCATCAAATAGTAGGTTAATCCTACGATAGTGAAGTCCTATTTCTATGTCAAACCAAATTAGACTTTCTCATCATACATTAGGGCTCAATGTTGCTTGACACTGAAACACGGACACGCAGTAACGTCCGACTTGCATACCGCTTTTGGAGTAAGCCCCCTGTTTTTAACACATTGTTACTGTAGGAACTGTTTTAACCTACTTCAAAAAAAGAGGAGTTTATCAATTCGTCGTGATCTTTTTTATGTATGTTCACCTATTTTTTGAATACGACTGGACCAATTTGAAAAAATATTTTTAAAGAGTGTACCTACTTGTCAGGAGGTCCCTTGGTTGAGTATTTTGGGGGTGAGCTCTGCTTGAAAAGCAAAAACATATTATTACATACATACATACTATCACGTCTTTATCCCTAATGGGGCAGACAGAGCATTTTGGGTCTTGCGGTTCTATGCAGGGCCCAGGGCCGCAAGACCCAAAAGCCACTTTTAGCGTCATGGTGGGCGAGAAGATGGAAAAGCAATCAATACAGTGATGGGTTGCTAGCCGCATCGCCTGTTAACATGATTTGCATTTTTGCCCATTCCCTCGATCGGCTTTTACGATCTGCGTGGGAAGAGAAGCAGCTGATACATTCTAAGTTTTTTTTATTTCTCCCAGACCGGCATGGGAGGAAAAACATATTATTGTCCCTTCGAATTGTTTGGAGTCGTACACAGGACGTGGAATCGGCCTTTAAAGATGCAAAACGCTCTATAAAATTTAGGACTTCTGTGATAATAACATACACTTGAATCAACAATATAAACAATGGTTTGTGTATCGAATTTAATAAAAAAAGTAAAAATTATATTCCTCGATTATAATAAAGGCATAATCGAGAAAATGGAACGTGTTTGCAATTGGAGTTAGAAGCGCCCGTCATCGATATAATATTAAGTTTTTTATCTAGTAGACCCGAAAATACGATTTTCTCTATTAATGGAGATTTTTGTGATATTTTCTTTCGATAAAAGACGCTTGATATAATATCAAATTCGATAGCAAATCGCATGAACTGAGAATTGCGTCCGCGTCTTCGAATTATCGGTAAAAATATATACAATTGATAACCTTCTCCTCTTTTGAAGGCGGTTAACTCTTTAACGGCAAACGTCGCGTATTCCGGAAAAAAAGGCTCGTTTGGTACATAACTTACGTACATATACATACATATCCGTTTTTGGTTGTAGGTATTTATTTTGGACTAGCCGAAGCCCGCGACTTCGTTCGCGTGGACTTTATGTCTCTGGAAAATGCTCATTAGGCTGAACAACTTTTACTAAGGCGGCATTTTTATATCTCTTATAGTTCAGCTGGACCATTATGGTTCTGTATCAGGCGTTCCATTTTCCAAAATCATGTATACCCTATATGCTGCCCAGGCTTAATAGCTATATAACAAAAAAAGTTTCATTCGAATCCGTCCAGTATATCCGGAGATTAGCGTGTACAAACAGACAAACAGACAAACAGACAAACAGACAAACAGACATACAGACAAACAGACAGACATTTTTTTTAAAATTCTTACTCTATTACTACATCTCCATCGCCCCCAATATTTTTTTTGGAAATATATTTAATGTACAGACACACTTTTTTTACTGTTTTATTATATGTATAGATTTGCCTGGGGGTAGCGTTGCCAGGCGTCCGGATAAAGCCGGACACAGTCAGGCTTTTTGCTTGCGAGTCTGGCCAAATTAAAGCGTGTCCGGCCTGTCCGGCTTTTGTTAGGCTTTTTACATTTCATGAACGACCAAGCGCCTCACTCAAGGCCGAGGGGCGCCCCGCCGCCGCCTGTCGCTCTGTCGTTATTGTTCATTCCTCGATTGATAGCGCACGTGCCGTTCGTTGCGTTGCGTGGCGGCAAGATTTATGATAATAATCAAAAAAGCTTGGTTTTACATAGATTTTTTTTGTTGTGCCTAATGCTGAGACAAAATCCTCAATAATGTAGGGTGTCCGGCTTTTCTACCCAAATGTCCGGCCAAACTGGCTGGTCTGTCCGGCTTTTAGGTTTGGCGACCTGGCAACCCTAGCTGGGGGCACGACAACTGATATAAAGACTCGCGGTGAAAGGGTAAAGATGTACGAAGATATCAAAACGCCCAGCAACAACCTTCCTCCAGCTCAGTTAATAAGATTGATAGATAGATAATACATTTTTTGACTATCTAAATCCACCATTTATCATACTTTTATAAAAACTGAATAGATCAGCGGTCAAGGTCACTTTCTGAAACTTTAAACATTAATTTATGTACGAAGAAGTTGGTCAGTCGCCGAAGCTCCGAAATTAGTTTTGCTAAATATTTTCCTCCAAGGGATAATTCTTATCCTGACTAATATTACTTATGTTGTTCCGAAAATTGTTAGCGACAATAAATGCAATCTTTTTTCTAAAACTATTAAAATTGAAGGCTAATTTCAATACAAATCTGCTTGGTGAAAATCATTGGCCAACAAAAATATTTTAAAAAAGAATTAAGTACACATTGTACTTAATTCTTTTTTAAAATATTTTAAAGTTTTACCTGTCACTCTTCTATTATTTGTAATCCTATCCTACTCATATTAAAATGCGAAAGTGAGTTTGTATATTTGTTTTTTAGTTTGTTACCACTTCACGCTTCAACCACTGAACCTGTTTAAATGAAAGAATTCCTCACTACAAGTATTTTATTTATATCATATTTTATCATTATGTTTTTATGTCTCCACTGCAGGAGCACGACCCTCTCTTTGCTACCAGAGCCATACTTGGCCAGAGCAGCTGGAGGACTTCTTCTACTTCTTATCGTGTGTGTTAGTGATTAACACTAGTGTCAGAGTTTTTCAACCGCCTTAAAGGCCTCTGACATGGTTTTAGGTAACGACCAATGTCAAAGACAGTGACCGGGACCGACGGCTTAACGTGCCCTCCGAAGCACGGATCATCTTACTTATCCGACAATCAGGTGATCAGCCTGCAATGTCCTAACCAAACTAGGACAACAACGCAAAGTCGTTGCCCCCGCCGGGAATCGAACCCGCGACCTCCGGGTATGAGCCGAACGCTCTAACCACTACACCACGGAGGCAGTTGTTGTAGAGGTCTCATTGATGTTTATAAGTTTTGTTTAGTTACTCGACTAATAAAGATATCCACGGGCCCTCGGGAATAAAGCACTCCTTTTCGTCCTTTGTTTTACGGAACCAGTCATTCTAACGACATTATAATTATGACGACGCACGTGGGGTGACCATACTTTAAAGGGTTGGTATCAGAAAATATACATTATTTAGGAAATATGCCTTTATTTTCATCTTCATAAGAGGCCCGGGGTTCGATTCCCGGTCAGTTCAAGATGGAAAAAGATCTTTGAAATGGGTTACTTACGTATAGAGTCAGTTACTGACCTACTTCCATATTTCGTCTTCATCCGAAGGTAGCGGACACTATTCGTGAGTTACCCTTTAACTCATTCTTTGTAGCATCTTAGCCCTCGAACGGATGGACCTTTGCAATGCTTCTTAGCTATGTTAGATTAAAATCAGTTCAGCCTTTTAAAAGTTATTGGAGGTTAACGCTCAAAAGCGTGGGTTTTTAATTTGCGTGGCAAAAAATATATAGCGCTACGGATAATGAAGTCTGAACGCTTGAAAGTCTGCTGGTTTTTTTTAATTTGCCTCGCAAATTAATTGTATTTTAATAACTTTAAAAGAAGAATACTTCTTTGAGTATCATTACAATACGCACAAGGAACATCGGCTTTGACCAACCTTTTTCGGTGTGGATGTAGAACAAGTACGCTCAGCTACGGAAAATTTGTCCGTAAAAATATTACAATCTGGTTGCCGTACTCACAGCTGCTACAGAATTTCCTTCAAACGAGGACACTCCATCAAATGGTGATTTGCATGTTGTACTGGGGACTAAAAGTATGTGTATTGTGTTAAGCACTTGTGAAAATTTTGATTTTTTACGTAAGATCTGTTTTTAAAGCCCGACAAAAAAGAGCGGTGTTATAAATTTGACGTTTGCGTCTGTCTGTCTGTGGCATAGTAGGCTTGAACGGAAGAACCGATTTCGATGCGGTTTTTTACGTGTAAGCATGTTTTCTTGCGAAGGTTTTTAGCTATACAGAGGGGCAGGGGCAACCTTAGATCAGTATTATGATCTAAGAGAGCAACCATCAACCTCTCGGCCCGACAAGGACAGGCACGCTGCCACGACACGCGCTTTTCACTCCGCAGAGCTGTCTGTCGAACGATGGAATCCCATTTTTACCGTCCAGCCAGCAGTCCAAAAGTCAACTTTTGCAGGCATCCAATCATGATGGATGGTTAAGTTGCTGGCTGGGAACGTTAAATGGCGACCGAGGGCCACCTAGCCGATCTCAGAGAGGATCAGCAACGTAATGTACATCAGAGCTGCTTACACAACCCGCTGTTTCTAACTTTTTCTTAATTATGAGAATTAGTTAACGGGTTACTCTCGGTATATCATCTGGAGGTCTTTATTAGGGCGAATGGGACTAAAGGCCCATACTCCGTTCTCCACTGATGTTAGTTCTGAAGTCCGGGTGGCGCGGGCGATCGCCCGTTGCGCCCGCAGCGACAGTTCGGTGGATGGTATGAGTTGCTGGTTTCCTGCGTCGATGACTCCCGTCTCCATACTGGAAGCCTGATTTCCTCTTCTTTATCGTCTGCGGCTGGTGATACTCGTAGTGCCAGTTCGTGAAAAAAGCTCACTGTGTCAGAGACTGTCGGCTGTACATGGCATCTATTATGCGTCTCTTCAAGAACCGGTTTCAAGTAAGGCGGGTGGCGGGTAAGCTCCAACATACATCACGATTAAAATTAGGACGTCAACCAATTTCTATTGCTTCTTTTTTTTATATTCTTCTTAATTACTTTCAACCCACTTAAATCTGCGCGGCCTATTAAAACCCTGAACTTCACTGGCATGAATCTGGGTGAACTAATTGGGGCAGGCTGGGGGCCATTCCGGAATCTTATTGAGGTGCAATTATGACCCTGATGGGCCGACCCCATTTAAAATGCAAAGGTTAAGTGACATTTAATTTTCTTTTCTTTTGTTTTTCATTTAATATTGGTGTTTTGGCGGTCGTTTAGGAAATGCTTGGGTGATGCGTAGACATAGCACGAAGAATTAATGGCCGATGGCCCCGATGGAGCAGAAGGGTTCTAGAATAGCGGCCACGCACCGGCAAGCTCAGCGTAGGACGGATCACTATTTATATGCATACAAATTTAAGCTATAATATCACATAGCATACTGGTTTAATGCACAATCGTTTTTAAGCATAACGTCCTTTCGTATAATGGAGTATGCATAATAATTTTAAGCATAATTTACCTAAGCATAGTCATTATTTAGCCCTAACATTTTAAAGCATAAAAGGATGTAAGTAGGATGTAAGTTGTTTTTGTGTATGTATGAGTTTAGCCCTAAGCTAGAGTCGCTCGCTCGCTCGTGTTTTGGTCACAGGAAACCTAACTAACCTAACCTATACTCTGTGGCAAAGATTTTTTTGTGTCTGTGTTATTTCCGCCCTAAGCTTAAGTCGCTCGCTCCCGTTTTACTCATTTTATTCGTAGAAATACATTTCCTTATTATTAAACTTATAGTTATGCTTATAGGTATGCCTATGGAGATTATGCCAATTAACATTATGCCGTAACAAATTAGCCTAAAATATAATTATGCCCAACTACCAGTATGCCAAAAAACAACTTATGCCTAAAAACTGTTATGACAAAATATTTTATGCCAAACCCAGTATGCCAAAGCATATTAAGACAAAAAAATTATGCAAAAAAAAAAAAGGGTCCCGCGTAGGACACCCAACAACAACCCAACAAAAAGGTCGGACAACCTTAGCACGGTTGCAGGGAAACGCAGGATGCCTACCAATCGGTCGTTCTGGAAATCCTTGTGGGAGGCGTGTCCAGTGGTTGGCTTCCAGCAGCGGCTGCTATGATGATGATGTTTATGAGTAAGGGTCGGAAGGCAGGAGATTTGCTAATATGAAGGTGATTGGTTTTTGTGACTTTATAATGGAGCGGCCATGAGAAAGGATTGGGACCAACTGAGTCTACCACTCAATACCGACATAAGAAATCTAGATGAACCACCTATATAGGAAATAAACTTTATTAGCGTTTATGAATGTTAAATCTGTGAACTTGGATAAGCAAGGATATTCCTAAATGGTGTTTTTAGCATTAATTTTGACAAAATTATAGGAAACTACAAAATACATACAAACAATAAAAAAACCTTAAAAAATAACTTTCGTTTGACTAACTCTGTAGCCCAAGTGTTCATCATGCCAGACATTGGAGGACCCGGGTTCAATCCCCCGTCAGGTCAAGATTTTTTTAGATTGACCTGGATCTTGAATGTCTATCTATATACCTATGTATTTGGTATTATAAAATATAGAATCGTCGAGTTAGTACCTCATAACACAAGATGGTTAAGCTCAGCAGTGGGCGGAAGAGGGGCTGAGATGATATTGATGATGATGATGATGATGGTAAAAAACATAAATTCTACAATCAAATTGATAACCTGCTCCATTTTTAGAGTCAGTTACGAAATAGCTATAAAATTTAATCAAAGTAGACTTAACATTAACTAGTAGTTCTGTTAGAACAGTAGACCTCGCGAGCCTTTATAACTTTACAACCATGGAATAACCGATATCCTAATCTTTTTCCTTTCTTAGCAAAAGCCACTTGAGGGTTTTGAAACCTGTTGGGAAGAAAGTAGACAGGCCTACCACCTATCCTTTACGCATAAGCCCCATTGAAGTATACCCCTCCTTACTAAACCCATCACCCACCCCTTAAATTTGCTAGCTTATTCAATCTCTTTTCCTCCTCTATTCTTAACAGAAGAAGTTTTATTTAGCTATTCTGGTGAGGCGGTCTAAATTAAATGGCTCCAAAACTATGTCCGCTAGTCGGCGAGAACGAGAGAGGACAACGTAGTAACATCCCGATTTGTGGATGGTCACTGCCCATGCTAATATAAGAGGGAATTGGGTTCTGGAATAAGTGATCCCTCCAGAACGCCAAGATCGAGTAACGGCCGCTATATAGGCACAGAATTGCTAATATGTGGCCCAGTGTAGGTGTCAAATTGGTTCATTATCACCAAAGGTTAATCTGTAGGTGGGGAGCAATTCAGGGGGTAAACCAATTGAGTAACAGTGCCTAATGCACCATTCACCAAGCCTTTTTTAACTCACAAATTGGTCTTAAGCATGACTCTGCTGCCCTGTTTTTTTTCCAATCCCTGGGCCTACTGATCAGCGTAGGCCTGTGCAGCTTCTTTATTGTTGTGGTTCGCCGGTACTTTCGCTGTAGGCCGGTTACGGGCTTTTAGCCTATTACAATTGTAATTTTGACTTTTGAACACTTTTGTTATCAGAATATAACCGCATGCAGTCCTTTACCTTATTACATTGACATTTAAACAGAGTTCATTTAAGCGGGCTCGGTCATTGATTTTGGTCTGCGAGGTTAACAAAAATGGTTATCAAAAAAACTTTTTTGCAAGTGACTTGCTGTCTTTCTTTCCGGAGTTTTATTCCCCAGATCCAAAACCCTTCATCAGATTTTCATTCAAATTATAAGAAACTTATAAGCAATTCTTCCAAAGAAACATTGAATCATTAGAATCAGTTTATATTAGAAAGTGATATGAGCATACATACATACATACATAAAAAAAATACATATGAGCATGCAAATGTATTATTCATATTTGAGCTGCAGTTGTCTTTTGAAGAATTTCGGTCTCCAGTTCCAAGATGTTTTGTCCGATTTAAAAAAAAAATAACATTGGACCAACCTTGCAATGCATTCTTTAAAACGAAACATATATTTTTTAAATCGGTTCGTATTTGACGGAGTTATGAAGTAACATATTAAAAAAAAAAAACAAAAATGTCGAATTGATAACCTCCTTTTAGAAGTTGACTGAAAATCAAGTCGATCTTGTAAACTTATAAAAAAACCCATAGCGAGTTCTACGAGTTTTAATATGTTTCTTGCGACATCTATTGTTTTTTTTTTTTGTGAACTAGATGGTATTCAATGTACGCAAAAAAATAAATGTTTAACAATTTTCTTCTTTTCTTAAAAATAGTGGTCAAGACATTGACCTTGTAACTCGGAAGTCGTGGGTTTGATTTCCACGGTAGACATGCATTTTTAAGAAATTTGTTTAGTAACCCGGACTGAATTGACCCTTAAATAGTTTCAGTATATTTTGTAAGAAGATTTGTATTGTATATCCGTTACGGCTCAGTCAGCTATACTTCGCGAGTCACCCTAAACTCGTTCAAGTATACCGTATAAAAAAAGTTGTTCAGACAAAAAAGTTGTTCAAATAAAAAAGTTGCGTTTTTATAATGGCAACCAAAAAGTCAAATGACATTTTTGAAAATATTTTGAAATGGCGGATATATGACAGTTTTAAAATTTGAAACCCCCATATTTCCGCCATTTTGAAGAATTTCGAAAAACTGGCTCGACAAAAAAATTCTATTTAGTTGCTGAACCAGCTTACAAAATTTCATGAGAATCGGTTAAGAAATGCGACCTGTAGGCGAGAACAGACAGACAGACAGACAGACAGACAGACAGACAGACAGACGGACAAAAGAATTTTTGGCCAATCTCGAAACTGAGACGCTTCGCTCGCTTCGCTCGCTCGGTCAATTATTTTAATTAATGAGTCCTAGAAAAGTTTGCGTAAAATCTGATCGTAACTTTTAAAAGTTTTTAAACTCTTTGAAAATGTTAAACAGGCACATAACGTCATTACCCCAGGGTGCTTAGGCAATAATTTTTCAAGTTAACCCTTCTAAATTAAAAATTCAGAGCGTTGCAGGGGTTGCGACGAAGTTACAATCTTTCTAATTGAATTAGGACAACCTGGAGATTGGGCAATTGGGCATCCCACCCAAACAAATCTCCATACGAAATGGCCTTTTGGGGTTACTTATTTCGCTAGGAGAAACCTCAAGGATATAGATAAATAACTCTTTATTGTAGACCAAAAAGAAAAATGTAACAAAGAAATAAAATTACTACTATGGACAGTACTTAAACGCTTTACGTATATCACTTTAAACGATCAGGTGAACTTTTGATATTATTGACGAAGGCAAGCAATTTCGGGCATAAACTGATTTGGATGAGATCTAAAACTGACTATGCTAAATGCTGCCTAAAAAAACCAAAGCAAAATCTTTATAACTCAGGTCTATGTGTATTAAGTCCAATTCTGTTTTGTATACAGGCCACTGCTCTATTAACTTCGTATATCTGCGTTTTTTTTTGTGTAAGTGGCCAATGCTGGTGAGAGATTGTTCAAGCTGCTGAACCAACAGGTTTCACTACCTTCTGAAGCACGAAGGAGCTCAAGGATCTTTTATGCCACTTGTGGTTACCCAACAAGTGCGAACCATGGCTTGGATTACTTAACTTGCGAACATACTCCTACCAGACTGCAGAGATCTGCTGAAAAGAGTTTGGAGTCTTTGTCGGACAACCAGTCCAGTACCTACATATACATGGTGAATTTCCACTGGTTTTGAAGCCGAAGACCACTTCATAAGGATCGTTAGTAAGACCTAATTAGGTAGTCAAAATAAAAATTGTGAAACAAAAAATGCTGATCAAAACTCGAAAGTGAAATCGTGAGATCAATAAGTAGTACCGCCGCTAGGCGCCGCCGGCCACAGTTCATCGAGGTCACGCATCATTTTTACAACTTTTTTATCATACACAAATTTGGATTACGAATATGGATAGAGAAATTTATTTACTATACGACTATCTCCAAAACCAACGTGTATATTGGTACGGAACCTTAATGTTTTCTATATAAACTCGACCTTACGCTCCCATCGGCTAGGAAATGGGCCGTTACTCGTCACCCTTCTCGTCCGAGGTGACAGCGAGCTGAAAATTAACCCTGATTGCTCCAAGGGGAAAAATGCAGCGAAAGTTTATATTGGATACGAACAGATTTTTTTAATATGTCCATAAAACTCTATGCTTTTTCTACTCGAGTCGAAAGGCTATAAGTCTTTAGACCGAGCGAGCGAAGCATCTTAGTTTCTTAGAGATTGGCCAAAAATACTTTTGTCCGGCTGCCCGGCTGTTCTCGCCTAAGGTCGCATTTCCTTATCGATTCTTGTGAAATTTCCTGAGACGGTTTGAAAATTATATAGAATTTTAATAAAGATTCAGTTTAAAAAAAAACAAAATGGCAACAATAAAAATATTCAAAAAAATGTAATGAACTGTTTGGTTACCCTTATAAAGACGCAACTTTTTGTCTGAACAACGTTTTTGATCCGAGAAACTTTAAGAGTCCGGCGACCCTAGACTTCTCCATACAAACGTAGTACACGTTTAATTTTGAAACCACATGTCAGATTCCGGTAAAAATTGGTAATTGTAAAGAAATTGCAATTATCTAGGGTTATATTGGGTTTCCTATAGTAAAATTATGAACTGGAAAGAAAATATAACGATTTAGAAGTTTCCCATACTAATGGTCAAAAATGATATAAAACACTATATTCTATTTCAAGTTCATATTTTTAGTGTCGGAAACTTAATATAAACCTAGATAATTGCAATATCTTTGAAATTACAAAATTTTGCCCAAATCGGACATGTCGTTTTGAAATAAAACGTAGACTACGTTTGTATGGAAAGTTGTATTTTGGTCTAGGTCCGCCGGACCCTTAACGGGTGTCTACAGCTGATAGGTCTAGTGGTCTACAGCTCACACTCGCAAGGTCTACAGCTCACAGAGCCACCAATAATAATACGAGTAACAATAGCCTTTATTCAGAAGAGAAACATAGTATTACATTTTCAGTTACGAGTACAATCATATTTGTTCACTTGATGTCTTCTCATCTGTCGTCTGTGTGCCCCTATTGACATAGGCCTCCTCCAATTTTTTCCACTCCTCTCTATTCAGTGCCGTTCTGGTCCAAATGCCACCTGCTACATCTTTAATATCATCTGACCATCTCTTAAACGGTCTCCCTCTTTTCCGTTTTTTGTCCCTTGGATACCAATTCATCATACGTTTACTCCATTTGTCTCTGCCTCTCACCGTATGCCCTGTCCATCCCCACTTAAGTTTGCTTACTGTTATTGAGACATTTTGACTTTTAGTAAATTTCTTAAGATATGAGATTTTTCACAGTAGCCACTTGTCTATAATAAATTTGGCCACGGTGACTCCTCGGTCATTTGTCTTATTAAGGTCCTGCAATTCTATACCGATCTGGGATCAAATCGGAAAATAGGCGTAAACCTGTGGATCATAAATGGGCAATATGTCACTATTTATGATTACCATTTTCCACTTTTGGCGCAAAACTCAAGTCTTTACTCTTACTAAGTGGGGCCTTGAGGTTTGAATCTAAATCAAATAAGGACTTAACATAGAAAATTAATTAAATAGTACGATCAACGAAAATCTTAGAGGTTGAGGTTAGAGGTTGAAGATTGTGACACCTACTTGAACGTGAACATTGATGTTTAGTGTTTCTATTATAACGGTTTGATATACATAATAGATTTTTACTACTTAGTTAATCAGTTAAAATCATTATTGCACCAAAACATAATATTACAGAGTAATAGATAGATAAAACAGATGTCAAAAGGCGGCCTTATTGCAACTGCAATCTCTTCCAGGCAACCGATGTACTTCTTCTTCTTCTTATCGAGTCGAAATGGCTAAAATTAAATGTTATTAGACCAAAACCTAGCCACGGCGACCGCCCTGTCATTGGCCACATTCAGATCTGCCTTAGTGCAAGGAGTCTGACAGTTGGGACATGACCGATGTACTTGGAGACCTATTCGAGTAGGGTTTAGGCTTGTACGTTTGGGACCTATTTTTTAATAATGTCTTATCATTTGTCGAAATAATTTCCGCGCTAGCTCTCCATTCTATTCAAAACGTACTTTAAATAAACGATCTCAAAATATCGCCATTGAATATTCCAAACACTCATTCCATTTTGCACGAACCCTAAAATAACGGACAGCCAACGATGTTTTTCCATTTTCCATCGAACAACGAACAGATAAAAACTGTTAATTTCCTAAGAATACTCAATTTTCCTTCACTGTTTTTGCTGAAAGAAAAAATCTTTTGTGAGAGCGGCGGATAGTTGGAAAGAAAATTAAAAACAGATACAGAAAATTGAATTAATAAATGGAAACGGTCCGTTTGCTTTTTTAAGTTTCTTGTATTTGATTCTGTAATATTATAGTATCGAATAAGTACAAGAAATACAAGAACACAAAAGTCAGAGAATTATTTTAGTTAAAAAGAGCAAAATTCTACGTTTATCAACTACTACCAGAAGCCCGCGACTTCGTTCGCGTGGACTTTATGACTCTGGAAAATGCTAATCAGGCTGAACAACTTTTACTAAGGCGGCATTTTTATATCTCTCATAGTTTAGCTGGACCATTATGGTTCTGCATCAGGCGTTCCATTTTCCAAAATAATTTATACCCTTTATGTTGGCCAGGCTTAATAGCTATATAACAAAAAAAGTTTCATTCGAATGCGTCCAGTATTTCCGGAGATCAGCGTGTACAAACAGACAAACAGACATACAGACAAACAGACATTTTTTTTTAAATTCTTACTCTATTACTACGTCTCCATCGCCCCCAATATTTTTTTTGGAAATATATTTAATGTACAGACACACTTTTTTTACTGTTTTATTATATGTGTATAGATATAGATCACGTCTTTATCACTATAATATAGAAGACAGTGCCCTAAGGCAACTTTAGGTGGTGGGTGACAAGAAGAAAAAATCTATCAAGATTATTATTATTATTTGGTAGGCAAATTAAAAATCTCCAAATTTTTTTTTTTTTTTTATCCGTGGCGCCATCTTTACAAAAACCCCGACTTTGAAGCGATAACTTAATAACTTTCAAACGACCGAACCAATTTTCATCAAACATACCTAAGAACTGCAACGAAATTGGTCGGATGCCACCGATAGACAAACAGTATAACTCCCCTCTTTTTTTTCGGGGGTTAAAGATAGTGATTGATTCCTCGAAAACTCCCTCAATCAGCATTTACGATCTGCGCGGAAAAGGAAGACGCTGGTCTGTTCTAAGTTTTCTTTTTCTACCAGACCAGCATGGAAGTTATTTCGGTTTATATAATTTTATAACTATATGTATATAAGAATTATTTAACTGCCTCCGTGGTGTAGTGGTTAGAGCGTTCGACTCATACCCGGAGGTCGCGGGTTCGATTCCCGGCGGGGGCAACGACTTTGTGTTGTTGTCCTAGTTTGGTTAGGACATTGCAGGCTGATCACCTGATTGTCTGATAAATAAGATGATCCGTGCTTCGGAGGGCACGTTAAGCCGTCGGTCCCGGTCACTGTCTTTGACATTGGTCGTTACCTGAAACCATGTCAGAGGCCTTTAAGGCGGTTTAAACTCTGACACTAGTGTTAGTCACTAACACACACGATAAGAAGAAGATAAGAATTATATATGGTTTATATATTAGAATGGTTGAGATTATCCGTCTTAACCCGTCATCGCGAAGGCAAGCCCGCATTTTGTAAATGAGAGCCTAACAGCGACCCTTTGTTCTCTCGGCACCTGCAATTAAATCGCAGACGCCATTTAAATTTCCAATTTATATTAACATTTCATTAAGCCATTCTCCAACGTGCCGGTGATCAAACCCAGAACCTCTTAGTAGCCGACTAGCGTTGTTACTAATACGCCACAGAGACCAATATTGCCGAAGGGTAATATTTTAGTGGGACTAAACAAATTGTATTTTTGAAGTGAAAACTTCTTTAGCGGCGTTGTGCACTTTTTTTGGAATGGGTAAAAAATCTTAAACCCGCGTCAGGACACGTGACCTGATCGAAAATTCGTAAGACGGCGCAGGGCGCTTGCGCGAATGTTCGTGTGTGTTTATGTTACAGCGTGCTACGCACATCCATGGATGGTGACAGCTGATGGCTCGACCGTCTGTGTAGTTGCCATACTGCTGTGTATTTGAAAATTATTTTGTTGAAAATGAATTTGGTCATGCTTGTGACATTTGTGACAGACTGAGGTTCAGAAAAGATTTGAAATATTTTATACTGATTAAAGCAATTCGTGCAAAATTATTCCCTAACCATTCCAAAATATCAAAAATGCACAACGTTATTATTCAAGTTTTTACTTCTGCCGGCACTACCAGAGTGCAACCCGTCGTTTTTTTTTATCAGGCTTTTTTGTCTCCACTGCAGGAGCATAACCCTCTCTGTACTACCAGACCCATACTTGGCCAGAGAAGCCAGAGGATGAGGCCTACACTCTCCACGCTGACCATACGGGTTGGAGTGGTCTCATTGATGTTTATAAGCTTTGTTTAGCTTGTACTTTCTAAGTCACCTTCTACGACATCCACGGGAGGACTTGGAGTCCTATTCTACTCTGCCGGAAACCACACGGCAGTTTAGTTCCTATTTAGGTTTAATTTAAATTTTAAAAAGTTAAGCTTGAATTTTTTTTTTTTTCAATTTTAAAAGTATATTTTTTACCCCCGACAAAATAGAGGTATGTTGTAATTTTGACGCTACTGTCTGTCTATCATCGTAGCGCTCGAACAGATGGACGCCGATTTGAGCTCGCGGTTTTTAGGGTTCCGTAGCCAAATGGCAAAAAACGGAACCCTTATAGATTCGTCAAGTCTGTCTGTCTGTCCGTCCGTATGTCACAGCCACTTTTTCACGAAACTATTACAGCTATACTGTTGAAACTTGGTAAGTAGATGTATTCTGTGAGCCGCATTAAGTTTTTCACACAAAAATAGAAAAAAATAAGCGGCCAAGTGCGAGTCGGACTCGCCCATGAAGGGTTCCGTAGTAGCAAATAACATAATATAAAAGTCTTGTAGTATGTTTTTTTAATTTTTATATTTGAGTTGATTGAATGAAAGGTAATTTGCCGTTTACGATTTATGACTTATTAAAAAAAAACTACTTTCTAGATCTCGTTCAAACCAATTTTCGCTGGTAGTTTTCATGGTAATGAACAACATATATTTTATTTAGTTTTATCATTCTCTTATTTTAGAAGTTACGGGGGGGGGGGGGACACACTTTTTTCCACTTTGGAAGTGTCTCTCGCGCAAAGTATTCGTTTTAGAAAAAAATGCTACTAGAAACCTCAATATCATTTTTAAAGACCTATCCATAGATACCCCACACGTATCGGTTTGATGAAAAATAAATTTTTGAGTTTCAGTTCTAAGTATGGGGAACCCCCAAAATTTACTGTTTTTTTTCTATTTTTGTGTCAAAACCTTAATGCGGTTCACATAATACATCTACTTACCAAGTTTCAAGAGTATAGGTCTTATAGTTTCGGAAAAAAGTGGCTGTGACATACGGACGGACAGACAGACAGACAGACATGACGAATCTATAAGGGTTCCGTTTTTGCCATTTGGCTACGGAACCCTAAAAACTATAAATGTTGGGAGTTCCTGATAAAACTAAAAAACAAAATACAGGGTGGCCAAATAACAGGTATACACTTTAGTTTTGTATTTTTATTCTATGAAATATAAAATATATCAAGTATTCCTTGTTAAATATAATATTTAGGGCCGGCAGTTAAACATGGAAAATAATGTCAGACATGTCAACCTCTAGCAGCATCACAGATGTGAACCCTTTTCATCGCGTTTTTCATCACATTTTCATACATTTCCTACGTTATCTCAGTGATTGTGTCTCGAATATTTGATTTAATTGCTGAAGGTTCATTGGCCTGTTAGCATAGACACGTCCCTTTAGATAGCCCCACAGAAAAAAGTCAGGAGCTGTTAAATCAGGCGATTTTGGGGACCAATCAATGTCACCGTTTCTCGAAATTAATCGACTGGGAAACATTCTTTTTAATGTTTCGTTAAACGTTTTAATAATTAAAACACGTTGTTCCGTCGTAAAACGCTCCATAATAAATTTGCCGTATCTACACAAAGTAATATTCATGCAACAACTGTCATATTTACCGCCAAAACAAAATGGCGGCAAAAAAAAGTTGTATACCTCCAAGTTGGCCACCCTGTATATGATGTACATTACCATGAAAACTACCAGCGAAAATTAGTTTGAATGAGATCTAGTAAGTTTAATACGTCATAAATTAAAATTAAAATACTATAAGAACTTTTATTTTATGTTACTTGCTGCTACGGAACCCTTCATGGGCGAGTCTGACTCGCACTTGGCCGCTTTTATTTTTACGTGCACGCAACTTACGTTGATTCTTAGCTGTGTTTAGTGAAAATCGGTTCAGCCGTTTTAAGGTTGTTGGGGGTTAACGCTTGAAATAGATGACGCAACGGATATCAGTTCTGCTACTGGCGTCTAGTATTGCCACTTCATCTCTTCTTGTGGATGCCATCAGAAGAGACTAAGAGACTAAGCTTAGCACCAACATCTTGTGCTCCAATTGCAGTCCAATAAAGAAGTTTCCAACAAATCAAATCAGACACTTTTTTCTAAACGTCAAAACAAGCATTTTCTATGGGATTGGTATGAAATAAAAACGAATGACGTCATAGTTTCTTAGAGTCAAATAGCGCTCTTAAGGGTCCGGCGGACCTAGACCAAAATACAACTTTCCATACAAACGTAGTCTACGTTTTATTTCAAAACGACATGTCCGATTTGGGCAAAATTTTGTAATTTCAAAGATATTGCAATTATCTAGGTTTATATTAAGTTTCCGACACTAAAAATATGAACTTGAAATAGAATATAGTGTTTTATATCATTTTTGACCATTAGTATGGGAAACTTCTAAATCGTTATATTTTCTTTCCAGTTCATAATTTTACTATAGGAAACCCAATATAACCCTAGATAATTGCAATTTCTTTACAATTACCAATTTTTACCGGAATCTGACATGTGGTTTCAAAATTAAACGTGTACTACGTTTGTATGGAGAAGTCTAGGGTCGCCGGACTCTTAATATCAGTTTTTCCGGATTATTAAATCTTAAATCACGTTGATAATGGATATGATCAGTGACAAGTGACATTATTTTGTGACATTTTATTCTTTTAACAGTGCCAAATAATTTATTTTTGACCCAGGAAACTTGCTTATTACAGAGTTAACCTTGGGTGGTTGCAAGACTAAAGCAATATCGGTTAAACTGTTCCGGCTATTTCTTGTCGATTTTGAATGGTCTTTGCACGTATGGAGTAGAAAAAGTGGTGTCAGCGCATACCGGGCTCCGTAAAAACACAGCTGAAGATTCAACCGGGAACGACTAAAATGGGAAAAAGATGATTCTCATTCTTGTTTCCCTAGATGGGAAACTGCCAACTAAAGGTTGGGCTGTATAGCTCAGAACCGTCATTGGCTAGAGCGAGAGAGTCGCCGATACTGACATAGAGTTAGGATAGTTGTAGGTACCTAAAAGTCTATGGATACTGATGCGTTCCTTCATTCCCTCTCGCTCCGCAACAGAAAAGGATTGCAGCATACAAAATTGCTGTTCCATGCTGACAGATGTAGGTCAATCCTAACTTGCTTAACTGACCCTTCACATTCAAATTAGTAGATTTTCATCTTATTACCATTTCTGTCTTCATAACTGCCTCCGTGGTGTAGTGGTTGGAGCGTTCGGCTCATACCCGGAGGTCGCGGGTTCGATTCCCGGCGGGGGCAACGACTTTGTGTTGTTGCCCTAGTTTGGTTAGGACATTGTAGGCTGATCACCTGATTGTCTGATAAGTTAGATGATCCGTGCTTCGGAGGGCACGTTAAGCCGTCGGTCCCGGTCACTGTCTTTGACATTGGTCGTTACCTAAAACCATGTCAGAGGCCTTTAACCCTTTAAATGTGGGACGCCCCGAGCGGGCGTCTGATGTATTGTTTTACTATTGTGTCTGCTATGCCGACATTTGAAGGGTTAAGGCGGTTTAAAAAACTCTGACACTAGTGTTAGTCACTAACACACACGATAAGAAGAAGACCATTTCTGTTCTTCAAGTTACGAGAGTCCCCTTATCCTAGACCAAACTACCCTTTTCCATACAAACGTAGTCTACGTTTTATTTAGAAACGACATGCCCGATTTCTGCAATACTTTGTAATTTCAAAGATATGCACATATCTAGGCATTTAACTGCTTCTATTCTAAGTTTAATTTTTACAGTCAAAATTAAACTTGGAATAGAATATAGTGTGTTATATCATTTTTGACCATCAGTATGAGAAACTTATATTTCCTCATATTTCATTTCCAGCTCACAATTTTACTGTACGAAACCAATAATTGCAATGTCTTTAAAATTATTTTTTTTACCGAAATCTGATATAAGGTTTCAATATAAAATGAGGACTACGTTTGTATGGAAATGTTTAGGGTAAGGGGATTCTGGAAAAAAGCCTTTTTTAATGCCGTCCAAAAAAGGAGGAGGTTATCAATTCGCCGCGATCTTTTTTTTTATATCCGTTATATTCACCGATTATTCAAAGACGTCTCGACCAATTTGAAAATTCTTTTTTTTTTGTTCGATAGTGTATGCTTGTCAAGTGGTCCTATATAAATTTTATCGAAATCGGTGGTAAAGTTTGAACATTATCATCATTTCAGCCGCATAACGTCCACTGCTGGACAGGCCTCTCCCAAGGATTTCCAAAATGACCGATCTAGAGCGGCTAAGTTAAGTTTGAACATTATCAATGGATGCTATTTCTGTAGGGTTCCGAGTACTTTCGCCTACTCTCATTTCGTCTAAGAAGGGAAAATAAATTAATGAAATAGGTTTAACTTGTTTATTTATTTTATTAAAATGTTCACAATCGTCGTTTCGATATCACTACAATCAGTCTGGTCATACATAACACTTATCATAATTTCGATATAACAACAAACGTTACTTTAGACATTTCAGTTTAGGTAATACGTTGCACACATTAGAAATCATTTCATTATAATAACATAGCTTACTTAGTGCTTAATTAATTTAAAAAATATCATTATTTCGAAGAACTGAATTCCTGATTGTAACGTACTAGGAAATCACATTTAAAATTTGTTTCTGTTACTCACTAAACCTAGTTTTCTTAAGTGATTTAATAATTATAAATATAAACTTATATAGATACTTATAATATTTAAATACATTACATTATCACGTTTTTATCCCTAATGGGGCAGACAGAGCATTTTAGGTCTTGTCATCATCATCATCACCATCATCATCGGATATCTGTATTACAATAATTATTATTCTAAATTTACAACAGATACTTATAACAATTACCTTAACAATATTGTTCTTCTTTATGTAAGTATCTATGTTTATCAATCGAATGTTATTGGACAGGTACAATTCTTGAGAGCCAATTTAACTATAAATTTCAAAAAATATAATGAATAAAATTTAATAATAGAATCGCACTTTGTATTGTTAAGAATAATCAAATTCAAAAAAACTATTTATGATTATACTCATCGGAATTGTCCTTTTAGAATTTTGATATCAAATGGAATTTCAGAAATCGGTATTATGAAAATCGTAATAATGATAATCGGAAATGGAAATTTCGTATTTATGTACAGTACCCATCATTAACATTTTTAAGGGTTGATAAGAATAGGAGGTAGGTAGTTAACAACCCTGATTTTATTATAAAATTTCATACATAGGTACTTCGACAGCGGCATTATACTGGATACAACGTGGAAGGGACATAACCATAATAAATCAAACCACAGGCTATACTAGATCACTATAGCATAATTAAATTAAAATAAAATAACAGTAAAAAACTTTTTGAAAAAATTAGCATTTCCATACAAAAGTTTGCAGCCTCCAATTCTAAGAATTTGTTTGTTTGTTTATAAAGCTTTATTGTACACAAGAAAGAACACAGATACAAATCAGAAAAGTAAACATACAACGGCGGACTTATCCCATATAGGGATCTCTTCCTTGGGGAAGAAATGGGAACGTCAATATTTTTTTTTTTTTACTGTAATTTTTTCTCATTATACTATAGTGATCTAGTATAGTCCGCAGTTCGATTGATTACGGGTATTTCCCTTCTACGTTGTATATGCCTCCAGAAAAAATCGTCAAACTTTCTCATACTGGAGTACTTACAGATGTATACGTGTTATTATCAAATCTGTGTTAAAATTGGCTAACTACTTAGCTATTTTTTAATATCTATTTACAAATTCAAATTTAATAAAGATAATTTTCTGAACAGAATTAAGACGTCTAAAAATTTAAGCCAAATTTTAAACGCTAGAGTTTTTCAATAATTGATTAACAACTGTCTCCAATGTTCTCTTCTTTAGCTTCCTTTTTAGGTTTCCGTATTAAACAAGGAACCCTTATATTTATTTTTCCAATGATTTCCATGCCGCATAACTTCTTAATATTTTTTATTTTGGATATACTAGCAAAATAAATAGTTGTTCAGAATTATGACTGCCCATATATTTTAATTAAAAATTAATACCAGCATTTTCAAAAAACGAAGACTAACTTCTCCTTGGTTTAAACCATTACTCGCCCAAAAAAAGACCTTCCACAACATGTTTACTTCACTTTTAGTTCATTTGAGTGAATAATGGTTCAAACAAAGTCTGCATTTAGTAATAAGACGATACATGTTTCAATTACAGTCTATACGCAGTTTTTCTTGATAATCTCGAAGGTGTGAAATTAATAGTGCGCGCGGGTAAATATTAATTTAAAAAAAACCTTACGCAACTTGTGAACAAAATTTGTGTTAGCCTTTCAAAATTCAAATATATCTCTAATATCATAGCATATTTATAATATCTCTTAATAATCGTCATTGTTTTGTTGCACAATTATTGACGTCAAATTTACCAGCTAAGTTTACTACCGCTTCTTAAGCGCTAGTGCAGAAGAAGCGGTAACAAACTGCACTGCAGCATTTTCACCAAAGACGTCAACTTACATTTAAGTTAATATTTATATGCAGCTTAATAGTCGATATGCTGCACTCATTGACGATTCACCCAGTTCTTATTGTCAGTTCTGCGCACACTCTCCATGGTTCATCACTGATATGCTGTCTTCACCTCACATTAGTTCTAAACAAATATTTGTGCTATACACAGTACTCATTAACAATCCCGGTGTCGGTTCTGAACGCACACTCCTTGCAGTTCACCACTGATGCTGTCTTCACCTCACGTTAGTTCTGAATAAATGTGTTTATCTATATGCAGCTCTCCTTGACCTTTCCGGAGGTGGTGACTACCTCCGCGCGCGCCCTAGTCGCGGCCATGATGTCGGAGCTGCGCGCGCACACGCCGCGGTTCGTTACTGCTATGCTGGATGAAGACTGTGAACAAATAAGGCTAATTAGTATCTCTCGTTTAAGCACATTTATAAGGCAATGGGTAGCATGTAATCACCTTTTCTTTTCTACTTTGCAAGTCTTTGATATCCTTAAATGTGGACATCTGTATCATCCTTAGAGAAACAAAAACCAATTATCTGGTCAACTTACCGAGCTAGGTGGAAAATTTCGTTTTTCGCACAGCTTGTAATCAGGCGGTGCCCTGATACAGTCTAATGGTTTTCTCTCTGCAAAAAAAAGTGTTTTTGTTTTATTAATCAATGCCAAAGACCAGCTATCCTAGCTCTACTAAATTTTTCGAACTATCCTTTGAAAATCATATCATGGAGTGAAACGTAATCTTGAGTGTCTAACGTTTTGAATATTGTGCCAATCCGTTGCTTTGGTTTAACAAAGTCAAAGTCAAAGTCAAATTCATTTATTTATCTTTGGATATTTGTATCACTTGATAATTGTCACTTTTTTTCCTTTCGATTTCTTATAAGGTAAATGTTGACGTCAGATCATTTACTTATAGCTAAGTTTACTGCCGCTTCCAAAGCGCAAGTACAGAAGAAACGGTAACAAACTGTACTGCAGCATTTTCTCCAATAACGTCAACTTACAATTATACTGGTATTAAAATTAGATATGTGGACTGAGAATACATTGTTATGTCATAATTATAAATTAAGCATGATGTCAAGTTTAAAATTAATGTCAATTTGTAAATTTTGTACTAAAACATGTACAGAATGTTCTTAAATTATGACATTTGTGAATGTACAAATACTAACCCTTAAGAGGGACCCGCGCCAAGCTCAAGCCAGACATTTTTGTCTCTAAGGTAATCATCGGTTCCGTAATAAGCTTTATCACAGAGTACTTTCTTAACATAAACTTTAAATTTTCTATCTGGCATACTAAGAACCGATTCTGGCAATTTATTATAAAACTTTATACAGTTTCCCATAAACGACTTACTAACTGTTTTCAGCCTATAGGACGGAGTAAATAAATCATTTATATTACGTAAGTTTCTATCCGTAAAATCACCCACTTTATTAAACAAGGCAATATTTTTCCTTACATACATTATATTTTCAAATATGTACTGGGATGGTACAGTAAGTATATCAATTTTCTTAAAAAAATCTCTTAGGGAGTCTCTTGATCCTAAACCGTAAATAAAACGAATTGCCCTTTTTTGCAAAATAAAAATAGTCTGTATATCAGCTGCACTCCCCCATAGAAGAATCCCATAAGACATCAGACTATGAAAGTAACTAAAGTAAACTAGTCTAGCAGTTGCCACATCTGTCAATTGTCTGATTCTCCTAATAGCGTAAGCCGCTGAGCTAAGCCTATTAGCGAGTTTAGAGATATGTGCACCCCATTGAAGTTTTGAATCTATTGTGATTCCCAAGAAAGTAGTATTTTCAACGAGATCTAATTTTTGACCGTTCAGTAGCACATCAACATTGGCTTGCCTCACGTTAGGAAGACTAAATCGAATGCATTGGGTCTTGTTTGCATTCAACATAAGGTTATTGGCTGAAAACCAGTTAGAAATGGCCGTCAAGGTGTTATTCACCGAAGTAGCATTACTACTCCCATTTTAACGAGAGATCCGTTTGACTTTATGCCATTTATGTCAACAGTCTGAAGCCTATCCGTTAAATATGATTGAATGAGGTTTATTGATTTATCGTCAAAACCGTACTGACGGAATTTGAGCAAAAGTGTTGGATGATCTACGCAGTCAAACGCTTTTGAGAGATCGCAAAAAGAACCGATTGCATCGTTCTTGTTTTCCCATGCGTTGTAAATTTGAGTAACGAGCGCTACCCCCGCATCAGTGGTCGATTTCCCTCCAGTAAAACCAAACTGCTTCTAACCTTCTTCAACATAGTTCTTATAATATAATTATCACAGGATACAAATAATATTGGTCTCAGTATGCAGCCTTGCGGTACACCAAAATTTACTAATTAATGGTTTGTTCTCTCAGGATGCATATACATATTTATCATATCAATATGGAGAAGCACTTTACCAAAATGGCACGGAATGATGTCAGGGTCGGTCTCTGCCTCCCCAGGGTCCATCTTCAGCTCGTATTGGCTGTTGAAAGCCAGTTTCGGAGACGCACAGTACGCGTTCAAATTGTCTGACTTGGTGAGGGATTCGAGGCTCGGTTCCGTGTACAACTCGTTGCTAGAAATATTAAATGTTAGTCGGCAAATTGAATAACAGTGTAATACAAAGTAATACATCTTTTTACAAAGTTTTATTGTAAACATCATTCTAAACAATAAAAGGTCAAATGTAATAACCTCATACTAAACGGATTATTGTGAAATTTCTATACTGAGTTCCTATGGCTACCTTCCAGCCCTGTCATCAGCATAGCTCATATCGATGGGTCATTGTCATAACATTCCAAGAGGTCTATAAAGAATCATCTAGCCTAAAGCTTGGTTTACAAATTGACAAGTTACAAGTGCGAGACTTGCGTCAGTGTGTAAACCAAGGTGAATAGGCACTAACAAGTGACATGTTCATGTCACTTATCACTCGCACTGTCACTTGTCAATACGTCAACCAGGCTTAACTCTTTAGATTTTTTTTTCAATTAGATATTTAAACAGGAAAAATCTTACTTGGACGGTGGTTGTTTTTGAATATCCAGTCTCCTTGCGCTGTAACGACGGTACAGCGCTGTAATGACGGCGCATACGCCGGTGCACAGCAGCGCCGCTACCACCAGCAGCGTCATCAGCACAGGGGACAGAGACAGTGAAGCATTGGCTGGGGACAACATTCAATCATATTATTTCACAGTATTACAAATGCAAAAGTTTGTTTAGACGTTTACGATAGCTTATTATCTGGATTAATATAGAATACTTTTATCCCAGAAAAAAATGCGGTTCCCGTTGGTTTGTCAAAAAGTTTTCTACGAGCAACGCCGCGGGCATCAGCTAATGAAAAAGCGTTCAATGCAACAGAAGAATACTTTTCACAATTTTACATAAAGAAATTTAAACAAAATTAATCGAGATGTCCATGCACAACTGAATATAAAAAGTGTTATAAACTAAACACAACGTTCTAAGAAAAAGGATCAATTTCTATGTTTGTCATTGTTAGGAACAAGGGGATGAGGGCTCTTGAAATAATAAATATACGTTTGTAGTGAACTCGTGTTGTATTTTCGGTATCTAAATATCTACGTTTAATATTAAGCATAAGAAAAAACTAATATTGTTTTAAGTTTTTACTTTGAAAAATCGTCTTAACCACTGATTGTTCGTAAAACAGCACACATGAGGTCAGTTTGCCCCAGTTATATATCTCTTCATTTTACTTTACTTCAACTTTAATTTTTTACAAAATTAAAATAACAATTCACTCACCAGTATATTTGTCTGGCGGGCTGACAGCTACTGTATAAAGAGTTACTTCTTCCCCCCTCCCCTTAGCATTAGCAGCGTACAGCAGCAAGGCATAGCTGGCGGTGTGGCTGTTGAGGCCAGGAACTTCGAAGGAAGGGGCGTGGTCGGACGAGACGTTGGCTAGCATCTGTGAAAAGATAGATAAATGCTTTATTTGTACTAACAAAGGCACACAGTTAAATCAAAAACAATAATTCAACAAGTTTTTTGCCAGGCAAATTAAAAAATCCCCGACTTTCAATAGTTCCATATCTACATATACTAACACCATCTAGTGATGAGCAGAGGAACTAAATAATAGAACTAATATCCGTAGCGCCATCTATTATTTGCCAAACTATAAAAATCCAACTTTCAAGCATTAACCCCCAATAACTTATAAACAACCAACCCTATTTTCACAAACAAAGCTAATAACCACCGCAAGGTAACTTGTTTTTACGTAAAAAAGCCGCATCGAAATTAGTCCATCTATTTGAGCGCTACCATGCCACAGACAGACAGCTTCTGTTTTACAAGTTGAACAGATTTTTAAACCAAATAGACCAGTCTAAATCCAATAGACAAGAAAAATCCTTTTTGTTTTAATTATAAAAAATCTACTTATATTTTTTTTTATTTACCCTTATCCTGGAAAGAGATGGGGCAGAGCTTTGCCCAGCAGTGGGACTGTATCCGTCTTGTTATAAGACACTTTGTTACAAGGTCAACTAGGTTTAAACTATTATACCAATCAAGTTGACATTTTCAAATGAGAAAATGGCATATTACTAGTTGTTAGCTTGGTTTGGTCAGATAATGGTTTAAACCCAGTAACGAAATTAGTCTGCGTTTTATATTAAGTCGGTATATGTAGGTCAATAAAAATATATGTCAAAAGTAAAAAAATATTCATTTATCTTTAGATATTTGTAGGTATCGCTTGATAATCTTTGGATATTTGTATCACCTGATAGTAGTCAATTTTTCTTTCGATTTCATAATAGCTGTTGACGTTAGATCACTTACAGCTAAGTTTATTGCCATGAAGCAGAAGCGGCAACAAACTGTACAGCAGCATTTTCTTCAAAAAAACGTGTATTTACAAATTATACAGCTATTAAAATTAGATATATGGACTGAGAATACATGGATATGTCATAATTATTAATTAAGAATAATGTCAAATTTCTAAGAAAAAAATAGACTTACAATCATAGAAGGCAGTTCCAGCACCTCCATATGGAAGATCTGCGGCAGCCCACCATCGAAGCCTTCGAGGCATTCCACCAGCAGACCGTTGGCACTTTGGTTCACAACAGTGCAGTTCTGGAGAGCCATCGGACGACCTGGCAAGCGAAATAAATACATTACATCTAGACCGCTAGTGTAAAATAATTATTATAAAAGTATATTTTAAAATATACTTTTCTAATAATTACTTAGAATGTACCAGCTGCTTCTCTGCCCGGGCAGATCGTAAGAGCCGATCGAGGAAATGGGCAAAAAATCGAACCTTAATAATAGGCGATGCGGCTAGCAACCCATCACTATTTTGATTACTTTATCCACCTTTTTGCCTACATCAGGCTAAAAGTGGCCTTTGAGTCTTGCAGCCCTGAGTTCTATCTGCTTAAAGTCGCAAGACTCAAAATGTTCTGTCTGCCCCATTAGGGATAAAGACGTGATAGTATGTATGTATGTATGTATATTTTAAAACAAGCTTTTAACTAAAGACTCCTCAAGACGAATGAAATGAGCTCAAACTCCTTGGAATTGCGTCGCTTCATTACAAAGTTCCTATGGCTATCCTCCAGCTTCATCATCAGATCAGCTCCACGTGATAATAATGTTGCATTGTCATGTAATATACGTATGCGTGCAAAATTTCAGCTCAATCGGAAACCGGGAAGTGGGTCAAATTTAACTTGCAAGATATGATTATAGACAGAATGACAAACAATGGGACAGGTGAAACTAAACAAAAGCTTGTAAAATGTAAGTAAGTAAGTAAATGGTTTATTTAACAGTTAAGTTAACTGCCTCTGTGGTGTAGTGGTTAGAGCGTTCGGCTCATACCTGGGGGACAACGACCTTGTGTTGTTGTCCTAGTTTGGTTAGGACATTGCAGGCTGATCACCTGATTGTCTGATAAGTAAGATGATCCGTGCTTCGAAGGGCACTTTAAGCCGTCGGTCCCGGTCACTGTCTTTGACTTTGGTCGTTACCTAAAACCACGTCAGAGGCCTTTAAGGCGGTTTAAAAACTCTGACACTAGTGTTAGTCACTAACACACACGATAAGAAGAAGATTTAACAGTAATAAGCCGCCTAAGTGGAAACGAGGGCCCTAAATATGCGACCTGAGGCTTTCTCACGTGTATCAGGAAACAAATTATTATTTATCTAGCGGTCAGAACGTTTTAACCTATTTCCAAAAAGGAGCAGGGTATCAATATGGTGCGATCTTTATTTTTTATGTATGTTCACTAAATATTCGAAGACGCCTGGAACGTCTAGGAATATTATTTTTTTGTTTCAACGGGCATACTTGTCTTGTGATCCCATATAATTTTTTATTAAAACTGGTTTTGTAGTATGAGGGTGCTGTCGGTTGTAAGTTTAGAAAAATTATTTTGCAAATTTAATGTAGTTCGTATTATTTCTCTAAACTAAAAACTGACTTCACCACCAAACTACACCACCGATTTTGATAAAAATAGTAGCACGGAAGAACACACTTTTAAATCTTTTCAAATATTGAAAATCGGTCTACAATGGACGGAGAAATCGATGAACATACATTAAAAAAATATAGACCGTCGAACATAGTTACACAGTTGGTAAAATACCGCTTGCTACAGGGAAATTTGATATATTAATATGTCTCCTAAGAATGGCAGATGATATTTTTGTCTACTTTACGCACACGGTAACCAACCAATTTGTATTTATTCTTTACCCAAAGAGTGCCAATGGGATACTATTACTAAGATCTTATTTACCATTTTTAACTCGATCTTTATCTTTATAATGGCATTAACTACAAACTTCAAATTTCCATCGATTGTATGTATTAATAGCAGTGCCCGTGGGCTTCGCTCCCCATGGGAATTTCGAAATAAAAACTATACTATCAATTAATGTATTAATGTATATGTAATGTCCCTGGGTGAAAAACTATATCCATATCAAATTTCATCTAAATAGGTTCAGTAGTTGAAGCGTGAAGTGGTGACAAACAAACAAGTATACAAACTCACTTTCTCATTTATAATATTAGTAGGAAGTAGGATATTGCGGCAGCTATAACAATAACCAAAAACAAAATTATTAAAACATTGTACGGAGGTTCGGAAACCTTCATGTACGAATCCGACTCGAACTTGGCCTATTCTTTTATATTTGACTTACAATTTATCCAGTTTTATCAAAGTTTTCTTTTTTCAAATTAAATGTTACATAATACCTAAATAACCTTTCATGAAACCTCTTGTTTTGACATTTTATCGAGTTTACCAGCAGTTTGTATTTTTGTTAAACGTTTTCTGCTCAAAGCAAATGTTTTCCGTTTGAATAAGCTTTTTAAATATAAAAATACCTGGGCGACCGAGCTTTGCTCGGTTACATCTCAAGCAATAACTTCATTTTTTTAAACTTGTCTAAAAACAATACAAAATAAAAAAAATTATATAAATTTAAACATAAAAAAAAACAAAAGTAAGTCACTGAGTGGGATTCGAACCCGTAACACTCTTTTTAGCGGTCAGCATCATAAACCGCTGAGCCAAAATGGATGGCGGCCGGCGCGACGTAATTAGCGATCATATTCTGCGTGGAAAGGAAAACGCATGAAAACTCGAAAACACGCGTTTTCCCAAACATAAGACTAATCTAGATCGATTGTTTACCCCCGAAAAACCCCATATATCAATTTTCAGCGAAATCGTTAGAGCCGTTTTCTAGATCACAGAAATTTATAAATAAATATACAAGAATTGCTCGTTTAAAGGTATAAGATTACCCGTGAATCTACTTGTATATTTCCAATTAGTACGATTATGTTATATTTTTTCAAATTTAAGCCGATTACGATCACGAAATCATTTCGTTGCCGGGAAAATAAGTACCTTGAGATGCGCTTTGTTTTTTGGCAACAACATTGGGACAGTTTACAAAAATATAAAATATCGATATTATCACAATAGATACATAATATCTAGTGAACACATTAATTAATCTCGTGACGTAATAAACATTTTTTAAAATAAAGATTTATCTAAAACATCACCAGGAGGAAGGCGGGGTTAAAAAGTTGCCAACAAGTTTATTTGGTTCCGTACCATTATTTATAAAAACCCCGTTTAAAATAAATAAAAATAAAATTTCCTTTATTGCCAATAAATACCACACGCAAATAGAAAACTATTGCTGTATGGGACCCCCACTAAAATATTTATTTTATTCCGTTTTAAGCATTTTTTGCTATAGTGGAAACAGAAATGCATCATCTGTGAAAGTTTCAACCGTCTAGCTATCACGGTTCATGAGATACAGCCTGGTGACAGAAAGATGTACAGCGAAATCTTAGTAACAGGTTACTAATAAGACTCCTATTACTAAGCTTGGTTGGCGGGAGAGCGCATTACTAGCACTTTCGCAAATAAAGCGACTCCGGGCGTGGTCCGCACTTGGATGGGTGACCACTAGTAGCATAAAAAATTCTCCATCTCCTCCGCGCTTCGGAAGGCACGTATAAGCCGTTGGTCCCGGCTGTCATCATCGCATGGCAGTCGTCGGCAGCCCAAAAAATCTGACACCAGTGTTGGCCACTTACACACACTAAAACAAACAAACCCTTTGGTAACGGAACCCTAAAACTATTCTATATTTCTATTACGTCCCAAAGATGAACTGGTAGACAATGCTTAGCATTAAGTTGTACCTTTTGTACTATAATCTTAAGATTTTAAGTGCAATAAATTAAATAAAAAAATAAAAAAAGTATACCTGCAGCTATCAGCCTGAAGACACACGGTGCGTCCTGTTTGCCCACAGCGTTGGTCGCCGAACAGTAGATGGTTCCGTAGTCCATGTCAGTCACTGGGGTGTAGTTCAGGGTGGATGTGAAGCCGGATTTGGTGAACAAGCTGTTGGGGAAACAAATATATATGGACGATATATAGAACATATTTGTAAATTTTTATTTTTCGCTAATTTTATTTTTGGGCATTTTTTGGTCATTTGGACCCATATCACAGCAACCTCTTGACTGATTTGGCTCATTTTTGTACTTAAAAATTCTACACGGTGATTTTTCATCGGCTTTGTAGCTGAAGGCCACTTTATAACGATCGTTAGTAAAACCTAATCCTGTTCCTTCCACGTGTCCCTATTCTGAGCATTATGCTGCTATCAACTCATGAATACATAGACTCTCTATGTCGTCCCGCCATCTCATTCTAATTAGGTATTCAAAATAAAAATTTTGGAACAAAAAATATTGACTACAACTCTAAAGGAAAATCGTGAGATCAATAAATTAGTAGTACAGACGCCAGGCGCCGCTCCGCTGGCCAGCAGGAGGTCTATAGGTTCAGCGGCAGTTTTAGACGGGCGTAACTACGTGATCTCGATCGAAAATCATTTTCGCAACTTTTTATCTTAGGTCATACACAAATTTGGATTACTTATATGGATAGAGGAATATATTTACTATACGATATATTTTTCCAAAACCAATGAAAAGTTAGCGTTTATTGGCTACATCGACATCTCTACCAAATTTCACTTAGCTCTAATAAAAGATACTTGAGTTATAGTCGAGCAAATATACATATATACTTACATACATACAACTCGTGAACTCTACCTACTACAAGAAAATTTTTAAAACTAAAAATGGATATCAGCCCCTAATTATTGATTACACAACCAATTTTGATAAAATTTCTATGGGGCCACCTAAAAAGTATGCCATTTCAAAAAAATCCAAATCGGTGTAGGCGTCTTATAATCATCGATGAACATACAAAAAAAGGACCAATTGATAACCTCTTTCTTTTTAGAAGTCGGTCAAAAATAATTGACCACGTGCGTTCACTTAATCCAAAAATTGATTTTGCAAAGTATAGGTCGGTCCGGTTATTACCAGAAAAATACTTAAAGACAATTTTATCTTGACCTCACCTGGACGAGATTTCCTTATGTTCTCCGGAACTGTTGAAGGTCCAGAAGAACCTGGTCGGAGGCGGACTGCTGTCCACGGTACACAGCAGCTGTATGGTTTCCTGCTTTAGGGCTCCGTACACCTCCCCCTCGTTCTGAGTCTTACATAGGGGAGCATCTGCCGAAACAATAGGATTTAAGTACGAAGTGATCATCATCATCATCAGATTTTTTTGTCTCCACTGCAGGAGCACGACCCTCTCTGTACTACTAGACCCATACTTGGCAGCAATAGGGCCTGGCCTACAATCTCCTCTCTGGCCAGACGGGAGAGTTCTCATTGATGTTTATAAGCTCTGTTCAGCTTGTAAGTATAATAAGTCGCCTTCTACGACATTCACGGGAGGACTTAAAGTGGCCCTATTCTACTCTGCCGGAAACCACACGGCAAAGCACGAAGTGTTACAATATCGTTTGTGGCACAAAAAATTAAAACAACATCTTAAAAATTAGAAAATTCATAAAAGGCGATATATGTATGCGCGCGCAGTTCAATCGGAAACCAGAAAGTGGGTCAAATTTAACATTCAATCAAACTTAATTTGATTTGATTACGACAGATAAAACCAAATAAAAGCTTGTAAATATATTTTTTTAAACTAAAAACCGTCTTCAACCCTGAACTACGCAACAAATTTTGATAAAATTTATATAGGACTACTTGAAAAGTATACCCTTTTGAACAAAAAAAAATCTAAATCGATCTAAGAGTCTTTAATAATAATCTGTGAACATACATAAAATAATAAATAACGATTTGATAATCTCCTCCTTTTTTAAGTCGGTAAAAATAAGTACTTAATAATAAATAAATATATAAGTTCGAGACTTGTGTTACGGGTAACTAACTCAACGATACTTTATTTTATAACAAATGCATATAGTGAAACATCCAAGACCAGGACAATTTGAAAAATTGCCCTGACCGGGGATCGAACCCTAGACCACTACGCCATGGAGGTCGTCGACTTAACTTACATCTGACTTGCAGCGACACAGCGTTGCTAGTAGCACTGCCTTCGCTGTTGTACGCAAGACAAGTGTAATCCCCAGTGTCCGCTCGCGTCAAGCTCTGCAGCACCAGGCTCTGGTCGCTCAGGATCACTCCTGCGCTTGCGTTCTGCTGGATTTCTACTTCCTAAATAAAAAAAACTGAATAAGCCATTGCCATGTTCCCATGGTCTAAAGTAATTATTTGGTATACAGTTGATTTAAATAAAACTTCACTAAATAGTGTCACTTTTTATACATTTTCAACGTGATTTTAGATGTATTAAGGCAGAAAAACTAACTAAAGTTATTAAGAGGATATCACCAAAAAATTTTGATGTCACAGTTGTCGTTTTCATACTTATCCCATAAAATTTTTTTGTTTTGATGTATAGTTTAGTCTGAATGCAAAAATGTGTAGCGGGTTTTCGAATTGTCATAATTTAAAGTTTACCTTCAGATTAATTTATTCAATTTAATTCAAATATATCTTTATATCATAAGATATTTATAATATCTCTTAAAAATCGTCATTGTTTTGTTGCACAATTATTGTCGTCAAATGGTTACTTACAGCTAAGTTTACTACCGCTTCCAAAGCGCTAGTGCAGAAGAAGCGGTAACAAACTGCACTGCAGCATTTTCTCCAAGGACGTCAACTCACAATTAAATTGATAAATATTATTATCAATCAATCAATCAATTTAATTATTTGCATAAAATGTAGGTACATCGAGATCTTAAGTATTATTCTTCCCTTTTACATTTTACCTACTTGCGTTGGTATGCAAATTTTGTTTGAGCCATATATAATTTCATTAACTATTTAAATTACATTAGGTACTTGCTTCTAAAGTTTAGATCTTTGAGTGTACCTCTTTATACCAAGACAGTCGAAGTGCCTTGGGGTTCGCTTTGACACTGCACTCGAAGTAGACGTCATCGCCTTCCTTGATGTACCCAGGGTTGAGGCTGGCTCCCAGCTTCAACGTCACGATGGGCACGTCTGAAATTAACAGTACAGTCAATATTTGACAGGGTAGCTTCATAGCTCGGGTCTAGGAGTCTCTTGCCGACTAGATCATAAAGGCCAAGAATGTGATCCAGAACTTTCACCTCTCGTATGCTGTTGCGTGGATCTACGCGAGAATGCATTGTTTAAATATTGTATTTGATATTCTGGCATTATCATCATGAGGTAATTTTGTCTTCACTGCAGGACCACGACCTTCCCTGTACTGCCAAAGGCAAACTTGGCCAGAGCAGCCGAGAGCAGAGGACTTTGCCAAGCGTGCCAGACGGGTTAGAGAAGTCTCATTGATGTTTATAAGCTTTGTTTAGCTTTATATTCTGGCATATAAAGGATTAATCATGCCAATAAGCGATTAAACTAGCAATCCATCCCTATGTTCACTCTCTTTTTCTGTCTTCATATCCAGCATTTGTGACCTTGCTCAGGTGGTCCGACCACCTAGCAGGTGAGTGTCTTACGCAACGCTTACGTAAACGCTATTCGAAAGAACTCTCTAACCCATCGGCCATCGATTCTATGTGCCCCCGATTCAATGAGTTAATGACAGAGGGATCACCATGGTCACATACTACTTAAAGATAATTTGAAATTGAAGCTACACTAAAACCATTTTGACTCAATAAGAATAATGAGTTAATCCACTTGGCTATGTCAGTGACCTTCATTTTCCTACGAATCTCCTTCCGTCTTTTATCTTTTAATAAATAAACAGACTTCGTTTTGAATGGTCTTAAATGCCAATAGTCTATGTAGAAACTCGTCTAAGCGACTCGGAACTCGATTAAATAGCAACTCGTAAGTTGCAAGTAGTCTCAAATGTTATTTTGACTATCTTGCAGCTAGTCCCCTATGTTATAGACTTACAGTGTACATTCAAAGTCCACCGGTCCTCGATGGCTGCGTCAGGAACTTGAGGGTTCTCCGCGCGACAGACCAGCTCAGAGTCGTGGTCCTCCGCTTCAGGCACGAGGGTCAACACGCTGACGGTGGCGTTGGTCTCCGAGAACTAAGGAACCAAAGAGATAGGTTTGGTTAATAGGTACTAGAGGCTCTGTCAGCTGTAGACGTCGCGAGTCACCGCGATCCGTTGAAGTTTATTGGATAAAAAGATATAGACTCAGTCATTGTCCAGACAACAAAAGTTGCGTCTTATTAAGGGTAAAAAAGATTTGTGATATTTTAGAAAATTCTCCAAAATGGCTTAAATATAATATTTTTAAAGTTTCCAACCCAATTATTTCCGCCATATAAAAAAAATTAAAAAAAACTGAATCGACAAAAATATCTACATCATTTACGAACCTCACAAAATTTCGCCAGATTCGGTTGAGAAATCTACGCGGCCTGTAGGCCAAAAGCATTTTTGTCCAATCTCAAAACGGAGTCGCTTCGTTCGTCGTTGTCAATAACTACCATCTTTATCTCTAATGGGACCGAAAAGACAGACAGAGCAGTTTGTTTTTTTGCGGCTCCAAGCAGACACCAGGGGCCGCAAGACCCAAAGGCCACTTTCATCGTGATGGTGGGCGAAAATGTATAAATCAAGTAGTGATGGGATGCTATGCTATTATATTTTTTTCTCTTGATCGGCTTACGATCTGCACGGGAAGAAAAGCAGTTAGTACGTAAGTTTCTCTTTTCTCCCAGACCAGCATGGAAGATTCGCCAGATTAGTGAAATTCACTACCCCATAAAATCCACTATCATATAAATCAAAGAGCACAGTGGTGTATATTTTTCGAAGCAAGTAATAGCATTTACCAAAGTAACCCTTACATTCAGAGAAGTGCTGCAGAAAGTACAGAATAGAAATGATACGGATATGAATCAAATAATCTTAAGAATCCCCTTACCCTAGATCAAACTACACTTTTCCAAATTTTTACCAAAATCTGACATGTGGTTCCAAATTAAAACGTAAAGTACGTTTGTATGAAAAAGTCTAGGGTAAGGGGATTCTTAAGTAACAAAATCTTATGATAAAAGGCACGATGATTGAAATTTTTTGATTAGTCTAACAGATAAGTTATAAAAAAATTGGTCACGTATTTCATTTATTCTCTGACGTATAAAAAATGACGCATACAGAGCATTTCCAGTTTGCGCTACGTCTCGGCTTGATACAATTTTTGCAAAAGGGTCGTCACAGGCCTCCACTCCGGGACGAATACTTGTAAATTTTTAATAATAAAAATTAAATGAAAAAAATTAAATTTAACTAAAATTCAAACTATACAAACTTATTGAAATTTAAATAAGAACTAAAACTAAAATTAGATGAAGCGTGAATTAAGTGTCCAATATTTTTGGACAATCGAACTAATTGGAATAATTCGTAATTGAATAATTGGAGGAACTAGTTAGAATTATTTTAACTCAGTCATTATCCGTATTTATATACTTTGGTATGGTGATTTATATTTGTTTTTTGATTTTTTACTTCTGCCAGTGGCAGATCCTGTATTTTGAATGGGGAGGGGCTTGAACCCAATGAGAGTAGTTTTTGTCAAAACCCCTCCTTAATCCGCTACTGGATCCTAGCATAAAACATTTCTGAGCTATATTTCTGTACTTTCTCGATTTTCCGAAAGGGATATGGAAGGATCCCAACGTTTATTGTTCTACGCTCCCTATAACTTTGAATTATTTTCTTTGCCTTTGTTATTATTACTCTTAAACTACTGTTCCCTGAATACAGGGTGTAAGTATAAAGTTCTACGAAATTTTCAACTTGCAAGAAGCCTTTGAAGCTCTATGTTTAACTTGCCTTGCTCGCTTGCATTATAACTTTGAAATTATAATTTTTTTATGATTTCATAAAACAATAAAAGGGCCTTTCGTAGAAAGTAATATTTGTTGAAATATAATAATTTAAAGGTAGGAAAAGAATTTTTTGTAAAAATCATCCGCCCTGGGCATTACCGAGTTTAAATACTAAGTGCCTTCAGTGAATATTACAATAAATCACAAATTAATACTTATAATAAAATAAATAAAACAGTAAAAAAATGTGTCTGTACATTGAAATAGGTATAAATCATTCAATATATAGTTAAAAGCTTTGTTTAATTTTTATTTCCTAAGTCGCCTTCTACGACATCTACGGGAAGACTTGGAGTGGTCCTATTCTACACTGCCGGAAACCACATGGCTTTTAGAAGGGACATACCCGATTACAGGACATTAAATCGAACCACGGCCTATACTAGATCATTAATATCATTAGTACCTGGGCGACCGAGCTTTGCTCGGACATCTCAAACATTAACATTTTTTTTTTAAACTTGTCTAAAAACAATGCAAAATAAAAAAATATATATAAACTTAAACATAAAATTTAAAAAAAGTAAGTCACCGAGTGGGATTCGAACCCGTAACACTCTTTCTAGCGGTCGCTATACTTAACCACTGAGCTAAATCAAGGCGGTCGCGGCGCGACGAAATTAGCGACCATATTTTGCGTGGAAAAACGCATGAAAACTCGAAAACACGCGTTTTCCCAAACATAAAACTAATCTAGATCGATTCTTTACCCCCGAAAACCCCCATGTACAAATTTTCAGCGAAATCGTTAGAGCCGTTTTCGAGATCACAGAAATTTATAAATAAATATATATATATACACATACATACATACAAGAATTGCTCGTTTAAAGGTATAAGATACATACGAGTAGTACCTATAATGAAATTAAAATAACAGTCAAAAATATAAAAAAACAGTGTGCTGCTGCCCTTGAAATTTGTATAGAAATATCGAATTTTGTTTTGATCATTATACTATAGTGATCTAGTATAGCCCGTGGTTCGATTTATAACGGGTATGTCCCTTCCACGTTATATATTAGCAATTTCCGGGACAGCGCGGCCTCCGAGGCGTGCTCATCAATAAATTATGGTGCGTCACGTTATTTAACCCTCTTCTGTTGATCCGAGAGGGTAATTGCTAGAACTGACATCCAACTACGTCGTACCTTCTTATATACGTACAAGGGAAATAGCCATGTAGGTACTTTTGTAAGACAACCCTTCTAAAAGTCAGTTCAGACCGAGATGCGACGCGACGCGACGTGGCGTCCACTTTTTAAGTAAAATAGAACTTTTTTACTACACAATAAGATACGAGAAACGAGAGCCCGCTGTGTCGCTCTGCGCAGCGCGGCGTTGTACGTAACACTGAAATTTGTATCTTTTTGAGTAGTAAATAAGTTCTATGTTTCTTCAAAGTGAGCACCACATCCTGTCGCGTCACGTCTCGGTCTGAACTGACCCTAAGAACGACACCAATTAATCGGATTATGCTAATTTTTAAACTCGAAATTTAATTTTGTTTATTATCTCCTTTTTTTCTAGCCTGTGATTGTGTCCCATATTTTGTCCCGTTTTTATCCTTTGGATTCAGAACCCTAAAAATGCCGTAAGATTTGTAATCTGTGCTCGTGCCGTCTCCATCACTACCCACTCAATGCCGCTACTTGATCATGTTTATTAATTACCAATCTTTTCAGCGTCCGCGATAAGAGGACAATGCCATTGTTTCCGGGGATCAGCCAGACGCCGGCTGGGGGAAGTTTTGCTGAAATATGTGCTAGTTGTTATACGGAGATTCTCTGAAAACCAGATTATTATTGTTCACTTGATATGGAACCGATGGAGCAAAAAGGTTCTCGAATGGCGACCACGTACGTGCAAGCGAACCGCAGGACCACCCATAAGGTGGTCTGAGGACCGGACCAGGGTCGCTGGAAAGCAGTGAATGCAAGCCGCTCTAGATCGGTCATTTTGGTAATCCTTGGGAGAGGCAGCAGTCGAGTGGATGTTATGCGGCTGAAATGATGAAGATGATGATGATTTAGCTAGCATGGTCTGGAATGGAAGGGGAAACTGTCAAGTAACAGAAAAAGGATGCACGTTCAGCACTATTGACGTCCCGCTATAAGGCCATGCGCGTGCGAAAGAGATAGTGAGAGAGATGTCCCCACCACGCTCCCACTCTTATATTTAAAATGTAAATTAGCACTTCATTAACCAGTAGTTTGCCGCGAACTTAGACCTCGCGATTATTACTCGGCTAACTACTAATTTACAAATCATCTGAAATATGATTTTGACATTTCTAATACAAATCAGTTCCCTAAGTAACACCTAGACGGCGCTATCCAAAGTTAGAACGCGCTATGGTTTCTTTTGCTACATAATCGCGGATTTTTATTATATTTCAAAAACTACTGAATCGATTTTGATGTCTAACAAATTTGAAAATTCTATTGATATTTCCTACATGCTTACCAAATTCCATCAAAATCAGACCATCGGTTCGGCAGTTATTGCGGTACAAACATACATACATACATACAATGTGTTTTCGCCCCCAACTCGATTTAGAGACCTCACTCGCTTCGCTCGCTCGGTCAATTAACCAATTTTCTTGCTGTTTAAAAAATAATAATTTTCTTGTGGTATTTTTTATTTTGTATAAAATATTAACCAAAATCATACACAGCAAAATAGCTTATTGTACAATCCACGTTTTGCTGCGATGCTAGCATGGTAGATAAACACCATTACATATTCAAATCCCTATCTATAAATAATGAGCCCGCCCAGAGCCAAACACTGTATCTTTAACAAAACAAATCGTCTAACGTTTCTTATATGCGGGAGCGACCAAACATTTGGATTTCTTAATTAAAATGGGATAGCAAATTGAATACGGCGATGTAAAGGAAAATGCTGAAGGACTCGTAAATAATTTTGTGAATAAGGTTTTTAGCCGACTACGGCGGAACCAAGAGGGTTATGTGTTTCGCTGCTATGTATGTATGTATGTTCATCTGTACGCTCGTATCTACAACGTGTAACAAAAAGGTATAAACCGGAAAGGAAGTAAACATACGAATCAATTTGAACAACTTTTACTAAGGGACCTTCCCTGTAATTGCAAAAAGAAATCTGCAGCTGGAAACATTTTTGCACCGTAGGTATTTAATTTTGTGTGGAGCTGGATATTTCTTTTTTACGATTTCAGGGATGGTTTCGTAGTAAAAGTTGTTCACATTGCTTAGTACTTTCACCCTCTTCGGGTTGATACCCCCTTTTCGTTACAAGTTGTATAATATCTATGGTACCTTAACAAATGAGGTATCGTTGGAAGCGTCTTGACTGTACGCTGGTTATAGGCTATGTGACGTCACAATTCAATATGGCGCCCTCCATATGCCAAAAAGTAAATGAAAAATAAAATAAACCGAATCATACCGTGTTTGGTATCAAATTTAAAGACTCAATTAGTACATTTCAAAAATATATACATTACTAGCTATTTCACCCTGCTGCGATTGCATTTACTGAATAAACGTATTTTTCAGCAAGAATCTTCCCGCAGTCGGGTTTTATATATTGAGAATCGTTACCCAAAGGGTAAAAATGGGAACCTATTAATAAGACTCCGCTGTCTCTCCGTCCATCCATCTGTCTGTCTGTCTGTCTGTCACTGGGCTGTATCTCATGAACCGTGATAGCTAAACAACTAAAAATAGACTAAAATAAACATTTAAGTGGGGCTCCCCTATCACAAACGATTTTTTATAAATGCACGGGACACTTAGTGTGTGAGTCCGACTAGGACTTGGCCGATTATTTAAACATTGTGGGTTCTCTAGGGGGTGCAAAGTCAACGATGACATGACGTCATATTGTGATAAGCGTGCTTTTAGCGTAAAATAAACATGGGTGGTTGGTTTAAGCAGAGAACAGTTTATAGGGATCGCCGTCTAGGTTAACACATGTCTTCTTATCCAGTGTGTTAGTGACTAACACTAGTGTCAGAGTTTTTAAACCGCCTTAAAGGCCTCTGACATGGCTTTAGGTAACGATCAATGTCAAAGACAGTGACCGGGACCGACGGCTTAACGTGCCCTCCGAAGCACGGATCATCTTACTTATCAGACAATCAGGTGGTCAGCCTGCAATGTCCTAACCAAACCAGGACAACAACACAAAGTCGTTGCCCCCGCCGGGAATCGAACCCGCGACCTCCGGGTATGAGCCGAACGCTCTAACCACTACACCACGGAGGTAGTCACACATGTGATTATATTTTACGAGCTTTAAATTATCTTGCTATGTATCTTGTATCATCTTACAAATCTTATATCTTGGATGCAAGCCGCTCTAGATCGGTCATTTGGAAAATATAATAATAATAATGTACCTATTACATAATGAAAGACACAGAATTATACCTAATTGTAACACAAATTTGATTTACAGACTGTTCCTACAGTAAAAGCATTTTTATTTTCAAACATCAACCCAAAAACTTTAAAATATGCTGTTGCCTAATAAATTCAGGTACCGCCATGAAAAAGGGAGTAAAAAGTACAGTGGAAGATAAAACAAAATATGGATGAATTTTGCCCTCAAAAGTTTGGGATAAACAGAAAAAGTTCGCCCCTCAAAATTGTTACGTTGCAAGCTCGGATCGTAAAGTAAACAAAACTTAGTTAGGGCTAAAAGGATTTATATTGCTGAAGATAGCAAAAGTGCTTTACTGACTTAATCAGGCTTTGCTTTAATAACTAATTGAGTATAAAACTTAGCTGTTGAAAGTTTATGAGACGATTTAGATGAAATGACTAAGCTAGATTAGAAGCGTTTGAGATGTGGTGCTGGCGAATGGAGGGCATTAGCTGGACGGAAAAGAAATCGAATTAGGCGGTGCTGGCACTTGTTGGAGAGAAACGAAAACTACTTCAAACTATTAATTCTTTTTTTCATTTATTAATTTGGACCACAAACAAATTTACAGGAAAATATATTCTTGGAGAGGGAAAATGTTAGGACACCTAAGTAATTAGACATGATGAATTTTTAAAAGTCATATTGGAGGGGAAAATAGAAGGAAGAAGAGGCAAAGGAAGACCTAGAGATAGTTTTATAAAACAACTAAAGAATCAAATCAATGTTTCAACATACAAGGATATTAAGGAGTTGACTTTAGACAGAGAGAGATGGAAGGCATTGGTTGCTCCACAGACAAGAGCTTTGCTCCTTAATAATAATAAGAAGAATTTTTCCCGGTTGCATCCTCAGCAGTAATGCTTCAGAGCCCGGGGTCCGCTTCCTAACCAAGGAGGTTTGAAGAGGTTACTGGTTTTTACACAGAGCGGCTGCCGTCTGACCTCCGCAACCCAAAACCAATCTTTGGGTAGTTTGATGATCAAACGCTAAATGGCGTTTGGGACCCGCAGTTTACACGTGCCTTCTGAAACATGGAATCATTTTTCTTTTCTGATAATCAGGTGTTTCAAGCCTGCAATATTCTAACCAGACTGGAAACAACTTTTCACAAAGTATGCTTTCCAGTGGGATTCGAACCCATGACCTCCGGATCACAAGGCAAACGCCTTGACCACTGGACCATAGAGAGAAAATAAACAAATTTAAAAAAAAAGTGAAGCATTCCTACCTTTGGCAACGTAGTCTGATGTGAAGTTTAATAAGGAAATAATGTGCATTTAATCTTGGCATTCTACTTTTTATTAAAAAGCATTATCATCATAATTTTAGCCGAATAACATCACTGTTAGACATAGGTCTCTCTCAAGGCTTACCAGTATGACCCGTCAGAAATATACATACATACATACATACATACATACTATCACGTCTTTATCCCTAATGGGGCAGACAGAGCATTTTGGGTCCTGCGGTCCAAGACCCAAAAGCCACTTTTAGCGTTATGGTGGGCGAGAAGATGGAAAAGCAAACAATACAGTGATGGGTTGCTAGCCGCATCGCCTGTTAACATGATTCGCATTTTTGCCCATTCCCTCGATCGGCTTTTACGATCTGCGCGGGAAGAGAAGCAGCTGGTACATTCTAAGTTTTTTTTTATTTCTCCCAGACCAGCATGGGGAGCAGACCAGAAATATATATATTATTTATTTAGACCGTCAACTAGATTATCCATAAATAAAGGGTCCACATTTTTTCGTTTAGCGAAATAGTAAAAATTCACAAAGAAACAGCGCATCGGAGTTTCAGGCTTGGTGTTAATTACGTTACTTTAGGTTAAAAATTTAAGCTGCTCGTGACGTCACGCGTAATTGAAACGCGCTGTGTCTTCGTTATTATTTACTAATGAGAGACAAGAAAAAATACGTAAACGATACATTTTAATAGTCATAATGAGCCAAAAAAAGTTAATCTTATATACATATATATATGTCGCAGTTGAATTGTATAATCCGTTGTTATTCAAAAACTCTAGCTGTTTGGCAATACAGCTCGGTTTTGTAAAACAGCTGAAAATATTTCAGCTCGATTGTCAATGAGTTACGTTGAGATAGCATACCGGGTTACCATTATTAAATAAATCTGTGTTACCAAACGAAATAATATATGAGTCGACAATAGTTGTTCTTTATTATTTTTATATTACTTGGGGGATTGAAATAAAACCTCAATTCAACTCCTTACTAAATAATTCAGTCTACAACATCATAAAACACCAATGAAGAATGATAATCAGCTCGATGCAATTGGATTAGAAATATAGAAATTTTGTAAACCCGACAACTCAATGGCGCAGAGATTTCTTACGGCCAATTGATCCACGTGAATTTTCCATCTTGCCGGAAGGCGGGCGTCGAAATAACAATATGGGATCCAAGCTAAAGGTCTGCTTTATTCTTTTCAATCTTTTGCACTCCGAAATCACAAACGATGCCCCCGATGTCTCTCGATAAAAACAGCTTAGTCCCGGAACGCGGCGAAGAATTTACTTTATGGGAAGCCATATTTGTTGTTATGACACTGACACTTCACAAGCCACAAGACCCACAAGTGGCAGAATTCCGAAATAATCGTTCTACAATCTTACGTTAGCTATTTTGTTAAACGTAACACATTGGACGATCTAGCTGAATGATTTTCAACTATATTACAAAACCGAGCTGTAATGCAAAACAGCTGGAGTTTTTGAATAACAGCGGATTATACAATCCAACTGCGACATATATATAAGTTAAAAAAATCTATATCCCTATAACCAAACTTTTCCTCAAAAAGCCTATTGCCTTACACACAACTATTATGAATATGTGCATTAAAACTGCCCTTCATCAAATAAACAATTTACACACATTTTCTATATTGCTGTGGGTAAAACCTTGATACAGGTCTCAGGTTCCAATATCATTATCGTGGGCCCTTATAGGTAGTTGTTACGCTGTAAAATAACCCAAAATATCCACCGTCCTACCAACTATTAGATTGCGTAGCAAGCAACTTTATTTACATCATGTCCTTAAAATTTCTCGGCCTGAATTTAAGTCACGTCCTAAAAACTATTCTTGAATAGTTGCAAAATTTGTAGTTAGATACCCTAAATACAAATTTCGTGCAATTTCTAGTTTTTATAATTATATTTATTGTGCAATTAAAGTATTTATTTAGTATTTTTTTTATAAACAGCTGTCTTTTTAGGTTTCAGCCGTGATGTATTGTGATCTAAGAGATGTTTTGTAGTGTAAAAAACCATAAATCTTAAGTCAATTTTTTTTTTTAATTTTTTTTATTTTATTAGGAAGAAAAAACAACGTGTAAAAAGAAATATCTTTGACTGATCGCTGTTGCACAAACATGATTATATAATTGACGTAAATAAAACGGACCGCTCGTACAAACTTGGCCGATTAATCAATTTCAAAGCCACTGGTTCGCAAAACGTGCTGTCAATTTTTATTCTTGATTATTTAAACAGAGACAAAAATACGGGACCTCAGGGTTTACTTTTCTCTTGAAGCTTTTTTTTCCATATGTTAACGTATCTATATTGTACATAAATACGCTAATAATATTATGATCTAGCCTAAACTCAGACTAATGAATAATTTTACATTGACCTAGTTTTAGAAAGTACTTATTTTATATAAATGTGTCCATCGGCACGTTTCTTACTGTTTTTATTCAGGAGAAGGCACTATGTTCTTGTGTCTTTTGTTTTTATTGTCACTATTATACACATATGTCACTGCTATACTAGTTCGAACGGTTTAGTTCTTTTTAGTCTTCGCATAATGTCTGTATTGTCGAGGAGCTGGATCGCCTCAACGTTCACATGGTGAAGCAACCTAAACTCGTGTACTTCGGCGTACTTTTTTATAATTTTGTCAACGAACTGTATATTAAGGTCCCGGTGTAGATCGTCGTTTCTTACATACCACGGAGCGTTAACAATATCCCGTAGCACTTTATTTTGGAATCGTTGGATGATATCGATGTTGCTTTGTTTGGTACAGCCCCACAGCTGTATTCCATAAGTCCATACTGGCATAAGGACTTGTTTATACAAGATATTTTTTTTGTACTCTTGAAGCCAAAGCGAAAATTATATCTTCGGAAGACTTTATAATGAAAATTCTATGGTGTTATGGTGTGTTTTTTTTTAAATATCTTTTAATGGTATTAAAAGATATTTAAAAAAAAGGCACTTATCCATTTAAGATGTATTTACCTGGATACCGTAATAACTTTACCATTTTACTAAAAATGGGACCGTTTTCTTTAAATAAGTTAAAGGATAGAAGATTTGGATTAAAAGAAAAAGTATTACGTATACCATACTACACCATAACCTGTTCAGCTAAAAATGGGACAAAATTATCGGGCCACAATAAAAAGATGCGGTCTATTGGGCCACAACATAAATAAATACACTACAACCCGCCGACCTCCGGAAATTATCCGAATAACAATGTAGCTGAAACCGTTTTCCTGCTCCGTTCGCCTTGTTACGGCTATGTACTTTTATGCTACCTCCCTGAGTGTCCGGTTATTGGGAACACGTCTAGGTGTACGTATTTTGTAGGGGTTTCAAATATATGTAAATATGTAAAACAAGCATTACTTAACGGGATACATGACTTTTTCGGGCTCCAGTGCTGCTTTCATTTGAAATAAATTATTCGAAAGAAAACGGAGGTATCACTTAAAATTTTTTCACTATGCACTGGATTACCATTCAAACTAATTTATGAACTACTGTTTACAGGTAAAAGTAAAGCTTTTCTTTGCACATTTGCAAAAAACTGCCACTTTTGTAAAATGTGCGAGGAAAGGTTTGAGAGTATCACTGGACCCTGAAAAATTAATGTATCCCCTTAAGTAAAGACCTTTAAAACCCTTTAGGCGTTTAGGTTCGATATATTCAAGTTATTTTTGTTCGTGCTTGTGTGGAATAGAAATAACGTAAGCTTTCTCCATTTAACATATCTGCCATCTCCATCTCCATTTATGGCGCCATGATCAGAACAGCTCATTGACTTTATAATATTATATTGTAATTCGACTTACAGAAGTATGCGAAATATCAGCTCAATCGGTTGAGGATAACTGTTTAAAACTTGAGTTGCAAGATTTGTCCTAAACAAACATACTTACAGACAAGATATGCAAGTTAAATAAAAGTTTGTATAATACAATGCCATCAGAAACGTAACTTGTTTAACAAAACATTTTTTTGTAATCCGACTTACACAAGTAGGTATGCAAAATTTCAGGCCAATCGGTTGAAGATAACTATTTGAAAATTACTGTTATTAGTATTACGGGACTTACCGCGATTAATATCGTTTTTTGCCAGATATTTCGACGGCCCTTCTGCCATCATGGTCGCTGGCCGATATTAATCGCGGTAAGTCCCGTAATACTAATAACAGTAATTGTGACCGTGAAACTCTAAAATCATATATTTGAAAATTGAATGCAAGATTGGACCTTTTTTTTTTTTTTTTTTTTTTTTTTTTTTGACGCGGAGAAAATCCCTTCGGATACCTTACCGGTTACGGGACACCGGTAAGGTTATGTGGTGTTACCACTAAAAACTCCGCGGTGTCACCTCTCAGCCGCTATCGGCCGGGACCGTGTGCTTCTTCATGCTCCACAGTCCCGGCGCGGCCGGCCGCTACTTAAGCGGCCCCGGATCGCCAACGGCCTCACGGCACCCTCTGCTGAATCAGAGGGGCCGGAGTAACCGCCGCCTTGGCCTCTTGGCCCAAGGACAGGCGCGCTGACACGCACACGCGCCTGCCTTCCACTCCGGAGGGCTGTCCGTTGGCCGATGGAATCCCGTTTCCACCGTCCAACCAGCCCTCATAATTTGGGGCCTGCGAAAGCAGGCCCTGCCCCAGTCCACCTGACGGAGACCGGGGCCCACACAGCCGGCCGCAGGGGATAGGGAGAGCGGCAACGTAACACCGACACTCCTCTTCCCCTGCGGCCCCACCGATGCCGTGCCAAGCGCCACGGCCGCGCTTGGTCGCGGAGGATAGGGCGAGCGGCAACGACACACCGACACTCCTCTTCCCCCGCGACCCCTACCACGGCTGTGATGGTAGGGGGGTCATCGTCACCCCCCTTCCCCCACAGCCAGGCCATTCCCTCCAGGAATGGCCTCCGCCGGGCCCGGGGTGGCCTAAGCCTCAACCCGGGCAATGGGTTCCTCTTAGCTTCCCTGCGGCCGAGGCAACCGCAGGTACTGAGCCCCCCCATCGCGACAAGATGGGAGCCACATCGGGGGGGTGCAAGATTGGACCTAAACTAACTTACGTGCACACATACAAGATAAATAAAAGCTTGAAAAATACAATGCCATCAAAAACATAACTTGTAAAAAAAACTCGCAGTAATCCGCCTTACACAAGTATGCAAAATTTCAGCTCAATCGGTTAGGGGTAACTGGTTAAAAGAGTTGCAAGATTTGACCTAAACAAACATACATGCAAGATTGCAAGTTATATAAGCAACTTAATTTTTTTCTAAACTAAATACCGACTTCATCCCCAAACTAAACTACTGATTTTGATAAAATTTCTGTGAACTACCTCGGAGGTGCACTCTTTCGAATAAAAAAGGAGAGAAATCGACGAACATACGTTTAAAAAAATACAGTCGAACACAGAACCTCCTTCTTTTTGAAAGCGTTTAAAAAAGCAACTTACATTTTTAACACTTCTCTTCAACTGTCTGTCCCCCTTCCACCAGGAGACCTGCGCCTCCGGCCTCGACCCCGTGGTCTTGCATTCGATCTCGTAACTCCTGTCTGCAGACAGCTGCAGATTCTTGTTCAGGATCTGGACTGTTAGCGGCCTTACTGCAACAAACTGCTTTAGTAGGACCTTGTCAGATCATCATCATCATTTCAGCCGCATAACGTCCACTGCTGGTCATAGGCCTTTCCCAAAGATTTCCAAAATGACCGATCTAGAGTGGCTTGCATCCAGCGCCTTCCAGCAACCTTGTTCTTCTTATCGCGTGTGTTAGTGACTAACACTAGTGTCAGAGTTTTTAAACCGCCTTAAAGGCCTCTGACATGGTTTTAGGTAACGACCAATGTCAAAGACAGTGACCGGGACCGACGGCTTAACGTGCCCTCCGAAGCACGGATCATCTTACTTATCAGACAATCAGGTGATCAGCCGGCAATGGCCTAACCAAACTAGGACAACAACACAAAGTCGTTGCCCCCGCCGGGAATCGAACCCGCGACCTCCGAGTATGAGCCGGACGCTCTAACGGTCAGTCTAACCACTACACCAACGGAGGCAGTTTTCTTTAGCGTTGGCGTTAGTCAGCAACCTTGTCATATGTGACAATGCGATTGAGGAACAGGTTTCGTTATCGGTTTTCAATAGCTCACTACTAGAGAAACACAACGTTGAGGAGCTCGGTTACCCAGCGGGAGTGCGCATTACTAGCGCGTTCGCAAGTAAAGTGGCACCGAGCGTGGCCCGCGTTTGGATGGGTGACCACAAGTGGCATACAAATTAGGGCTCCTCCGTGCTTCAGAAGGCACGTATAAGCCATTGGTTCCGACAGTCATCATTGTATATTCGTTTAGCTATGTTAGATGCCTTTGAAAATCTGACACCAGTGTTGGCAACTTACACAGACGAAAACTAACAACAACTGGACAGTGATGTTTCTTTTATAAAATATACTGTAATTTTATTGTCATCTATGATCTAGTGTAGAGCCCGTGGTTCGATTTATTTCTTGTATGTAACTTCCATGTTGTATAGACAGATAAATTAGGGTCAACTCACAATTGATGTCTAGTATGAGTAGCTTGGTCTCAGGTGGAGCCAGCTTATTGTTGGCCGCTTGGCAGACCAGTCGCGCATTGAGGTGCTGTCTCCCGATGTTGGGGAAGGTCAGGTTGTTGACCGTGACCCCGTCGGCTTGAAGGTCAAACGAGTCGTCGATGACGGTGTTCTCGAGGTACCACGTCACGTTGGGCTTTGGGTCACCTGGACAAAAAGACTTGACTAAGGCGATTAACACACTGCAACGCGCCCCGCGTGGTGCGGGGCAGCACTGTACGCAAGTAACTCCATTTGTATAGAAAACACGTATAGTACAACACACTAACACCGCGTCAACGCGCGTCGTTGTTGTATGGCGGCCCCGCACTACGCAGCGGGGCGCGGTGCAGTTGTTAATCGCCAAATAGTACTTTTACAACATACACTACATAACAAATAATATATCAATAACAGTGCCGTATGGTCTCCGACAGAGTAGAATAGTGCCACTCCAAGTCCTCCCGTGGATGTCGTAGAAGGCGACTACGGAAACACAAGCTAAACAAAGCTTATAAACATCATAAGACCTCTCCAACCCGTCTAGCCAGCGAGAAGAGTGTAGGCCAAGTCCTCTGGCTGCTCTGGCCAAATATGGCTCTGGTAGTACAAAAAGGGTCGTGCTTCTGCAGTGGAGACAAAAAAACAGATGATGAACAGTAGTACAAGAAAAAAAAGCACAAATAGTAATCAAATATCCCCGCCCCGGATTGTATCCGATTCAGAGGAATTCATTACGCTAGCTGCGTTGCCTCTCTGAATAGCAATGGATATCCTGTAGACCAGGTGCCATCCCAAGCGTTGGTCATATCCTTGGTCCCCTTAACGGCGCCCTATTACTCTAATGAAGCTTTTAGCTTCAGGACACCATTGCTGTTTCCACAGCGACCGGAACAAATCCATATTTAGATGTTAGTTAGTAGTTCTTTAGCCGTGTGCTTTTCAGCTGAATTGAAATGCAGATGATGCAACCGGGCTAAAATAAAGATGTAGAATAAACAAGTTTATTTGCTAGGCAAATAACAATAATTTGACCCACGACACCATCTTGTGACAAGTGGCGGAACTACGTAATATTCTAAACGATGTCAAGTGACAAATAATAGATAGCGCTACCTTTATTAGTAAACTACAGAAAATTTGAAGCGTTATTATTACCCAACTAGAGGCAGTGCGCGACTTCGCCCGCGTTAACCACACGTGTGAAGTCGCGGGCGTGATGCAATATAGCCTATAGCCTTCCTCGATAAACGACCTATCTAATACCGAAAGAATTTTATAAATCGGACCCGTGGTTCCTGAGATTAGCGCGTTCAAACAAACAAACAAACCCTTTAGCTTTATATATAAGTATGGATAAATTTAAACGACTAAACTGTTTTCACCAAACATGGCTAAGAACTAAGAACCACGGGAAGGTGCATTTACGTAAAAAAACCACATTGAAATCTGTACATGCGTTTAACCGGTACGATGCCGCAGAGAGACATTACCATCATATTAAGAATACCCGTCTTTTTTGCCAGAGGTTAAAAAGGTGCCTTTGTACTAAGTTAAATTTATAGGTCTTTAGAAATGTTAAATATTCAATCACAACTTTCTGCTAATCTCAAAACTGAGTAGCCCTTATTAGAATAGACAAGACTTTATGACCTATTAATCATTCTAGATTTAAGAAAACTATAAAACTTTACGTCTGAACTAAGATAAGCCTACGAGCTCTAAAATGGATATTTTGTTCAGTAAAGTGTCTTTTCGATTTATCTTTAATTTTTAAATTTGTTTATCAATTTATAGTAATTAATATGCAATGCGGAAGGGACATACCCGTAATAAATCGAACCACGGACTATACTAGATCACTATAGTATAAAGGAATTAAAATAACAGTAAAAGAACAAAAAAATATTCGGCATATACACCCACCCCCGGGCAATTTGTATGGGAATTTCGATTTCTTTTTGTTTGTCATCATATTATCATTATAATAAAGTGATCTAGTTAAGTTTGTGGTTCTATTTTTCCGGGCTTGTCCCTTCCACGTTGGATATTTATTTATCCATACTTATATATAAAGCTGAAGAGATTGTTTGTTTGTTTGTTTGAACGCGCTAATCTCAGAAACCACTGGTCCGATTTGAAAAATTCTTTCGGTATTAGATAGGTCGTTTATCGAGGAAGGCTATAGGCTATATTGCATCACGCCCGCCACCTCACTCGCTTGGTTAACGCGGGCAAAGCCGCGCGCTGCCTCTAGTTCATTTATAAAAGAGCAAAAAAGCTTTAAATTTCACCTAAGTGGCTATTTTACTTCTAGTAACGTTGACTTAAGTATTCTAGTATGTAGTTCACCCTGAACTCCCTGAAGTGTAATCTCTAAAACCCCATAAACAAATCAAATCACGAACCCTTAACAGATTTGGCTCATGTTCAAACTTATAAATTCTATGGCCTACACACGCCTACCAAATTTCATTGAGCTCTGATCATCGTCGTCGAACAAACATACATACAAACGCCCGCTGGATTGTTCAAGTAGACTGAGAATTTCGCTCGCAACAATAAGGATTTGCTGAATGAAGATGGGAGAAGATTGATGTGTTATTCTAATTCTAATCTATGGACAAATAGAAAGTCCGTAATAAAAACATATTTTATTAAAAAAGCACTTACACATTCGAAAACGCTTTTTTAGGGTTTTATACTCAAAGCATAAAAACGAAACCCTATTAATAAGACTCCACTGTCTTTGTGTCTGTCTTTCACCAGGCTGTATCTCTTAAACTGTGATAGTGAAACAGTTGAAATTTTTACAGATGATGTATTTCTTTGCCGCTATAACTAAAAGTACTAAAACCAAAATAAAATAATTATTTAAGTGGGGCTCCCATACAATAAGTAGGTAGGTATTTATTTTTGTATTGTACACGCCAATTACCTCTTTCTTCCCATTTCCTCTCACGGGTCTGCTGGAAGAAATTTCTTTAGAAATAAGTAGCACCTATGTACTATGTATACTTTTATAAGGTTTTATTTGTAACTTTTTCAAGTGTACATGAACCAATAAAATAAATAAACAAACGTGTCTTTTTTATAGATCATTTATCTACGGACGGAACGGAATCATTCGTGCGCGAGTCCAACCCGCACTTGGCCGGTTATTTGGTGTCATATTTCTGCTGCTGACTGTACACTTGGAGGACAGGCTCGGCGCAACCGGGCCAAAAAACGCGGCTACCGACCACTTTCCTGTAGTTTTCATACATTTTTTATGGACTCGCCGCACACAGTGACGCCGATGGCGGCCACTAAATAGTATGAAACTGGTCAGTGGCCGCGTTTAGTGATGGTCCGTTTGCGCCGCCTTAGGTGCTTCGATCGTTGGCGCCTCAAAACACCCATCTATTATTTAACAATACGATCATTGCATATCATCTTCCCGACGACGTCCTTCGCGTACGTGACATACATCTCAATATACCTATACATATATAATTTTCCTCTTGCAGTGAGACATAACGATATCTGCTGATAATGTTATTTTCAACACACTGGCTTAAAAAGAGGATCTAATTTCACCGGTTTAAATATATAAAGCAGCTCATAAAACACGCGTGTTTTATAAACAGATATAGTGAAGTTATATTCTATTATCACACTTTCACTTACACACTACAAACAATGTTATTTATTTATAATTCCCAGAAAGAATAAAATACTAGAAAAAAAAATCGATATGTCCAAGGAAGTTTTAAAGTAAGACCACTGCCCGACAAGCTGGAAGAGGCACGCCTTAAATGGTACGGCCACGTCATGAGCAGTGATGTGCCGTTCCCGGGAACGTTCCCACATTCCACAGATTTCCAAAATCATTCCCGGGAACGTTCCCAAAAATTGGAAATGTCTGGGAAAGTTATAATTTTATTTATCAGACAATTTTTTTATCAATGCATTTGCATTGATAAAAAAATTGTATTATTAGCTTTTACATAAGTTTAATATAATATTATATTAAACTTATGTAAAGTTAAAAATGAATTATTTTGATATTTGATCTGCTGATGAATATACATATTAAAAATACTTAACTACCTAAAGCAGAAAACATTCATATGATGAAAAAATAAAATTGAGACGGGAACGTTCCCCGGAAACGGGAATTTGGGAACGGCACATCACTAGTCATGAGGAGGCCAAACGATCACATGACCAGGAAAGTGATGGACTTTAAGTCGTTTCCAAGACGCCCCGGCAGGCCTCGACTAACATGGATGCAGGTGGTAAACAAGGACCTAAAGAACGCCAACACAGAACCAGTGACGACCTAAAAGAGATCTCTTTGGAGAAGAAAGATTAGGAGAGCTGACCCCAACTAGAAATAGGATAAGGCCGGAGGAAGAAGAGAAGAAGAAGAAAGAATAAAATACTGAATTATTTGTTTTTATCACACTGCCACAGAAGTAACAAGTATTACAAAACGAAATCTCCTAAGGTCCTACGAAATATGTGTCCCCGTCCCCCGTCCCCGCACCTCTCCGTTCTCGCCTTGTCGAGTGTGTTGGCGGGCGAACACACACACATTGCCTTGTGCACGGATGTATAGTTAATTTTCCAAGTCGGTCCAGGCGTCTTCGAATAATCCGTGAACATACCTACATAAAATAAGCGGCCAAGTGCGAGTCGGACTCGCCCATGAAGGGTTCCGAAGTAGCAAATAACATAATATAAAAGCCTTGTAGTATGTTTTTTTTAATTTTTATATTTGAGTTCATTAAATGAAAGGTAAATTGCCGTTTATGATTTATGACGTATTCAAAAAAAAACTACTTACTAGATCTCGTTCAAACCAATTTTCGCTGATAGTTTTCATGGTAATGAACATCATATATTTTTTTTAGTTTTATCATTCTCTTATTTTAGAAGTTACGGGGGGGACACACTTTTTTCCACTTTGGAAGTGTCTCTCGTGCAAAGTATTCGGTTTAGAAAAAAATGATATTAGAAACTTCAACCTCATTTTTGAAGACCTATTCATATATACCCCACAACGACGGACGATTTGACGGAAAATAAATTTTTGAGTTTCAGTTCTAAGTATGGGGAACCACCAAAATTTATTGTTTTTTTTCTATTTTTGTGTCAAAACCTTAATGCGGTTCACATAATACATCTTACTTACCAAGTTTCAACAGTATAGGTCTTATAGTTTCGGAAAAAAGTGGCTGTGTCATACGGACGGACAGACAGACATGACGAATTCATAAGGGTTCCGTTTTTGCCATTTGGCTACGGAACCCTAAAAAGACCGCGACGAGACGAATTGATAACCTCCTCCTTTTCTAGAAGTCGGTTAAAAATAGAATAGTTTTGAAATTCTCAAATTAAATAATTAAATATTTATTAGCAAGTAGAACTTTGCCGACACTTATACACGCACAATATCAAACAGTGAAGGACATCCCCTCCGAAATTTGTATAGGAAAAGAATAGACTAGTTCAACCTTAAGTAGACTGCCCGCCGCTGTCGTTTATAAGTCGTGCTGCACCCTCATTTGTGTACTAGGAGCAAAAAGAAACTAATGGCCCAAAAGCTAGATACGCGCCAAAAAATGCAACCTTTTGTTTTTGTAAAATCGGGTAGAATTAAAATGGCGCTTGGTTAAATTTCGCTCGTATAAATGATGTTTAAAAATGATTTAATATATCATTTTTGGTGTCATCTTTTGTACCTTTAAAAGGTTTGAAGGTTGTTTCTTCAAACAAAACCATTTTGTTTTTGTTAATCTTTTTACAAGAAGTCACATTTAGACTTGTAAATAAATTTAAATGGAAATATCATACAGTTTGAGTCATATCTAAAGGTAAGTTTGTACATAAGTACAAACTCACAGTCACAAGTCGTAACAAAGATCGAACTCATGCTAGTGTTGCCTCTCGATAGGCTTCTATCGATATAGCATATCGATACACTATCGATGTTTTAAATAAACCGATACTATCGATAGTTTATCGATCCTGACGACGAACAAATTATCAATAACAGCGATAGTAGCGTTAGATAATGTATTCTGTTATTTCGATAATATTTCTCTTTTTAAAACATAAATATCGATTCGTATTGATAGTATTGTTGGTTACCGAAATTTTGTTATTTTTTGATTGAAACTATCGATTGTAAAACTATCGGCAACACTAAGTCGTGCCTTGCAAACGTACCTACACCACCACGTTTGGCCACCACCACTTCAATAGTGATGATAAAAACCAGAAAATACTGACCACCAGACACCTCACAGCTCAACTCGAGGGTGTCTCCTTCGTTGTAAGGCTCCAGAAGACGCGTGTGGTCCCTGGTCTTCGCGTCCAGTATTGTCGGACGGCCGGGCGGTGCTGCAACAAACAAACAGACGGGTTTATGTGGTTCCTCATCATCAGGTAATTTTATCTCCACTGCAGGAGCACGACCCTCTCTGTACTACCAGAGCCATACTTGGTCGGAGCAGCCAGAGGAAGAGGCCTACACTCTCCTCGCTGACGGGTTGGAGAGGTCTCACTGATTTTTATAAGCTTTGTTTAGCTTGTATTTCCTAAGTCGCCTTCTACAACATCCACGGGAGGACTATTGGAGTGCCCCTATTCTACTCTGCCGGAAACCACACGACTTGCATTAATGGTTTATGTATTTAAAGTAATTAAGTATTTTATATTCGATTCGACTCATCAACCTATCTAAATTTTAGGATAAAGTATTATTTTTTTGTAGTTAAAAAATATAGGTCTTGGAAAGAAATAAGCTTCGAGCAACTTTGAATCTATCTAGGCACAAGATAATAAAACATGGGAAATTTCATATTTCACTGATTGAATAAAACAAGTTAAAGAGACAATGAACTGTAAAGACGTTACGTTTTGGTCATTAAAAAAAACGTGACAGTAACAAATGAGCGAGCACATGCTCCTGATCTGCGACGTCGGATCACTTCAGTCAGTATAATAAGCTGTCGTTCTGGAAACGTCTCCATTAATCAGCCTTTGTTTCGAACCATTTTTAGGCAGTTGGACGACATTTAAAATAAACCATCATTTGTTGACATCCTATCCGATAACAGCTTACAGAAATATCTTTCACATAAGTAAATATTATAAATTTAATACGTGGTTTTTGCGAAAAATACCAATAAAATTTTGATAATTTTTTAATGGCTTTTTATCGAATGACGTCACACGAAAGTAAACATGATGTTTTGGAACTAAATTTCTAACTTTAAGGTTTTGCCAGACTTTCTGTATTGCGCGTATTAACATGTTACAGACATGTTACCGCCGCCATGACAGACCGAACAATAGACACCTATTCCGGACATACTATTCTATTTTGCTTATTTATTTATTAAAAGTTTAATTGACCACAATGGTATAAAAGGTGGACTTAACCTCCATCGGCCCGCAATGTCACATGTGACATCACTTTTACGACCACTTTATAAGCACTTAGTGGCCCCTAGGGTTAATCCTAAAGCATTCTATCTACCAGTCAGCCCTTACAAAAAACAGAAATTAATTAATCTGCGATATGAGCAGTTTATTTATTAGATTCATTAAAACGTGGGACCAGGGTCGCTGGAAAGCGTTGGATGCAGGCCGCTCTTGATTGGTCATTTTTGAAATTTTTGGGAGAGGCCTATGTCCAGCAGTGGACGTTATGCGGCTGAAATGATGATGATAATGATGATGATTCATTAAAAATTATATTTTTGTGTTTTTTTTTGTTAATATTGTTTTTGCAGTCGGTGTTCATTTGGCATGCAGTTGACGTGCATTTTCATCAAAATTTAAAATTATGATGTTTATTCAGTAATTACAACTTTACAGGCACTTTTACACATCAATAAGTACAATTTACATTACGAGTAGTGTTTTTTTTACTTTAAAATTTTTTTCTTTTAAAAAAATAAATTAAAAAAATAAACAATAAAACTTATTTTTTAATTAAAAGCTACACATACTAGCGCTTTGCAACGACGACCTTACCCTACCCTTACTTATACCCTGTCAAATAAAAAAAAATCCAAATCGGTCCAGGAGTATTCGAATAAACGGTGTGCATACATAAAAAAAGATAGCGACGAATCGATAACCTCTTCCTTGTTTGGAAGTCAGTTAAAAATAAAAATAATCCATGTTAAAGGTAAAGTTTTCAACGCATAATTTTTCCTTCGGGAACTGCGAGTTGTATCAACTCAGAAAATAAATCCGAAAGAATAATACTACTAATGAAGTATTTCAATGTCTTACAATGCGGAAGGCGGTGAAAGGAAAGTTCTTTCGGCTGGTAAAATTCGTTAAACTTCTTTTTACTTTAATAAACAGAACATTCTGCAAATATTATGTTAATTACTGCTCCTCCTCCGAATGTGCGATAATGTAGGCGATGCGGCTAGCAACTTTTCACTATTTTGATTCCCTTCTTATCGTGTGTGTTAGTGACTAACACTAGTGTCAGAGTTTTTAAACCGCCTTAAAGGCCTCTGACATGGTTTTAGGTAACGACCAATGTCAAAGACAGTGACCGGGACCGACGGCTTAACGTACCCTCCGAAGCACGGATCATCTTACTTATCAGACAATCAGGTGATCAGCCTGCAATGTCCTAACCAAACTAGGACAACAACACAAAGTCGTTGCCCCCGCTGGGAATCGAACCCGCGACCTCCGGGTATGAGCCAAACGCTCTAACCACTACACCACGGAGGCAGTTAAGAAGATGTATTATGGATGTATATTTGAGATATAATTATGGAGTATCTATGGATAGGTCTTCAAAAATGATATTCAGGGTTCTAATATAATTTTTTTCTAAACCGAATACTTTGCGCGGGAGACACCTACAAAGTGGAAAAAAGTGTCCCCCCCCCCCGTAACTTCTAAAATAAGGAAATTATAAAACTAAAAAAAATATATGATGTTCATTACCTTAAAAACTACCAGCGAAAATTGGTTTGAACAATAAAATTGGTTTTTTTTTAATACGTCATAAATCATAAACGGTAATTTACCTTTCATTCAATCAACTCAAATATAAAAATTAAAAAAAAAACATACTGCAAGACTTTATGTTATTTGCTACTACGGAACCCTTCATGGGCGAGTCCGACTCGCACTTGGCCGCTTATTTGTCTTCTCGTCCACTAGCACGCTTGAAGTGGCTTTTGGGTCTTAAGGCCCTGGGCTCTGTCTGCTTAGAGGCCTAAAACCCAAACCGTCTATCTGACCAAAGTTGACATCTAGAATACGCAATTGTCTCATCTGAAAATGTCAACTTGATTTGGTCGGATAGTGGTTTAAACCTAGTAACAAAGTTGGTCTGCGTTTTGTAATAAAACGGAAAATATCTACAAGTGATAGTAATATAATAAATTATATAAATAAATATACAAATATATAGGGACAAATCACACAGATTGAGCTAGCCCCAAAGTAATTTCGAGACTTGTGTTTTTGGAAATTAACTCAACGATACCAAAGATAATATAATTACTAACACGATACTATATTTTATAACAAACACATATATAGATAAACATCCAAGACCCAGGTCAATCTGAAAAAGATAATTTTATCAAACCCGGATGACTCTGGTATGACGGTCTGACATAACGACCGCAAGGCCACGGAGGTCGACATGTGTATAGAATCTCTGACAGTATTAGTATTTCTCAAAACTAAAAACTGACTTGTATGAAGAGACTGATGAGTTTAGATAAAGCAAAAGAGGTTTGTCAGGATCGTAGCAAATGGAGAAGCAGAGTCAGGAAGTAGCATGGGAACTCCCATGCTGGTCTGGGAGAAATAAAAAAACTTAGAATGTACCATCTGCTTCTCTTCCCACGCAGATCGTAAAAGCTGATCGAGGGAATGGGCAAAAATGCAAATCATGCTAACAGGCGATGCGGCTAGCAACCCATCACTGTATTGATTGCTTTTCCATCTTATCGCCCACCATGACGCTAAAAGTGGCTTTTGGGTCTTGCGACCCTGGGCTCTGCATAGAACCGCAAGACCCAAAATGCTCTGTCTGCTCCATTAGGGATAAAGACGTGATAGTATGTATGTATGTATGTAGCAAGTGGAGGTCCATAGTCTCTGCCTACCGCTGTGGGAGACAGGCGTGATGTTATGTATGTATGTAAAAACTGACTTCACCCCCAAACTACATAATGCGTTTTTGCGTTCGCGACGAATTGATCACCTCTTTTTCCTTCTATACTAAGCCTTTTCCCTTCCATAATATGCACATTTATGCAATATTATGAAATATAACCCTACAGACATTGCTGGAAAGATACCCAGCACAAACCCCATAACATTTAGTATTCAAATTTTATCTCAAGCCTTTCCTTCACCAAAATGGCCACCTGAAGTGTCCTCGCTGGCAATTTATGCCGTAGCATTTCCAAAGTTATAAAGGTTCTATAGCAGCTGTAAGATGGAGATAATAAAGTCAGGATTCAGCCATTTGGCATCGGCCTCTTAAACATTCATAATGCAGCTCCACAATTATTTTCTTGAGAATATGGCAGTCGTTTGGACAGGATTGTATTGAGTCTATTTTACGTGATTTAAAATGGATAGCTTTTACATTGAATTGACTAAACAGAAAAATCTGATATTTTTTTATGATAAAGAGGAATGTTATTCCAAACGGCAGAAAAATATTGAAGCGTTTTCAAAAGTTTCATCCCTTCCCCATAGCAGCAGTTATGACAGAAAACCTTTAAAAATGTATAAGTAGAAAGGCTGATCTTTATAGTAATAAGCTGCTATATATGTAAATAAAGTACCTGGGCGACCGAGCCTTGCTCGGTTACATCTCAAACATTAACTATATTTTTTTAAACTTTTCTAAAAACAATACAAAATAAAAAATTATATATAAACTTGAACATAAAAAAAGTAAGTCACCGAGTGGGATTCAAACCCGTAACACTTTTTGGCGGTCCGCATCTTAAACCGCTGAGCCAAACGGTTAGCGGCCAGTGCGACGAAATTAGCGACCATATTCTGCGTGGAAAGAAAAACGCATAAAAACCCGAAAACACGCGATTTCCCAAACATAAGACTTATCTAGATCGATTGTTTACCCCCGAAAACCCCCATACACCAATTTTCAGAGAAATCGTTAGAGCCGTTTTCGAGATCACAGAAATTTATAAATATACAAGAATTGCTCGTTTAAAGGTATAAGATTATATTGCCGTGTGGTATCCGGCAGAATAGAATAGGATTATTCCAAGATTTCCCGTGGATGACGTCGACGACGACGTGAAAGCGCGTAAGAATTACAAGCTAAACAAAGTTTATAAACATCATTGAGGCCACTCCAACCCGTCTGGCCAGCGTGGTGAGTGTAGGCCAAGTCCTCTGGCTGCTCTGACCAAGTATGGCTCTGGTAGTACTGAGAGGGTCGTGCTTCTGCAGTGGAAACTGAAAAAGACCTGATGACTATATATATGCTAGCCGCATTGTCTTCTGAAATAATTCCTCTCATATTCTCAATTGATTTTTAGGCATTGTACTGTTCTAGAAGATAAGAAGCTACTTAATACATTGTCTAGTTGTTCTTTAACCTACATGGATATTTTCAAAGTTTGATTTCTTTTTCTCAAAGCATCGAATGCCGTAACACTGCTAATGCTGCGACTATTCTAGGAGTATTATTAGACTAAGAGACGGACTCCTGTAACGGAACTCGATATTCCATAATATATTCACGGAGTCTTTCGAGTTTTCGGCATGAGTGTAAGAGTATTTTATTTCTGCAAAATCAAGTTCTCGGGAGACTGTGGTGTTTTAAGATATAGAATGTTATGGAACTTTGAAAAATTAATATAAAATTTAGTATTTAATAGGTAAAGATGTCCAAATACCTGTACCCCAAATCTTATGTCACAAAATAATAATAATAATAGTAATAGGTAAAGGTAGATAGTAATAGGTAAAAAAATAATATTAATAGGTAAAGGTGAAAAAATACCTAGGGGGTTACTCGTACTTCATAAAATAATTCGTTAGTTGTACAATAGTGACGTCCTATTTCAATGTCAAAACAAATAAGACTTTTATAGTCACACGTTAGTGCTTAATAATTAAAACTGCCTCCGTGGTGTAGTGGTTAGAGCGTTCGGCTCATACCCGGAGGTCGCGGGTTCGATTCCCGGCGGGGGCAACGACTTTGCGTTGTTGTCCTAGTTTGGTTAGGACATTGCAGGCTGATCACCTGATTGTCTGATAAGTAAGATGATACGTGCTTCGGAGGGCACGTTAAGCCGTCGGTCCCGGTCACTGTCTTTGACATTGGTCGTTACCTAAAACCATGTCAGAGGCCTTTAAGGCGGTTTAAAAACTCTGACACTAGTGTTAGTCACTAACATACTCGATAAGAAGAAGTGCTTAATGTTGCTTGACACTGAAACGTGGATACGCAGTGACATCTTTCGTACCGCTTTTGGAGAAACCCCCGTTTACCCTAGATTTAGATAACTTATGTTCCACCTTCACTAGTGCTATTATAGAGATAGCCTGATACGGGGCCAATAAAGGTTGATGTACTATCGACACGACAGTAAGGTTATTTGTCATGCAAATTAAAATAAAGCACCGACTTTCAAGAGCCCTCATAACTTTTGTACCGCTGAACCGATTTTCATCAAACATAACTAAGAATCACCGCAAGGAAACTCGCTTTCACGTAAAATCACAGACAGACAGACAGACATGGGCGGTAAACTTATAACACCCAACTTTATTTCTCAGGGATTAAAAAGTAGAATTACACAGTTCTTTCCACAAAAAGTGAACTTATTATATGATTTAATACATATACCCAACATTTTTTTACAGACAAATGAGAAGGTAAGATACTGGTACCTAGACATATTAATTTTGTTTTAATGGACAATGTTTTCAACTGTTAGGACAGTAAGAACTTCGCTTTTTGTGGTCATATTTTTGTTCTGGTTTAATAAAATACTGTTGTCTTGCATTGTAATTTTAAAAATCCCCTGACTTCTCCATACAAACGTAGTCTACGTTTAATTTAGAAACCACATGTCAGATTCCGGTAAAAATTGGTAATTGTAAAGAAATTGCAATTATCTAGGGTTATAACTGGTTTCCTATTGTAAAATTATGAACTGGAAAGAAAATATAACGATTTAGAAGTTTCCCATACTAATGGTCAAAAATGATATAAAACACTATATTCTATTTCAAGTTCATATTTTTAATGTCGGAAACCAGTTATAAACCTAGATAATTGCAATATCTTTGAAATTACAAAATTTTGCCCAAATCGGACATGTCGTTTTGAAATAAAACGTAGACTACGTTTGTATGGAAAGTTGTATTTTGGTCTAGGGTCGGGGGACTCTTAAGACCACATTCTAATTTTAAATGGAGGAGACTTTTGCCCAGCAGCGGGACAACATAGATTAGAAAAAAGGTAGATATGGCTGGAAGACTGCGGTACGAAAAATTGCACTTTACTTTAGAGTGATCTTGTTCCAGAGGTCAAATCTACTTCGGGTCGCTGAGGGAGCTAGCTTTAAAAAGGTAAATTGATATATCTAATTTCCGTAAACATCAAGGAGAAACCTTAATGGATGTCAACGATACCTTGGGAGAATATGATGTAAATAAGTATTTTTTTAAAGTGTTTTGGGAAATAAGAAATATCTTTAGATCGATGGTGCCATAAATGGGACGAAAGTATTATTATTTATTAATTTATCCCAAAGGAGAAACAATGTTATCCCTGTTTTTGTAAGAGGTTTATTCGGTGAGTGAGTTCTTGAAGTCCACCTTACAGTATATACTGGCATCTGTGGACTGTACGGCGTTATCCACAGAGCCAAAGGGGCGGCTGCTACGTGAAAGAAGGATGGGGAGCCGAAGGTAAGACCTGAGACTCCAAGTTTCAGGCAAGAAGCCTGGTTTCATCATACTCACTTATCACTGTTAAGTTGACCCTTGAATTCCTAGTAGTTCTGATAATAATGAGTGCTCAAAAAGGGCATATGGATGGAAAAGTCGAAAGCAAAAAGTTTGACTTAGGAATTTGTTTGGACTAGTTATGAGATAAACATACTAAAAGTTCTTACCCTTCTGAAGTGATCTCGAATTCTTGAAGTCTACCTTACTTATCGTATTGGTATCATCTGTGGACTTTGTTATCCACAAATAGCGCCAATGGGGCTACTACGCGAAAAAAGGTGGGGATCCCAAGCTGAGTCTCCAAGTTTGAGGCAAGAAATCTGATTTCATCATACTCACTTATCACAGTAAAGTTGACCCTTAGGTTCCTGGTGGGTGAGTTCTTGAAGTCCACCCTACATCGGTATATGCTGGCGTCTGTGGACTGTACGTTATCCACGAAGAGCACCGACGGGGCGGCTGCTGCGCGGAAGAAGGCTCGGGGACCGAAGCCTGAGGCTTCAGACCACAGCCTCGGCTGGGAAGAATGGCGGCCGCGGACGTCGAAACTGTAAACAAATAGATTAAATCAAAACTAGAACTTAAGGAGCTTAATGGTATTAATCATGCCGGGAGAGTAGTAAAATAAAATATTTAAAAAAAAATGTTTGCATGGCTCCCCTAAAGTGAAGTGAGATTCATTTTTTTATTGTTGACTACCCCATCATGTGGGGTATCGTTGAATACGTTAGTACGTTTCGTTTTATAGAGCAAAATTTTATTAGAGTCTAGTGTGCCCCCCACTCTATCTTCTAAACGGTTATATGCTGGGTAGGGTGTAAAAATTAATAAGCGGCCAAGTGCGAGTCGGACTCGCCCATGAAGGGTTCCGTATTTGCTACTATAACATAATATAAAAGTCTTGTAGAATGTTTTTTTAATTTTTATATTTGAATTGATTGAATGAAAGGTAAATTGCCGTTTATGATTTATGACGTATTAAAAAAAACTACTTACTAGATCTCGTTCAAACCAATTTTCGCTGGTAGTTTTTATGGTAATAAACAACATATATTTTATTTAGTTTTATCATTCTCTTATTTTAGAAGTTACGGGGGGGGGGACACACTTTTTTCCACTTTGGAAGTGTCTCTCGCGCAAAGTATTTGGTTTAGAAAAAAATACTATTAGAAACCTTAATATCATTTTTGAAGACCTATCCATAAATACCCCACACGTATGGATTTGATGAAAAATAAATTTTTGAGTTTCAGCTCTAAGTATGGGGAACCCCCAAAATTTATTGTTTTTTTTTCTATTTTTGTGTCAAAACCGTAATGCGGTTCACACAATACATCTACTTACCAAGTTTCAACAGTATTGGTCTTAAAGTTTCGGAAAAAAGTGGCTGTGACATACGGACGGACAGACAGACAGACAGACAGACTTGACGAATCCATAAGGGTTCCGTTTTTGCCATTTGGCTACGGAACCCTAAAAAGTAACAGACGATTAACTTATAAAATTAACTCGGAAAAGATAAAATTAATAGAAAATCAGTTTGAGACTTTAGTAGTGGCATGAACAAGTTGGCATTCGCAACTAGATAACCCTACACTGAGCGTGGCCCAACACGCACTTGGCCAATTATTTATATCTTTAAGTTAGCAAAATATAATCATGCATATAAGGCAATAATAGCGAGTTATGAGTGTTGACGAAGCAAAAAAGGTTTGCAAGGATCGTAGTAAGTGGAAATCCATAGTCTCTGCCTACCCCCATGGGAAACAGGCGTGAAAACAACTTGAGCGGTGTCAAGGGATACCCGGATGGAACGAAGTTCCTTTCGATTAATTAGAAGAGAGAGAGACAGACAGAGAAACACGCGCACGCCGCACGGCTTACAACTATAGCAAAAAGTGTCGTTACAACTTTTGGCCTTAATTTTTTCCGTCTAGCCTCCTTTCGCAACGCACGATAAGGAACTTCGTTCCAATAATAATATGTATATACAGCAATATTGACGCAAATATCTCCACATTTGACGACCTCCGTGGCGTAGTGGTCTCCAGGCCTTTTTAGGGTTCCGTAGCCAAATGGCAAAAACGGAACCCTTATAGATTCGTCATGTCTGTCTGTCTGTCTGTCCGTCCGTATGTCACAGCCACTTTTTTCAGAAACTATAAGACCTATACTATTGAAACTTGGTAAGTAGATGTATTATGTGAACCGCATTAAGGTTTTGACACAAAAATAGAAAAAAAACAATAAATTTTGGGGGTTCCCCATACTTAGAACTGAAACTCAAAAAATTATTTTTCATCAAACCCATACGTGTGGGGTATCTATGGATAGGTCTTCAAAAATGATATTGAGGTTTCTAATATCATTTTTTTCTAAACCGAATACTTTGCGCGGGAGACACTTCCAAAGTGGAAAAAAGTGTGTCCCCCCCCCCGTAACTTCTAAAATAAAGGAATTATAAAACTAAAAAAAATACATGATGTTCATTGCCATAAAAACTACCAGCGAAAATTGGTTTGAACGATATCTAGTAAGTAGTTTTTTTTTAATACGTCATAAATCATAAACGGCAATTCACCTTTCATTCAATCAACTCAAATATAAAATTAAAAAAAAAACAACTACAAGACTTTTATATTATGTTATTTGCTACTACGGAACCCTTCATGGGCGAGTCCGACTCGCACTTGGCCGCTTATTCAAATTGTCCTGGGTCTTGGATGTTTATCTATATATGTATTTGTTATAAAATATGGTATCGTCGAGTTAGTATCCCATAACACAAGTCTCGAACTTACTTTGGGGCTAGCTCAATCAGTGTAATTTGTCCCTATATATCTATTTATCTATCTATTTATTTTATTTGTGACATAGCAACAGTAACTAATCAGGCCGAGGATGTCACTGGAGCGGGAAGTAATCGTGACATCCTTTCTTATCGCAACATTCTTAATAAAGCTTTTTTTGTATTGATTAATATTAATTTTCACTCCTACTAGTTTATGTAATTATATGATCACTTTTTTCTTTCAAAAAGGAGGAGGTAATCAATTTGTCGTCACCATCATCATCATTTCAGCCGCATAACGTCCACTGCTGGACATAGGCCTCTCCCAAAGATTTCCAAAATGACCGATCTAGAGCGGCTTGCATCCAGCGCCCTTGTCGTGATCATTTCCAATTGTTTTATGTATTTTCACCGAAGGAGGACCCTACAGAGTAACAGTTAAAGTTAACTCAAAAGAAAACAATATTCTGTCTATAAAGTTAAAAATAAAAAAAAGACGTGTGGCACTCTGAGACTGCCGCGGTAAAGCTATTGCATTAAGGTGGTTCGATACAAGGAAGGACGGCAACGTCGCAAACGGACGACGGAGACGAAGCGGCAACCTACATGGTAGGCGGAGTGGAGAGCGTGAGGTTTTTTCGTTACGGAATTTTTGAATTCGGTCCCCGCGCTCAAGGCCCGCGATAGAAGCTATGCAATAGCTTAAAAATAAAATCTTAATTTTTCAAGCCAGTAGTTTAAGTAATACAAATTTCTGGGAGCCACCTAGTAAGCTTTGAAAAAGTCTGTGGCAGGGGGACCCGCTCTTCCAAACGCTTAGTATTAACATAGGCCTAGTTTACAAATATATTTACAAATATATTTTATAACTTTAAATATATTCTTAGTTCTATTGACATGAGTGTATGTTGTGTTGTGTGATAAGTGAAGATGTGTGGATGCGTGAGAGGGTGTGTACGTGTGTGTGTGTGCGTGTGTGTGAGGGTGTGCATAAAGTAGTAGATAAACTTGATATTACCAGCTCTTACATCATATCGCTGTCTCGGATGTCCATTTCGGGATCCACGGATCTCAGGTCATAAATTCTCTTGACGTTTGATTGAAAGCGCAGATATTCAATTATTAAAACGCTTTTGAAAAGCTCCAATTCACTTACTATCACAAGCTGTAGATGTATTAAGGCTTATTGGTTTATTTTGATGACCTCTGTGGTCTAGTAGAGGTCCTGGGTTCGATCCCCGGTCAGATCAAGACGAAATATTATCTTTTTCAAATTGACCTAGATCTTGGATGTATTTGTATATCTTTATATGTATTGGTTTTAAAATATGGTCGTTGAGTTAGTATCCCATAATGCAAGTCTTGAACTTACTTTGGAGCTAGCTCAATCTGTGAGATTTGTCCGTAATTATTTATTCAATGCTTTAATCTTTTTTCTTGCTGGTCTAGGAGAAAAGAAGAAACTTAAGATCTACCAGCTGCTTCTCTTCCCACGCTGATCGTAAAATCCGACCATGAGAATGGGCGAAAATGCGTGATAAGACTGGCAACCTATCATTGATTCCTTCTTCCTTCTTTTGCCCACCATCACGCAAAATATGACGTGACTTGTGGCCCTGGACTCTGTCTGCTTAGAGCAGCAAGACGAAAAATGCTCTGTCTGCCCCATTAGGAATAAATGAATAAGAAATCATAGTAGGGACAAATACGCAGTAATGTACAATAGAAAAGAAGTAAATAAAATTGTTAGAAGTGCCACCACTATATACGCAATTGAAAATATCTTCATCTTTATCCATGATCATAATATGTGGCTTCGAAATGCATAAAAAGCCTTATGATTCTCTTATATTACCTTTGTGCTAGAATCGTTTTAAAAACAGTATTATTTGGTTTGTGTAAAAATTCCATTTAATCTTTTCTATACATTATAATAAAACAGTAACAAAAATGTGCATGTACATTAAATATATTTCTAAAAGATATTGGGGGCGATGGAGACAGTAATGGAGTAAGAATTAGAGAAAAAAAAGGTTTGTCTGTTTGTCTGTTTGTACACGCTGTTCTCCGGAAATACTGGACGGATTCGAATGAAACTTTTTTTTGTTATATAACTGTTAAACCTAGGCAACATATAGGGTATAAATGATTTATGAAAATGGAACACCTGATGCAGAACTATTATGGTCCCGGTAATCTATAAAAAAAAAAATGACGCCGTAGCAAAAGTTGTTTAGCCTGATGAGCATTTTCTATAGACATAAAGTCCACGCGAACGAAGTAGCGGGCTTCGGCTAGTTTTAAAATATGAATAAAGTATTAAGTACAGTATCAATGACTAATGCAGGCCGCTTCCTATCGGTCGTCTTGAAAATCTTTGGGCCTTTGTCCAGCACTGGATTTCCTGTGGCTGGTATGGATAAATGAAATCTTATAAAGTACGTCTGCGAGATCTGGCTCTTCATGCTCACTAAAATGTCCAATCTAGTAATGGTGTCCCTGGTTTAGTCATTGGATTCCTTCTAATATGGTTGAGTTTAACGATGGCTGACCCGTGCGTCAACTCGTGAACGGGTGCTACTGGGATTTGGTCAGCTCAGCTTCGCTTTTTTGACTACTTAGTATTTCTCATTACGTAATTTATGTTAACTCGTTCGCAAGCATTACATTATTTAATGTGAAAAGACAGTAAGAAGATATAAATATTATAACATGATAAAGCCTTTTTGGGGAGTAGGCGATCAATACTGTGAAAATGAGTTTCTCCTCAGCAGTGGTCGGTGCCAAGCGCTGATATCGGTAGCTGTTCTTGAAAGAATAAATTTGAATATACACTACACATAATGTAAATTATAAAAAATCGGCGTCGCCGGCACCGTTGTCTCGTCTTAGCGAGGACACTTCCATGCACCCAGAATAAATACGGTACTGCACTTACTTTTGGAAAATTCGAGTTTTTGAAGTGAAAACTTCTTTAGCGGCGTTGTGCACTTTTTTTGGAATGGGTAAAAAATGTTAAACTCGCGTCAGGACACGTGACCTGATCGAAAATTCGTAAGACGGCGCAGGGCGCTTGCGCGAATGTTCGTGTGTGTTTATGTTACAGCGTGCTACGCGCATCCATGGATGGTGACAGCTGATGGCTCTACCGTCTGTGTAGTGGCCATACTGCTGTGTATTTTGAAAATGATTTTGTTGAAAATGAATTTGGTCATGCTTGTGACATTTGTGACAGACTGTGGTTCAGAAAAGATTTGAAATATTTTATACTGATAATTAAAGCAATTCGTGCAAAATTATTCCCTAACCATTCCAAAATATCAAAAATGCACAACATTAATATTCAAGTTTTCACTTCTGCCGGCACTCCCAGAGTGCAACCCGTCATTTTTTTTATTTTTTTTTATGTATTTAACTTTATTACAAATGTAATAGGCGGACTTAAAGCTATAGGCTTTATCTACCAGTCAACCCACTGGTGGTGCCGAGAATAAGAAGTCTTTGAAGAAGGTGCAAAATACGTAATGTTAAAGGACTTACTAATATTTAGTAATATAAATAAAAACATGTAATAAATAAAATAATATATATCAATAAACTTACATTCAAAATATACATAGATAGATATAATAACCAATACATATACTACATATATATTATTTGTATTCTATCTGACAGTTCCTGAAGATAATGTGCACGCACTGCACTTTTAAACGCTACACGAGTGCGAGCCTTCTGGATCTTGATTGGAAGGGCGTTCCAAAGCTTTACCGCTTGAACAGCAAACGAACGTTCGAAGAACCCACTCCGATGAAATGGTATATCAAGACGGAGATTGCTAGAAGAACGAAGATTTTTTGAATGAGTATCACCAAGAAAAATGAATTTTGATTTAAGATATGATGGAGTTTTTGGGTCAAAAAGAATGGAAAAGAGGGTTGTGAGAATATGCAGCCGGCGACGATGACGAAAACGTGTTTTTCACAAGATTTTATTTAACTTGCAATGTCTCTTGTATGTATGCATGTATGAATGTTTGTTTAGGTCAGATCTTTTGCAACTCAATTTTCAACCAGTTATCCCCAACTGATTTAGCTGAATTTTGGTGTGCTTGTGTGAGTCGGATGACAATATTATGGAGTCAATGGGCTGTTTTGATGATGGAGCCGGGAGATATTTGATAAAACTCAGTAATAAAACAACTCAACTCCATTGAGTTTGGGATTAATTATTTGTCTTAGTAAGTACTTTAGCCTCACAATATAAGCTTGTACAAAATAATGTTTGTTTTTAGGGTTCCGTAGTAAACAACGAACCCTTATAGTTTCGCCATGTCTGTCTGTCTGTCCGTCCGCGGTCCTACTCAGAAACTATAAGTACTAGAAAGCTGTAATTTGGCATGGATATGTATATCAATCATGGCTAAAAAGTCGTAAAATAAAATATGGAAATATTTTTTTTAAGGCTGGCTACCATACAAGTAAAGAGGAAGTCAATATTTTTTTAAGCTATTGCATAGCTTCTATCGCGGGCTTTGAGCGCGGGGACCGAATCCAAAAATTCCGTAACGAAAAAACCTCACGCTCTCCCTACTCCGCCTACCATGTAGGTTGCCGCTTCGTCTCCGTCGTCCGTTTACGACGTTGCCGTCCTTCCTTGTTTGCAATAGCTTTACCGCGGCAGTCCCCGAGTGCCACACGTCTTTTTTCTCTACAAATACATTGTATGGGGTATCGTTGAATAGGTCTTTCAAAAATATTGTGAGCTTGGGAACACCATTTTTCGATTTAGGGATCCGTGTCTGAAATATTTAGGTTTAAAGTGATTTTTTTTGTTAAAGTCACGTGTCCCCCCCATCTATCTGCTAAACGGTTATATATGGTGAAAAAAATCACAGCTATAGTATATATAATGTAGTTTAAAGGAAAACTATCAGAGCTAAGTAGAGTTGACAAATTAAAAAGTTATAGGCGATCAACATATAAAATGTGCTCGAAAAGGAAAATTTCATACAAATTCAATAGATACTCGTACACGCTTTAGACGTTTTTAGTGTCATGAACTCAAAGTTAGCATTTACAACTACGGAACCCTACACTGCGCGTAGCCCAACACGCACTTGGCCAATTATTTTCCTTTAAAAAACTTATTCTTTATACTTTCTTTTTCCTACTTTACATGCAGGGTACGTACGCTGAGCCAATTCCTCTGTTATTCAGTCACCTGAATGTTTGAACAGTAATAAAGTGCGGGATCCACGGTCCATAAATATGAACAAGACCTTTTTGCTAACAGGCGAAAGTAGCCGATAAATTATTTAACTTGATCCTATTTGAGGTAACTTGGGCTCTTGAAATTGGATATTCATGAGCTATTCTAGCTTAAAATTCGTGAGATTAAGCATTTTAAAATATAGCTACTCTGTCTTACTTTTAAATTATTTCAAATTCTCGTGCTATTTTTAAATGAGACAGTTTAGATTAAAATCTTGTGTTTTTTATTAGTTGAATCATTATGTGACATATCATCATCATCATCAGTTTTTTTGTCTCCACTGCAGGAGCACGACCCTCTCTGTTCTACCTGAGCCATATTTTGACAGAGCAGGTAGAGGACTTGATACACTCTTCTCGCTGGCCAGATGGGTTGGAGAAGTCACATTGATGTTTATAGGCTTTGTTGAGCTCGTATTTCCGTCGCCTTCTACTACATCCACAGAGGCCTTGAAGTGCTCCTATTTCACTCTGCTAGAAACCACAGAGCCAGTATTTATGAACTGTAGCTAATAATTTGAATAATACCAAAACAATGTTTTCTTCTCTCCTTGCCATATTCCTATATCGGGTCGGCCCCCTAATACTTTTGCGCCATTTTTGAAGGTATTACGGCATTTCTGGTATTTTATAAGCAACGTCTTCAAATCACTGGAGATGGTTCGACTTCAGGTATAGTAGAAGGGCGTCTTCTTCCTCTCTTTTCCTTCTGTATGTCAATGGAATGTCAGCAGAAGAAAACCACATGACTTGTAAAGTAATAACTTTACAAGTTTTACTACTTTTTGGACTTCTTCTGCGTAACAATCAAGATCAAGCGATTTTTTTGTGTATGTAAAACAATGGATGAGCTCGGTGGTCTGGCGAGAGTGCACATTACTAGCGCTTTCGCAAGTTAAGCGACACCGGGCGTGGTCCGCAATGCGATGAGTAACCACAAGTGGCAAAAACATTTTTTCGAGCTCCTCCGTGTTTCGGGAGGCACGTATAAGCCATTGGTCCCGGCTGTCATCATTGTATGGTAGTTATCAAGCTATATCATGCTTCATGAAAAATCTGACACCAGAGAAACTTACAAAACAACATACTCTCTTACATAAACAGTACCTGGGCGACCGAGCTTTGCTCGGTTACATCTCAAACATTAACTCAATTTTTTTAAACTTGTCTAAAAACAATGCAAAATAAAAAAATATATTTAAACTTAAACATAAAAAAAAACAAAAGTAAGTCACCGAGTGGGATTCGAACCCGTAACACTCTTTCTAGCGGTCGGTATCCTTAACCGCTGAGCTAAAAAACAAGGCGGTCGGCGCGACGAAATTAGCGACCATATTTTGCGTGGAAAGAAAAACGCATGAAAACTCGAAAACACGCGTTTTCCCAAACATAAAACTAATCTAGATCGATTGTTTACCCTCGAAAACCTCCATATACAAATTTTCAGCAAAATCGTTAGAGCCGTTTTCGAGATCACAGAAATTTATAAAAAAAATATATATATATACAAGAATTGCTTGTTTAAAGGTATAAGATTTCCTCTCATAGGTATACTGGAAGAGATCTCTTTTAAGATAAATAGCGCCTTTGTATAACTTTTATTTTACGAATTCTTTGTATAAATTTTCCGTGTATGTAAATTGGTAAATAAATAAAACCTCCGACCTTTGACGACCTTCGTGGCTTAGTGGTCACCATGCTAGTCCGCCACCCAGAGGCCCCGGGTTCGATCCCCGGTGAGAGCAAGTTGGAATATGGCCTTTTTCAAATTGTCCTGTTTCTTGGATGTTTATCTACTCGTATTTAACTCGTACTCGTATTTAATATAAAATATAGTAAAGTTAAGTTAGTACCCCATAACAAAAGTGTCGAACTTACTTTGGGGCTAGATCAATCAGTGTAATTTGTCCCTATTTATTTATTTATGCAAACATACATAATACCACGCCTGTTTCCCACAGGGGTAGGCAGAGACTATGGATCTCCACTTGCTACGATCCTGACAAACATCTTTTGCTTCATCTAAACTCATCAATGTCTTCATACAGTCATGCCCTTCGGTCACGGGCACTTTATTTATTTATTTAAATTACCTGTAAATCGGCTGCCCCCCGTCGTTCTCCTTGAACCACAGCACCATAGACACTTGATCGTCAGCGGCCAAGGGCTGTGTGTCGCAGGGCAAGGCTGCCTTTTTGCCCAGCACGCCTTGCATGTGGGCCATGGGAACTGAAACAAAACATTGCATTTTATTTCCTACTTGCTGCGCATGTTCTAAGTTTTTATTATATTGATTTGTAACAAAATGTTATCAATCTATTCTATACATATAATAAAACAGTAAAAAAAGTGTGTCTACATTAAATATATTTCCAAAAAAAAAATTGGGGGCGATGGAGACGTAGTAATAGAGTAAGAATTAAAAAAAAATGTTTGTCTGTTTGTCTGTTTGTACACGCTAATCTCCGGAAATACTGGACGGATTCGAATGAAACTTTTTTTTGTTTTTTAGCTATTAACGACGACTACGAATTCTTTGTATAAATTTTCCGTGTATGTAAATTGGTAAATAAATAAAACCTCCGACCTTTGACGACCTTCGTGGCTTAGTGGTCACCATGCTAGTCCGCCACCCAGAGGTCCCGGGTTCGATTCCCGGTCAGGGCAAGTTGGAAAAATGGCCTTTTTCAAATTGTCCTGGGTCTTGGATGTTTATCTATATATGTATTTGTTATAAAAATATAGTATCGTTGAGTTAGTATCCCATAACACAAGTCTCGAACTTACTTTGGGGCTAGCTCAATCAGTGTAATTTGTCCCTATATATTTATATATTTATTTATTTATTTATTTATTTATTTATTAAGCCTGGGCAACATATAGGGTATAAATAATTTTGGAAAATGGAACGCCTGATGCAGAACCATAATGGTCCAGCAAAACTATAAGAGATATAAAAATGCCGCCTTAGTAAAAGTTGTTCAGCCTGGTGAGCATTTTCCAGAGATATAAAGTCCACGCGAACGAAATCGCGGGCTTCGGCTAGTAAACAATAAGCAGTGTTACCCGCGCCTAAGGTAGCCTATGTGTTAATCCAGGGTGTCTTCCTACCGGCCGTTTGCACGTGAAGAAGTCTTTATAATATTACTAGCTGTGCCCGTGGGCTTCGCTCCCCGTGGGAATTTCGGAACTTTGAAACTAAAAAACCTATGTCCTTCCCTGGGTATCAAACTATATCCATGTCAAATTTCACCTTAATAGGTTTAGTGGTTGAAGCGTGAAGTGGTAACAAACAAACAAATACACAAACTCACTTTCGCTTTTATAATACTAGCTGTGCCCGTGGGCTTCGCTCCCCGTGGGAATTTCGGGATAAAAACTAACCTATGTCCTTCCCTGGGTATCAAACTATATCCATATCAAATTACATCTAAATAGGTTCAGTGGTTAAAGCGTGAAGTGGTAACAAACAAACAAATATACAAAGTCACTTTCGCATTTATAGTCAAAGTCAAAGTCAAAATTTTTTATTCAATGTAGGATAAATTTATCTCTTATTGAAGGTCATTTTTATAAATATTATTTTAGTGCAAAAGCTAAAAACTACTAGCGTTTCGGAACAACCACTGCTGGGAAGATTACGCCGAAAGAAACCCAGTTCAGTATTGGTCCCTACCCAGCCTGATGGGCTATGTTACAATTACAATACAGATTTACACTTAAGCTATACATTTAAATTATACAATTACAATTTGCAGTCAACTATTTCCAAGAATTTTTCTCAGATGATGATAAGTAGTCATTTACATGATAATACGCATTTTGTAATAAATGATTATAATATTAGTAGGACTAGTGGGATAGGATTAAGTCATACATAAATTTAAATTACGTATAGGTATAGATAGAGGAATTTATTTACTATACGACATTTTTTTCCAAAACTAATGAAAAGTATATTTATTAGGTATCTATGTGTTGTTTTATTTAAGTAATTTTGCACCGCTACCAAATCTCTATTTATCCTTATGATTGACTGGGAGAGAACGCTTAAGGGTCCCCCGACCCTAGACCAAAATACAACTTTCCATACAAACGTAGTGTACGTTTTATTTCAAAACGACATGTCCGATTTGGGCAAAAATTTGTAATTTCAAAGATATTGCAATTATCTAGGTTTATAACTAGTTTCCGACGGTAAAAATATGAACTTAAAATAGAATATAGTGTTTTATATCATTTTTGACCATTAGTATGGGAAACTTCTAAATCGTTATATTTTCTTTCCAGTGATAATTGCAATTTCTTTACAATTACCAATTATTACCGGAATCTGACATGTGGTTTCAAAATTAAACGTAGACTACGTTTGTATGGAGAAGTCTAGGGTAAGGGGACTCTTAAGTCCGCCAATTGTAAACAATTGTATATTGTATTTTTATCAATAAATAAATAAAAGTCAGCGTGTAAAACAAAGAGTGTGATAGCAATAAGGTGTAATATTTCTCGCGATATCTCTGGCAGTTTGCGAAAATACCGCAGTATCGCGATTATATTCACGTTAGAGATGCAATTTATATTATACTGACTGTGCTTTGCGGTGTTATCCGCGCCTAAAGTAGCCTATGCGTAAATCCAGGGTGTAAGCTTCCTGCATACCAAATTTTATCAAAAATGGTCCAGCCGTTTGCATGTGAATAATAACAAACATACACATACAAACTTTTGCCTTTATAATAATGTCGTGATGTGACAGTGTGATACAAAGCATACACGCTGACTTTTCATTGGTTTTGGAAAAAAAAATGTCGTATGGTAAATAAATTCCTCTATCCATATACGTAATCCAAATTTCTGTATGTCATAAGATAAAAAAGTTGCGTAAATGATTTTCGATCGAGACCACGTAGTTATACGCCGGCCGCCTACTGCGTAATGTCGATGACCCCGGCCGGCCGGCGGGCGGTGTATGGTGGCGGTACTACTAATTGACTTCACAATTTTACTTTCGAGTTTTAGTCAACATTTTTTGTTTCAGAATTTTTATTTTGACCAGCTTATTAGGTTTTACTAACGATGCCTATGAAGTGGCCTTCGGCTTCAGAACCAATAAAAATCACCATGTATAAACATTGACTTTCTTTTAAATTTTTTACATCGCACTTTTTTGCATGTAACATTCGTTCTTCTTCTTATATTTAAGAGCTGGGCTCTTGTCGGTGGAGTGCTTTCCATGTCTCTCTTCCTTCCGCTAAGTTCTTAACCTCTTTATATGTTTTCACGTTTAATTTTACTTTTATTTGGTCTATAAATTTTCTTCTGGGTTTTCCTACTTCTCTCTTTCCTTCTATTTTTCCTTCCATTATTATTTTAAAGAACGCATCGTGGCGTAGTAGATGACCGAACATTTTCCCTCTTCTATTTTCTATAATTTGTATTATTTGTCTTTTCTCTCTCACATCCTCTAGTACCTTCTCATTTGTAATTTTTTCTGTCCAACTTATTTTTTCATTCTCCTCCAGCATAACATTCGTTATTATACATTTGTTGCATACAAATGTAATAAATGTATGTGTAGCCTATGTCACCCGGACAATAATGACAAATCGATTGAAATCTAATTTGTGAATATTGGATAAGCGGTTAGGATGCTTCGGTGGAACACACATAGATATACACATACATACATATACACATACAAATACAAAGACTGCTAAACTCATTAACCTTTCTCTTGGCTTTGCAGTAGTCAGGTCAAAAAGTCAGTAAGTTTCTGGAAGATTTTCGGTATGTTAAAGAGATACATAGTATAAATTAGGGATCAGTAACTTTTGTAAATTGGCGATACTAAAAAAAACATTAAAACTAACGTGAGACACGATCATTATTAAAATTAGCTAACATATCGGCAGTAGCTGTCTCTATACGCGAGCATTATTACTCTGTGACGCGAGGAACCCATTTACAAATTATAATAATGTAAAAAAAATTGATCGTTAATACGAATGTCGCATGTAGTTTAAAAAGACGTGTGGCACTCGGGGACTGCCGCGGTAAAGCTATTGCAAACAAGGAAGGACGGCAACGTCGCAAACGGATGACGGAGACGAAGCGGCAACCGGGAGCGTGAGGTTTTTTCGTTACGGAATTTCTGGATTCGGTCCCCGCGCTCAAGACCCGCGATAGAAGCTATGCAATAGCTTAAAAATAAGTTTGGAAAATCCAAAATAGCACGCCTCAAAGGGTCCATAATTTTTTTTTAATTCTTACGCATATAGAAAAATAAAGATATTATATAGATATACTAAAACTATGAAGAACAGTCGATATTTTTTTTTGTTTATTTAATAACAATTAAACCACATCGAATCAGACCCTGAAAAATGAAAGGGCATACTCAAGTATTCCTTAGCATACTCAAGCGTAAGAGAAAAAAAAAGACTCGATTAGTAAAGTATTTCGGTCGTTATCGTGTTAACAAGAAAAGCCTCCGCACATACAGACACACGGACGTCCAAGACATAACTTTTTTAAACTGATTTTAACTAGTTTAAATAACAAAAATGACATCAAAAATATCATGAGTGTTAAAAATAGTGTTTTTTTCTTAATATGTGTGTGTATATATTATCTTACAAGTGCAATGTATGATACATAAAGACATTTTAAGGGTCCTCCCCGCGCTAACGACCTTGAAAACACAAAAAAATTAATTTCTCTTTCTGTAAGTGAGAATCATTGAAATAAAATACCCTGAATTTTCCTTTGCAAAAAATACTAAAAACGGCCATTTTTGACTCTTTTTGTAAAGGTTTCTAAACCGGATAGTATTTTAATGACTTTCGAGGTTCTAATGAAACTTCAGGATACTAGCTAAAAAGTACGAGGGTTTTTAATAATCTCACTTACAGAAAGAGAAATTAATTTTTTTGAGTTTTCAAGGTCGCTAGCGCAGGGAGAAGCCTTAAGTTTGAAAAATCAGATGTTTTGCGCGAAGTGACAGTAGTACCCACCTCAACGCTTCGCTTATGAGGCGTGCAATATAAACTGAATTTAGCTATTATTATTTGGTCTCATAAGAAGGCTCAAGGTTTCCGAACGCGATCGAATCAGAAATGAGGAGATTCGTAGAAGAACTAAGGTCATTGACATAGCCAAGCGGATAAGTTCATTGAAGTGGCAATGGGCGGGGCACATAGTGCGAAGAACCGATGGCCGATGGGGCAAAAAGGTTTCCGAATGGCGGCCACGTACCGTCAAGCGCACCGTAGGACACCCACCTGCTAGATGGTCAGACGACCTGCGCAGGGATGCAGGAAGGCGCTGGGTGCTGACCACTTCCGATCGGTCGTTTTGGAAATCCTTGGGGGAGGCCTATGTCCAGCAGTGGACTTCCTGTGGCTGATATTTTAATTTGCCATCCAACGTGGCAAAGCTGCCAGCCTTCTGGGCACTCTTCCGCACGGAAAGGAGGTACGAGACTTTATTTATTTATAATAGTTTATGTTTTATTTATTTTTAAGTAGATTTATGTTTATTGTAGTTTAGATAGATAGATAGATAGATAGATCATCGTCAAAACAAACATTTTCTATGGGATTTGTATGAAATAATAAACCGTGACGTCATAGTTTCTATCAGTTTAACTGCACTACTGAATACTATACTGTATATATAAACATAACTTTCCTTTCACCACCTATCAATATTTATTATTTTCAGCAATACGTTTGATGTTGATCACAGAAAATATATATTACAGACATTCCTCGAAGGGAAGAGAGGTCCCTCGTCGTTTATTACAATATTGATGATCGATCGAGTTTTGATTTGTCAGAGGTCAGAGGTGAACTCGTGTGAGGTTCCTATGTAGACATATCTATATCTACTCGTACTAATATCTGTACATACAATAAAACAGTGTGTTTGTAAATTAAATATATTTCCTTAAAAATAATTGAGCACGATAGAGACATAATCTATACATATAATAAAACAGTAAAAAAAGTGTCTGTACATTAAATATATTTCCAAAAAAAAATATTGGGGGCCATGGAGACGTAGTAATAGAGTAAGAATTAAAAAAAAATTCTGTCTGTTTGTCTGTTTGTTTGTATGTCTGTTTGTCTGTTTGTCTGTTTGTACACGCAAATCTCCGGAAATACTGGACGGATTCGAATGAAACTTATTTGTTATATAGCTGTTAAACCTGGGCAACATTTAGGGTATAAATGATTTTGGAAAATGGAACACCTGATGCAGCACCATAATGGTCCAGTTTAACTATACGAAATATAAAAATGAAAAATGACGCCTTAGTAAAAGTGTTTATTTATTTTATTTTATCAAACTTAATTGTTCCAAAGTACAAATACTTTCAACAAATGGCGGACTTAATGCTAAAAATATTTCCTCCCAGTCAACCATAGGGATAAACAGAGAAATTCATGCGGCACAAAAAAGTAATACAATATACGTATGTACATTCTAAAATATTACTAAGTAATATAACATTTTATTATATACCTACTATATATATTGTATAGGTGTTCAGCCTGATGAGCATTTTCCGGAGACATAAAGTCCACGCAAATGAAGTCGCGGGCTTCGGCTAGTCCTACTATCCTATCCTACTAATATTATTTGTAAGTATAAATGGATGTTTGTTACTCTTTCACGCAAAAACTACTGAATGGATTTTAATGAAAAAATAGGCTACAAATTATAAAGATACTGTGCAGACGAAGTCGCGGGCATCAGCTAGTCAAAAATAAACGACAAATAATATCGAATATCGCAAGTGAACGTCCGGGGACGTGAGGCGTGACGTGCTCCCAGCCTGCTCGCACGACTTTGATATGATTCACACGGTGTCAGCTTTCCGTGGCTGTCGAAACATGGCTAGTAATTATTGAAAGAAAGAAAGAAAAATAATTTATTTGATATAGGTATCACAAACACGGCTTAACAATTATAATAGCAGTTCTCAGCAACTAAAACTAAAATATTTGTGCCTATATCAAAATGGCCCCCTCTCAGCAATATGTTGTGGCCTTCCGACCACAACGCTGGTCTTCCGAGGACACCAAATAAACTCATTAAAAATAAACATCACATACATAAAAAATTAAATTAAATTAAACAAGCAAACAAACTAAGGTGGCGCTACATCAATTCCGTTTGTTCATAAACAAATTAAAAATAATAATAACAATTAATAAGGTTCTATAAATACTTAATTATAAATTGAAATAATAACATTATATCGCTGCAATTTTACAATTTCTGAACACTTAAAATATATCATTTGTATTTAATTTTAAAGGTTTTAATAGTTATTCTGTGACAAGGCGGACATTAAACCTTGAGACTAGTATTCTAGTAATTCAATTGGGACTTAGTACGTACCTGACGCTGGCCCGCGGGCCAGCAAAATTTATTTATTAATTTTTCAACACACACTGGCTCGTAAAGTGGATCTAATTTCACCGGATTTAGATATAAAGCAGCTCATTTAACACGCGTCATCATTTTAGCCGCATAACGTCCACTGCTGGGCATATAGGCCTCTCCCAAGGATTTCCAAAATTACCGATCTATACTTATAGAGCGGCTTGCATCCAGCGCCTTCCAGCGACCGTGGTCAGGTCGTCATACCATCTTGTGGGTGGGTGTACGCCCTGCTTGCCGGTACGTAGTCGCAATTCGAGAACCTACTTGCCCCATCGGCCATCAGTCCGTCGCGCTGTGTCCCGTCCACTGCCATTTCAACGAGCTTATCCGCTGGGCTATGTCAGTGACTTTAGTTCTCCTAGGAATTTCCTCATTTCTGATTCGATCACGTAGAGAAATACGAATATAGCCCTCTCCATAGCGCGTTGAGCGACCTTGAGCCTTCTTATGAGACTCATATAGTCCGTCGTCCCAACCTCGATTTTCGTACCGATCGTACTTTCTTGGGAGACTATAATATTAATGTGCGCACTTATTAGGGGTCCCTAAATATCGGCGTCTGCCGAGCGAGACAGGAAGCTTTTGGGAGTTATGTCACCTTGAATGGTGCTCCCGTAGCCGAAAAATTACCGATCTTACTTTTGAAAAATTCTTTCTTAGAATCCTTCCTGGTATCATTATGAACAGCTTATACTAAATTCCAGACAATTTACAGGAAGCACTTGCAGAACCAGACGGTTTTTATAGGTGGGATTTTCACCCAAAAAATACCTATCTTACTTTTTGACGAAACTACATTCAGGTGATAGGGCAGCTCTCACACGATCATAAAATCCAAGTCTGCCTCAGATTTTAGGAAGCGTTTGCAAAACCAGACGTTTTGAATGCGTCACTGATCGACGACTCGTACGTATAAAACGTAACAATAATTACGTTGGTACTTACTTTATATTATAATGCCTTCTATTTACGAGTGTAACTAACCAGACTCTTCCATCAGAAAAGTAGTAGGTACCTGCCTACTTCACTTAATTTCTTTTTTTTATATGAAATCAACACCAAATTTTTAAACACGAAACCAAAATTAGGTTAATTTAATTTCAAAAAACACCTATCTGTACATGCTTTCACCGTAATTAACTAACGAACGTTCACTGCTGGACAAAAGCCTTCTCCAAGAAAAGCATTGTGGTTAATATCCCCTCTAAATGAACTTACCCGCTCCATGTGACGGTGAGTAAATACCCCTTCTAGCCATTTGATGCCAAACGCTATAATATGCTTAAAATGCAAGTAGATGTCAAACATTAAAGTATATGAAATAAAGTATAAGTATGCTGTGCTTATCATACATTATAAGTAGGCTTCTTGCGAAGTAATATTTATATGTTGAAATAATTAAAAAGGTATTAACAACTTCGCTGCCGGCTGAATTCATGGTGCCACGAGTATGGGCAACATTTTTTATTATTATTTCGTTTGCTATTTTGTCAGATATAATAAAATAATCATTAAAATTAACAAATAAAAACAAACCCGCACATATGGGAGGGATTAAATTTTCATCCCTGTGCCAGCCCCGCATATACGAGGAGCTCTAAATTTCACTCTATATTGATGTTTATTTATATAAAAATCACGAAACTATGTATTATTATAATACATGGTTTAGTGCATAGTTTGGTGCAGGCAGGAAAGTGGTAGCGTGCTCATGTGGAATAGAAGGTCCAGGAATATTATTGTTACCGGTTACGTCTTTCCATGATTTAATTCTGGAGTGCTCGGCTGTTGAGATTTGCGGTCATTTTGCAGCTTAGAACAAAAGTTATTTGTATTGACAATTTATGCAATCCCCCATCAACTTGTTAAAATATTTACCACAAAATTCACATTTTTAGTGGCAATTTTTAAGACCTGATTATATGTTAAAATAAGCAAATATACATCTAATGGGATGTCAATATATGAACACGCTCATACAAATAGGAAGAGTAGATTTTTTTGACCACTCATCAAATCTGCTGATTTCGTTGGTTGGCCTCCCATCAACTTGTTATAACATTTCCCACAAAATAGTATGCCGGTTATTTATCCGAACCTACCCGTTGTATCGGAAAATACAAATTGATAGGTCTGAGTTTTCATTTTTTGCTGGCAAATGTTTGTAGACCTAATTATATATTAAATATGTGTTTTTCAGGGTTCAAGAAATCTCCATACATAATTTCATTCGTATCGGTCCGACGGCCGTGAAAGCGTGACAAACAAACCACAATTGTACCTATTTATAATATTAGTAGGGATTTTAGATAGAGCAGGCTTTTATTTTAAAGATAGGTTAAAATTCAACCAGAAGGTCGATGATAATGATAATAAACTACATATTTTAATACTTATCATTTTTTGTAGTACGAGTCGTCGATCACTGACTCATTTTAAAACGTCTGATTTCTAAAACGCTTCCTCAAATCTGAGGCAGACTTGGCTTTTATGATTATGTGAGAGCTCCCCCAACACCTGAATGTAGTTTCATCAACAAGTAAAATGGGTAATTTTTCTTTCAACAGACAAATACAAAAGCCCTTGCGATGCGACATGACATTCGCGCCTTTAATACCAAGTGTATTAAGGAAACGATAGAACAAAACAAAGGTTCCAAAATATTCGTCAGGACCATGTCTACAGGTCAGAGCCAATTGACAAAGCTGAATACGGAGGGCGGTAAAGTGGTGTCGATAAAGGATAGGGATAGATAGGTTTTATGGGCATTTACATACATTCGTTGCAAAACCTAGCATAAATACGGCTATAGATCCAAATGCCAAGCTAACCCGGCACCATACCGAAAATATCCCGGACATCAGTCTGTACGAGATTAAGCTAGCACTCAAACAGCTCAAAAATAACAAGGCCCTGGGTAAGGACGGAATCACAGTAGAGCTTTTGAAAGCGGTTGGAACGCCGGTACTGAAAGTCCTTCAAAAGCTCTTTAATTCCGCCCTACTCGAGGGAGTGACATGTAAAACAGAGGTGTGGTAGTTCAAAATGGGTGGCAACACTTATTGAAGAACTAATAGACGCATTACGCTTTTGAGTCATGTCTATAAGTTGTTTACGAGAGTCTTCACGAACTGTCTCGCTAACAGATTTGATGCCTTCTAACCTCCCGAATAAGCCGATATAAGATTTCAATGCTACAGTATCATGGACTACATCCACATGCTGCGGCAGTTTATAGAGAAGACGAAGCAAGCAGTATAACTGGCCGTTATGTTTGGGGTTCGTGGACTATGAAAAAGCCTTCGATTTGATCGAAACAATGGCTGTGTTCCAGTCTCTCCGGCGAAGCCATATTAACTATAGGTATATCGAGGTGTTGAAGTGCTTGTATAGCAAAGCCACTATGTTAGTCCGGGTTCAGGAACTCAGTACGAAAGATATTTTACTGCAAAGAGGCGTGAGACAAGGAGAAGTCATATCTCCAAAACTGTTTACCGCTGTTCTGGAAGATGCCTTCAAGCTCCTGGAATGGGAAAAGACTGGGCATTAACATCGATGGCAAGAATGTGACTCACCTTCGATTTGCCTACGATATCGTTGTTTTGGCAGAATTGATGGAGGACTTGAGTACGATGCTTGAAGATCTACATAGAGTTTCCAAACAGGTCGGCCCAAAAATGAATATTGACAAGACGAAGGTCATGTCGAATATCCACGTTACACCTTTACCTGTTTCTGTTGGGAGCTCCAACCTCATAGCTGTAGACTAGTATGTTTACCTGGGATAATCTCTCAAGAAAGCACGATGGGTATAAATAACCAAAAATTACGTATTTTATTTTCTATTTTTTTACACATACTAAATTCGAGAATTTACAGAAAGCACTTGCAGAATCAAACGGTTTTTATAGGTTTCCAAAAATACCTATTTTACTTTTTAATGAAACCACATTCGGTTGTTGGGGCAGCTCTCACATAATCATAAAAGACAAGTCTGCCTCAGATTTGAGGAAGCCTTTTAGATATCAGTAGTTTTAAAATGAGTTAGTGATCGATGACCCGTACTACCAAAAATGATGAGTATTATAATATGTAGTTCATTATTATTATCATCGACCTACTGGTTGGATTTTAACCTACCAAAAGCCTGTCTTTATCTAAAATCCCTACTAATATTATAAATACTAATGTGGTTTGTTTGTTACGCTTTCACGGCCGTCGGACCGATTTGAATGAAATTTTGTATGGAGGTTTCTTGAACCCTGAAAAACATATATTTAATATATAATTCGGTCTACAAATATTTGCCAGCAAAAAATGAAAACTTAGACCTATCAATTTGTATTTTGCGATATAACGGGTAGATTCAGATAAATAATCGGTATACTATTTTGTGGGAAATGTTATAACAAGTTGATGGGAGGCCAACCCCGAAATCAGCAGATTTGGTTATTTAATGAGCGGTAAAAAAAATCTACTCTTCCTATTTGTATGAGCGTGCTCATATATTGACATCCCATTAGATGTATATTTGCTTATTTTAACATATTAATCAGGTCTACAAAAGTTGTCAGCAAAAAATGTGAACTTAGACCAGTCAATTCGTATGTCCCCACAACGCGTAGATTCGGATAAATACCTGGCATACTATTTTGTGGGAAATATTTTAACAAGTTGATGGGGGATTGAAGAAATTGACAATACAAATAACTTTTGTTCCACGACCAGCCCTGAAATCAGCAGTTTTAGCTCTTGAATGGGCAGTCAAAATGCTTCTCCTGCGTATGTATGAAGGTACTGATACGAGTATGTTGATATCGTATTTAATGCCTTTTTACTTATTTTAACATATAAATATGACTTAGCACACCTCCCAGCAACAAAATGATAATAAGTCAAAGAAGTCTACGTTTAATGTATGATAAGTATGCTGTTTTCATATACTTAAATGTTTGACATCTACTTGCATTTCAAGCATATTATAGCGTTTGGCATCAAATGGCTAGAAGGGGTATTTACTCACCGTCACGTAGAGCGGGTAAGTTCATTTAGAGGGGATATTAACCACAATGCTTTTCTTGGAGAAGGCTTTTTGTCCAGCAGTGAACGTTCGTTAGTTAATTACGGTGAAAGCATGTACAGATAGGTGTTTTTTGAAATTAAAATAACCTAATTTTGGTTTCGTGTTTAAAAATTTGGTGTTGATTTCATATAAAAAAAAGAAATTAAGTGAAGTAGGCAGGTACCTACTACTTTTCTGCTGGAAGAGTCTGGTTAGTTACACTCGTAAATAGAAGGCATTAGAATATAAAGTAAGTACCAATGTAATTATCGTTACGTTTTATACGTACGAGTCGTCGATCAGTGACGCATTCAAAACGTCTGGTTTTGCAAACGCTTCCTAAAATCTGAGGCAGACTTGGATTTTATGATCGTGTGAGAGCTGCCCTATCACCTGAATCTAGTTTCGTCAAAAAGTAAGATAGGTATTTTTTGGGTGAAAATCCCACCTATAAAAACCGTCTGGTTCTGCAAGTGCTTCCTGTAAATTGTCTGGAATTTAGTATAAGCTGTTCATAATAATACCAGGAAGGATTCTAAGAAACAATTTTTCAAAAGTAAGATCGGTAATTTTTCGGCTACGGGAGCACCATTCAAGGTGACATAACTCCCAAAAGCTTCCTGTCTCGCTCGGCAGACGCCGATATTTAGGGACCCCTAATAAGTGCGCACATTAATATTATAGTCTCCCAAGAAAGTACGATCGGTACGAAAATCGAGGTTGGGACGACGGACTAATAGTAAGGGACGACGTTTCAGAGCCATAAGTCATCACTACACACATTGCTTAGGTATGCCTATCATCTCGATATAAAATTAGTTAATTTACCTTTTTAGTTAAAAACCATAGGTAGTGTATGTACGTATTGAAACCCTGGTTCTTTCCTTTGAAAGTGAGATGTTTTACTTTGTTTACGGATTTATTCGAGCAGGAAAATAGTAGGGCTGGCAACGATGACCTACCAATTTATGCGATTAGAATCAAGAATCAAAGAATCGAACATATATTCATAAAATTATAAGGACTTGGAGGCACTTTTACACGTCAATAAGTTTACTACGTGTGATGTTTATTTATACTTAAACTAACTGTGCCCGTGGGCTTTCCTCTCATGGTAATTTCGAGATAAAAACTATCCCATATACTTCTCTGGGTATCAAACTATATCCATATCAAATTTCATCTAAATAGGTTCAGTGGTTGAAGCGTGAAGTACAAACAACCAAATATACAAACTCACTTTCACATTTATAATATTTGTAACATTATTAATGGCTTTAAAGAAAAACTGCCGATAGCAGCGTTTCGCAACGGCCACTGCTTAGAAGACAAAGTCGATAAAAAACTCAGGGAATCCAGCGACCAGCCCACGACACCACCACCAGTGTGGTCATGTCTATAAACAGAGACAATAAACTGCCAATAAATGGAGCATTTGTCAGGGCCCTTAATTGATCCTATTATATTATCAAAGACCTATAAGTACATTAAGGAATGAATAAAGTAAATAATAACTCTAAGTAACGCGGGCGCACGCCGCGGGTTGCAGTCTGTCTCTGTCACAAACTCTAAGTGCGGAAGAGATAGCAGAATCCGTCGCGGATCACCTGTCTCTGTCGCACATAGCATTTGTGACAGAGATAAGTCATAAGTCATTTATTCGCATAGACTGAACCTGCCGCGTGCACCTGCATCACTTAGTGGACGCCCTAAATGATTAAACTCCAATGATTAGGAGTATACGCTTTTTTTAAACAAGTCAGATCAGATACTTTTTCTAAACGTCAAAACAAACAGTTTCTATGGGATTTTGTATGAAATACAGGCAGGTGACGTCTTAGTTTTTTTGAGTCAAATAGCGCTCTTACTATCAGTTTTTCTGCAATAAATTTAAAATCTCGTCTAAATAGATATGTTCAAAGACAAGTGACATTATTTTGCGATGTTTTGTTTTGTTATCAGTACAAAATAATTTATTTTTTGCTTAGGAAAATCCCCAATTTCGAAACTAAATGTGTAAGGTGTCAGCCCTACGAACAAAAGGGACGAAAAAACAACCCATTACGTGAAACTACTCCCCAAAGACGAAGCCCTCGATAACTCGTCCAATTAATACTACTAGTTAGTACAAATGGCTTCCGTACTGCGTTTTGGTTGTTAAGAGAATTTATATGGCATCTATCATGAAGTAAGAGGTTATCATCATCATCTTCATCAGGTCTTTTTGTCTCCACTGCAGGAGCACGACCCTCTCTATACTACTAGAGCCATACTTGGCCAGAGCAGCCAGAGGACTTGGCCTACACTCTCCACGCTGGCCTGGGTTGGAGAGGTCTCATTGATGTTTATAAGCTTTGTTTAGCTTGTATTTTCTAAGTCGTTTCCTTTTACGACACGCACGGGAGGCCTTGGAGTGGCGCTATTCTACTCTGCCGGAAACCACACGGCCAGGTATATGCATTTTAAATGTTTTTTTTTTTTGTTGAGTTCGTGTTGTAGCCTAAATGATCTAAGAGCCTAACTTATCAGCCTATTAGCCATAGCCAATACCATGTAAATCAATATTTTGCTACATAAAGAAATACCAAAAAGACTATTAATAATTATGAATTTAAATATATCTGAAATATAATTGATAATGATGATGAAAAATGCTTTTGTCCGGCTGTCAGTTTGTGTGTCCGTCTGTTGTGTGTCGCCTACAGGTAGCATTTCTCAACCAATTCTCATTTTGTGAGAAGGTTCGTAAGATATAGATAGAATGCATAAATATCTAAAAAGGAGTTAATTCAAAATTATTAAAAAAACTATATATTATAAATATATAAATATATAGGTACATATAAATATACATAACAAACATATTACCTGTTCCTCTCACGTACTACAAACTACAACAGCCTTATTCCCTCGTAACAACAAAACTAATTTGCTAGTTCGGCAACTAGAACAAGTTTATGAAGTATCATACATAACACAACTAACTCAATTAGGGAACTGTTACATTTTATAGCAAGGTAAGTACTTTAAATCAGATATAGTCACGTCTGTGCCCTTGCAGATCAGCTGATAAGCAAAACTGGTACAGGTCTATTAAGTCTAAGACAAAAATCTATTTATCCTTGGATATTTGTATCACTTGATAAAATGTTAATTTTTCTTTCGATTCCATAAGAGGTATGTCATCATCATCAGGTCTTTTTGTCTCCACTGCAGGAGCACGACCCTCTCTGTACTACCAGAGCCATACTTGGCCATTGCTGCCAGAGGTCTTGGCCTACACTCTCCACGCTGGCCAGACGGGTTGAAGAGGTCTCATTGATGTTTATAAGCTTTGTTTAGCTTGTATTCCCTAAGTCGCCTTCTACGACATCTACGGGAGGTCTTGGGGTGGCCCTATTCTACTTTGCTGGAAACCACACGGCAAATACAATAGGTATGTAGACCGGGTAAAAAATATTTTATTTAGTCCGTCAACTAGATTATCCAAAAATAATATACCTATATTTTTACCCGACTTCAAAAAAGGAGGAGGTTATCAATCCGACTGTATGTTTTTTTTATGTATGTTACGCGATATCTTCGTCAACCGTGGACCGATTTTGATGATTCTTTTTTTATTTTAAAGCCTTTACTATCAAGTTGGTCCCATATTAATTTAGTGAAGACATGATGAAGAACTTTGGAGATATGGAAGAAAATCCTGAAAAAAAAATGGAAGTCGGTTGTTTTTTTTTTTGTTAAAAATTTATTATTTCCTTTTGCAATGTAGTAAAAAATCACAAAGATGCAGCGCTTCGAAGTTTCGGAGTGGGGGTGATTTACGTCACCTTTCGTTAGAAATCGCAGCTGAACGTGAAGACACGCGTTAATATGCGCTATATCTTCGTCATTATTTGCTAATCAGAGAAAAGATAAAATACATATACCATTCTTCTTTTTTTTTTTTTTTGATAGTATTAACATGTTTATTGAGAAAAAAGTAATAACAACAAAAAAAACTTAACTAAACTAAACTATATTAAACTAAGCTATAAAATAAACTTATACTAAATTATGCTAAATGAAAAAAATCTCATCTTGTCCATGCGGCATGGTTGCAAGAACGCTGGCTGCGTTTCCTCGCTGGATAGCAATGCTGATCCGTTGAGCGAAAAAACAGCCAGCCCTCTTGTCACCTGCAGCGGCTATCAGTCGCGGGGAGATTTCCTTAAAAAGTCTCCTCGCGCCAGGGCCCCATGGTCCAAATGTTTCAACACCAAACGGCACAAATATATAATCTCCACTGAGAGAAGAATATTTGCGCCGCTTGGCAGCCTCAGCACCTTCAGCAGCCGCCCCAGCCCTCAGGGCTGACTCCCTGAGATGGGAAGGCGCCAGTGTGTCCACACATGTTGCGTCCCACACTAGAGCTCTTCCGCGTTCCCAGGGAATCAGCGACATCCCATCTGGCCTCTTGCCATCATTTCGTGATACACCCCGGGGTTCCAGGGTGCAGGGAACGTTTATGGTAGCAAGAGCCCTTTTGATGATGTCATTTAAAGAGCCGTGGCGAGAAAGTCTACCTGCGCTAAGGTGACAATATAGGCCATGGAGCCCAGACCGATCGACGTCACTGCCGCATGGACAACGATGGGGCGAACATACCGGCGTTCCTAGGCGGAGACCAACTGCCGTACGGAAACTATTATTGTCCAGCAGTGTACCAATGTTGAGGGATGGAATAGCATGCAGCCAGTGGCTAGACTCATTGGAAGAGACTGCTAGAAGCCGAGCGCGATCGATGTCACTGTGGAAATTTTGAGCCAAATCTTTGAAAGTTTTCTCCACTAAAGGGGTATCCCAGCGTTTTTGTTGGTTTAATTCCACTGGAATACCTTCTTCAGGGCAGAGAACTGACCAGGTTTCCTTTGCCTCAGCTACCAGGTCAATTGCGACATCGTCTTTTTTTAAAATTCCTTTGCATAGTTCTAAAACACTGTGAGCAGAGGAAAGGAAAGCTGGAAGGGCAACACTAGAAATTTTCCTGATGCCTATGCCACCGTTTTTTATTGGTAGAGTTAATTGGTTCCAAGAGTTATCGCTAAAATGTAAATTTAGAATTTTTTCAACGGCGGCATAAAGGCAAGCATCTAATTTGTTTATTATTTCCGAATGTTTCCAGATTGGACTAGAACGGAGGAGATAGGTAAATTTGGGGACAAAAAGGCAGTATTTGAGAATGGTATATGCTATGTGGGAATTTAGAATATCCAATCTGGAGGTTGTAAAAGTAAAGTTATCTAATTTCTTTTCCAAAAGGGGTTCAATACTATCGTCAAATAGTGGTGCGCCAAGGAGAAGTAAAGAATCTTTGGATGTCAAAGTTACGTCAGGAGATATATATATTCTTCTTAATAAACATCGAATCGCGTTCAGAAATCTAATTTCCTATCGTAAACATAATTATTTTAATGTGAATACACTGGAACCGTCCGTTCTCGACTCCAGTAATGTATTCCTGCGGTGGTTGGGGTCGCGCGTGTAAACAATGCTTCAGCGTGCTCCATGCCACGAGCGGCAGCGATATTACTTTTTTTTTTTCACGACTCCTTCGTGGCATATTGGCAGCCACACGAGGCCACCTATCTGGAGGTTTTCGACTCGATATCCAGCAAGGGAAAGTAAAAAAATTGCCTTTTTCAAATTGTCTTGGGTTTACTCAAGTAAGTGGTAATACTTTAATGTTTAAAATTATGTACGCGTATTTATTATAAAATATAGTTAATTTTAGTTTATGGCTGATCAAGTAATTTGTCTTTTATTGGTCTTATAAAGTACTTTAAATTCATGACTGTCGAGATGTTTGTTTTTTTGTTTGTTTGAACTCTTTATTGCACATTAAATATAAACAAATGAAGTATAAAACATATGTTTTATAAAAGCCACGTAAGTATTACTACTAGAAAAATTCAAAGTTTTTGATAAAAGCTTTAATGACGTAAGAGCGTCTCTTCTTTAAAATTAGCTACTAGCCGAAGCCAACTGCCTTGCCCGCGTGATCAAATTTTTGACAATCCCATGAGTACCGCACATTTTCCCGCTATTTTATACAAACTTACGCTGCCTATTATATCCCCTTAGAGACTAATTTTTACTAAAAAGTGATACAGTAAAAAATTGTTTTCCATAAGCTTATGTGTGTTTTCTTATATTTCAAAATTAACATTAAATTTTCAACCCTCATTTTAACCCTTTAGAGGATGAATTTCCAAAACTCACTTCTTATTGCAAAATTTAAAGCTTCTAGACCCAGCGGTTTCAGCTGTGAGTTGATCGACCAGTCAATATATATATATATAAAGAGATGTTCGACGCTCAGTCTGTTTCCTTGCACCACACCAATCCAAGCAAACAGCCTCATTTCTTATAAGCACAGTTGGTCTCTCTATTTATTCTCAAGTGAAGGTAACCAGCTGGTCACTGTTTCTTTTTACTGCGCTTCTCTTAGTTTCTCACTAGCGGCGACTTGAAAGGTGTAGGTGAATTACTTTAGCTGGAATTTCTAATCAAAGATCGTTTACAATAAGATTGCTTTTTATCCAAAAGAGTTGTTTAAAATGTTTAGGAAAATTTCTTCAGAGTCTGCTCCGGCTTTGTAGCACCTCTAGTGTTGTAGGTTTCTAAAGAAATTGTTACAGTTTGGCTTTTTTCTACACTGGTCTAATGGTCATACAAATCTCTAGGTCAACTTTGCTTTTTAAAAGGCAGAAAACTTATAATAGCGATAATAAATTTGTTTATAACATTTTCTGTTTTGTTCCCATGCAAAGTCAAAGTCAAATCATTTTATTATCATTATTCGCATGTTATAAAATATTGAGCAAAAAAAATCACAACATTGTTGGAATATAAAATTAAGCATGTTGAGGTTTAATCATCCAAAAGATGATACGTATCTGATTATAAAGATCTATTTTTCTATCTTAGGCAACATGTAAAAGTATTAATGTTATTGTGACCATTTTTTTCTTAAGAATTGTTACTTATAAAGATTACCTACACCTACGCCAAGAACTAGATATTTTTGACCACAATAGCCGAGTGCGAAATATAATACGATAACTCTTCATCACAAGAGCTAAAGAGATATTTAGCGACCAATTTGACAGTAAGACAATTTTTTATACAAAAAATAAAGCCGTTATCACCCTGGCTATTACATTGTGACACGAAAAGTATATTTTTCAAATACACGAACCATGAAAATATTTATTGAATTTCTAATAAAATCAATTATTAAAACATAAACTACATTCAATTAAAACAACTAAAAATAAAAGAAATTAAATTAAAAGAACAAAAAAAGAGTATAATATAATTAATCGAAGAGCCGAAGACAATATAAACTATGTTAATTTATAAGTTATCTTACTTTGGAAAGATGGTATCGTACTGCTTTTCCGATAGTTCGTGTAGTAGATAAAAACACAACCCTTTTGAGGTCACACAAAAATATTTTATCTGGTCACATTTTACAATACGCTATATCCGTTTTGTAACTTCTAAAACTATGCTCCTGCGTACTCTGAATCCGCTAGATAACTACTCAAATCAGACACCTTTTTCTAAAAGTCAAAACAAAATTTTTCTATGGGATTGTATGAAATACAAAAGTGTGACGTCATACTTTTTTGAGTCAAATAGCTCGTAATACTTGAAAATGAATATAAAAAGTGAACCTATTCTGTGACTTTTCATTATATGAACTGTATTAAATAATTTATTTTTAGCCCACTCTTTCTTAAATCCAAGCACTTTTAGATTAAAACAAGAGCAACTTGAAAACTGATCAAATATGCATAACAGCGGGACAAGTTGTTTAACAATCTGAGCGAAATGAGCTCGAAAACAATTGCCTTAATTCGGAAACTTCCCGCCCTTATCGCTGCTTAATTTGTTGGAGTTGAACGAGATTGGATCAGATATATGGACATGTTTGGGTGTGATATGTTTTTAGGTGCCATGCAAATGTATCTTTCGAATAGTATAATGTTTGAGTGTATGTATTAAATGCGCCGCGCGCCGTGTCGTTTTGGGCCTAGAATAAGAACTCTCATTCTAAAATACAAAATTCTAATGTTTATTTAGTAATTAGACCTTTACAGACACTTTTACATGTCTATAAGTATAATTGAATCAAAAAATAATGTATTTTAAAGAAAGCTACCGATTCGTGCGCTTCGTAACGACCACTGCTAAAAAGAAACCATCTCTTCCTGAAAATGTTCAACTAACTCCGTGGCTTAGTGGTCACCATGCTAGTCCGCCACCCACAGGTTCCGGGTTCGATCCCCGGTCAATGCAAGTTGGAAAATGACCTTTTTCAGATTGTCCTGGGTCTTGGATGTTTATCTATATATGTATTTGTTATAAAATACAGTATCGTTGAGTTAGTATCCCATAACACAAGTCATGAACTTACTTTGGGGCTAGCTCAGTATGTGTAACTTGTCCCTATATGTTTATTTATTCATTTATGTCTGACTCAAACATCTCGAGCATTCCCAAGGTGGGTTAACATCGGACGATGATCTATGCAAAACATTTTGCATAAATACATGATCAAAAAGGGGTTAATAAATGTCAGGCAGGAGGCCAGTTACAAAATAATAGCTTACTATAGTTTACTGTTTCCACTACCTACTTTTTCTCAATTTCGCTGCACATCACGTCTTTATCCCTATGGGGCAGACAGAGCATTTTGGGTATTGCGGCTCTAAGCAGACAAGGATCGCAATACTATTTTTAGCATAATGGTAGGCAAGAAGGTGGAAATAGGAATCAAAATAGTGATGGGTTGCTCGGTCTCATCGCTTATTTGGATTTTTGCATATTCCTTTAGTCGGCCTTTACGAACGTGGAAAGAGAAGTATTTGGGTACATCATAAGTTTTTCTTTTCTCCTATAGACCAGCATGACGGTTTTTATTTTATTGTTCGTAATATTGTATGTCTTGCCCAGCTCTTAAATATAAGAAGAAGTAGAATATTGTATGTATTGTTTGCCCGTGATTCGATTATTTCGGGTATACATACATACATACTATCACGTCTTTATCCCTAATGGGGCAGACAGAGCATTTTAGGTCTTGCGGTTCTATGCAGAGCCCAGGGCCGCAAGACCCAAAAGCCACTTTCAGCGTTATGGTGGGCGAGAAGATGGAAAAGCAATCAATATAGTGATGGGTTGCTAGTCGCATCGCCTGTTAACATGATTCGCATTTTTTGCCCATTCCCTCGATCGGCTTTTACGATCTGCGCGGGAAGAGAAGCAGCTGGTACATTCTAGGTTTTTTTTATTTCTCCCAGACCAGCATGGGATTATTTCGGGTATGTCCCTTCCAAATTGTATATAGTTTGTAAGGATGCTGTTTATCCAGTTAACCCTTCTTTAGTTGGTCTAATGTCTTTAATAAGACCTAAGTGCGCCTCAACTGTATAGGACGGCTTTCCTGGACAATGGATGAGACGGCAGTTGTCTCGAAGGGTTAAGCCAGAGGCTAAGCGCTAATGGATTCTTAACTGACAGGATTACCATTAAGTACTTAGTCCTAAGTATAAGTTATGGCTCTATAGCGCAGTAGAAGCACTGTGATTATCAAAACTAAAAACTGACTTCACCCCCAAACTACACAACCTATATTGATAAACATTTTATGGGACCACTTCATCAACATCATCAGGTCTATTTGTCTCCACTGCAGGAGCACGACCCTCTCTATACTACCATAGCCATACTTGGACAAAGCAGCCAGGAGCAGCCAGAGGACTTGGCCTACTTCTCCTCGCTGGCCAGACGGGTTGTAGAGGTCCCATTGATGTTTATATGCTTTGTTTAGCGTGTATTTCCTAAGTCGCCTTCTACGACATCCACGGGAGGACTTGGAGTGGCCCTATTCTACTCAGGCAGAAACCACACGGCAAAGTAGGTCCACTTGACTAGTAAGAATTTTCCAAATTGGTTCAGGCGTTTTTGAATATATGGTGAAAATATTTTTTTTTTATCCGACTATTGTAGAAATGTGCAATTTTAATGTTTTATTAAAATACTAGCAGTCCATCCCGGCTTCGCCCGTGGTACATACATAGCCTATGTCACTCAGGGATAACATACCTATCCAACAGTGAAAGAATTTTTAAAATCGATCCAGTAGTTTCGGAGCCTATTCAATACAATCAAACAAACAAATCTTTCCTCTTTATAATATTAGTGTAGATTATCCGACTAATTGATAACCTCATCATTTTTGAAAGTCAATTCTTCTTCTTCTTATCGTGTGTGTTAGTGATTAACACATGTGTCAGAATTTTGAAACCGCCTTAAAGGCCTCTGACATGGTTTTAGGTAACGACCAATGTCAAAGACAGTGACCGGGACCGACGGCTTAACGTGCCCTCCGAAGCACGGATCATCTTACTTATACTAAACTAGGACAACAACACGAAGTCGTTGCCCCCGCCGGGAATCGAACCCGCGACCTCCGGGTATGAGCCGAACGCTCTAACCACTACACCACGGAGGCAGTTAAGGGCAGTCATGACTCCAAAATACCTAATCACAAGCCACGCCTTCCTTCCCCGCTTCGTCTCCAGTCGTGGTTTCCGATATAGCTTTCTCATTTTCGCAGGCTTTCTTTTATTGAATCGAAAGATAGTGGCGCCATCTCCGTAAATCTATCAGAACCGACACCGAACGTGATAAGTCGTTATCAGACGTCGAAAATTTTGTGATAGAGGGCGTAAATTAAAGTTATGATTCAAAATATTTTCCTAAATCTTTTCGTATTTGATACAAAGATCTAAAATATACAAGAATTTGATATATATATTATGTATATTAAAAATTGACAGAAAAGTATTATATTTTATATAGACATTTTATAATGAATTACGTATTCGAAATATTGGATGCCACTTCATTCAAACAAATCATTAAAAAAATCATCTATTAATGACTCCCTTCCCCTAAAAAAAATTGTTAGCGCGATTTTTCACTTTATACCTACTTAACAAACTTAATATCCACATAATATAATAAAAAAAATAAGCGGCCAAGTGCGAGTTGGACTCACCCATGAAGGGTTCCGTAGTAGCAAAAAACATAATATAAAAGTCTTTTAGTATGTTTTTTTTTTAATTTTTATTTGATTTGATTGAATGAAAGGTAAATTGCCATTTATGATTTATGACGTGTGTATTAAAAAAAAATACTTACTAGATCTTGTTTAAACCAATTTTCACTGGTAGTTTTCATGGTAATGAACATCATATATTCTTTTAGTTATATCATTCTCTTATTTTAGAAGTTACTTACACTTTGGAAGTGTCTCTCGCGCAAAGTATTCAGTTTAGAAAAAAATGATATTAGAGACCTCAATATCATTTTTGAAGACCTATCCATAGATACCCCACACGTATGGGTTTGATGAAAAATATTTTTTTGAGTTTCAGTTCTAAGTATGGGGAACCCCCAAAATTTTTTGTTTTTTTATTTATTTTTGTATCAAAACCTTAATGCGGTTCACATAATACATCTACATACCAAGTTTCAACAGTAAAGGTCTTATTATTTCGGAAAAAAGTGGCTGTGACATACGGACGGACAGACAGACAGACAGACATGACGAATCCATAAAGGTTCCGTTTTTGCCATTTGGCTACGGAACCCTAAAAACGAAACATTTATCGGTAAGGATCGAACCTATCTCGCAGATATGCAATAACTGTCATTGTAAAAACAATACACCTACCTAACCAATAGTCCACCCTTCGTTGCACTTGTTAGGTCGAAATTTAATTCTTCACTAGGCTAGGTATTATGATATTGCCCGGACTATTTGATAATTTTAAAAGTTTTTACCACAACTGCCTCCTCATATTGGGCATTTTTCACACGGCGCGGACATTTATTACAATGTCTAATTTATCACTTAAATCGTTAAATTCATTTCCTACGAAATGTTTATCTACAACGCCTGAATAACTGTTAGGCAATGCATGAAATTATATGTTTGTGATATACCTATTTCATACCCTGAATCAGTCACGGAAGTTAGGTGGTATGGATTAACAGTGCAATACCATCACAAAGTCAAAAGTCAAGGCTCATAGAGATGGGCGGTGGGTAAATAGTTAAATACCCAGTCTAACCCATTCGGGAATATACCCGGTACATTGGGTAAATACCCGATAAATACCCGTATCTACCCATTTGGTGGGTAGATTGAATGTTATGAGTAACCAGCTCTGCCCGCGACTTCGTCCGCGTGGAGTTATTTTAAAATTGTATTATCTTATAAGATGTTTATTGAAATTTGGTGATGTCAAAGACAATTTTGTTCACCGTTTATTACTCTTACTTAATTACACATTTATTTGGATAAAGATTAATATTATTATGTTGATACAACTCTGACAAATAATTTGTAATTATGCATTAATTTCGACCGATATACTCGTGAGTTGGTCACGTATGCCACTATTATGCATGCGAGCAATCACACCATCCTATTTCTTTAGACCCATGTAAGCTTTATGTACTTTAAATCAAGTGTTATTTACTTATATACAAGATAGTGTATCTATTTGTCTGTATAAGTGGGTATGAAGTACCCACTTCTAATGTGTACCTATCTTACGTTACTTTTCTCTTGCAAACAAAGCTAGCTATCCTAGCTTGGGTCTAAGGTACCTAACAGTAAAAGACAAAAACAAAATACTCTTTATTTCTCCATAACTAAACTTATATACATTTCACATCTTATCCTAGTCCTACCTATTCTACTTATTCAAATATATATTTATTCTTACAAATGAACAATAAATAGGGCAACTATATACATTAGGTACTAGTTATTTATTTCGTCGTGAACAATATAGATGACTTTGCAATTAAGTTTATAATATGTTTCAAATGCAGGTAGACGTCAAATCTGACTTAAAAGTATATGAAACCACCATAATAATCATACTTTGAAAGTAGGCTTCTTTGACTTATACTCATTTTTTGCTGGGAGGTGCGCAAGACATATTTATAAGTGGTGAAATGAGTAACAAGATATAAAATGCGATGTCAATATATGAACACCCTCAAACATACAGAGAGAGTAGATTTTTAATTGCTCATCTAAGAGCCACAACTACTGATTTCGGGGTTGGTATCGGAACAAAAGATATTCGTATAGACAAATTCTTTGATCCCCCATCAACTTGTTATAACATTTCCCACAATACAGTATGCCGCCATATCTACCCGTTGTATGAGAATATACAAATTGACAGGTGTTAGTTTATATTTTTTGCTGGCAAATGTTTTTAGACCTAATTAGATGTTAAAATGAGCAATCAGACATCAAATGCGTTGTCAATATATGAGCACCCTCATACATATATAGAGAGTAGGTATCTTTGACTGCTCATCCAAGAGTCAAAACTACTGATTTCGGGGTTGGTCTCAGAACAAAATGGGTACCATCTATCTGGCAGAATCTTGATGCTCCGAATTTCATTTGGCATAACATACTTGGCAGAATCTTATTTAATAGAACATTTCAAATACATAAAAAATATTGAATATAATTTTCATTTGGTCGAATTTTTATATATTCGAACAATAGCATACTTTTAACATGTCACAATTTCATTTAGTTTAATGACCATTTACATACATTAACTTTCGTATAATTTGTTTACAATAATATTTAATTAGTACTACTTTTATTGAGTATTTTTTTCACCTTCTAAGAAGATGGCTTAAATTCATCTGCAACGCTAATAAAAAAGCATAATAATTGATCAATACCATAGTCATTAAATTCGATAATATTGTTGGTCAACATAAAAAAAAAACATTCTGAATTTACTCGGTTAGGGCAAAAATATAGGTTAGGTTATGTGCGACCACAAGGTAGACAGCCTTTTCATACTATGATATTTTTCGAATACAGGAAATAATGAAAACCATAATCATTACAATCTACACAAAATAGCATTCCGAGTTTACTCGGTTAGGGCAAAAATATAGGTTAGGTTATGTTAGAACTGTGACTACACCACGGCACAGGCTCAACATTAGAAACGTGCTACCCGAATTTGAGTATAGTGATATGCCCCCCCCCCCCCCCCCCAAGCATTTTTTTTTGCCGGTACTCCCTAATTTTTTTAAATAAATTTTTGAAATTATATTTTTTCGTGTAACGGATCGCAAAATTTTCGATCAGTAGACACACACACAAAAACAACTTTGCCGTGGAGTGTACGTTAGGTTTGTTAGGTTTCCTGTGACCAACACATGAGCGAGCGAGCGACTCAAGTTAGGGCGAAAGTAACACAGGCACAAAAACAATTTTGCCGTGGAGTTTAGGTTAGGTTTGTTAAAAAACGGTTGCAATTGATTTGTTACAGTACCTATCATGAAATACAAATTTTTCTTACTATACCTTATCTACAATATGAGCACTTAAGGCCATACCCAAATTTTCCGGGGTCCAGTGGCGCCGCCATTAAAAATAAATCATTTAAAAGGAAACGGAGATATCATTCAAAATTGTGTCTTGGTCAAGCCCTAGATAACCCTTAAAACTATTTTATGAACTACTGTTTATAATTTAAAGTGCGAACGTGAAGCTTTTCTACGCACATTAGCTAAAAGTGGCCGTTTTTCGCAAATGTGCGTAGAAAAGCTTCACGTTCTCACTTTAAACTACAAATAGTAGTTTAAAAAATACTTTGAATGGGTATTTATTTTATTTTTATTTATTTGGGAAACAAACAATAGCCTTGTACAAACAGATATAACTTAACTACTTAAACATACATCAGTAAAGTTTCCACTAATAACTAACGCATAACGTTTTGAGCAGTGTAAAGGAACTACATAAAAAGGTCACTAAGAAGATAAGTTAAAGAAGAATTAAACTAAACTAAAAGTATACATCAAACAATTATAGCGATATATCCTACACCTTTGTTGATAGTATTCTTCTCAGCCCATTTCTGAATGAAGCAGGTGAGAGAATGAAGGGATCCAGTTCTTGAAACAACATATCGTAACAATTACAAGCTCTTTTCAAAAACATATTACTTGCATAATTTGTGTGGGTATCTTGCAAAACAAATAACTTATGATGACGTGAGTTAATACGGGGACATTTAAAGTTTATACAACTTAAGAGGAAGGGAGAGTCTACCTGATTATACAAAATTTTGTATAAAAACATTTGATCTCTTTGAATGCGGCGATCCATTAGTGTCATGTCTATATCAATCCTTGGATTGAGATCAGAACCATAGCGTGACGATTTGTATTTAAGGTGTTTGATAAATTTTGTATTTATTTTTTCTATGCTTTCGATATACAGTTTATATTGCGGACTCCAAACCGTTGACGCATATTCTAAGATCGACCTTACATATGAATTAAAAAGTAGAATCATAGTCGAACAAAGTTTGAAGTCTTTCCCAATTCGAATAATAAAGCCCAGCATACGAAAAGCTCTTGCTGTAATGTTAATGACATGAGAATTAAAAGTAAGTTTGGAATCTAAGGTTACCCCTAAATCTTTTATTTCAGAAACACGCTTAAGTGATTCATTATCTAATTTATAATTATATAGTATTTAGTTTCCTAGTAAATGTAATTGTATTACACTTTCCTGTGTTTAGGTGAAGACCGTTAAGTTTGCAATATTCATTTAGGGTGTTTAAATTGTTTTGCAGGTCGGCGCAATCAAATTCAGATTTTATAGTTCTAAAAATTTTCATATCATCGGCATATAAAATAATATTATTATGATTAAACATTATGATGAGATCATTAATATATATATTAAAAAGAAGAGGAGCTAAATGAGCACCTTGTGGGACACCTGAGGAGATCGGAACAAAAGTAGAGCAATAACCCTTGACCAAAACAGCCTGACTTCGATGTCTCAAATATGATTCAAGCCAACGCAACAAGTCGCCGTGGATTCCGAGATCACTCAATTTACGCACAAGAATAGAATGAGGAATTTTGTCGAATGCTTTAGAGTAATCGGTATATGCTACATCTACTTGAAAGCCCTCATCCATTGACGTTGCTATTTTATGTGTGAATTCACAGAGATTGCTTTCTACAGATCTCTTATCCACGAATCCATGTTGTTGGTTTACTAATATTGGTCTAAGTAGAGGGTAAAGATTATCATAGATAATTTTTTCAAACAGTTTAGGTATAGCACTTATTTTGGATATTGGTCTATAATTTCTTACGTTATGTTTATCGCCGGATTTGTGAATCGGTGTTATATAACATTGTTTCCAGATCTCTGGCATTTTTCCCGTTCGTAATGAATGTTGAAACAGCAGTGTTAGTGGTACAGCGAGATTTTTATGACATCTCTGCAGAAATATTGGGGGTATGCCGTCGGGTCCATAACTTTACTTATATCTAATTGCTTTAAACGTTTTTCTACATCTGACACAGTTATATTGATAGAGCCTATAGAAAAAGTACTGGATGATTTATGAGATTCCGAATGAGTAGACTGCGTTGAATGATTTCGCTCAGGTTCAAACATTGACTGAAAGTATCTATTAAATAGATTACAGATTTCAACACCATCTGTGGTTGTCTTATCATCAAAGAACATTGAATGAGGCATACCAGAATTGGCCTTCTTGGATTTTACGAAGGTCCAGAAGCATTTACTATTTAGTTTTATTTTGTTCTCAGAGTCTCGTATGAAACTGTCATAGCATTCCAACTGGACCTTTTTCTGCCTCTCGCGCAACAACTTAAATGTCTCAAAATCACTATTTCTCTTGTATGTTTTCCATTTTTTATGATATTTTAATTTTTCATTTATAATTTTGATAAGAGCTGGAGTGTACCAAGGTGGAAAGCGTGTATTATGTTTATGTAATTTAACTGGAATAAAATCAGATATTATGTTATTTATTATCTCGTAGAACTTTGAGACCATTAAGTCTATGTATGGGTATCTAGAACTTGACCAAGACACAATTTTAAATGATATCTCCGTTTCCTTTTAATTGATTTATTTTAAATGGCGGCGCCACTGGACCCCGGAAAATTTGGGTATGGCCTTAAGCCAAATGATGATTCTTACTGTACATACTCCAAGATATGACGATTCTGACGATATTGATTTTATGCTAAAATGCCATTCTAGCTGTGAACTGTCTGCGATATAATGATTCTTCGTTTTAATTATTATAGCTATCAAGTTTATGCCATAAGATGAATATTAATTTAAAAATTATGGATTCTAAATGTATGAGAAATGACAATCTAAATTCTACGAAATGAGGTTTCTAACATACGCTGTTATGCATTATAATATTCTTAACTAAAAAGTTCTACTATAAAAGGTAGACCCAACAAAATATATTCTTATCGACGACTTCTTCGATCCCCCATCAACTCGTTATAACGTTGCCTAAAAAACAGTATGCCGGGTATTTACCCGTATGTTTATAGACCTAATCACATGTTAAAATAATCAATCAGATAACAAACAAGATGGCATTTGTATATTTAATATGAATAGCACCCGTGATTTTCATCTTTGTTATTTTCTTCATTGTTTTATACATTAAATAACTTTTTTGTACATTTCTACACATAAATAGTGGACACGCACTAAATTAATAAATATCCCCATCTACCCACCCAAACGGGTAGATACGGGTATATACCTGTTGCATATCGGGTAAATACCCAAGCGTGGGTAAATACCCGGGTAGATGCCTACTAAGTCAAGAGTTAAGAGTATTGGTAAAATCTAAAGTCAAAGTCAGTCAAAGCCGAAGTCGAAGTCAGTCAAAGTCATAGTCCTAGTCTCGGTCAATTTTGACTTACAATGCCTAGGTAATGTACATGTTATGGAACAAGTGATAAATCGTGTCATTGTTCATAATACCCGGGCATTATGAATAATGTCAAGCTAGCTACATACATATAAGTATGTATATGTAGGTACGTACATCATAAAATTACGAGTTATTCACGTACCTGTAATATAAGTGTAAAGTATTAGGTAGTTAGGTAGGTAAGTACTTACGTTTTCTTCTTCCTTATCTCACGTGCTAGCTGTTTTTAGGGTTTCGTAGCCAAATGGCAAAAACGGAACCCTTATGGATTCGTCATGTCTGTCTGTCTGTCTGTCTGTCTGTCTGTCTGTCTGTCTGTCCGTCCGTCCGTATGTCACAGCCACTTTTTTCCGAAACTATAAGACCTATGCTGTTGAAACTTGGTAAGTAGATGTATTATGTGAACTACATTAAGGTTTTGACACAAAAATAGAAAAAAAAAACAATAAATTTTGGGGGTTCCCCATACTTAGAACTGAAACTCAAAAAAATATTTTTCATCAAACCCATACGTGTGGGGTATCTATGGACAGGTCTTCAAAAATGATACTGAGGTTTGAACGAGATCCAGTAAGTAGTTTTTAATACGTCATACATAAATCATAAACGGCAATTTACCTTTAATTCAATCAAATCAAATATAAAAATTAAAAAAACATACTACAAGACTTTTATAATATGTTATTTGCTACTACGGAACCCTTCATGGGCGAGTCCGACTCGCACTTGGCCGCTTATTTCTGCTTCAATTTAACTTTTGAAAAGTATCTGTTTTTGTTTCCCATTTTGATTACTTAATTAATTAGTTTTTAGGGTTCCGTACCCAAAAGGTAAAAACGGGACTTTGCTGTCTGTCCGTCTGTCTGTCACCAGGCATCTCAAGAACCGCGATAGCTAGACAGTTGAAATTTTTACAAATTATGTATTTCTGTTGCCGCTGTGACAACAACTACTAAAAATAAAATAAAATAAATATTTAAGGGGGGCTCCCATAAAACAAACACGATTTTTTTTGCCCTTTTTTGCTCGATGTCAATAATGGCAACAGGTAGGCACTTGAAATATTCACAAAATACTCAGTTATATTTTCATTGTAATAATAAAAAAAATAATTAAGGGGGCTCCCATACAAAAAACTTGATTTTTATAGATACGGAACCCTTAGTGCGCGAGTCCGACTCGCACTTGGCCGGTTATTTATATACACAAGAATTTGACAAAATAATTTACAGCAATCTAACCTAACCCTAATTAAACTTACCTTAGTAATTATATTATCTTTGCCTTTACTTATGGATTGGATATTATCATAAAAACCAATGTAATTATAATTTCCTATTTATAATATAAAATCTGCAATTTCAATAACTAGAACACAAAACGCGTAGGTAATTAGATAGACAAACAAATACAACGCTGTGCGCTGCCGTTGTCTTCGGTCGACGCGACGCGGCGACGGACGACTACGGAGCGGAGTGGGAAGAACATGATCAAAATTGTCTATGCGGTGCGCCGTGCGCGGTGCGTGCGGTTCGGTGATCCGGTCACACACAATTGACACAATAGATATAGGTATGTATATGTTACGGCTAAAACCCGAAATGCGACTACACCAAGGTTTAGCCGGCTAGAAGTAGGTGCAGCCGGTCTCAGATGGCTACACTTAGGTGTATCCTACTTATTTTCGGCTAGAACTAGGTTTAGCCTTTATCATTTCGGCTAGAACTAAGTAGGTGCGGCCTATCGCAGGCTGCACCTAGTTCTAGCCGTAACATATACAACAGCACCTTCTAAATTCTACTTTTACTATGTACTTGTATAAAAATTGGTTTGTAAAGGCATTTTATTTCTGCACCCAAATTATAATCAAATAAGTACCTACTGCGTAAGATGCAAAGTGAGTATAAAAACAATTAAATATTATAAAATGTGTCCATTTTTTATTCAATTATGATATTACAATTAATGATGATGTATGTTTACTATTTTCTTTAGCAAAAGTGATATATTTATCAAAAAAAGATATAAGAAATTTCCCACAAAAAATCACAATATTAAAAAATATAAAATTGTATGATACGTGCTAGGATTCGATCCCGGAATCTGTAAGCTGCGCTCATAATGGCGCACAGAATGGACCACAATTCCAGTATTATTACGCATTACACGACGAAATTAAAGATTGCATGTGCCTAAAAAAATCTTTCGAAAAAATAATACGCGGCTAACAAGATAATTTTTAAATTTAATTATGATATTAAAATTAATGACGTGTGTTTACTATGTTTTTAGCAGAAGTTATAGATTTATCAAAGAAAGAAATAATAAATTTCTTACTAAAAATCACAATAATATAAAAATATTGTAATATTTTGATAGATTATGTTATTAAAAAAACCTAATCTATGTTACTTAATAAACAAAGAGAATAAAAATATAAAATTGTAAAACACATGTTGGGATTCGAACCCGGGGCGCATTCATTTGTCGCGCAAAATAGACCGCGACACCACTACTGCTTCGAGACTCTTGTCGAAATTAAAGATCACGTGTGTCTAAGGAAATCTTTCGTAAAAATCATAATTTCGCGGCTGACAAAATTGGACACACGTCCGACTTCGTCAACATCGAATGGCCGAATGGGCGGCGCTTGCGAAAGGGATAAGTTTATGGGTTTCACATAGTGAAGAGCGAGGCAGGGGATATCAATGTGCTTGGGTTATTTCGTGCACTTTATCATATTAGTGGCCAGATATTAATAAATTATAAATATATTTTTTAAAATAATTTTATTCTAACAGTTCCCTAGATACATCAGTGGTCGTTGGTTTAAACAAATATTTGCTGGTAAAACATGCTTCTTTTATGTACTGCACTCACATAAAGAAAAAGGAGAGGGAACTTCGGATTTATTTTGTATCGAGAAAATTATATGCTAATATGTTTTGAGCCTAATCAATATTTCAGGTATATAGTCAATTAAAATATATATTTAATTCAGATTTTTTCACTGTCCTAATTGGACGATACACTCACATAAAAAACATCTATTTTTTTAGGTACCCCCTTAAGAAAGTCAATTAAAAAGAGTCCTAAATTTAATCTCTAGAATCACAGTAATATTATAAAGGTGAAAGTGTGTGTTTATTACTTCTTCACGAGCAAACGGCTGGACCAATTTTGATAAAAAAATTAATTAACACATACGTTAACCGCAAGTTGAATTTATATATAATAATAAAATTGGGAGTATGATATTATGTATTAGGATTGGAGAGTATTATGTGTGTTACGTAACAAATATTATATTGGTTCTGTTATTGTTATTGTAGCGAAAGAAATAACCAATATTGGTATGACAACGGAGGTATTCCGAGATATTGAAACGAGGCCGGGAGCTCGGATTGGAAAAGCTCTGGATCTGGTGCGAAAAGAATTAGTTGTTTCAAAGAATAAATAGTATTTTTTCAAAGTCAAAATCATTTATTTATCTTTCTATAGTTGTATCACTTGATAATTGTCACTTTTTTCTTTTTCTTTCGATTTCTTAAAAGGTAAATGTTGATAGTATTGTATGTATTCTATTTAATTCAGTATTCTATGTAAAACATTTATCTTCTGAGAAAAATCGCACTACTAAGAGATCGAAACAAGGAGAATGAAAGGGCAAGAAAGTAATTTGAATTTTTTACAAGGTTTTACTTAAAACCTGATATTTATAGTAGATTGTGCTACAAGGTGAAAAGATAATACTTTTAAGGTAAAGTCACTTTTAATCCTGAGTAAAGGGAGTGATTCATGAATATCTCCCGAAGTAACAATATTACCGTACTTTGAGTAGCACACTCTACTTTTTAGGGTTCCGTAGTAAACAAGAAACCCTTATAGTTTCGCCATGTCTGTCTGTCTGTCCGCGGTCCTACTCAGAAACTACAAGTACTAGAAAGCTGTAATTTGGCATGGATATGTATATTAATCATGGCAAAAAAGTCGTAAAATAAAATCTGGAAAAATATTTTTTTTTAGGTTAGCTGCCATACAAGTAAAGACAATATTTTTTTTCTCGACAAACACATTGTGTGGGGTGTCGTTGAATAGTTCTTTCAAAATCTTTGGTTTTAGGGATCCGTTTCTAAAATATTTGGGTTCAAAGTGAAAATTTTTGTTGGAGGCAAGTGTCCCCCCCCCTCTATCTGCTAAACGGTTATATATGGCCACGTGAAAAAATTCACAGCTATAGTATATATAATGTAGTTTAAAGGAAAACTATCAGAGCTAAGTAGGGTATACAAATTAAAAAGTTATAGGCGATCAACTTATAAAATGTACTCGTAAAAAGAAATTTCAAACAAATTCAATAGATAATTAGTTTTTAAACGTTTTTAGTGGCATAAACTCAAAGTTGATATTCGGAACTACGGAACCCTACACTGCGCGTGGCCCGACACGCACTTGGCCAATTATTATCTTTATCTATAAGAAAAATTGCAAATACAACGTGGAAGGGACATACCCGTAGTAAATCAAACTACGGGCTATACTAGATCACTTGAGCATAATAAAATTAAATAACAGTCAAGTAACCAAAAAAAATTTCGCCATTCCCATACAAATTGCCCGAGGCTGCACACTTTTGTATGGAAAGAAATGACGATTTCTTTTTTTTGTTACTTGACTGTTATTTAATTTTATTATGCTATAGTGATCTAGTACAGCCCTTGGTTTGATTTCTTACGGGTATGTCCCTTCCACATTGTATTATGTATACCTATGAAGAAAAGTAGAACACCTACATATAAGTAATTAGGATTACACGGGCAATAACTATAACTAACCTATTTTTGGTGTCTTTTTCTAAAACACATCAAGTGTACGGGTGAAGGAGCACTGGAGTACTGTGACACAGGCTCAGCCTTCTTTAGGCTCCAGTCTCCTTTAATCTATAGCATAACTTAAATTAATTTGTATTCTTTAAGTAGTCTTTATTTTTGTTTAAGATTAATGGAGAAAATAAATATACTTTTTACTTTACTTTTACTTTACTTTTCACTAAAGAAATACAAAAAAGCATTTTTCAAGGACCACCAATTTCTTATACATTCTTTGCTCATTACATTACTCAATCATTTCTTGACGTTTCTGTAGTGAGTAGCTCTGCTTATATTTATAAGTAAAGTATTTTTATACGTAAACTTGATATTTACTACGGCATAAATTAGCTTTTTTGATTCTATAAAAATTTCATTCATGTATAGTATAGTTTAAAAAATCTCACCATATAGATACTCTTCTTTCTCTTTTCAATCTCGCCAGATCAACAAGTGACTTTAGTCCTATTATTTAGTGATATATAAATAGTTTTTCGAATAGATATAGTCAGCTTAGACGAACGAAAGATATAATTAGTGGCTCTGCATGTAAGCTTGACTTTTCTTAGACGCGATTTACCCTAACACGTTAAAGTTTAAAAAGTTATTCAGACAAGAAAGGTAAGTCTTAGGTAATAATAATAACAAATAAGTTTATTTTATAAGATTTTTGAAATATTTTCGATTTTTTTAAATTAATTTTGAAGCCCTATGTTTTTGCGATTAAAAAAAAATAATAACTTCGTGTAGGCAAAATAAATTCTACGTAATTATCGAACTTGCTTACAAAATTTTACTAGAATCGCGTGAGCGCGCATGTTATTTCAACAGTGTAGGTGAGAACAAGCGAAAAAATACGAAAGACCTCCGTTCGCTTCGCTCTCTTGGTCGATAAACTAATAATGGACGTGTAAGTATATTCAATGTATATATCAGACTTTCATAAGGTCACAGCCCGCAGAGCCCTTAGTAATTGAGAAACAAGTCAAGAAGTCGATAACCGAACCCTAGTTTTACCCTTTATACCCTGGTTAACTTTTGAATTAAATTAACCGTCGGGTAAGACTTTCCCAACTAGACAACTTATCAGGTCATCGCACACGACGGGTTGCCAACAAAATGGGACAAAAGATCGCGCAACCCTTTTAAAATTAATTTTATATAACTTGGTAACTTTGGCTATTTGTTATAATAAACAGAGTGTAAATAATCGTGTTTCAAAGTGTACTTGATAACTTATCCCATCAATATAATAACTTTCCTAATGTCATAATTCCTAAAAAATCAATGATAGGGTTTTTTTTAATCTAGAATATGCAAAACCACCATATTAAGGCTAGAAAGAGCCCAAAGAGCACTTCTCAAGGTCTGTACCTTCAAACCTTTTCTCTTCCCCACACATGAGCTCTCATATCAATACTGTGAAGTCCTATCGGTTCGACAACTTCATATTTTATACACTATCTTGCATCAACACAAAATAACCCCATATAATCCCAACTTTAATAAACGTAATTGTCTTGTAGCTACCTCTTCTAAGTTTAATACTCATTTCTCGCATCACTTCTCATGTTTCTTAGGACCATTCCTATACAACAATCTCCATTCCAAATTAAAAATCGTGCATCTGACCAAATACTACTGTAAAATTACCATTTCTAAGTATCTCCAGTCTCTGGACTATGATAATACCGAACGCTTACTCCTTCCATGTATTTAATACGCTAACCACGGATATTCTCAATTTTTCTGTTCTTTTTCGCTGCTGTTATTTTAAGTACCTAAGTTTAAGTTTTTTCGCTGTGCTATGCTTTATTTATAATTTACGTATATTTGTATATCACTCATCGCAAATATGAGGGAATCCCTATGCGATGTGTGTGTTATTGGTGCCTGGCTGCCACAGTGGGAGAGCACTGGAGCTCTGTAACACAGGTTTCTACCTTCAACAGGCTCCAGCCTCCTCCAATCTGCATGTAGCCACCCCAAAAATGTATTTTTTTTTCTTTCGTTCTTTTTTGTATGATTGTATGGAGGAAATAAACTACTTTTTACTTTTTTTTAGAATACTCCATGGTCACAGAAGTGATATAATATGGTGCCATGTTTTTGAAATAAGATTAATTATAATTTTCCAACCGTTCCATTACCGCCAATACCAGACACAATAGTAAGACAATTTACGTGGATATTTATTAATGTCGTCCGGGTGTTGACCGGTTAAAACTAAAAACCGATTTCACCCCAAGCTACCCCACCGGTTTTGATAAAACTTCTATTGGACTACCTCAAAAGTATACCTTTTCAAACAAAAAAAGATTTTTCCAAATCGGTCAATGCGTCTTTGAATAGTTTTTCAATTCAATTCAAATAGGATATTTATAATACTCGGTGGATACACATAACAAAAAGATTACGACGAATTGATAACTTCCTCCTTTGAAGTTGGTCAAAAACTATTCGATGGAACTTATAATGTGTATTTGAAGTTCTTATTTCGATGTTGGTAGTAAGTCTTCTTCTTATCGTGTGTGTTAGTGACTAACACTAGTGTCAGAGTTTTTAAACCGCCTTAAAGACATCTGACATGGTTTTAGGTAACGACCAATGTCAAAGACAGTGACCGGGACCGATGGCTTAACGCCCTCCGAAGCACGGATCATCTTATTTATCAGACAATCAGGTGATCAGCCTACAATGTCCTAACCAAACTAGGACAACAACATAAAGTCGTTGCCCTCGCCGGGAATCGAACCCGCGACCTCCGGGTATGAGCCAAACGCTCTACCACTACACCACGGAGGCAGTTAGTTAGTAGTAAGTTTATTCTATTGATACCCCAAAGGTCACGCCAAAAAAATTTCTGAATTTGCGAAAACGTACCGAAGAAACCTTAGAAATACTTTGTGCGAAAAATTTTACAACGGACGGATATAGCCCGAGATATGTTAAGTCGAAATCTAGATGAGATAGTAGTATAAGTAGTAGTATAAGTTTGCCGACATTTATAAAGTAGTCTTTATCATCATCCTCGCATATTCCCTGTCGCGTCCTTAGCGGTGACGCTTCAGAGCGCTACCTAACCTGGGTGATTATTTGAGGAGGTTACTGGTTTTTAACTGACTTCAAAAAAGGAGGAGGTTGTCAATTCAACTGTTTTTTTATGTATGTTACGCGATATCTTCGTCCACCGTGGACCTATTTTGATGATTCTTTTTTTACTTCCAAGTTGGTCCCATATTAATTTGGTGAAGACAGAAACTCCTGAAAGAAATTGAAGTCCACTGTTTTTTTTTATTTAATTATTTATTACATACCATATCCGCGACCCAAAGGGTAGACTAAAACCAAAGACTAGAACCAATCCTTGGATAGGTTCTAGTCTACTACCCAAAAACCCACAGTTTATACGTGCCTTCCGAAACACGGAATCATCTGTTCAAGTTATGGCTGTGGCATTAATAAAATGGTATGCAACAGCCAAGTAACTTGCACCATCTATATGAGCCTATAGCCTGGTTTACACATTGACAAGTGACAAGTGATATCTATGCACTTGTCACTTGTCATTTCCGTGTTTACACGCTCACTAGTCACTTAGCACTCGCTCTTGTCACTTGTCAATGTGCAAACCAGGCTTTATTTACCACTGATTTAGGTTTTAAATATGTGTTTTCTTAGTACAATAAAGTTAAAGAAACAAACAAAAATCTATGTTCAGCAGATAACTACAGAAATGTTACACAATAGTAAATATGAAATGCGGAAGGTGATCAAACGGCCTGCTAATCTGCTTCCAAAATACAGTTAACTGCGATATAAAACAGTTACTGAACAGTTAACGAGCAGTTAAAGTAATCAGTTTGTTGCCGACGTGTAGTTAGTTAGTAGACATACTCGTAATATTCAGTTTGAACTGTTATTGAATCCTGTTTATTAAGCCCCGACAAAAAAAAATGTGTTTATAAGTTTGACTCTTATGTCTGTCAGTCTATCAGTCCGTCTGTGTGATCGTAACGCTAGAACGGATGGACCGATTTCGATGCGGTTTTGTTACGTAAAAGCAAGTATCCTTGCAGGGGGGGGGGCTCCCTCTTGGCTGTGTTTGAGTTATCGGAGATTAAGGCTTGAACGTCAAAGTTTTCCCTAACAAATAATAGATGGCGCTGAGGATATCAAATCAAATATGTAGTTCCGCTACTCATCACTAAATTTCGTTCTTGACAGTCGGGGGTTTTATTGATTTGACTAGCAAAGAAACTTGTTATTGTTCAAGCTAGGCTAAAGTTATGTTTTTCATTGCTTTCGTTTTTTACGTGCAAAAACTTCCTAGGGGATGTTTTACGGCGGCTATGGCGACGCTGAACATAATTTAATACTTATAATTGGTATAGTTACAAGTATAAATTATGAAGAGAAAATAAAAAACTGAGCATCGTGGAACACTCAGTTGGAACGAAGTTACAAAATTTGAAGCCCCAAAAAAGCCCCAAATAATTTAAGCCCGTAAAAAAGTTAGTGACAGGAAAAAGTGTCGTCTTAAAAGAAAACTTCTTTCCAATAAATAGTTATTTATTTATGAGGAGTATAACTTATCAAATTCTGTACGTAAAAGGACAGTAACACGTTTCCTAGTTCTCGAGTTCGAAATAGTGTTGATAAAGTTAAAATGTCGGTGAAATAGTAGTGGATTAGCGAAATATTTTTTAAATCTACCATTAGTTATATGTATATAATGTATCAACATTGTATTTTATAAGTATTTATTAATTAAAAAGCGTTGGCATTGGTATGCACTACTCCCCCCCCGATGTGGTTCCCATCTTGTCGCGATGGGGGGGCTCAGTACCTGCGGTTGCCTCGGCCGCAGGGAAGCTAAGAGGAACCCATTGCCCGGGTTGAGGCTTAGGCCACCCCGGGCCCGGCGGAGGCCATTCCTGGAGGGAATGGCCTGGCTGTGGGGGAAGGGGGGTGACGATGACCCCCCTACCATCACAGCCGTGGTAGGGGTCGCGGGGGAAGAGGAGTGTCGGTGTGTCGTTGCCGCTCGCCCTATCCTCCGCGACCAAGCGCGGCCGTGGCGCTTGGCACGGCATCGGTGGGGCCGCAGGGGAAGAGGAGTGTCGGTGTTACGTTGCCGCTCTCCCTATCCCCTGCGGCCGGCTGTGTGGGCCCCGATCGCCGTCAGGTGGACTGGGGCAGGGCCTGCTTTCGCAGGCCCCAAATTATGAGGGCTGGTTGGACGGTGAAAACGGGATTCCATCGACCAACGGACAGCCCTCCTCCTCCTCGAAGGCAGGCGCGTGTGCGTGTCAGCGCGCCTGTCCTTGGGCCAAGAGGCCAAGGCGGCGGTTACTCCGGCCCCTCTGATTCAGCAGAGGGTGCCGTGAGGCCGTTGGCGAGCCGGGGCCGCTTAAGGAGCGGCCGGCCGCGCCGGGGCTGTGGAGCATGAAGAAGCACACGGTCCCGGCCGATAGCGGCTGAGAGGTGACACCGCGGAGTTTTTAGTGGTAACACCACATAACCTTACCGGTGTCCCGTAACCGGTAAGGTATCCGAAGGGATTTTCTCCGCGTCAAAAAAAAAAAAAAAAAAATGGTATGCACTACTCGTAATGTACGTAATATAAATTATATTCATTTATTCACATAAGCTTTGTAACAAGTACACATGCACATTGTCATAGAGAGTCGTATTATTTTACAAATTTCATCTTTAGGCATTGTAAATTCTAAATATTATACAATTTACTATATCAATTAAGCTTAAATAAAATTGCCTAATATTTACATGTCAGTATACTCATTGACGTGCAAAATAGCTTGTAAGGGCCTAATTATTAAATAAAAATTTGAATTTTGAACTTTGAATTTTTGAACCATTAGAATCAGTACAGATTCGAAAGAGAAATTAACTTGACAAATATACAATTTTAGAGTTACACTGTTATGGCAACATTTCCCGACACTAGTCGGCGACCAGTGTCGGGAATAACAATTCAACTAGGAACGCGCTAACATGAGAAGTACCAAACTCGCTTGTCAAGTTATCGTCGCAGATTATTCCCGCCAAAGCTCCGGAGCGCAGTATCATAAAAGTTGCCGCGAGCTTTCACAACTTCACCGTACGAATAGCACACGTGACTGAAATTACACAGAAGTTTCTGTAGTTAAGTTTAATTTTTAATCTTTTCGTCTGATATAGAAATGTTGTTATAACGTTTGTCATATCTACTTTGATTTTTTGCCTCCGTCAAAAAAGTGGGGTCTATCATGTTTGACGTTAGACAGTTTGTCTGTCTTTATTTATTTTATTTAAGTTTATATACAATTATTACTAAATTTAAGTATACTCGAATAATGTCAACGAATTTATATATTTTATGTAATAATATGTAAGATTGTGGAGAAAAATAAAGAATTTTGAATTTTAAATTATTTTTTTTTGAATGAACAACAGAAAGATAATAAATGTCCTAATATAAGAACTAAATTAAAAATCTATATTAAAAACAATCTTTTATTAAGTACGACGAAAAATAATTATATATACACATTAAATTTTCTTAAAAACTAAAATAAAGATTAAAGAAACTACTCACTACAATAAACTACAAACTAATTTTTACAAATAAAAAAGGCCCGGTAATTGTTTACCCTGCGGTAACGTGCCCAGAAGGCTGGCTACATTGCCACGTTGTATGGCAATGCTTATTTTCTGACCTAGATATAGACCAGCCTTCTGGTCACGGGAAACTTCAATAAGTTTCCTTGAGATAGCGCCGTATAATTTATGAGTTTATTGCACTCAATTTTATGATGGATTGATTACAATAAGTCAAACTTAATGCTAATGCATTATCTACCAGCTAGCCAGCTTTATGTATATCTGTGGCATCGTAGCTCTCTAACAAATGGTCCTATTTAGATTTTTTCACTTATAAGCTAATTTCCTTGCGGTATTTCTTAGTTATATTAGATGAAAATCGGTTAAGTGGCACAAAAGTTATTAGGGGTAAATGCTTTGAAGTCGGGGATTTTTTGATTTGCCTGTTATATAAACTTATATTCCCTACAAATGAGGCATTTCTTAAGGCAGTGATTGATATAATGTTCGACAAGTTTTTTATAAATTATAAATGCTTGCTGCCATCCTTCAATACTCAAGCTTTTATACTAAGAACATAAAATATGATCTGAGGTTTATACACGTATAATTATTAAGTTGCCCCTCTAAAAGTTAGATTTGATAATCTAACTTTTAGAGGGTAAGTCAAGCATGCAAAACTTAAGAGTCTTACCCTAGACCAGTGGTTCCCAAACTTATTTTGTCTACTGCCCACTTTGAGAATAAATATTTTTTTAGCGCCCCCATTTTTTCACCTATTTAAAAACCAGCCAACTGATACAGGAATGCACAATTCGGGTTATTTAACAAAAACTTGTTAAAACATGATAGATATCTACGAGTACTAATAACTATTAAAATGCGAAAGTGTATTATTCATGTTAGTTGATGTTCACAAGTTGTTGTTGAGAGTCGAGAGCTCTTGCAGTCGTTGTTTAAGAGGCCTCCTAGCTAAATAAAGCTCCTAACAAAAAAAAAACATTTTCTTTCTGGGTCTCTTACCGCCCCCCTTGAGACCTGCAGCGCCCACAAGGGGGCGTTATCGCCCACTTTGGGAACCACTGCCCTAGACAAAATCGGACTTTTCCATACCAACGTAGTCTAGCTTTTATTTTAAAGCGACGTGTCAAATTTCAGTAAAATTTTGTAATTTCTAAGAAATTGCACATATACCTAGCTGGTTTTTACAGTCAAAATATGGACTTAAACGAGAATGTATTTTAATTGAATTTTTGACCGTCATCAGTGTAGGAAACTTCTACACCCTTATATTTTCTTTCAAGTTCATATTAGATGTATGCAATTTCTTAGAAAACACAACATTTTACCGAAATCTGACATCTAATTACAAAATAAAAGCTAGGCTACGTTTGCATGAAAATGTCTATGGTAAAGGGACTATTTATAAGAGGTCTGCTGCCCTACGCCCTCTATTTCTCATAGGTCAATGATCATGTATTTTTATGCCACCACTTATCGAAAATATAGGCTCATTCGTAAAAGCTCGGTAAATCGCGATAATTCATCAAAATACAGGCCACCTTTTCAAACCCCGGACCCTCTGCCGCAAAAAATAGCAGAGCCGCTCATAAATTGTCCCATGTTACATCGTTTGTTTGGCTGTTTATGTCGCCTAAACGCGTAATTATGGGCTGACGTAATGAGATTTAACATGATTTATCTTTATTAATTATGTTTTTTAGCGCTACCATGCTAAAAGTGGCCTTTGAGTCTTGCGGACTTGGGCTTAGATCCAAAATGATGTTTCTATCCTATTATGTATGTATGAATTAGTATGAATTATTATATAAATAAAATAAAGTATCGTTGAGTTAGTATCCCATAACACAAATCTTGAGCTTACTTTTGGGCTAGCTCAATCTTTTCAACTTTTTTGATCAGGCAACTGAGAGTTTTTTTACATTCTGCCATTCCTTGTTACGGAATGTATCCCTAATCGGCTTATAGACTGAATGAACTGCACTTAATACGCTATACAAATTGTACATGATCGTAAGCCTTTTACAAAACAGAAGGATAAATTACGGGGATGCTTACTTATTCTTTATTTATTTTAATTATTTTCATCTCATACACCTGAAAAAAAGATGTTTATCCCTAATAGGTGGTCTAACTGCCTCCGTGGTGTAGTGGTTAGAGCGTTCGGCTTATACCCGGAGGTCGCGGGTTCGATTCCCGGCGGGGGCAACGACTTTGTGTTGTTGTCCTAGTTTGGTTAGGACATTGTAGGCTGATCACCTGATTTTCCGATAAGTAAAATGATCCGTGCTTTGGAGGGCACGTTAAGCCGTCGGTCCCGGTCACTGTCTTTGACATTGATCGTTACCTAAAACCATGTCAGAGGCCTTTAAAAACTCTGACACTAGTGTTAGTCACTAACACACACGAGAAGAAGAAGATAGGTGGTCTCAAGTCACTTGTACATACAAGCATAACACACACAAGCACACGGAATGAAAAACTAAACACGAATGTTACCCACAAGTATAGAATCCAATGTTGGCAGTCAAGCAAAAATACCACAAGTGTTATCAGACTTCTGAAAAAGGTGAGGTTCAGTAGGCATTCTAGTTTTATTTATAGGAACATATATATTTGCAATTTTTTCTCAACATCACATCCAGTCTTTTTGGTCTCCACTGCAGGAGCACGACCTTCTCTGCACTACTAGAGCCATACTTGGCTAGAGCAGTCAGAGGACTTGGCCTACACTCTCCCACGCTGGCCAGACGGGTTAGAGAGGTCTCATTTTGTTTTTAAAGCTTTGTTTAGCTTGGATTTCTTAAGTCGCCTTCTACGAAATCCATAGCAAAACTTGGAAATTTTTCTCACAGATGAAAATAAGAAGTAAAGTGTGCTACTAAGCTTAGTACTAATATTAGGAAGTTAAAACAAAACATTGATCAAGTGTGGTAAAGCACCTTTTGAACAATCGTAATAAATAATTGTAATCCTTTTATGTAAATGTTTACGTCGGTAATAATCCACAACGCGTGGACTTGACAATGCTTTTAAAACATTTAATTTTCATTTATGTGATTAATAGGCTTGACCAAACACGTTACGAATTATCCTTCCCAAATTCGGACCAGCAGTTTTTTTGTACATTTATTATTTGGTATATTTTCATTAATATGTGGCCGTGCGGTTTCCGGCGGAGTAGAATAGGGCCACTCTAAGTCCTCCCGTGGATGTCTTAGAAGGCGACTTAAGAAATGGATAATGTAGGCCAAAGTACTCTGATGACATTTTCATTAACATAGTATGTAGTTTTTATAAAATATGTTTTTATACAGAATACCTAAAAAGCTATTTTAACTTCCAAAAGGTCGAGGTAATCAATTCGTCGCAATCTTTCTTTAATTCGCCGATTATATTCGAAGAAGTCTGAACCAATATTTTTTGTTTGAAAGGACACACTAGTCAGGTGATCCCATAGATATTGTGCGATAAACGATAATTAATGGACTGTATGAATTTTGAGTCTCTTCATAAACCGAACGAGACTTTGCTGAATTTTCGAGAAGGTTATTACTCTGACAAAGAATTGCGATATGACTTACCTCTGGAGATCTTCTAGGACGAAGTTCTGTTCCCTCTTGAGCAGATCAATCAGCGCTGTACATTGCTGGGCCCAGATATACTTTACCAATTTTCTACTGCTGTTCTTGGAAACATACACAGATTATTTTGTCACCTCGCAATCGTTCGTTACAACTGAATTTATAAATTTATAGTATCTTGCTACACTGCCTTGTGCACGAAAAGTATTTAACACGACAATTGGAGATTTAACGACTATTTTATCTCTATTACGATAAAAGCATGGTTTGACCACGCCGCGATGCCAGCTTAACGAAAAGTGTTCAATTCGAACTTGAAACGGAAGGAACAAAACACTGAGTTGCCATACTACAAACATGACAAAATGACAACTAGTGTTGTATATTGATAAATTAAATAACTACTAATGGCAATATCCAACATTCCGCCCACCTAAATACGACGACAAGCGCAAGAATGCCGTGATATTTACCCATTAACGATAACGAAATTCGAAAATACGAAAAGATGCTGTTGAGAAACAGCTAAAATAAACGATAACTACTACTAGAACGAAAATTTGCACATAGCTTGGTGTTAGTCAGGGCTATGTGATCGATACAAAAATAAAAACTAAGCGTCATTTGCCAATGGCAAAGGACAAATTTTTACAACCGGTCTCTTGTACTGCCCAGTGGCAGTCCTAACCCTGACGACACGACAGATGCCATCTGTACCTGGGTGCCGGACAACGATACGACCTAGTGGCCATTTAAATGGATCTAAGTTTTCATTAACTATGAGCACCATTGCTCCTACTTTGATATTACAATTGGTTTTGTCCCACTTTGCTCTCTGCTGTAGTGTATGTATGTACTCACTTTGCCATCGGTACCAGAAGGACTGATGGATTTGTTGGATAAGTTTCCACCGTTGCTGAACGCTAATGTTTAAGTCTACGAGATTTTCTTCGGGCAAAATCGAAAGAGGTTCCAGAGTTAGGAAATGTCCCGGAGTTAATGCTACGAGATCATTAGCGTCCGAACTAAGAGGCGTCAATGGTCGCGAATTTAACATCGACTCTACCTGTGTCAATACTGTATAAAATTCCTCGAAAGTCAAACGCTGTGTGCCGATAGCGCGAGCAATATGTGTCTTGACCGAATTGATTCCGGCTTCGGCCAATCCATTAAGGTGCGGACTTCCAGGAGCACTGAACGAGAATTTAAGCTGCTGAGACTCAGCAGCATTTTGCATAAGGGTCCCCAGATAGTTGCTTGCACCGATGAAGTTTCGGCCTTGTTCGGAAACAAGACGGTTGCATCGACCACGGCGAGCGATAAAACGTCGCAAAGCGGCGAGAAAGGCCTCAGTTGTCAATTCGGATGCAAGTTCGATGTGGATAGCTTTCGTAGCGGTGCACACGAAAACACAAATATAACCTTTGAAGGTCTTAGCACCACGACCACGTCCGAGAGCTATGTTATAAGGACCACCGTAATCGACAACAGAGCTCGAAAAACATTTAATTTGATTAACACGATACGATGGATAATTTCCCATTAGAGGAGCAGGTGCAAGTTGAGGACGAACACGAAAGCATTTAATACAGCCTGAGATTACCGATCGAATGGCGCGTTTACACGACAATATCCAGAAATTTTGCGCAAGGAGATTCTGAAGAGTTTGCGCACCAGGATGCATAAAGCGAGTATGATACTCCTGAATGATCAAGGTAGTAAGACGATGGCTGCGGGGTAACAGAAGCGGATGCTTAGCTTCAAAACAAATTTTAGCATTAGCCAGGCGACCGCCCACCCTGAGAAGACCCGCCTTATCAACGAAAGGACATAATTTGCGAAAACTCTTAGGAAGTGAATTGGGAGAACCCTTTTTTAAATACTCCAACTCTGACGAAAATTCCTTCTCTTGTACAAACTTGACTAGAAACTTGAGCGCTTTGTCAATCTCAAATGGTTGTAATGAACTAACGACACGATTTTCGATAAGATTTTGTTTGCAATTTTCTGTAAACCGAAAACAATAAGCTAAGACACTTTGAAGTGTCTTCAGAGATGAAAACCTCTCTAAAAGGTTTCCTTCTAAATTATCATTATTGGACGTTACGAGAACAGTTATCTTTTGTTCATCATTAACAATATCTCTATCTAAAGATAGCGCTGACCTAGGCCACTGTTCAATAGGGTGCTTGAGCCAAGTTGGTCCGTTCCACCAACAACTAAGGTTCACCAAATCGTTAGGTAGAAGCCCACGAGAACCACAGTCTGCTGGATTGTCAGTAGTTCGGACATGATGCCAGCAGTCGGGAGGAATTATATCCTGAATATGGCTTACGCGATTGGCGACGAATGTCTTCCATTTGGATGGACACGATTTGATCCAAGTCAACGCGACACTGGAATCCGACCAAGCGAAAATCTCGCCTATTGCATAAAAAGGTTTTAAAGCCTCTACCACTGATGCCATCAAGTCCGACAATAGAGATGATGCAACTAATTCTAGACGTGGAATTGACAACCTGCGTAACGGCGCAGCTCTAGATTTAGCGCAAACCAAGTGTATAGCAATATCATTATTTTTACTCAATGTGCGACAGTAGATAACTGCACAATAGCCACGTTCAGATGCGTCACAAAATCCGTGAAGCTGGAGTTGCTTGAACTCTCCGACAATACGACGTGGAACATTCACTGAACTCAATGACGACATCTGAGCCTTAAACTTTTGCCATTCAAGCCTAATATTTTCCGGAACATCGTCATCCCAAGAGACACCGGAAATCCAAAGCAACTGCATTAGGTACTTGGCAAGAAAGGTTACTGGCGAAAGAAAGCCTAACGGGTCGTAAATCCGGGCTATCTCCGAAAGAATGGTGCGTTTCGTCCAACGACCTTGATGAGTGTCTACGACACGAAAACAAAACGAATCTAATTGAGGTTGTCACCGCAATCCTAGTATTTTAAGCGAAATGTCAGACATTTCTTCGAAATTTATAAAATCCTGTGAGTAGAGATCAGAGGATGGAAGGCTTGCTAAGAATTCACGGCTGTTGGAGGTCCACTTCCTCAGATGAAAACCACCCGACGACAAAATGGTAGTGAGTTCCGTCTGAAGTGAGCGAGCCTGTTCGATAGAGTCCGCCCCCGTGACGACGTCATCGACATAGATATCGCGAGCGAGAACAGCTGCACCATCTGGGTAGGTGTGTGTGGCATCAACGGCAAGTTGAGCCATGGTGCGAAGAGCCTGGAACGGTGCAGCAGAGACACCATATGTCACTGTTTTAAGACGATAATCACGTACGGGACCGGAAGCGGAGGGTCGCCAAAGAATGCGCTGATAATCAGCATCCTCTCCAAACACCAATATCTGCCTATACATTTGCATTACATCGCCTGTGAAGACGACAGCATGCCAGCGAAAACGAACGAGAAGGTCAAAAATATTAGTTTGGAGCTTAGGACCAGATAAGAGGGTGGAATTTAACGAAAATCCTCTGGTGTCTTTGGCGCTAGCGTCGAAGACAACGCGCAGAGGTGTTGTGACGGAGTCGCGCAGTACACCATGATGTGGAATGTAATAGAACTGGCCCTCACTAGTAGCAGGAGGATCGACCTCTTCTAGATGACCACGAGTCTCATAATCTTCCATAAATTCGAAATACGATCTTTTAAACTCTGGATTAATATTGAACTTGCGTTCCAATGATAAAAAACGTTTCAAAGCGATTTCGCGTGAGTTGAAGAAATTAGGTCTGTTTGTTGGATCGACAAAAGGTAGGGGAACAACAAACCTGCCTTCCTTATTACGAAAATATTTTTTGGCGAACCAATCCTCGCAGAGTTGGTCCTCCTTCGACAAAATAGGTTTGCTCGGAGAGCTTACATTTTCTAATTCCCAGAACTTCTTCAAGGAATTGTCGAGATTCGATACGAAAAGACAATGTTTATTATTGTTACGATGATTCGACTTGAGCTGACTCCTGTCACACTCGCCCATGATAATCCACCCGAACACGGTATTTAATGCGGTGGGTTGTCCAGGCTTTCCTCGCCGAAGGCCAGGTAACAATGACGAAGCGAAAATGTCTGCACTAAGCAGTATGTCCACTGGCCCTGGACGAGAGAAATCAGGATCAGCAAGTGATAAGTTGTTGATGTGTGACCACCTCGACGGATCGACAAGTTGAATCGGCTGGTCCGCACATATTGATGGTAAGACAAGAGCCTCGAATCTGACATTCGACGAAAAGGTTTGTTGGCCAAGAGGCCTAATCTCACACACGAGTGAGCCGAGTGGCTTAGCGACAGAGTTGCCAATGCCGGACACAGCATGTTGGCCACGACGAAAATCTAATCCTAATGCATTAGCACAGGATTCCGAAATAAAATTGCACGCGCTAGCGCAATCGAGAAGTGCACACACTGGACGGAAGTTACCAAAACTATCCTTAACTAAAACCTTTATAGTCGAAAATAAAATGGTATTTTCCCCAGTTAGTGAAGTTAGAACCGTATTACTACTGCAGTTACTACTAGCCACCGCATTACCAGTTTCTGTAGGAACGGGTGTTTCTGTATTTTTAGTGAAATGTAATAAAGTATGATGTGAGCGACTACACACACCACAACGAGAGGCACGACAAACTTTCACTCGATGATTATTCGAAAAACATAAAATACAAAGACCCTTTTCCTTTACAAAATTAAAACGTTTGTTATTGTCCATTTTTAAAAAATCACCACAACTGCTAAGACTGTGTTGGCCAGTACAAAAGACACAGGTCGGCTTTGAAACGATAAATGCTGCTTTATTTTTAGTCACTGGTTTAACATTTGACAGCTTAATATTTGAATTTTCTAAAGCTTTACTTCTTTTTTCAATAAAATTTTTCAAATCATCAAACATCGGAACGTCAACATTAGAAGTAAGTTGTAATTCATATGCTTCACGAGTAGCGATATCCAATTTTGACCATAATAAATAATACAGCATGAAATTCTGATCAGGAAGATTAAATTTTGACAAAATATTTAAGTTTTCGTTAAATGTTCTAAAAACTCTTTCTAAATCATGTTTGTTTTTAGCTGCTTCGCAGTTCAACATCTTTTCATAATATAAAACCGCAATTTGTCTCTTCCGATCATAATAATTAGACAGAGTCTCATAAGCAATGACATAATTATCATTCGACAAGGGAAAGCCTTTAAGTAATTCATAAGCGGAACCCTGGACACTCGACAATAAATAATGTAATTTTTCAACATCAGGAATATTCATCTATTGCAACTGACACTTCCAAATCGCTATCGTGTTCACTCATGTTTATAAAAAAACCGAAAACTAAGTTAATAAAATAAACACGATAACAAGGTTATGTTTACTAAACGTCACTTGATAGCCGAATTGACGTTTCAATGACTTTGACAGATGTTGATAGGCAACATGCAAAAACGAAAAAGAACGAATGAAATTTTTTGCTGGCAACATACGAAAACGAACGATAATGAAGTTGTTGTAAGTTGTACTGCCAACCTAGCGAAAACGACAACGAGAAAAGATGGCGTACAACAAACGTAACGAACGACAAAAACACAAGGCAATTTAGCAAGTACCTTCAAAAATAAAGTTAAATTCATGCAAAATCACGCTCGATTATGCAAAGACTCACGACAAAGGTACTAATACAATAAAATTCGGCCGAAAGGACCAAAATGTGCGATAAACGATAATTAATGGACTGTATGAATTTTGAGTCTCTTCATAAACCGAACGAGACTTTGCTGAATTTTCGAGAAGGTTATTACTCTGACAAAGAATTGCGATATGACTTACCTCTGGAGATCTTCTAGGACGAAGTTCTGTTCCCTCTTGAGCAGATCAATCAGCGCTGTACATTGCTGGGCCCAGATATACTTTACCAATTTTCTACTGCTGTTCTTGGAAACATACACAGATTATTTTGTCACCTCGCAATCGTTCGTTACAACTGAATTTATAAATTTATAGTTTCTTGCTACACTGCCTTGTGCACGAAAAGTATTTAACACGACAATTGGAGATTTAACGACTATTTTATCTCTATTATGATAAAAGCATGGTTTGACCACGCCGCGATGCCAGCTTAACGAAAAGTGTTCAATTCGAACTTGAAACGGAAGGAACGAAACACTGAGTTGCCATACTACAAACATGACAAAATGACAACTAGTGTTGTATATTGATAAATTAAATAACTACTAATGGCAATATCCAACAGATATGTAATCAAAATTGGTTGTATAGTTTGGCGGTGAAGTCGGTTTTTAGTTTTTAAACCATATGACATACCATGACTTTCAATCATCACAATATTGTAAAGAAATTCGTTAATAATATTACGGTCTAGCTCAACTCAGACTAATGAGTATTTTTGCATTGACCTAGTTTTATAAAGTACTTATTTTGTAAGAATGTGTCCATCGGCACTTTTACTATGTTTATGTTTATTTTGTTGGGCGAGGAGGTGGAATAAGAAATAATAGTGACGCTTATAGCGCCGTAAGTTGTTAGGGAGCTTTTTACAAGCATTAATTTAGCTGCATGACGTGGCAAATATATAGCGTAAATAGACATGTTTGAAATAACTAAGATTAAGTAACACATAAATCAGATTATATGCTAATATAGAGTATAGAAAATTATGAAGGCAATTAATATACAAAGCCAAGCCCAAATAGGGAAAAGACAAGGAAAGAAGATTATTTTCAAATTAGGTAACATTTTTGTAACCTAGCGCTAAGAAGAGCGGAGGATCCTCGTACAAGCATCTTCTTTGCTTAAAAGAAAGCTCCAGCAACTAAAACTAATTTTCAAACGCAAAACCAACCCAATAAAATATTTTATTTTATTAGAAGAGTCGTTGAAAAAGATGATAATAGTTAAAAAAAGTTCCACTTAAAGCCCCGTGAGTTCTTAAAGCAGCATTTTACAAGCTTTATTTTAGCGTCACGACTTAATTATATCCAACGCATATGGACATGTTACGAAATAAATAAAAAAGTACTAAGTAACTGCCTCCGTGGTGTGGTTAGAGCGTTCGGCTCATACCCGGAGGTCGCAACGACTTGGTGTTGTTGTCCTAGTTTAGTTAGGACATTGCAGGCTGATCACCTGATTGTCTGATAAGTAAGATGATCCGTGCTTCGGAGGGCACGTTAAGCCGTCGGTCCCGGTCACTGTCTTTGACATTGGTCGTCACCTGAAACCGTGTCAGAGGCTTTTAAGGCGGTTTAAAAACTCTGACACTAGTGTTAGTCACTAACACACACGATAAGAAGAAGACTAAAAAAGTAACACATACATCAAATGATATGCCAGTATTGAAAATGAAAGAAAATAAAAAGGTTCCGCTTATCGCCCCGTGAGTTCTTAAAGCAGCTTTTTACAGGCATTCATTTAGCGGCATGACGTAGCACATCCAACGTATATAGACATAAAGTGCGATCGGAAACCGCTGATATAGTTTATGCCGCGGCGTTGCTTGTAGTCGATAGCGGACACGCGATGTGCTACATAACCGCTGTCACAACCTATTTTCTTCATGAAATATAGCAAATCTGTATTTTCTTTTCTACAGGTTTTTGTGAGCTGTATACCTCGCGAATCTCCGTGGTCCGTTGAAGTTTATCAGATAGAAAATTTCATCGTCATCATCATCAGGTTTTTGTCTCCACTGCAGGAGCAGAACCCTCTCTGAACTACAGACCCATACCTGGCCAGAGCAGCCAGAGGACTTAGCGAGTGTAGACTCTCCTCGCTGGCCAGCCAGGGTTGGAGAGGTCTCATTGATGTTTATAACCTTTGTTTAGCTTGTATTTCCTAGGTCGCCTTCTACGACATCCACGAGAGGTGTTGCAGTGGCCCTATTCTAAACTGCCGGAAACAATACGGCAAAAATAAAATGTTTAGATAAAATGTTGCGTCTTAATAAGGGTAACAAAAAATATTTGTAACATTTTTGTAAATTTTTTGTTTGAAATGACTGAATTTTCACCATTTTGAAAAATTTCGAATAGGTAACTGAATCGAAAAAAATGTTTTGGCCAACCTATAATATTCATCGTAAATTATGAAAAAACATATTTATAACATGCTTAGTCCGAGATAATGAACAGGTTACGGTGACGGATAAAGGATTTAATTCAGGAGGGGCTTATACCCAATGAGGGTAGGTGCTATAAAAATAAAGTAAGCACATTAATAGTCTTCAAACCTCACAGCGGAATTTTGCGGTCGGGTTCTGCGTGCCAGGTCCCTTATTTTTGAAGTTATAACGGCATGCAGGAAAGTACATTTTGAGATGGGAAAAAACCATTGAACTGGCGAAACTGTTACCGTTACCGTACCTATCCGACATCAAGTTTTCACTTCTGTGTGCACTCCCGGAGTGCTAGTAGTAGTAAGAGTCTCTCCATAAAAAAAGAGTAGCACTGTGCTATGTATTTGTATGTTTTTTATGGAGATACTCATTCAACTGATTTAGGAGGGGTGCGGGCTTGTGCAAAAAACTGCCTAATGATAACAAAAAGAAAGTCTATCCACTCTATTCAAAATAATATTAACTTTTCAACCTAATAGGCAATCTAATAAAGTCGGCTGTTAATCGCAGAAAACACGCTTAGTTTCAATTACGCCAAGTTTACAACCAAAGAACAATATTTTACAACCTTCACCAAGTTTCCGCCCGAAGCGTAATATTAATTGTGACAGACTCCCAAACAATATTCTGGGACGAGAAATCAGGAAATTAAGCATTTTGCAAACACGAAATGAAAATCAAGAACCGTTGCCTAAGGTTGCAAAGATGTTCTATAAGATGCAATAATATGCTCCATCCATAAGGCATCGTCTTAAGGGGATTCAAGACTTTTTCATGCTGCCCCGCCCCTATTTGTAATAAAATTAGTGAAAAGTAAACACAGATATCATTTAAAATTTTAGTCTCATACCAATTCAAAAAGAAATTGTTATGGTAGCTCCCCTGCAAGAGAAGTGGGAATATTTGTTTTCTTGACTAACCCATCGCGTGATGTGTCATTGAATAGGTCTTTTGAAAATATTGTGAGTTTGTAAACACCATTTATCGATTTAGGGATCGCAAAATTTTGTTAGAGTCAGTGTCCCTCCCCTCTCTGTCTATCAAAAGGTTATAATGGACACGTGAAACAATTCACAGCTGTATAATATATAACGAAGTTTTAAGGAAAAAGTATTAAAGCTAAGTAGGGTTTACAACTTAAAAAGTTAGAGGCGATTAACTGATAAAATGTACTCGAAAAAGGAAAATTTTATACAAATTCAATAGATTCTTTTTTAGACGTTTTTATTGAAATTTTTAGACGTTGGCATTTGCAACCGCATCCTAAACTGCGCGTGGCCCTACACGCACTCAGCCAATACGCTATTTTCTAACAAGTCAAATCAGATACTTTTTTCTAAACCTCACAACAAACAGTTTCTATGATATTTCGTATGAAATACAGGCAGATGACGTCATAGATTTTTGGAGTCAAATAGCGCTCTTATTATCGGTTCTTCTGCAATATTAAATTTAAAATCACGTTAAAATGGATATGTTCAAAGACAAGTGACATTATTTTGCGACGATTTATTTTGGTATCAGTACAAAATATTTTATTTTTAAGTTAGGAAAATACCCAATTATTTAAATAGGTTGAAAAATTTGTAGCTAGTCATAAAACTGACAGACTAATTCAATTACAGCAGGCATAATCCTCAACATTACGCCCCGTAAAGTACAACTTTGAGTTTAGAACTCTCGAGTTACGACCTTCAGTTAACATACGACATTGTAACGTCACAATATGGAGTTTTGTTTGGGAAAGTTTGTTGCGTTGTTTGGCAAAACTGGGCCATATGAAGAGGATGAATACGAACTTTTTTTTTGTTAAGAATAATGTGCTCTTGTAAATTATTTAAGTTTTTCACACATTTCTTTATTTGTAGGCAATATCCTTTAAAATCCAATGTCTGATTACAATAATACATAATCTGTTTTGTAATAATTGCATACATAAATATGCAGTACGCTCTTGATCGGTCATTTTTTGGAAATCTTTGGGTTAGGCCAATCTCCAGCAGTGGACGCTGTGCGGCTGAAACGATGATGATGACGATGTCATTTAAAAATTTGGTCGCATACGGCCTTAAATAACCTTTAAAACTAATTCATGAATTACTGTTTACAATTTAAAGATTGAACGTGACTTTTTTTCGCACGTTTGCAAAAAACGGCCACTTTTGCCAAATGTGCTAAGCAATCCTCTACATTGAGAGACCGATGGAATCTTCTTTTTAAATAGGTTGAAAAATTGTCAGCTTGTCATAAAACTGACAGACTAATTCAATTACAGCAGGCATAATCCTCAACATTACGCCCCGTAAATACAACTTTGAGTTTAGAACTCTCGAGTTACGACCTTCAGTTAACATACGACATTGTAACGACACAATATGGAGTTTTGTTTAGGAAAGTTTGTTGCGTTGTTTGGCAAAACTGGGCCGTTTGAAGAGGATGAATACGAACCAGCTGCGTGCATTTTATATAGACACATAGTATTTGTGTACCCTGTGCCACCCTAATATAATACAATACAATACAATACAATACAATACAATACAAATACTCTTTATTACACCATAAACAAAAGGAAAAACAAAACTTAAATTTATTAATATAATAAATACAAGAATTATGATACAAAGGCGGACTTATCGCATAGCAATCTCTTCCAGTCAACCTTTGCTATAATATCGGGTACTAACGAAAAATTTTGCTTGATATGCGTCCACTCTCGTAATTTAGGTAAGATTAGTGCCTCTGTTAAAAATATTTGTGCACGTCATTTACGAATGTATACAAAACAAACCTACTAGTACTATTTATTAACATTTAAAAATCCTTTTTTTTATTGTTAGGAATATAGTGCATTTTTATATTATTTCAGTGTTTACACACTTCTTTATTTGTAGGCATAATATTCTCTAAACTCCAATGATGTCTGATCATAACAATATATAATATTTAAGTAATAATTGTTTATTTAATCAGATGTTTTGAGAAGAATTGGTCGCAGGTCGCACAAAATCGGGATAAGTGGAAGGATATGGGGGAGACCTTTGCCCAGCAGTGGGACAATAGAGGTTAGTAAAAAAAAATTGTTTATTTACCGACTATTTTTCCGACCCCCGACAAAAACGAGGGATGTTATAAGTTTGATGCTAACTTCTGTCGGACTCTCTGTCTGTGACCTCGTAGCGCTCAACCGGATGGACCGATTTCAATATAATGTTTTTTTTTACGTGAAAGCAAGTTCCCTGCTTTGGTTCTTAGCTATGTTTTATGAAAATCGGTTCAGCCGACAAACATACCGACAAAAGTTAGCGTCAAACAAGTAACGCCCCTCTTTTTGATGGCAGGTGATGTCATGGTTTCTTGGAGTCAAAAAGCGCTCCTATTATCAGTTTTTCTGCAAGAATTAATCTAAAATCACGTTAAAATGAATATGTTCAAAGACAAGTGATTATGCGACGTTTTGTTTTGTTATCAGTACAAAATAGTTTAGTTTTCGCCCAGGAAATACCCAAAATTTGTATCAATCCTCCAGCGCTGCAAGTAACATAAACAAACAAACCGAAATAACCACTCAGACGCACACAAAGCACTAAAGTTAACCTCGAGTAAACAAACATAAACTTGAACCGTTCTGAATGCTCCCGATTAGCCCAATATATCGGCCGCATTGATCAATGTCAGTCAGTTTAGATTTACCCCCACGTCATACACACACATTATCACGTCTTTATACTTAAGAGTCCCTTACACGAAACCAAATTAGAATTACACTTTTCATACAAATGTAGTCTACGTTTTATTTCGAAACGATATGCCCGATTTCGGCAAAATTTTGTAATTTCAAAGATATTGCACATATCGACGATAACGATATTCTCCTTCAAGTTCATATTTTGGCTGTAAAAACCAGTTATATGCCTAAATCTGAATCCTACTTTTCCTACTCTATATACCTACAATTAAACAAGAGTTAATATGAAACGGTGGATGGAATGCGTTAAGGACGACATGGACAAAAAGAATGTAACAAGTGCCTTGACAAAGGATAGAGGAAAATGGAAAAGACTCACATGCTGTCCCGACCCCACATAAAGTGGGATAAGGTGAGGAGAAAGAAGAAGAAGAAGAAGAAACAAGAGTTAATTATGGCAGAATAAAAAACTTACATACATGACATCTGAAAACGATGGGAACACTCCTTTTTGGCTCAGTCGAGTGAAAATACCTTAAATGGCTCTTGAATATTATTATGAGGGAGAAATTAAACGGAACTCGGCCCGAGTAAGGACGCTAAGCCCGCAAAGTAGCCTCCTGAATTCTAAATTTCGTAGTCACGAGTACCTTTCTCCATTATAAACAATTCAACACCTAAGTAGCTCTTATAACAGTTATAACAGGTAAGCTTAAATTTAATCAAAACTTTGAAAAATATATTTAACTAGCTGCACCTCGCGGTGTTACCCGCGGAAAAAGAAGCCTATGTGTTAATCCAGGGTGACAGCTTCCTGCATCATCATCATCTTCCTCGCCTTATCCGTATTTGGGGTCGGCTCTGTATGTCAACTCCCTCCACAGTTTTCTATCATTTACCATATTTGTACTAACCTCTCCTCCATGTCCCGCCTTACACATTCCCCCCACGTCTTTCTAGGTCGTCCTCTATCTTTGTGGCCATCTACCTTTAAGCTAACCATTTTATTTGCCAGATGTTCGGCATCTCGCCTCTTGACATGGCCGTACCAAGTTAAACGGTGGCTTTTTAACTTTTCTACAATCGGTGCTACCTTCAAACTCCCTCTTATATTCCTGATCCTATCCATCTTCGTCACCCCGCATTCGCATCTCTGCTACGTGTAACCTATGTTCTTCTCTCTTTTTCGTAGCCCAACATTCGCCTCCATACAACAAAGCAGGTCTTATTACCGTCTTATATATCTTTCCCTTTAATTTCATTGGAAGCCGCTTATCGCAAGTTCTTGCAGTAACTTCCTGCATATCAGGTGAGTATTACATACAGAACGGGAACTCCTATGGTCCCCCGCAATATGCGTCTCCGTTCCTCGTCCCCGCACCTCTCCCCCGTTCTCGTCTTGTGGAGGTCGTTGAGCGGGCGGCTGCAGTCGCCTGCAGCTGTCTCTATAAGGCGTTTCTACAAGGCGAGAACGAGGGAGAGGTACGAGGACAGGGAACGGGGACGCATATTACACGGGAATGACGGGAACCTAGAAGTTTCCGTTCTGTCTTCTTCTAATCGTGTGTGTTAGTGACTAACACTAGTGTCAGAGTTTTTAAACCGCCTTAAAGGCCTCTGACATGGTTTTAGGTAACGACCAATGTCAAAGACAGTGACTGGGACCGACGGCTTAACGTTCCCTCCGAAGCACGGATCATCTTACTTATCAGACATACAGGTGATCAGCCTACAATGTCCTAACCAAACTAGGACAACAACACGAAGTCGTTCTGTATAAAATACTTATATTGTTTCTGTGACAATACAATATCATGAACTGAACTTGCCACAAAATATTGCATAAGCAGCACATTACTATGGTAAAAAGTCTTCCCGTAAATAAAATACATTTACCTTACAATAGCGTGTGAAATGCTCCGTGAAAGACAAGGGTTTCGAGACAAAGTCCCCTAGGATTATCTTTCAAAGTAAGTATAACTTGATATTCAAGTATGTTTTATTGCTCTTTTCAAGTTTAAGTACCTGGGCGACCGAGCTTTGCTCGGTTACATCTCAAACATTAAATAATTTTTTTTAAACTTGTCTAAAAACAATGCAAAATAAAAAAAATATAAACTTAAACATAAAAAAAAACAAAAGTAAGTCACCGAGTGGGATTCGAACCCGTAACACTCTTTCTAGCGGTCGCTATCCACTGAGCTAAATCAAGGCGGTCGCGGCGCGACGAAATTAGCGACCATATTCTGCGTGAAATGAAAAACGCATGAAAACTCGAAAACACGCGTTTTCCCAAACATAAAACTAATCTAGATCGATTGTTTACCCCCGAAAACCCCCATATACAAACTTTCAGCGAAATCGTTAGAGCCGTTTTCGAGATCACAGAAATTTATAAATAAATATATATATATATATACATACATACATACAAGAATTGTTCGTTTAAAGGTATAAGATAAGATACATGAACGGGTACAGAGAGCTTATTTTTTTAGTAGTGCATGTAAAAAGATACAGATTCACGTTCCTCTTTATTCATTACTAGCTGTTGTTCGTAGCGCTGCCCGGGTGGTCGAAGAGTTGTTGACAATCTCATGGAAACCTCACATTTTCGTGGATAAAATGTATCGTATGTGCTTATCATCATCATCAGATCTTTTTGTCTCCACTGCAGGAGCACGACCCTCTCTGTACTACCAGAGCCATACTTAGCATACACTCTCCACGCTGGCCAGACGGGTTGGAGAGGTCTCATTGATGTTTATAAGCTTTGTTTAGCTTGTATTTCCTAAGTCGCCTTCTACGACATCCACGGGAGAACTTGGAGTAGCCCTACTCTACTCTGCTGGAAACCACACTGCAATCGTATGTATTAATATATTTAATTGTAGCATAAAGAAATATTGAAAAGTAAATAATAAATTTAAGTAAAAAAAGTGTTATTTAAGAATATTTTTTTAAAACTAAAAAGTGACTTCACCTCCAAACTCAACAACCGATTTTGAACTTCTATGACGAAATATTCTTGACATATATTCCTAATCCTTCCTAACAAAAAAAGAATTTTTCAAAACGGTCCAGGTTAGCGTTGAAAATTCCGAAAGAAACAAATTGTTTTTTTCAGTGAAAGAAACCATATCTCGTTTTTTACCGTTTTATTCGTTTGTTGCATAGAAATATTCCCGAAAAAACCTTCGGAATTTTTCGAAAGATATCGGAATTTTTGAAAAAAAAAAACGATTGAAATAATCAATAAGCGCATGACAAGTATGACAACAAAATCAAATTATTTTACCCTCCGAAACATAATAAAAATATTCTGTGAAAAAAACATCAATACTTTTTCTTTTTCGTTTTTTTTTTCCGTTTTATTGATAAAAAACATGAAAAATTCCTTAAATATTTTTCTTGAAACTTTCGAACAAAAGTTGAAAAAAACGAAGGACTTTGAAAAAAACGGGGAATTTTCCCGCTTTTTTCAACGCTAGTCCAGGTATCTTCGAATAATCAATGAACATACACAAAAAAATTAAAGATCGCGACGAATTGATAACCTTCTCAGTTTTTGGAAATCGGTTAACAAGAAAGCACGGTTATAAAAAAAATACAAACTTCCGAGAAAAAATACGATTTTTTTCTTTGCTTTCTGCAATTTAATTTGCAGCCGGATGCAAACAGATGAAAGGAAAATTAAATAGGACAATTTGTCGGCACAGCGGGCCTGGGGACATTTGGTTACGTTCCTTACCTTTGTAACCCTGCTTCAAAAGGAGGGTTTTGATTTTCAAGTGTATGTATGTTTATTTGGCACGCTCTGCAGCCTAAATGAGCGGTGTCGCTAGATTCATCTTGAGACCATCATTTGACGACCTCCGTGGCGTAGTGGTCACCATGCTAGTCCGCCACTCAAGAGGTCCTGGGTTCGATCCCCAGTCAGGGCAAGTTGGAAAATGGCCTTTTCAAATATTCCTGGGTCTTGGATGTTTATCTATATATTTATTTGTTGTAAAATATTGTATCGTTGAGTTAGTATCCCATAACACAAGTCTCTAACTTAGGTACTTTGGGGCTAGCTCAATCAGTGTAATTTGTTCCTATATATTTATTTATTTTATTTATTTATCTTAATTGTCAGAGTAAAAATGGGTAATAAGGTCTAACGAAATATACTAAAACTGTTTTAAGGGCGAGTTCAGTTTATGATATGAACAACTTTCTCCAATACATGTTTTGAAATATGAAAAGAAATTTCACTACAAGTCGACCGAAGGCCAAAAATATTTTTGAAGTGAAATCTTCTCTAGCGGCGTTGTGCACTTTTTTGGAATGGGTAAAAAATCTTAAACTCGCGTCAGGACCACGTGTCCTGATCGAAAATTCGTAAGACGGCGCAGGGCGCTTGCGCGAATGTTCGTGTGTGTTTATGTTACGTTACGTTCGTGTGTGTAATGTGTCATGCTTGTGACATTTGTGACAGACTGTGGTTCAGAAAAGATTTGAAATATTTTATACTGATAAATTAAAGCAATTCGTGCAAAATTATTCCCTTACCATTCCAAAATATCAAAAATGCACAACGTTAATATTCAAGTTTTCACTTCTGCCGGCACTCCCAGAGTGCAACCCGTCGTTTTTTTAATAAATATTCGACATACGCTGGGGAAAGTTGTTCACTACCACTGACTGGATTCACTCTTAAAATAGTTTCAGTATATTTTGGTAGACTTTATAAAACTTGGAAATCCCCGTCATAAATCGAACCACGTGCTATATACTAGATCACTATTATAATGATAATAAAATAACAGTCAAAAAACCAAAAAAATCGACATTCCCATACAAATTTCCCGGGCGGCTGCTCAACATTGTATTTTCTTCTTCTTATATTTAAGAGCTGGGCTCTTGTCGGTGGAGTGCTTTCCATGTCTCTCTTCCTTCCGCTAAGTTCTTAACCTCTTTATATGTTTTCACGTTTAAGTTTTCTTTTATTTGGTGTATAAATTTTCTTCTGGGTTTTCCTACTCCTCTCTTTTCTTCTATTTTTCCTTCCATCATTTGGACATTGTATGGAAACATTGTATGAAAAGGCCAAATTCATTCTTCTTCTTATCGTGTGTGTTAGTGACTAACACTAGTGTCAGAATTTTGAAACCGCCTTAAAGGCCTCTGACATGGTTTTAGGTAACGACCAATGTCAAAGACAGTGACCGGGACCGACGGCTTAACGTGCCCTCCGAAGCACGGATCATCTTACTTATCAGACAATCAGGTGATCAGCCTGCAATGTCCTAACCAAACTAGGACAACAACACAAAGTCGTTGCCCCCGCCGGGAATCGAACCTGCGACCTCCGGCTATGAGCCAAACGCTCTAACCACTACACCACGGAGGCAGCTAACCAAATTCATTTTTAGATTTTGACTGTTATTTTAATTTCATTATACCAAAGTGATCTAGTACCTATAGCCCGTGGTTCGGTTAATTACGGGTACGTCCCTTCCACGTTCTATTATATCATTATATTATTATTACCGAATAAACTAAGACGCACATCGAGAGTTGTTGTTGTAAAGTAATCTCAAACTACGCATCTATTGTCGCGTAGTCGATCTTCAATAGCCTCGTTTAGGCATTGAGGGCGCTTCCTGCTTGGCCGTCGAGTCAACAAGATAGGTACCATTGTTGTGGCAGGGCACTACTGCGCAGATCTCTTAGACTTGACTGGTTATTTGCAGACACTTCTTTAGAAAGTGTTATTTACGTTTGAATGATGGATGATTTTAAGGGTTCCATACTCAATGGGTTAAAACGGGACCCTGTTATCAAGACTCCGCTCCCCGCTGTCAGTCACAAGGCGTACAGCCTTGTGACTGAACATGATCACCCATGAACCGAGATAGGTAGTTGAAATTTTTACAGATTATGTATTTATGTTGCCGCTATAACAACAAATACTAAAAACAGACTAAAATAAATATTTAAGTGCTACCATACAACACATAGCGCGACGAACCGATGGCCGATGGGGCGAAAAGGTTCTTGAATGGCGATCGTGTACTGGCAAGCGAAGCGTAGGGCACCCACCTACAAGGTGGTCAGATGACCTGACCAGGGTCGCTGGATGCAGGCCGCTCTAGATCGGTCATTTTGGAAATCTTTGGGAGAGGCCTATGTCCAGCAGTGGGCGTTATGCGGCTGAAATGATGATACAACAAACGTGATTTTTTATAGATAATCTTCCGGAACCCTTTGTGTGAGACTCCTACTCGCACTTAGCCGGTGTTTCAGCAGTACGCATTATTTCATGTTACGCAATTTAATCAAACTCCAAATTAATTTACATATTGCAGAAAACAGACAGTGATAAAGTATTTTTTTAATATATTTGAAATGTTTCATCTACACATTTCACAAAATGTAATTTTGATTTTCCATCGTTACCTATATTCTTCGTAAAAAAAAGTCAAGGAGGAGAAGCAAAATTGTTTTTTTTTTAAACCTGTTTTCACATCAACAACTCCTGTTTTTAAGCGAATTATGGCGTTTGGTATTTTATCTACCCTTTTAATTCCTAGCACACTTCGCTCCATTGCTCTCTGACAAACCTTGAGTTTGGACTTCAACTCCTCCGTCAATGACCACGTTTGAGCACCATAGGTTAGGACAGGCAAGATACACACATCGATGAATTGGCGCTTAAGCGAAAGGGAAAGGTCGCCTTTAATGTAGTTTTTCATGGACCAGTAGCTCCTCCAGGCCTTTTCAATACGGCGCTTAACTTCGCTCTCTTGCCGGCTACTGAAGGAGACTAACTGGCCCAGGTAGATATACTCATCGGCATAGTGTTTGATAAAATAAAAAAACCGAATAATAAGCATTTAAAATTTTTTACATGTTTATTTGCCAGCCAAATAAAAAATCCCCCGAAGGCACCATCTGGTGATGAGTGAGGAACTATTACAACTAAATTTAAGTGGAATTTATATTCACAGCGCCATCTATTATTTGCCAGGTAAATTAAAATACCCCGACTTTCAAGAGTTAAACCACAATATCTTTTAAACGACTAAACCGATTTTTGCAAAACATAGCTAAGAACCACCGCAAGGGAATTCACTTTCACGTAAAAAAAACTGATCAAAATCGCTCCATCCGTTCAAGATCTACCATGCCACAGACAGACACCGTCAAACCTAAAGCACCCCTCTTTTTTGCCGAGGGTTAAAAGACTTCTAGCATGAAAAAATACGAGTGCCGAGAGATCCAGCCATAGGCCTAAATTTTTGAAGTGAAAACTTCTTTAGCGGCGTTGTGCACTTTTTTTGGAATGGGTAAAAAATGTTAAACTCGCGTCAGGACACGTGACCTGATCGAAAATTCGTAAGACGGATGGAGAGTAGACAGCTGGCGCGGCGTAGGAGAGGGAGTATCCCCCTCTCTTTCTACGGCGCGGCGAAAATGTATGCCTGCGCCTGCTGTTTCGTTTAGGCGGCGCAGGGCGCTTGCGCGAATGCTCGTGTGTGTTTATGTTACAGCGTGCTACGCGCATCTATGGATGGTGTGGTGACAGCTGATGGCTCGACCGTCTGTGTAGTGGCCATACTGCTGTGTTTTCACTTCTGCCGGCACTCCCAGAGTGCAACCCGTCGTTTTTTTTACTTACTTACTACGGTAGCGCAGCGACCCAAAGTGGATCTTGGAATCCGACACTAGATGGCGCCATTTCTTGCGGTCTTGTAAGTAAAATTTTTTTTTACTCTTCTTAAATCTATGGACCCAACTAAATCTTCGCGAAACAATAACTTGGGAAATATTTCAGAGTCGCGATCTCATCTGGCGTTCAGAACTTTCTCTGTTGGCAGCCGACGATGCGCTTGTTGGGAAACTAGCTAAGCCCCCAGCTTTTCTGTTTTAATGAGATTTCATTGCAATTCATGTTCGCAGTGATCGTTAAAAAAAGCCGGTCAAGTGCGAGTCGGACTCGTAGATGAAGGGTTCCGTACCTTCATACTATTTGTTGGTATAGACGAATGGTAAATTGCGGTTTACGATTTATGACGTATTGAATAAAACTTTTTATTAGATCTCGTTCAAACCAATTTTCGGTGGCAGTTTGCATGGTAAGGTACATCATATATTTATTTTAGTTTTATCATTTTCTTATTTTAGAAGTTCTTATAGTTTCGGAAAAAGTAGCTATGACATACGGACGGTCAGACAGGCAGACTTGACGTTTTTTGCCATTGGCTACGGAACCCTAATAAAAGGACTTCTATGCAGAATGGAACTCGATGAAGGGTTTTTACCAATCTAACCAACTCATTGACCATACATTTTATTTAGGGAAAAATTGTTCCGAATGAACCAACTGAACTTACCAGTTCAAACGGAACAACTATTTTCTTTCTCAACGATACAACTTTTTTGTTGGTTAACGATACTATATGGCGTTGTTTTTTTTAACACCAACTATTATTATTATTGCGAAAGTGAGTTTGTATATTGGTTTGTTTGTAATCTTTTCACACTTCAACCACTGAACCTATTTAGATAAAATTTGGTAGGGATATAATTTGAGACACAAGGAAAGTCACCGAACAGTTTTTGTCCCGAAATTCTTACGAGGAGCGGTACCAATGGCACTGCTAGTACTAAATAAAAATTGACATAAATGCTTGCCTTTTATAAAGTATTAATTCAAAAAGATAATATAAATAAAATAAATGTATACGAACAAATCATACAGATTGAGCTAGCCCAAAGTAAGTTCGGGACTTGTGTTATGGGATACAACTCAACGATATCATATTTTATAACAAATACATATATAAATAAACATCCAAGATCGAGGTAAAATTAAAAAAGGTCATTTCCAATCATGACTGACCGGGGATCGAACCCGGGACCTCCGATGTGAAAGCGTGGTAAGATGACCACTAAGCCATTGAGAACACTTAGTTTCGGAACGAAGTATTCCTATCCCTGTTTTTATGCTTATTTAGCCTTTAGTCAGCCTATTCGGCCAATGTCAAAGACAGTGACCGGGACCGACGGCTTAACATGCCCTCCGAAGCACGGATCATCTTACTTTTCAGACAATTAGGTGATCAGCCTACAATGTCCTAACCAAACTAGGACAACAACACATAGTCGTTGCCCCCGCCAGGAATCGAACCCGCGACCTCCGGGTATGAGCCGAACGCTCTAACCACGGAGGCAGTGAAACTAAAAGAAAACAGAAAATTCTCGGCAAGGGCTTGTATCAATGTAAGCAAGATTTATCCGGCATCTAAGCAGAAACATTATTCAATGGCTCCCATATCACGCATGCCAACTAAACACAGCGCCATAAATTATCATAAGGACGGTCAGCCCTGCATAATCCTATTTCACTTGGAAGCACTTTTTCCTACAAATTCAATTAAAGTACATGTTTTGTGTGGGACCCTGTCACTAACCTTGAGTTACAGTGTACAACTGCGTCCGTGGTGTAGTGGTTAGAGCGTTCGGCTCATACCCGGAGGTCGCGGGTTCGATTCCCGACGGGGGCAACGACTTTGTGTTGTTGTCCTAGTTTGGTTAGGACATTGTAGGCTGATCACCTGATTGTCCGATAAGTAAAATGATCCGTGCTTCGGAGGGCACGTTAAGCCGTCGGTCCCGGTCACTGTCTTTGACATTGGTCGTTACCTAAAACCATGTCAGAGGCCTTTAAGGCGGTTTAAAAACTCTGACACTAGTGTTAGTCACTAACACACACGAGAAGAAGAAGTCTAGCCTTATATTCATAAAAAATTAACAAACGTCTCCTAAACATAGTCGCGAACGAGATAGATGTAGAATATTCGCGAGTAAGAACTCTGCTGGCGAGATAGACTTGGAATGTTCGCGAGTGGAATCATGCAAGCGAAACTAGGCCTTATATTCTTACAGCATAAAGGCTAGAGTTCTTTGAATGGTCGTCGGCTTAGTCGCACTCACACATACATACCGGCGTCTCGATGTTTCCCGTCAATCGAAATACATTCGTCAAGTAATGAGAATATTCGAGAAAAGTGTAGACCTCTGCATCGGCGCATATAAAAAGGCGATCGAGTGCGCGTCCCGCCAGTTCAGTACGAGCTACGAAAGCGATAACTTCGAAGCGAACCGAAGCGAAGGAAACCTACCTCAGTGCGATAAGTGGAAGTACCTGCGACTACTTTGGCGAGATACCTGGACCTCAGCTGCTACGCGACTTGGACTTGGACATCAGGAAGACCATCTTCACGTGTCAACCTTTGGGTTCCGTAGTGAATAAAAACCCTCATACGAACTTTGGCGTTTTACTCCAAATCTCGAACCCAGTTTCGTAACATTTGGTGTCGGAAGTGGATTTGGAGATGCCAGTTCTACCAAGAGAAGAAGAGGATACCACCAGGGAGGGCGTCAGGACCAGGGCCCAGCGTGCCATGGAGGCTCAAGGGGGCGTGGCTCAGGCCACGCCTACTAAACCTCAAGCCACGCCCACTGACCCTGAGGCCACGCCTACCGCCCATCAAGCCACGCCCACCATTTGTTAAGCCCCGCCCACTGGACCTCAAGCCACACCCACCAGACGTCTAGCTCCACCCACTGGCCCCGCCCACCTTGGCCAGTCCACGCCCATTAACCACGCCCACCAAACAGTGCCACGTTCACTAGAGACGCCAAGCGATTCAAATAGCCTAATGCACATATTAGAACTAATTCGGCAAGAACAAAAAGCTATTCGGCAAGAACAACATGCACAACTTCAACGTATAGAAGAGACACAAGATTTACGATTTGCACGCTTGAGTGAGCAACAGCAAATAGTCTTGGGAAATTTCTGCAAACTCAACCAAACAGTGGAGCAGATCCGAAATGATGTAGACGTTGTCGAAAACCGTGTGACTGATTTGGAAAACAAGGTGGAAAATAGAGTAACCTATTTGGAAAAGAAAGTATTACGTCTAGAGACAGTGGGAACCTCAAGTACATCCGGCTGTGAAACTAAGGGGCCAAGTGTAAAAGTGCCATCTTATGACGGTACCACATCTTGGGCCGCATACAAACAACAATTCCAGACCGTCGCTAGTTTAAACGGTTGGACGGATGAACAGAGCCATACAGCCCTTACTGTTGCTCTAAAAGGCTCAGCACTATCAGTCCTAGAGGCACTGCCTAGCTCTGGAAGCACCTTTAAAGAATTGATGGAGGCGTTAGAAGCCAGGTATGGAGAACGTCATCTCGAACACGTTTTTCGAGCCCAGCTGCGTGAAAGAGTTCAGCGCCCAGGAGAAGGACTTCAACAGTGGGCATTGGAAATAGAAAAACTAGTGCGTAAAGCCTACTCGTCTGTTGACTCCAAAATGGTCGACACAAACATTCTACAAGCTTTTATTGCTGGAATAAGAGATGTGGAGGTAAGGGCTGCAGTGGGGACTCATCATCACGCGTCACTGAAAGATGCCTTGGCACATGCTCTGGAGTACGAAGCTTTAAGGCAGGACATGCGCACACATAAGTTGCGAGAAGTCACGGAAGACGTAAAGGCAATCAAGAGCCCGCCAAAGAAGACCAATAGCTCTGCGCCTACTTGCTACAGGTGTGGTGAAAGAGGTCATTTGCGGCTCTCTTGTCCAGAAAAGCAGGAAATAACCAAATTAAGAGAGGAGCTGAAGAAAATTACGAAAAGGCAGGAGTCCTCGTTTCCTGCAAGAAACCAGGGAAACGAGTAACAGCCAGGACTAAGGGGCGGGTACTGGCTGGCGCAAAGGAAGCCCCAGCAATTGTCATCTCACAAGTAAGCAATAGGAGCAGTTTGACGATATGCGGACAAGTGAATAGGACAGGTTGCAAATTGACCATAGACACCGGAGCCTCCAGAACAATAATCAACCCACATCTGGTGAAAGCTGCGATGAAATACAAGAACGTCGATTGTCGGCTTCTGTCTGCCTCTGGCCAGCCAATACCTGTCCTAGGAGAGACGACAGTGACAATATACGTGGGAGATTCACCATACACGCATGATGTCATTGTGGCTGAAATTATGGATGAGTGTATATTGGGCCTAGATTTCATGAAGAAATACAATTGTAAAATCGATGTCGCAAATGGAGTTTTCAAGTGTGGTAATGAGGAAATTTTCATCCTTGGAGGCCCCACCGGAAAAGTGACTTGTTTAAACAAAATCGTCGTACCTGGTCGAACACAAGCACAAATAATGGTGAAACTGCCATCACCTAAAACACACAAGCCAACCAGATGCGTTCTTATTGAGGATACATCAAACAAGCCAACTCAAAGATTCCTGACAGCAAGAACATTAGTCACTGGAAAGGATACTGCAGTAGTCAGAATAGTCAATCTAGAGGACCATGAGATCATCTTAAATGAAGGCGATGTTGTTGGAAGATGCGAGGAAGTTGTCTGGATGAAAAAGTGCCAATTAACACCAAACTCAGATGCATCTAAAAACTCCAGTTGTTCTACAGTTTACGACCTTCTAAAAGATTGCAAAAGCAACCTAACTTATTCACAGATCTTGAAGGCAAAGAAGTTGCTGCTGGATTTTGCTGACATTTTCTCTTCCAAGGAAGGTGATCTAGGAAGAACTTCGCTAGTTCAGCACAGAATTGATACTGGAAGCGAAAGACTTATACGTCAGCGAGCGAGAAGAATTCCATATGCTAAGGAAAAGGAAGTACAAGATCTGCTGGAGGACATGAAAAGAAATAAAATCATCGAACCGTCTGCAAGTCCATGGTGCTCCCCGGTTGTTTTAGTTAAGAAGAAAGACGGCAGCACACGATTTTGTGTCGACTATAGACGACTGAACGACGTCACAAAGAAGGACAGCTACCCATTACCAAGAATTGATGACACATTGGACACCCTAAGCGGAATGCAATGGTTTTCAACCCTAGACTTGAAATCTGGTTACTGGCAGGTGGAAATTCACTCTAAGGATAAAGAAAAGACAGCATTCTCAACAGGAAAAGGTTTATGGCAGTTCAATGTTATGCCTTTTGGATTATGCAACGCCCCCGCCACTTTTGAAAGACTTATGGAGTGTGTACTAGCAGGATTAGTAGGGGACGCCTGCCTAGTTTATCTGGATGACGTAATCATCATGGGCAGAGACTTTGAAGATCATCTACGGAATCTGGAGCAAGTCTTGATAAAGATACGGGGTGCCAACTTAAGGCCATACCCAAATTTTCTGGGGTCCAGTGGCGCCGCCATTTAAAATAAATCATTTAAAAGGAAACGGAGATATCATTTAAAATTGTGTCTTGGTCAAGTTCTAGATACCCATTCAAAGTATTTTTTAAACTACTTTTTGTAGTTTAAAGTAAGAACGTGAAGCTTTTCGACGCACATTTGCGAAAAACGGCCACTTTTGGCTTATGTGAGTAGAAAAGCTTCACGTTCTCACTTTAAACTATAAACAGTACTTCATAAAATAGTTTTAAGGGTTATCTAGGGCTTGATCAAGACACAATTTTAAATGATATCTCCGTTTCCTTTTAAATGATTTATTTCAAATGGCGGCGCCACTGGATTCCGGAAAATTTGGGTATGGCCTTAAAACTAAATCCAAAGAAATGCAGTCTATTCAGAAACAAAGTGAATTATCTCGGACACGTTATCACCAGCGAGGGCATCCAAACTGATCCAGATAAAGTTGCAGCTGTGAAAAACTGGCCTACCCCGAAAGACAAGACAGAAGTACGAGCATTTATGGGATTATGCTCTTACTACAGGCGATTTGTAAAGGGATTTTCTGAAATCGCTAAACCACTGCATCGTCTGACAGAAGACAAACAGCCTTTTAAATGGGATGATACCTGTGAAAATGCCTTTCTCAAACTAAAAGAATGCCTTTGCAATACTCCAATCTTGGGATACCCGCAAGCTAATGGCGAATTCATCGTTGACACAGACGCTAGCAACACAGCGATCGGAGGGGTACTATCTCAAAAACAAGGTGAAAATGAAATAGTAATTGGATATTTCAGCAAATCTTTGTCAAGGCCTGAAAGGAATTATTGTGTAACAAGAAGAGAACTCTTGGCCGTTGTGAAGACGCTGCAACACTTCAACAAATATCTCATTGGTAGACAGTTCAAGCTTCGCACAGACCATGCTGCTTTGAAATGGCTGTTACAATTTAAAAATCCGGAAGGCCAAGTTGCACGTTGGATTGAACAACTCCAAGAATTTGACTTTGTTACTGAGCACCGTAGTGGAAAGGCCCATGGAAATGCTGATGCACTCTCAAGAAGACCATGTGTGGAAGACTGCAAGCATTGCGTTAAACAAGAGACAAAGGAGCTTACAGTTAACATCACAAGAACAATCCCTACAGGGCAATGGGACGATGACAACTTAAAAGAAGCCCAAGAAGACGATGAAGATATAAGGCTCATCATCGCATGGAAAAAACGAAGTGCTGATAAACCTAGATGGGCAGAAGTTGCACCTACGAGCCCCACCACCAAAGCTTATTGGGCTCAATGGGACAGTTTTATCCTGCAGAATGGAATACTTTACCGTAAATGGGAGAAACCAAACGGCAAAGAGTTTCACCTACAGGTTGTTGTTCCAAGAAACAGAGTGAAAGACGTTCTCCGTGAAATACATGATGGTGTAACAGGTGGACATCTAGGCGTTAAGAGAACGTTAACAAAGATTCGGGAACGGTTTTACTGGCTGATTGTCGGGAAGATGTTCAGGATTGGTGTCGCAAATGTACAACTTGTGCAGCCGTGAAAGGCCCGTCGACAAGAACTCGAGGAAGTCTACAGCTGTACAATGTCGGCGCGCCCTGGGAACGGATTGCAGTAGACATTGCCGGACCATTTCCCGTAACTGAATCAGGAAATAAGTACTTTATGGTTGTCATGGACTATTTTAGCAAGTGGCCGGAAGTATTCGCTATACCTAACCAAGAAGCTTCGACAGTAGCCTCCAAGTTGCTTGAGGAAGTAATCTGCCGGTTTGGTGTTCCACTAGAAATCCACTCAGATCAAGGAAGAAACTTCGAGTCGCAACTATTTCAAGAAATCTGCAAACTTCTGGGAATTCATAAAACGAGGACCACTCCATATCACCCTCAGTCTGATGGCATGGTGGAGAGATTTAACCAGACTTTGGAAAGACATTTAGCGAAACTGGTTGACAAACATCAGAAAGACTGGGACAAGTATATACCACTTTTCCTCTTGGCTTATAGGACATCGGAGCATGAAAGCACAAAACTTACCCCAGCTCAGGTGAATTTCGGCAGAGAACTCAGGTTACCTGTGGATCTACTAACGGGGAGGCCACCAGAAGACCCATGTACTGTGCCAGACTACGTCTTCGATCTTCGAGAGCGAATATGGAATATCTATGACCAAGTTCGCGAAAATGGTTTACAAGCAAGTGAAAACATGAAGACTAGATATGACCGAAGAGCGAACTCACGTGGCTTTGAAGAAGGAGTCTTAGTATGGCTTCATAACCCGATTCGCCGGAAAGGAAAATTACCGAAATTACAAACGAGATGGGAAGGCCCATACAAGATCATAACGCGAATAAACGACGTGACCTATCGGATCCAACGTCAACCAAGAGGGGCACTCAAAGTGGTGCACATAGACCGTCTAGCACGTTATCATGGCAGCAATAGTGACGCTCGGGACGCGCGTCTTTAAGAAGGGGGCAGTGTCGCGAACGAGATAGATGTAGAATATTCGCGAGTAAGAACTCTGCTGGCGAGATAGACTTGGAATGTTCGCGAGTGGAATCATGCAAGCGAAACTAGGCCTTATATTCTTACAGCATAAAGGCTAGAGTTCTTTGAATGGTCGTCGGCTTAGTCGCACTCACACATACATACCGGCGTCTCGATGTTTCCCGTCAATCGAAATACATTCGTCAAGTAATGAGAATATTCGAGAAAAGTGTAGACCTCTGCATCGGCGCATATAAAAAGGCGATCGAGTGCGCGTCCCGCCAGTTCAGTACGAGCTACGAAAGCGATAACTTCGAAGCGAACCGAAGCGAAGGAAACCTACCTCAGTGCGATAAGTGGAAGTACCTGCGACTACTTTGGCGAGATACCTGGACCTCAGCTGCTACGCGACTTGGACTTGGACATCAGGAAGACCATCTTCACGTGTCAACCTTTGGGTTCCGTAGTGAATAAAAACCCTCATACGAACTTTGGCGTTTTACTCCAAATCTCGAACCCAGTTTCGTAACAATATTTTAGTCAAAATAAGTTTTGTCTCGTTCTTTCATTGTCAAATATTTAAATGAAGGAAAGGGACAATACCTGTTAACTAAAATAGGTTCAGCAAGCGGTGAACAACTATGACGGCAGAAGGGAAGTTAGGTTCAAGTTATTTTTTTTTATAACCACGCGAACCAACTGTGGGGACAAAAGCGAAGTTATGTGATTCTTATCATACTCCATACATTTTTTTATGTAAGAAAAGACCAAAAAAATTCTCTCAAAAAAGTTTCCGCATTCCACTGTCTACATTTGCTATAGAAAATAGCGTTTTTGCTAGTGAGATAGACATATTTTCGTAAAATCTTACCAATTTATATTTTGTTTTCACTGTTAGTTCTTTACTTTTGAATATTTATGGATAAACTATAGTTAGATAATACATATTTGTTACATGCATATTCCCTATTAGTTCTCTAAACTGAATCAAGTAATATAATCATATCACCAAACTAGAGCGGTAAAACACATATACATACTCGTGGAGGTCTTGTAGTCCTCCACGTGGTTTTCCCAAGTGGACTATAATATTCGTAGAGGTCTGCTGAGTGGTAGAGCCTGCCAGGAGGTGGAGTAAAAAGCTGGTATATTTTCGAGCACCGTTTATTGTGCAGCACTATAGAGTATACACTATACAACACTTGTTACTTTCACTATACTCACAGATACTATGTAATACAATGCAATACTTACTTTATTGCACATAATAAAATACAGTATATAATTATCTTAAAAACTAGGAAATGCGCAAAAGGCGGCCTTATCGCTAAGCAATTTCTTCCAGGCAACCTATATAGAAAAAAAAAACAGTGATGGGAAATTAGGTAGTGCGGGGGTCTATATAATAAACTTACTTATATACAATAATTATAATAAACATACATATACATATTACTTAAATACATACAACTTACACAGAACAAAAAAAATTATATAACAGTACAAGATGAATAAACTAAGTGGAAACAGGAAAGAATATTTATTTACCTTTCATAAGGATAGAAAATAAGATTTTACTTGGGATTTGAAGCTGGCTAGCGTTTGGGCGCGTCGGATAGTAAGTGGTAGTGAGTTCCATAGACGTGCGGCTCGAACAGAGAAAGAACGCGAGAAAAATTCGGTGGAGTAGAAAGGAATTCTTAAGGGTCCTCCCCGCGCTAACGACCTTGAAAACACAAAAAAATTAATTTCTCTTTCTGTAAGTGAGATTATCAGAAACCCTCGTACAACTTTTTAGCTAGTATCCTTAAGTTTCATTAGAACCTCGAAAATCATTGAAATTAAATACCCTGAATTTTCCTTTGCAAAAAATACTAAAAACGGCCATTTTTGACTCTTTTTGTAAAGGTTTCTAAACCGGATAGTATTTCAATCACTTTCGAGGTTCTAATGAAACTTCAGGATACTAGCTAAAAAGTTGTACGAGGGTTTCTAATAATCTCACTTACAGAAAGAGAAATTAATTTTTTTGTGTTTTCAAGGTCGCTAGCGCAAGGAGGAGCCTTAAACTAAGGTTTTCAGCGCTGCGTAGTAGACGACCCTAAGACTCACTAAAGAATGTAAAAGTATAATAATTAATTACAACCGTTGGACGCGTGCATCTCGATCGAAGGTTGGCAGAGAAGAGAGAGAGCTACGGCAATAGTTAGAGCGAGACGGCAACCCGATGTCAAAGACAACGAGATTTAGGTTTTTAATTTTGTGTCCTGGTAGGACGATATTAGTATGTTGTTCTCAACAATACTTACAGCAAATTCAAATCCGGACACTGATTACATTTGAAAGAATCGATGCACAAGTTTATTTGTATCCAAACGATACGGCTCCAAGCCCGTGGGTCCTATTTTGTATTTTACTACATTCTTATTGCGTAGGAGTTGGACCCAAGTTTTCACAGCCAGCTTAGCTTAATGACCGCTGTATGAGTCAGAATCCGCTGAAACGTCGTAAACTTTCAATCTAAAGCTTTGTAGAAATGAAACTGTAATTTTAATCAAGAACCGTAGAAATGCGTACAAGCCTATTTCTATTTAGATTGTAGATGTTGGTCAGAGGACTGAGTATACATTACATAAGGGAATAAATATAAAATTACATTATTGACGTCGCTTTTTTTTATGGTTCCTTAGTAAACAAGGAACCCTTATAGTTTCGCCATGTCTGTCTGTCCGTCCTTCCGCGGTTTTAGTCAGAGACTTTAAGTAATAGAAAGCTGTAATTAAATATATAAGTATGTTTATTATTCATACCGATTTTTTTTCTTATTAATTTATCGTGTGGGGTATCGTTGAATACGTCTTTCAAAAATATAGGCTGCAAATTTTTGTTAGAGTCAAATGTCCCCCCCCTCCTCTCAATCTGATAAACGGTTACATATAGACACGTGAAAAAATTCACAACCGTAGTATATATAGGTAACGAAAACTAACAGAGCTAAGTGTTTACAAATATAAAATTTACTACGAAAAAATCATACAAACTAAATAAAAAATTCGTTTTTAGACGTTTTTAGTAGCATGAAATTTTTAGACGTTTTTAGTAGCATAAACTCAAACTTGACATTCGCAACTACTAAACCCGATACTGCGCGTGGCCCGACACGCCCTTGGGCAATTTTTTTTGGATCGCATTTAGCATTCTAATTAGCAAAATATATTTGCAGAGAAACAGGAAAGACAGCAACTTAACGAGAAGTAAATTTCACGTATTCTAAAAACAAACACTCTCACATGTCTGTTTCGATCAAACACAACTTGAGAAATAATTGGGGATCCTTTCTAGAAAATGCCAATCCAAAAAAACACGTTATAATTATCTATTGACTTTTGATACTATTGCATCTTCAACCGTCGTATCATGAACTGAATTATGCCGAGTGGTTTCCGGCAGGGTACATAGAGCCACTCCAAGTCCTCTCTTGGATGTCGTAGAAGGTGTTTTAGGAAATAAGCTAACTAAATAAATAAATAAATATATAGGGACAAATTACACTGATTGAGCTAGCCCCAAAGTAAGTTCCAGACTTGTGTCATGAGATACTAACTCAACGATACTATATTTTATAACAAATACATATATAGATAAACATCCAAGACCCAGGACAAGTTGAAAAAGGCCATTTTCCAACTTGCCCTGGCTGGGGATCGAACCCAGGACCTCCGGATTAGCGATCTAGCGTGTTGAGGTCAAAGATTATAAACATCAAAAAGTAAGACCTCTCCAACTCGTCTGACCAACGAGGAGAGTGTAGGCCAAGTCCTATGGCTTTTCTGGCCTGTTCTTCTCCTGCAGTGAAGACTAAAAGACCTGATGATAATGATGATGATAATTGGATGCAGGCCACGTACACATAAGGAAATACAACAAAAAATGTGTTCAGTGTTATAACAACAAGCTAATCTAATATCGCCCTTATCAACAAACCAAAACAACATCAATAGACCATTAAATCGATCGTTACAACGTCGAACCTCAAACTACTCACGTGGAATCGCAAAGGTCGATCTACTTATCTAAATGCCTAGGTAAGGCATCGTAAAGCCTAGCACACATTTGGCCAGTCGTAAAAAGAAGATAAATTATTTTATGGTGGGACTTTCGTAGTTGCGGGAAATTTGATTTTTACCGAAAACGTGATTTACTCGTAAGTGTGCCGAATGGTTTCCGGTATTGGACCACTCTATTTCTTCCAGTGGATGCGAGAGGCGACTAAAGAACTACGTTTGCATAACATCTCATGTAATAATTGCATTCCTAAGAATTCAGGCAAACCTGCGCGTAAGCGACGACTTTATTCCTTCCATTGTAGGTCCGGCCTGTGCGTCGTCAATAATAACTGCCCATAACGCTGCCTTGCCAAACATACTAAACACTAACTGAAGGGTTATGGCACAGCCTCCCATTTCTGCTTTGAATGTCCGTCCCTAATAATTTAACAGCTGTAGAGCCGAGATTTGTCTAAAGTTTTTTAATCCCTAGGGAAAATGTTTCTTTTATTCCTTCCGTTGTAGATCCGGCCTGTGTGTCGTCAATAATAACTGCCCATAACGCTGCCTTGCCAAACATACTCAACACTAACTGAAGGGTTATGGCACAGCCTCCCTTTCTGCTTTGAATGTCCGTCCCTAATAATTTAACAGCTGTGGAGCCGAGATTTGTCTAAAGTTTCTTAATCCCTAGGGAAAATGTTTCTTTTATTCCTTCAGTTGTAAATCCGGCTTATATGTTGTCAATAATAACTGCCCATAACGCTGCCTCGCCAAACATACTAAACACTAACTGAAGGGTTATGGCACAGCCTTCCATTTCTACCTTGAATGTCCGTCCCTAATAATTTAACAGATGAGGAGCCGAGATTTGTCTAAAGTTTCTTAATCCCTAGGGAAAATGTTTCTTTTATTCCTTCAGTTGTAAATCCGGCTTATATGTTGTCAATAATAACTGCCCATAACGCTGCCTCGCCAAACATACTAAACACTAACTGAAGGGTTATGGCACAGCCTTCCATTTCTACCTTGAATGTCCGTCCCTAATAATTTAACAGATGAGGAGCCGAGATTTGTCTAAAGTTTCTTAATCCCTAGGGAAAATGTTTCTTTTATTCCTTCAGTTGTAAATCCGGCTTATATGTTGTCAATAATAACTGCCCATAACGCTGCCTTGCCAAACATACTAAACACTAACTGAAGGGTTATGGCACAGCCTTCCATTTCTACCTTGAATGTCCGTCCCTAATAATTTAACAGATGTAGAGCCGAGATTTGTCAAAAGTTCCTTAATCCCTGGGGAAAATATTTCTTAAATAATTTTACAGCCATTGTATTCCTTCCTTTGTAAATCCGGCCTGTAAGTTATCAATAATAACTGCCCATAACATTTTATAGATTTAATTAGAATGTGTCTTGTGGTTCTACCAGTTAACCTATTTTAGGTTAACTGGTAGAAAAAGCCCTGGGCCTTAAGTCCGCCTGTTACAATATTTGTAATAAAGTTAAATAAATAACGCTGCCTTGCCAAACCTACTGAACAATTAACTGAAGGGGCACTGCCTCCCTTTCTACTTTGAATGTCCGTGTCTAATATTTGTACAACTGTAAAACTTAGATCTGTAAAGTCTCTTAATCCCCAGAGCAAATATTTCTAAATAAATGTTACAGCTATTTTATTCCCTCAATTGTAAATCCAGCTTAGGTATGTATCGTCAATAATACCTGCTCATAACGCTACCATGCCAAATATACTGAACACTGCTTCAAAAGTACGTTCCTAATATTTTGTAGCTGTAGAGCTGAGATTTGTCAAAGGTCCCTTAATCCCTAGGATATATATTTTAAAAGTATTGTTACAGCCATGTTATTCATTTCGTTGTAGATCCAACCTATATGTCATCGGTGACAACTGCCCACAGCGCTGCCGTGCCAAACACATAGGTTGCACTGTATCCTTTTTGCTACATCCGTCCCTAACAATTTAACAGCTTTAGAGCCGAGATTTGTAAAAAATCCCATAATCCTTGAAAATATATCAAAATTAATCACCATCATCATCATTATCAGGTCTTTTGGTCTCCACTGCAGGATCACGACTCTCTATGTACTACCAGAATCATACTTGGCCGGAGCAGCCAGAGGACTTGGCTTACACTCTCCACGCTGGCCAGACGGGTTGGAGAGGTCTCATTGACGTTTATAAGCTTTCTTTAGCTTGTATTTCCTAAGTCGCTTTCTATGACATCCACGGGAGGCCTTGGAGAGGCCCTATTCTACTCTCCCGAAAACCACACCGAACAGTTCTAAATTAATGTTACAGCCATTTTATTCCCTCCGTCGTAGATCCAGCCTGTGTGGCGTCAATAATAATAACCCATAACGCACCCGTGCCAAACATAATGAACACTGAGCTAAGGGGTTAGGCATTGCCTCCCTTCCTACTTTGAATATCTGTTTCTCTTCAACTAGAATCAACAAACGATCTTATACATATCGCGATGAACGGATGGCCGATGGGCAAAAACGTTATCGAATGGCGACCACGCACTAGCAAACGATAGTAGGACACCCACACAAGGTGGTCAGGCGACCTGACCAAGGTCGCTGATAATCGCTGGATGCAGCCCGTTCTACATCGATCATTTCGGAAATCTTTTGGAAAAGCCTATGTCCAGCAGTGGACGTTATGCGGCTAAAACGATGATGGTGACAAAATATTTAATACTAGCAGTCCATCCCGGCTTCGCCCGTGGTACATACATAGCCTATGTCACTCAGGGATAACATACCTATCCAACAGTGAAAGAATTTTTAAAATCGATCCACTAGTTTCGGAGCCTATTCAATACAATCAAACAAACAAACAAACAAATCTTTCCTCTTTATAATATTAGAGTAGATAAGTATTTTAACTTATATCTATTCTATTAAAGTTATCAACAAGGATGATTTAAATAAGGTGGTAAAGCTATGGTCGGCGATTGCTTAGAAGGATATAAATAAATATAAATAAATAAATATAATATAAGAAAGAACTTTGCCTAGCAGTACGACAAAATGGTTAAACTATATCAACTATTATATACAGATTTAATACCCTATTTTCCGGTTCTTCTTTTTTTTTCTTAAATTTACGGCTCTGGATACTGGTCCTTTAGAGCCAATCTTTATTTATCTCGTCTTTATTCCTAATCCTAAACCCTTAACTATACAATCAAAGGTTGGTATAGGTCCTTTGATTGCTACACGGGAGCTTCTGGCAAGAAATCTATACGAGTCCACTGGTTTTCATAGCCGATTGAGTGGCGGACGGCACCCAAAGACGCCCACCGCAGTCCGCAAATAAATATCACTACAACCGCACTATGACTGTCCACTTTAAACATTTCACATATTGTCCATGAGAATGAGCATTTATAACACCAAACTACACCAATTTCATATTATAAAGTCCACTAGAATCAATTTGCAAAACAATTTAAAGCAAACTCCAACTGGACTCCTTGACTTCCCGCCAAAAACTCCTTTTTCCGGTTCTTCCTTCGCCTACTTTTGTTTTTATTTTGTATGCAATTGGACGAAGACTTAAACCTACCCTCAGTACATTTTGTTAAACCTTATAAGTACAGCATGATTGACTAAAGCAGCCAAGTGCGAGTCGGACTCGCCCATGAAGGGTTCCGTAGCAGCAAGTAACATAACATAAAAGTTCTTGTAGTTCGTTGTAACTTTGATCGATGTTTTAATATTCGAGTTGATTGAATGAAAGGTAAAATTGTTACAGGGGAGGGGTAGTACACAGATAAGACCTATCTTTATTTGACGAAAAAAAATTGGGTTTCAGTTCTAATTATGGGGAACCCCCAAAATGTATTGTTTTTTTTTCTATTTTTGTGTCAAAATCTTAATGCGGTTTACATCTACTTACAAGCTCTTATAGTTTCACCAGTATAGTTCTTATAGTTTCGGAAAAAAATGGCTGTGACATACGGACAGACAGACGGACAGACATTACGAATCCATAAGGGTTGCGTATTTTGCCATTTGGCTACGGAACCCTAAAAATGACGAAATAATATTATAAGGCGTATCCATAATACGAAACAGGAAAAGTTATTTCTAAGACTAAGCTCCTTATTCATAAAAAATACAAACATTTGCTTAACCTATTTTATTAAAAATATGTTTTGTCTCGTTCTTTCTATTTTGATGAATGAGGGTTAGCGTTTAAAATATTATCCGCCCAAAACAAGGAGACCTCCAGCAAAAATGTCCCGTCTAAAATATACTATTTTATTTAGTCCGTCAATTAGATTATCCAAAAATAACGGACCCGTATTTATTCGTTTACAAAAATTGTCAAGATTCACAAAGATACAGCGCTTCGTAGTTTCGAATTGGGGGTGATTTACGTCACCATTGGCAGGCCTGTCTCACTCCGCGGTGGGTATTAATTCATGCAAAGTCCTATGGGCTCATTTACAATTCCAAAAAAAAGTGAAGTTATGGTATTTCGCGTTGGACGAAAACTTGCACCTTGCCCGAAGATTGTAGCGACCCTAGGAGGAGTCCCCCTAAAGCGCGTTACACACTTTAAATATTTGGGGCATATAGTCACAGAGAACATGAATGATGACCTAGACGTAGAAAGGGAACGCAGGGCGCTGGCAGTTTGCTGTAACATGGTAGCTCGCAGGTTTGCGAGATGCACGGCGGATGTGAAGGTCACTTTATTTCAGGCATATTGTCAAACTTTCTATACCTGCAGCTTGTGGGTTAATTGTACCGCACGAGCTGCCAGCACCCTGAGAGTTCAATACAATGATGCTTTTAGGATGCTGTTGCGGCTGCCTCGGTTTTGCAGCGCATCAGGGATGTTCGCGGATGCAGGAGTTAACGATTTTCATGCAATTTTAAGCAAAAGGTCTGCATCTCTGATGCGCAGGATCCGATGCAGCCCTAATAGCATTATGAGCATTATTGCTAATAAGATTGAAGGTCCGGTGCGGGCGCATTGGATTAAAACCCATGGGCCCTCGAATGTAAGAATTGAAAAGTAAGTAAGACTTGTAAGTTTATAAATTATTTAAAATGTTTTGACAATATTAATAAGAAAAATACATGTAATATGTGATATGATATGTATAATATATGTAATTGGTGAATGTGGGAGGGGAGAGGACTAATGTATAATGTATAATTCTTGTACGGGTTTGGTTTGTACATTGAAGTATGGTAGATAAAGATAAAGTCTTGAGATGGTAATTAGATAAATGTTTATTACAAATATAACTATACGTACAAAATATAGTAAAAGGATTAAAAGGTAAAACTTATGGTAAAATTAAGAGTAAATGAAAATGGTAAAATTATGGTAAATAATTGAAATGGTAATGGTTAGAGAGCACACGCGAATATGGTTAGATGGTTGTTAATGTACTGACTGAGAAATGAGTTTGAGTAAAATAAGTAAAATTAGGGCGCGGCGACAATATGCTGACGGCGTACTTGCGCGGTGTCAATGTACGTACAAACCGTACAATTCTTCTATAGACAAAAAGGTCCGAAATAAAGATATTTTATTTTATTAATATTTTATTTTTATTAATAAGCGGCCAAGTGCGAGTCGGACTCGCCCATGAAGGGAGGGTAGTAGCCAATAACATAATATAAAAGTCTTGTAGTATGTTTTTTTTAAAATTTTTATATTTGAGTTGATTGAATGAAAAGTAAATTTTTAAAAAGCCGTTTTGTGATTTATGACGTATTAAAAAAAAACTACTTACTAGATATCGTTCAAACCAATTTTCGCTGGTAGTTTTTATGGTAATGAACATCATGTATTTTTTTTAGTTTTATAATTCCCTTATTTTAGAAGTTACGGTGGGGGGACACACTCTTTTCCACTTTGGAAGTATGTCCCGCGCAAAGTATTCGGTTTAGAAAAAAATGATATTATAAACCTCAATATCATTTTTGAAGACCTATCCATAGATACCCCACACGTATGGGTTCGATGAAAAATAAATTTTTGAGTTTCAGTTCTAAGTATGGGGAACCCCCAAAATTCATTGTTTTTTTTTTCTATTTTTATGTCAAAACCTTAATGCGGTTCACATAATACATCTACTTACCAAGTTTCAACAGTATTTGGCTGTGACATACGGACGGACAGACAGACAGACAGACATGACGAATCTATAAGGGTTCCGTTTTTGTCATTTGGCTACGAAACCCTAAAAACGCAAGTACAAAAAGTACGTACGGCCACGCCAGCGTGGCTTATCAGTGTGGCAGAAAAGGTAAGCGTTACGCGATAGAAAGAGACGGAAAGAGATGGAACGTCTAGGTGAATATAACTGTAGGTTATTAGCGTTGTGCGGTCTGAATTGAACTTAATTATGTCGTAGCGAGAGTCGCTATTCCTTTAATTTATTTTTCGGAGTGAATCTTCTGTACTTGTACTATTATGTATTCTGTGCTATTGGCACATAATAAATACTAGTACTTTGCCATTGGTCAAAAATCGTAGCCAATCGTGACGTCACGCGAAATTTAAATGCACTGTATCTTCGTCTTTATTTGCTAATGAGGAAAAGAAAAAATACGTATACCATAATTTTGTATGTAATCTATCTAATAAGCCAAAACATATTTTTTTGTCTACGTCCCTAATGTCACCTTTTTCTTCACTGTCCACTTCATTTCAGTCTTCTTCTTATCGTGTGTGTTAGTGACTAACACTAGTGTCAAAGTTTTTAAACCGCCTTAAAGGCCTCTGACTAATTTTATGTAACGACCAATGTCAAAGACAGTAACCGGGACCGATGGCTTAACGCGCCCTCCAAAGCACGGATCATCTTACTTATCAGACAATCAGGTGATCAGCCTACAATGTCCTAACCAAACTAGAACAACAACACAAAGTCTTTGCCCCCGCCGGGAATCGAACCCGCGACCTTCGGGGATGAGCCGAACGCTCTAGCCACTACACCACGTACGCAGCATTTTCATTTCAGTGAATAAAGGTTAGAAGTCGGAAAAGTTTAGACTTTTTCAAGTAAACTTTTTTTTTTTTTCTTTTCTTGATTATGGCGTTCAAACTTCGTTAAAGCTTATTTTGCCAGTGTCTAGTAATATCTCTTCTTTATTCCTAATCCTAAATCCTTAACTATACAATCAAAGGTTGGTATAGGTCCTTTGATTGCTTCACGGGAGCTTCTGGCGACAAATCCTGAGTCCACTGGTTTTCATAGCCGATTGAGTGGCGGACGGCGCCCAAAGACGCCCACCGCAGTCCGCAAATAAATATCACTACCACCGCACTGTGACTGTCCACTTTAAAAATTTCACATATTGTCCATGAGAATGAGCATTTAGAACACCAAACTACACCAATTTTATATTATAAAGTCCACTAGAATCAATTTGCAAAACAATTTAAAGCAAACTCCAACTGGACCCCTTGACTTCCCGCCGAAAACTCTCATGTAAACTTGATTGGCTGAGGTGACACGCTAAAATATCATTTCGCCTTGAAACACCCTGTTTATTGTTTTGAGTATGTAACCGTACCGCAGTACTGTATGTAAATTACTGAATAATATATGGAGGCTCGGATTTCGCAGGCTTTCTATTATCTTTTTTATTGAAGGCCGAAGGCAGACTGATTTCAGCGCGGAATATTTGACGCAACTTATTAAGACGCAACTGCTTTGTCTGTATCTTTGCCTTATAAACCGTTGGTCCTGGCTGTCCTCTTGTGGTCACCCATCCAAGTGCGGACCACGCCCGGTGTCGCGTTACTTGCGAAAGCATTAGCAATGCGCAATCCCGCCCCAAACCACCGATTTCCTCTTATAAATTTATGAAAACTATTAGTAGCACATAAATAAAGAAAAGAAAGAAAGAAAAATACATAGTAACATTATCTTATAACTAAGTATACATAGTAACATTATCTTATAACTTAGTTAGATCATTTTATTCGAAACTTTGCAGGAGTACTTCTGGCGGTAAATGAGTTACTATGTCTTACAGGATTTACACTATGTCTTTCAGGATGTACAAAATTCAACCCCTACAGAGATGAAATAGGGTGACTTACTACCCAGGCCATGTTGAAGCGTTCCGCCGCTTAAATCAAGTCGTCGGGAAAGGGAAATGGAAAGTCAATCATATTTCATATGTTATTATAACAAAATTAATAAAAAATAACCTATAGGAACCATTTTCGACTTCTACGCGGACGAAGTCGCGGATTACTGCTAGTTATCTTATAACATAGGCATTAGGTGCACAATAATTACCTAGTACGTAGTAGCATGAACAGAGTTTTAAAGTTACTTATAGTTTTATATCATTATAGAATTAAAAATTATGAATTGAAATCATTATGCTAAATGATGTATAGTAAAAAAATATTTTTTTATGTTAGACAAATTACCTAACGTTATTTTAAGTCTGATATGGATTTTCAAAATAAGATTTATAACGTCATGCAAAAGGTCACCCATGTTTATTTACGCATGACCCTGGTGGAAATGATAACTTAGGTACTCTTTTTATCAAGCAAGATTAACCTTTTGCTCTTAAATACCAAGTCAAAGCAATTCATTTCCTTATACAGACACATTTTCACGTCTTTATTCCTAACCGGGTAGACAGGGCCCAGGACCGTAAGACCCAAAACAGTGATGAATCTAATCTCGCCCATTCCATATAAACAATAAGGCTCCATTTTAATATTTGACCTTACCTTTACCTTGAACCAATCCAAAATGTTGGATTTACAAAGTGTTACTTATAGTTAAAAATTAAAAGGTTTGTGATAACAAAATAAGAGTAGTAGGTATAGTTCAAAATGTAAATTGTTATATTTATTACTAGCCGAAGACCGCGACTTCGTTCGCGTGGACTTTATGTCTCCGGAAAATGCTGATCAAGCTGAACAACGCGTCATTTTTATATTTCTTATAGTTTAGCTGGTTTATTATGGTTCTGCATCTGGTGTTCCATTTTCCGAAATCATTTATACCCTATATTTTGCCCAGGCTTAACAGCTATATAACAAAAAAAGTTTCATTCGAATCCGTCCGGTATGAGATTAATAAAAAGTAGCCAGTTCATCAATTTAAAGTTCAGTTAAAAAGGTATATTATGCACGTCTCTATTTTCTTATTTTGCTTTTTGTACTTATCTGTAAACATGAAAATCTCCCATGCTGGTCTGGGAGAAATAAAAAAAAACTTAGAATGTACCAGCTGCTTCTCTTCCCATGCAGATCGTCAAGGCGGTCGAGGGAATGGGCAAAAATGCAAATCATGTTAACAGGCGATGCGGCTAGCAACCCATCACTGTATTGATTGCTTTTCCATCTTCTCGCCCACCATGACGCTAAAAGTGGCTTTTGGGTCTTGCGGCCCTGGGCTCTGCATAGAACCGCAAGACCCAAAATGCTCTGTCTGCCCCATTAGGGATAAAGACGTGATAGTATGTATGTATGTATGTAAACATGAAATAACAAAGAAATTAACAAAATCAACTCTTCTCCAATCATAATCAAAATTAGACCCGAGAGGTCTTACGCAAATAGTCTCTTTTAAACGCTCATTGTCTTAATCATATGTCATCATAATAGTAGCCTAAAGATTAATCTCGTCCAAAAATGATGTGGTCTAAAAACATGCTAAAATTAACTTTGGTCAACTCGTACTTACCCGGCTTGTCTAAGTCACTAAGGAGGTCTTCTACCAAATAGCCCCCCAACACTTCAGCCAATACCCCCAACACCAGAACCGCTGACAGACCAGCCCTTTCTGAGGCCATCCTGCCACACACACTGCCAAGTTCCATAACACTTCACTTCCACAAAAGAAGCCCACACAAAAATCACATATGTTTAACTTCACTTCTACGAGTCCTGAAAACACGTGTTGCTGAAAGTAAACAATGAGTTCGATTAGGTGACGCGACGCGTGCGTGCGAAGCGAAAGCCCGAGGCGCACTGATCGGAATCCCATAATCCCACAGCCAACGCGTTTTCCAGGAGTCTGAATTCGAAAATTGGAAATACTTTTTTGTTTTTAATTTTTCGCGTATCGCGGCCAGTTACAGTCGCGTCAAATTCAGTCAGTGGTGTAGTGTGTCCACACGAATAGCGTAAAAAAAGATTTATTTTCTAAAAATCCGAATTCCTTGAAAAGTTACCGTGGTATATGAGTGTTTTCAGGTTTATTGAATTTTTCGTGAGCTGCAAAATGTTCTTGAAAACCATTTTGTCTTGACTCTGTTATAATTTAATTGGAAATTGCGTAGGCCTTTCCCAAAACCTTTTAAATAAATAATTATTAGATAGTGCTAAAAAAGCTCTAGATATAGACACCACAGTAGGTATTATATCTCTGTGCTACATTTTACAGAAAAATGACGATGAGATAATTCTTCAAAACTAAAATCCTACTTCATCACCAAACTATACAACCGATTTTGATAAAATTTGTTTATCTTATATATATTTACATATAGTTATATAGTTATATATTAAAATCGTTAAAACACACATAAAAATTGACAACCTTTTTAAAGTCGGTTAATGAAACTTTGTCGTTGAAATTGTTTAGTTTTTTGCAGTAGGGTTTCTTTTACAATTCCTTTCAAACTAAAAAGCATATTGCACAATCAGGCTGAAACCTCGTAAACTTCAGAGAATAATCACGGAGTACAAATTGCAAAAGCATACTTCGCGGCGAGTTTCCTTTTGAATGTAATTAACCGACTTCCAAAAAAGGAGGTTACCAATTCGTCACGATTTTTTCTTTTATGTTTACCGATTATTGGATGACGCCTGGACCGATTTAAAAAACTCTTTTTTTTTGCTTGATTTATTCAATTTATATGGGACCACATCGATTTTATTTTTTCCAATAAACATTTTAGAAAATTGATAATTCATGATGTCAGGAATCTATTATTCTTATTACTTTAAAAGTAAGAACTAAAACTTTTTTTATAAATAAAACTAAGAAGATCGTTTTTTTATATTCATATAGAAAGCTAAGAAGCCGTCAATTAAAAAAAATGGATAAGCTTACCACCTATTATCTACCAAACGACTATTATACTATGTTAAACATTTTTATTTTTGCTTTGTTTATTTTTGTATTTTATTCAGTAAATGTAGTCGTTGAAATTTATTGTATGCAACGTTGTATACGTACGTCAAAATTAATTGTTGCATAAAATACTATAACGCGTGGTGCCGGTGAGTAGAAATTGGGATGTAGCTACGTCAAAAATATATTTATTATTTTATTTACATAGTCCGTCTACTAGATTATCCAAAAATAAAGGACCCATATTTTTTCGATTAGCAAAGTAGTCAAAATTCACAACGATACAGCGCTTCGAAGTTCCGGAGTGGGGGTGACGTGATTTACGTCACCTTTGCACGTCACCTTTGGTTAATAAACGAAGCCAATCGTGACGTCAAGCGAAATTTAAATGCGCTGTATCTTCGTCATTATTTGGTAATGATAGAAACGAAAAAATACTTATACCATATGTTTTAATAATCTATCTCATCGTCAGGTCTTTTAGTCCTCACTACTACGACCTTCTCTACCGGAGTACGACCCTCTCTACTACCAGAGCCATACTTGGTCAGAGCAGCCAGGGGAATTGGTCTACACTCTCCTCGCCGGCCGGACGCGTTGGAGAGGTTTCAATGATATTTTATAAGCTTTGTTTAGCTTGTATTTCCTATATAATAATCTATCTAATAAGCCAAAACAATTTTTAGACCACATCCCTATTGTACGCGTTGCGCTATACTTAAATTTAGAATCAATAAATCTTTTTACTTTATACATTTTCCAATATTTCCTATCTATTACAGTGACGTAACAGCTGCAGCCTGTGCTAGACCTGCCTCGATCTAAACGACTCCAATAACAAATCCAGCGATATCAAAGGGTCTAGCGGCTTAACGTGCCTTAATGTCCGTGGTACTTTATCTTAAGCACAGGGAAGCTGGAGATAAATTATCACTATAGTCCGTCGTCCCAACCTCGATTTTCGTACCGATCGTACTTTCTTGGGAGACTATAATATTAATGTGCGCACTTATTAGGGGTCCCTAAATATCGGCGTCTGCCGAGCGAGACAGGAAGCTTTTGGGAGTTATGTCACTTTGAATGGTACTCCCGTAGCCGAAAAATTACCGATCTTACTTTTGAAAAATTCTTTCTTAGAATCCTTCCTTGTATCATTATGAACAGCTTATACTAAATTCCAGACAATTTACAGGAAGCACTTGCAGAATCAGACGGTTTTTATAGGTGGGATTTTCACCCAAAAAATACCTATCTTACTTTTTGACGAAACTACATTCAGGTGATAGGGCAGCTCTCACACGATCATAAAATCCAAGTCTGCCTCAGATTTTAGGAAGCGTTTGCAAAACCAGACGTTTTTAATGCGTCACTGATCGACGACTCGTACGTATAAAACGTAACAATAATAACGTTGGTACTTACTTTATATTCTAATGCCTTCTATTTACGAGTGTAACTAACCAGACTCTTCCAGTAGAAAAGTAGTAGGTACCTGCCTACTTCACTTAATTACTTTTTTTTATATTAAATCAATACCAAATTTTTAAACACGGAACCAAAATTAGGTTAATTTAATTTCAAAAAACACCTACCTATACATGCTTTCACCGTAATTAACTAACGAACGTTCACTGCTGGACAAAAGCCTTCTCCAAGAAAGGCATTGTGGTTTATATCCCCTCTGAATGAACTTACCCGCTCCATGTGACGGTGAGTAAATACCCCTTCTAAGCCATTTGGTGCCAAAGGCTATAATATGCTTAAAATGCAAGTAGACGTCAACCATTAAAGTATATGAAATAAAGTATATGTATGCTGTGCTTATCATACATTAAAAGTAGGCTTCTTGCGAAGTCATATTTATATGTTAAAATAATTAAAAAGGTATTAACAACTTCGCTGCCGGCTGAATATAATAAAATAATCATTAAAATTAATAACCCCTCTAGCCATTTGATGCCAAACGCTATAATATGCTTGAAATGCAAGTAGATGTCAAACATTAAAGTATATGAAATAAAGTATATGTATGCTGTGCTTATCATACATTAAAAGTAGGCTTCTTGCGAAGTCATATTTATATGTTAAAATAATTAAAAAGGTATTAACAACTTCGCTGCCGGCTGAATTCATGGTGCCACGAGTATGGGCAACATTTTTTATTATTATTTCGTTTGCTATTTTGTCAGATATAATAAAATAATCATTAAAATTAACAAATAAAAAAAACCCGCACATATGGGAGGGATTAAATTTTCATCCCTGTGCCAGCCCCGCATATACGCGGAGCTCTAAATTTCACTCTATATTGATGTTTATTTATATAAAAATCACCAAACTATGTATTATTATAATACATAGTTTAGTGCATAGTTTGGTGCAGGCGGGAAAGTGGTATCGTGCTCATGTGGAATAGAAGGTCCAGGAATATTTTAAGTTCGGAGATTGTTACCGGTTACGTCTTTCCATGATTTAATTCTGGAGTGCTCGGCTGTTGAGATTTGCAGTCATTTTGCAGCTTAGAACAAAAGTTATTTGTATTGACAATTTATGCAATCCCTCATCAACTTGTTAAAATATTTACGTATGATTTCTAAAACGCTTCCTCAAATCTGAGGCAGACTTGGCTTTTATGATTATGTGAGAGCTCCCCCAACACCTGAATGTAGTTTCATTAACAAGTAAAATGGGTAATTTTTGGGTAAAATATCTGCGGCTCAACAGACAAATACAAAAGCCCTTGCGATGCGACATGACATTCGCGCCTTTAATACCAAGTGTATTAAGGAAACGATAGAACAAAACAAAGGTTCCAAAATATTCGTCAGGACCATGTCTACAGGTCAGAGCCAATTGACAAAGCTGAATACGGAGGGCGGTAAAGTGGTGTCGATAAAGGATAGGGATAGATAGGTTTTACGGGCATTTACATACATTTGTTGCAAAACCTAGCGTAAATACGGCTATAGATCCAAATGCCAAGCTACCCCGGCACCATACTGAAGATATCCCGGACATCAGTCTGTACGAGATTAAGCTAGCACTCAAACAGCTCAAAAATAACAAGGCCCTGGGTAATGACGGAATCACAGTAGAGCTTTTGAAAGCGGTTGGAACGCCGGTACTGAAAGTCCTTCAAAGGCTCTTTAATTCCGCCCTACTCGAGGGAGTGACATGTAGAATAGAGGTGTGGTAGTTCAAAATGGGTGGCAACACTTATTGAAGAACTAATAGACGCATTACGCTTTTGAGTCATGTCTATAAGTTGTTTTCGAGAGTCTGCACGAACTGTCTCGCTAACAGATTTGATGCCTTCTAACCTCCCGAATAAGCCGATATAAGATTCCAATGCTACAGTATCATGGACTACATCCACACGCTGCGGCAGTTTATAGAGAAGACGAAGCAAGCAGTATAACTGGCCGTTATGTTTGGGGTTCGTGGACTATGAAAAAGCCTTCGATTTGATCGAAACAATGGCTGTGTTCCAGTCTCTCCGGCGAAGCCATATTAACTATAGGTATATCGAGGTGTTGAAGTGCTTGTACAGCAAAGCCACTATGTTAGTCCGGGTTCAGGAACTCAGAACGAAAGATATTTTACTGCAAAGAGGCTGAGACAAAATAAGTCATATCTCCAAAACTGTTTACCGCTGTTCTGGAAGATGCCTTCAAGCTCCTGGAATGGGAAAAGACTGGGCATTAACATCGATGGCAAGAATGTGACTCACCTTCGATTTGCCTACGATATCGTTGTTTTGGCAGAATTGATGGAGGACTTGAGTACGATGCTTGAAGATCTACATAGAGTTTCCAAACAGGTCGACCCAAAAATGAATATTGACAAGACGAAGGTCATATCGAATATCCACGTTACACCTTTACCTGTTTCTGTTAGGAGCTCCAACCTCATAGTTGTAGACTAGTATGTTTACCTGGGATAATCTCTCAAGAAAGCACGATTTGTATTATTATTCACATCATATACTAAATTCGAGAATTTACAGAAAGCACTTGCAGAATCAAACGGTTTTTATAGGTTCCCAAAAATACCTATTTTACTTTTTGATGAAACCATATTCAGTTTTTGGGGCAGCTCTCACATAATCATAAAAGCCAAGTCTGCCTCAGATTTGAGGAAGCCTTTTAGATATCAGTAGTTTTAAAATGAGTTAGTGATCGATGACCCGTACTACCAAAAATGATGAGTATTATAATATGTAGTTCATTATTATTATCATCGACCTACTGGTTGGATTTTAACCTACCAAAAGCCTGTCTTTATCTAAAATCCCTACTAATATTATAAATACTAATGTGGTTTGTTTGTTACGCTTTCACGGCCGTCGGACCGATTTGAATGAAATTTTGTATGGAGGTTTCTTGAACCCTGAAAAACATATATTTAATATATAATTCGGTCTACAAATATTTGCCAACAAAAAATGAAAACTCAGACCTATCAATTTGTATTTTCCGATATAACGGGTAGATTCGGAAAAATAATCGGTATATTATTTTGTGGGAAATGTTATAACAAGTTGATGGGAGGCCAACCGCGAAATCAGCAGCTCTGGCTATTTAATGAGCGATTAAAAAAATCTACTAGATGTATATTTGCTTATTTTAAAATATAATCAGGTCTACAAAAGTTGTCAGCAAAAAATGTGAACTTAGACCAGTCAATTCGTATGTCCCCATACAACGCGTAGATTCGGATAAATACCCGGCATACTATTGTGTGGGAAATATTTTAACAAGTTGATGGGGGATTGAAGAAATTGACAATACAAATAACTTTCGTTCTACGACCAGCCCTGAAACCAGCAGTTTTAGCTCTTGAATGGGCAGTCGAAAATGCTTCTCCTTAGTTTGTATGGAGGTACTGATACGAGTACCTATGTTATTATCGTATTTAATGCCTTTTTACTTATTTTAACATATAAATATGACTTCGCACACCTCCCAGCAACAAAATGATAATAAGTCAAAGAAGTCTACGTTTAATGTATGATAAGTATGCTGTTTTCATATACTTTAATGTTTGACATCTACTTGCATTTCAAGCATATTATAGCGTTTGGCATCAAATGGCTAGAGGGGTTATTAATTTTAATGATTATTTTATTATATTCAGCCGGCAGCGAAGTTGTTAATACCTTTTTAATTATTTTAACATATAAATATGACTTCGCAAGAAGCCTACTTTTAATGTATGATAAGCACAGCATACATATACTTTATTTCATATACTTTGATGGTTGACGTCTACTTGCATTTTAAGCATATTATAGCCTTTGGCACCAAATGGCTTAGAAGGGGTATTTACTCACCGTCACATGGAGCGGGTAAGTTCATTCAGAGGGGATATAAACCACAATGCTTTTCTTGGAGAAGGCTTTTGTCCAGCAGTGAACGTTCGTTAGTTAATTACGGTGAAAGCATGTATAGGTAGGTGTTTTTTGAAATTAAATTAACCTAATTTTGGTTCCGTGTTTAAAAATTTGGTGTTGATTTAATATAAAAAAAAGTAATTAAGTGAAGTAGGCAGGTACCTACTACTTTTCTACTGGAAGGGTCTGGTTAGTTACACTCGTAAATAGAAGGCATTAGAATATAAAGTAAGTACCAACGTTATTATTGTTACGTTTTATACGTACGAGTCGTCGATCAGTGACGCATTAAAAACGTCTGGTTTTGCAAACGCTTCCTAAAATCTGAGGCAGACTTGGATTTTATGATCGTGTGAGAGCTGCCCTATCACCTGAATGTAGTTTCGTCAAAAAGTAAGATAGGTATTTTTTGGGTGAAAATCCCACCTATAAAAACCGTCTGATTCTGCAAGTGCTTCCTGTAAATTGTCTGGAATTTAGTATAAGCTGTTCATAATGATACAAGGAAGGATTCTAAGAAAGAATTTTTCAAAAGTAAGATCGGTAATTTTTCGGCTACGGGAGTACCATTCAAAGTGACATAACTCCCAAAAGCTTCCTGTCTCGCTCGGCAGACGCCGATATTTAGGGACCCCTAATAAGTGCGCACATTAATATTATAGTCTCCCAAGAAAGTACGATCGGTACGAAAATCGAGGTTGGGACGACGGACTACTAGCATCATTTCTTTCATTCTGGTTTGGTAGAAAAGTAATAAATAGATATATATGCGGACAAATCACAAAGATTGAGCTAGTCGCAAGTAAGTTCAGCCTTATGTTATGGGATACTATATTTTATTACAAATACATATTTAAAAAAGTTGCGTAAATGATTTTCGAGACCACGTAGTTATACGCCGGCTGCCGCGCCGGCGGGCGATGTATGACGGCGGTACTACTAGTTGATCTCACAATTTAACTTTCGGGTTTTAGACAACATTTTTTTGTTTCTGAATTTTTATTTTGACTAGCTAATTAGGTCTTACTAACGATGCCTATGAAGTGGACTTCGGCTTCAAAACCAATACGAAATCACCGTGTATTTCTTAGGGAAATTTGTTCAGTATCATGGCCTGAATATCCCGTTACAATATTTTCTTTTTCTTAAAACTTCCCAAAGATTTCCAAAATGACCGATCAAGAGCGGCCTGCATCCAGCACTTTCCAGCGACCCTGGTCAGGTCATCTGACCACCTTGTAGGTGGATGCCCTACGCTTCGCTTGCCAGTACGCGGTCGCCATTCAAGAACCTTTTTGCCCCATCGGCCATCGGTTCGTCGCGCTATGTGTCCCGCCCACTGCCACTTCAACGAGCTAATCCGCTTGGCTATGTCAGGAAAATCCAATGTCTTTGGAAATCTTTGGGAGAGGCCTATGTCCAGCAGTGGACGTTATGCGGCTGAAATGATGATGATGATGATATAAAACTTGTACATACATACAAACTATGTTACAATAAATACAAGTGTTAGTACCCCTATTATGTCCAGTCGTTGGTTATTCATTGGATCCACTAAAGTTGAATCGCGGTCCGTCGCCGGCTCCTTAAATAACAAAACGATAAGGAAAAACAATTTCGCTTATTTCTTTGTATTTTCTTAGCGATATTTCTTTTTTTGTCCACAAAACTATGTCTTATTATGTTATCATATTGGGGTAAACTATTAAAATATATACTTTACTAAGTTTTTATCCCCGAAAGGGTATACATGGCCCAGGGCCCCCAATCCAAAGGCCACTTTTAGCGTGATGATGGATGGTGAGCGAAAAGGTGGAAAAAAGACCTCTGACTGTCGGTCCGACTCTGGTGATGAGAAGCGGAACTACCGATACGACTTAATACCCGTAGCGCCATCTATTATTTGCTAGAGAAAGTATTAACTTTCAAGCGTTAATTTTTATCAAACATAGCAAAAAATCCGCATCGAATTCGGTCCATCGTTTTGAGCGCTAAGATGCCACAGATAGATATTAGCGTCAAAATTATAACACCCCTCTTTTTTGTCGAATCGATCGGCTTTTACGAAGTGCGCGGTAATCTCTGACAGAACTTAAGAAACTTAATGATGTAAATAAATAAGTAATGATTTTAAAAAAACGATCGCTTGTTATTTTCCGAAAATCCACTATTTTGCTTTTCTTTAATTTTTTAGGGTTACGTAAGGGTAAACACGGGATCTTGTTACTAAGACTCCGCTGTCCGTCTGTCTATCCATCATTAGGCCGTATCTCATGAACCGTGATAGCTAGACAATTTCAATTTTACTGATAAGGTAAAGGTATTTATTTATTAAGACGAATAACATCCATCAAGCCTTTTAGGCTGATGAGCGTCATACAGAAAAGCATAACCCTCCTTCTGAATCAGTCGGATAACAAGCTCAAACCAATGATAAAATGGCAGGCCATAAAATAAGCGGTCTTACAACAACATTAATCTGTAAAGTTGGTTATTGGACTTTGTTAGGGAGGGTCGGGTCAATCAATTGTGCGTTTACAACTGTATTGGAAGCTGCTTAAACCATTTTGTACAAGAGAATCCGCTATTCCAACAAGTCAAATCTGATACTTTTTCTAAAAGTCCAAACAAACATTTTCTATAGGATATCAAACCAATTAAAGGGGATTTGTATGAAATACAGGCAAATGACGTCATAGTTTATTGAAGTCAAATTGCGTTCTTATATCAGTTTTTCTGCAATAATAAATCTAAAATATAGTTGTAAATGGATATGATCGCAACAAGTGAAAAATTTTGTGACTTTTATTTTCTTAACAGTACCAAATAATTAAGTTTTGACCCAGGAAAGTACCAAATGAGGCCGGTTTTTATCCGTCTTCGGCGAAGGCAATTCTCCTTGCTAATGTGGTTTTAAAACTTGTCAAAATTTCGCCATGTCTATCTGTCTGTCAGACCGCGGTTTTACTCAGAGATTATAAGTACTAAAAAGCTTTAATTGGACATGCGTATATTAAACATGCCGAAAAAGTGGTAAAATAAAATCTTGAAAAACAATTTTATACAAATAAAAAGATATTTTTTTTATTAATGATATGAAAATTAGTTTTTAAACGTTTTAAGTGGCATCAACTCAAAGTTGGCCCGACTCGCACTTTGCAAACTTATTAGTAGAAGAATTTTAAGAAGTTTTTCAACTGTGACTTGTGATCTAGCATGGAGTATGTATTCCCGTACAAACAATTGTGAAATAGAAGTTGTGAAACTCTTTCAAAGTTAATCTTAGTTCGCGATAACCTGTCGCAAGTTCCCCTTGACTCGACGGAGATCGATTGTTTTTATATGAAATATTAACAATACTGCGATTCTGGATAAAGCCGCTCTGAAAGTTTCTCAGTTCTGATGTTTTAATAGAAATATTTTTCAAGAAAGTATAAAATATCATATTTTTAGAAATAATATTAGAAATAAAAAAAAAAATCTAAAAAGGAGATAGAAATAAATTTGTAACCTTGTCTAATAATTGATTTATAAAATTAATATTACAATATCCATTGTATTTTATGCATTATATTTTCTCGACAAACTAAAAAAATATTCGTCTTGCCCATACAAATCGGCGCTCGCGCCGCCAAACGGATTTTGTATGGGAGAGACGAACATTTTTATACTGAAAGTAGATCAGTCTCACGGACTAAACTAGCTCCAAAAATTTGGCTGGTCGGTAAAAAGTCACCTTGTATATTATATGATATGCATTGTACATATAGGTACTGTATTTTATGTATTAGTAGATAAATATTATATGTTTAATAGTCTATTCTAAAAAACACTAGCAGCTAATTCAGCTTATACAAATGCGTCTCAATGTTTGGAGATCTTATTTTTGACAAGTCTATTCTAGTCGCCCGTCAAAAAATAGAGGTGTTTTAAGTTCGACTATAATGTCTGTCTGTCTGTCTGGCTGTGTGTGGTCTGTCTGTGACATCGTAATTAACGGATAAACTAATTTTGATGCGGTTTTTTTTTGCGCAAAAGCAAGTTCTCTTGCGGTGGTTCCTAGATATGTTTGATGAATTTTTTTTAAATCTGTTTACTCACTTATTCTTATTCCATAAACATATTTCCTCCATAACAAGTAACGTTCCCACTTCTACTCGCAGAATAAAGTAGCACTTTTCTAAATAATTCCAGCAGAATAAATGTTTCATGAGTCATACGTTATGAATATAGAGGAGCATACATTATCATATCACACGCGAACGTTAAATAGATCGCACTCGTTTATTTTGGTCCTAGCTTTATCAAAGCTTGGTAAATGGGCTTTCTGCGGGTGGTACTTGCGCTCCAGTGGCTTGTACGGATAAAGTAATATGAAACTAGTGTTATAATGACGAATGAGGAATATCCGAAGCGATCGCCGGAGATGGTGTAGTCTTTGCTGCCCGCTGCACGTTCTCTATGGTCGAACCCCCTTTTTTAACCGACTTCAAAAAAGGAGGAGGTTATTTATTCGATTGTATGTTTTTTTATTTTTTTTTTTTTGTATTTATGTTACGTGATATCTTTGTCAATCGTGGACCGATTTTGATTGTTTTTTTTTTTTATTAATTTGGTGAAGAACTTTGGAGATATGGAAGAAACTCCTGAAAGAAATTAGTAAAAAAAGTTTGTTTTTGTTAAAAATTTCATTATCATTAACCCTTAATTAGGCGCGCCTTAAAAGTTGCATAAGAGGTCGCGTGGGGTGTGTAACACCCCAATTCAAAGAAATTAATAAAATTCGAAAAACTTGCCATATCTGACTTTTATCAATAGGAACATTTGAACTTACATATTAATCAACTTTTAAACTTCTTTTTAATATAATCAACAATTTTTTTCACAGTGAAAATTAACTTTCTATGGGTACTAGTTTTCTTCATAACATTTTTGGCAGTCTAAAATCATATGGTCATTGCACAAATTTTTATGGCATTTAGAGCATCCCATCTTTGTATTTCTATCCTTCGTTCTTGAACAAATATGACACCTTTTGTATGACTGCGATTTTCGTGATTCAGAAACAGATTTTTGGACCTCAATATCATGACGCCTTTTTAGTAGTTCTTGCAGCGGTCGTGGTAATTTGGGTATACCTGCTCTTGATATTTGGTAAGGTTTCACTAAATCGACTGCCAGTCGCTTCAAACATACTCTTTGGGGTCAATTAGAGTCAATTTTAGACTTATTAATGACATACGAATTGACACCTGTGATATTGAAAAGATGAAAATATAACACCATTGGCCATCTTTTGGTACATCTTTCTACATTAGAATTGGCGCACATTTTAACATTTGTATCGACTCCTTTAGTTTTATTATACTAATAAATAATTTCAGGCTTCTTTTTATCACCCTAATGATCATCATCATGATGCATTGCGATTCATCCGCGAGGAAAGAAAATATTAATTCGCTTTTAATAATTTTTAAGTGCCTTCTAACATTTAGTGTTTAAGTGATTTTTATTACTAACAAATGATGGACTAAAATTGTCTGAAATATCTGAAATAAATGATTGATTGTCATTGTTGTCGATAAAAGCAGAACTGCTTTTCTTGGCTTCGATACATATAAGCACAAAGTCGTATCTTTTTTATAAATAAATAAAAGTAACTTTCCGTGTTTTTTCTGGGAGTAAACACTTTTGTATTTCAGCAGTGTGCCCACCATAGGAAGCTTATGTTTATCCACAGGCGATTTTGCCAATGGAACAAAGTAAACTTATATTAATACATGCACACATGCACTCTTAACATAAAACACCTGTTTTGGCAGTGGTGTAATAACATTAAACCTCTTTTTGTCAAAATAAAGTTTTGAAAAAAAAAACAAGCAACTTGAACTACGCAAACAGTCACCTGGGGTGTCGAGCACCCCAAACGCGCTCTCTGAGCCCAAACAACCACAACTGAGCGCCGTTCGCAACTGAATCATGTGCGTTACACTTATTTACGAAGCTACAAAAAAAACTAGCGCCCTAAATTCAAATTTTAAAATGATATGAGCCTGGAATCCTGCTTTGGGGTGTATGACACCCCACGCGACCAATTAAGGGTTAAAAATACAAACATTTGCAAAACTTATTTAAGTTAAAATAATGTTTTGTCTCATTCTTAAATGTCAAATAATAAAAAGAAAGAAAGGGCCAAACATGTTTGAACTAAAATAGATTTAGCAAAAATTTGTTTATTTTTATGAATATAACATTACATCACATGTTACTATTTAATAAGGGTTCCAAAATTCTTTCGGTGCAATAAAGTTTTTTATATTGAATTGTATGACACTCGAAAAGGAAAGGTGGTGACAAGTCGTATTCTACTCTGCCATCATCACATGGCTTAGTGTCCAAACACACGCACCGCAAGAAACGCGACGCAAATTACGCCGCGTTACGCGACTCCACAGCGTTTCATACAATTTCTTGCCACCGTTCACACCACGCGCTAGTTGTGAATAGAAAGTGTATGAACGACGCAAATTGCGTCGCGCATCTATGTCTGTAGTTCGACGTTTTAGGTAGAACAAACCCTTTGCATGCTTGAACAAACACCTAACCGTATGCAGATGAATAGTTTCCTTAACGCTAGTCTCGCGGGAGTTCTCAATCACCCTGCCATAAGTGTGGAGTAGACAGTTATTCCTTGTTCGGCTTGGTCTCGATTCGTTGCAGTTTTGATTTACATTGTTTAAAAGAAACCTACACATTAAGTCAGTAGTATGTAAAAATAACTGCTGTCGATAGATAACAGTTATTGTCCACGTCATGTCTTAAAGGTTGACTTTCATGCCTAGCGGCCGATGCAAATATTGCGGCCATACTATGACACACAGGAGGTGTGTCATAGTATGGCCGCAATATTTGATACCTCCTGCCCATCGTGCCCTACCAGCTGCACTAAGCGTGACCTATATGAGGCCTCAGACAACGCTGTGAAAGTGGCAAACTTCTGGAGGGAAAAAATCTGATTTCATTTTGAGCTTTCGACACTAGACGAAGATTGCGTCCATAGACATAGTACCCGTTAAAGGCAGCTTGAAAAATCTGACTCGACGTTAGCTGTTAATAGCTAACGTCACACTCGATAAAAATACAATTTTATAATATTCTCTTCTCGCACTTCTTTCGATTGTTTATGCTGTTATATCAAGATAATTTAAAAGACTATGTTAATAATTCTATATGTATATTAGTATAAATAACACTACTAGTTACATAACGTATGAAGTTTGATATTTGTTTTTGTATGATTGATTAAAAAACATTCAATCATCACAATATTAATAAAAAAAGAAAAAAGCCACAACTTGTTGTCTGCAAATGCCTTTGCTAGAGACAGCTACCGTGTTGATGTTTTCTAGACAACTCGTATCACAGCGTGGCGAATCAAAACTCTAGCAAATGAGGAATAAACCAATTATATAAGTTATTCATAGTCGCTGCTAGGTCCGAAACGCAAATATTTCAGGGGCTACAGCTTTATAACTAGTGGTAATTAGCGAAAAACTCGTGATAAGAAGTTTCGCAAAAGTAGCGTTTTGTACACATTGGCCTCAATTAAAATTGAATAAAAGCGTTCTTAACGCCGCAAAATCAGCTTCAATAATTATTACCTACGTATTTCTCCCTAATAGCACAGCATAAATATTAGTATTTAGGGTCAACAGAGCATTTTGATCTTGCGGCTCTTAGCAGACAAAGCTTAGGGCCGCAAAACACAAGCCACAAGCCACTTTTAGCGGTCGAGAAGGTCAAAAAGGATTCAAAATAATAATGTTTTGCTAGCCGCATCTTTTTAGACCATTCCCTCGATTGGCTTTTACAATCTATACAATAGGTTCGTTCTTTTCTGAGCTTCAACTGTAAAAATGTTTTTACAGGTAATTTCAATGTTTAATGTAAAAAAGTTTTTTTTTATTTAGACCAAATAAAAATATATGTGGGAGACAAATGTTTATTTACCTACAAAAATATATTTGTGTTGACATTTTATTATTTTACATAGCAAAATGGCACCTGCCTATCGTAAACAACAGCTGCGGTTAATATCCCCACTATTGCCTTGTTTTGAACGGCGTATAAAAGCGTCGCTCAGTCGATAAAATACTCAGTCTTGTTTGAGCCGCCGTACTGCGCATAACTCGTTTGTGTACTTTGCTGTGGCTTGGCCATGACTCATTTCATTGTGATTATTGTAATAGATTGGTGATCTGATTTATTACAATGACTGTTTGTTTCAGCCTGACGATAAGCCCAGGTGGACACAGATCATCGGTGTGGGCCAGAGTATTTCATTTTACACATGTGGTTGTAATGCATGGATCAGCGCGAGGAGGGGCGCTCATCTTATCGTCACGCTCTTTATTTTTTTAGGTACCGCGTAAAAGCCACCCTGGCTCCCACATATACACATTAAATTTTCTTAAAAATTTAAATAAAGATTAAAACACTACTCACTACAAACTAATATAGGTATACAAATAAAAAAAGCCGGTAATTGTTTACCCTGCGGTAACATGCCCAGAAGTTTATCTTAAAATTAAAACAATTTTTTGTTTATACATAAAACATTACCGGCTCTTATCACACACGAACGGTCGATTGTAACAAACACACATAAAATAAACTTTACGTCCGGAACTCTATTATATATATATTATAGTTCTATTTAGGTTACGAGAATAGGCTTTAGCTTATCCCCTTCTTGCTGTCAGCTGTAATTCGTTGAAGAAAGCAGTTTAACTTCTCCAACATGTGCGTTTCTCCAAATAAACTTAGGTAATGCGTTCGACGGATATACAAGTGAGCTGCTTCAGGAGATGTGGTTTTAGAAAATATAACGTGCCTGGCTTGGTCGGTTGTATTTATGGACTCCATCTTATATAGCTTTACCAAACCTTTAAGAGAGTTAAATTGCTGTCTCCAACGGATAACGGCTGACACCAAGAAGGGATTAAGCTCAAGCCCATTCTGGTAACCTTTGAGGCTGTTCCCAAGCCCAGTAATGACCTCCATACATGCGGCTGTAAGGCAGGGTGTAAAACGGCAGCTTGCATTTGCCGCAGAGACGTGAAGCAACCTTACACATCTAGCTGTTTTTGTCGGGGAGTATGCCATAATAATGTTACAACAAATGTGTACTAATGATATTGAGTCAGAAATTGTATTATCATCAAACGATAAACACAATCTATGACGATTAAAATATACTATTGTCTAAATTCAGACCTCTTTTCTTAACAGATCCCTATACCTGCACCAATACTTAAATTTATATTTCCTTGAGACCATATTTACTGTACAACTTTCTCAAACTAATTTAGTAAACTAGCACGTGCGTTACTTAGTATATATATATCGTTGATTAGCACCATGTAAAAGATTTGCTATGAAATATAAAGTAGGTAGTTTTTATGAGGGTTAATTGTTGTTCAATGTTCGGAAGTTCGGCGCAGTAACTTGTCAAAAGTACATAAAAGCTCGTACGACTGTTAATGGGGTCTTATATTATAAGTTAATACATCAAGATTGATTAGTGCATACATCACTTTGTTCCAAATTCAGCGGTTTTACTATAAAATAGCGAAAATATAGTTAAAATTGGAAAAACTTAAAAACTTTGAAATTTGGGTAGACGTAACTCAAAAACTATAAGACCTATAAAAATAAAATTTATAACGTGTGGTAGGTAATGTAATGTAGATTAATTTGGTGGTTGACAGTTTATTTCTAAATCTAACAGTTTTTGTTCAAAACGGAGAATACCGTGGCGAGGGACATATTTTCAATGAAAAGGGGGGGAAGGGGGGGGGAAATTGGTCTGACACCGGGCAAAATCGAACTCAGCAGGGTCGAATTAGTCTAAAAAACTCCGGTGTCAAATTGTTACATTCCATGCCGTTCAAAGTCGTAAAATTCAAAAATTCCCCAGGTAGCAAACTGACGTCAGCGACGTATAAGCGACGTCACTTATAGGTCATAATAGGGTCGCTCATTTATTCGTCGAGAGCAGACGTTAAAGTGACGTCAGTTTAGGGTCAGCGTCGAGCAGGACGTCGTATTTACGTCAAATTAAAGGCAAGTATCTGGACGTACCATATACGCCGCCTAGAGGACGTTTTGCTGACGTCTATTTAGGGTCAGTTTTTGGACGTACCATATTCGCCACAAAGTGTACGTCTTACTGACGTATATTAAGGGTCAATATCAGGACGTACCATATACGACGCCACGAGGACGTTTTACTGAAGTAAATTTAGGGTCAGTATATGGACGTAATTACCTACTATATTCGTCCCAACGTGGACGTTTTTTTGTTCAAGACTTTTAAGGTAAAAGTAACCTGTACTCAGTGATACAATTAGGTGAAAAAAACAGCGGAACCGAATCGGTGGTAGACGCCAAGGCATTGTGAAGTTGGCACCTGTTAAGTTTAAGTAAAAGTACGGTTTAAATTATTTTTCCATGTCCTTAAGTCTATGGTCTTAAAAAACATGGTCCCTGTATCATTGTTCTGGCAATTGTGTCCCACTGTCCTTTATTGCATCTTAAATATAGATTATACTACTTACATTGTGTTTTTTTAGTTTCATCCATAAAAGTTCTTGAGTCTCTTCAAGATACGTAGGAAAGATGCCTGCAAACGTAAATGCTACATGCTAAGCACTAAATTCTATCCTACTATCACGCGTAAGGATTTGCGAGATGGAGTGAAAAGGGATAGAATATAACACGTACCGTAGTCTTTTGATCTAGGGCCCCTGACCAATAACTTAGAACCGTCGTAGAGCTTAAATGCGCAGCTCAGGCTTTAGTGCCAGTTTTGCCAGCACGTTATTTCACTCAATAGCCAGGGCGGTTCTCTTTTTTAACAAACTACCCACCCAAACTACCTAAGGGGAGCATATTGCCATGCTAACGATATCAGCTGTAAGTGTGTTCTTACAATCTGTATAATACCCGCTGTCCAAATTCGTGTAGTCTTTGTTAATTAATTTTATTTCCTCTAAATTAGGCAGTTTTAGACTTCGTCCAATCCGTAAAAAATTAAGACGTAAAAAGCATTTAGTAATAGTTCTAATCATACCCATAAAACCTTTTATTTTGAGTATTATTGTATGCAAGTGTTAGTTTCTTAGAAAATCCCTAGATGGCGCTGTTCAAAATTAAAACTGGTTATGGTTTCTTTTATGTACATTCTTATTACTTGGTGCATATTTGCAATTAATCGAGTTCAGCAGTAGTGTGTGGTTTAATTTCCATATCGGTGTGCGACGGTAGCGACACCCAAGACACACTGTACATATCATGAGCTCCTGTAGGTCCTACTCCTGACTTGTATGTCTTAGTAACGTCTGTGGCTGCCCTAATATGTACGGCCCAGTAACGTCTCTATGAATTCAGTATATGACGTCACTCAAACGTCAGTGGCTGCCCTAATATGTACGGCCCAGTAACGTCCCTATATGACGTCTCTCTAACGTCTGTAAACTGACGTCTCTCTAACGTCTATAAACTGACGTCTTGAGGCTGTGACAAATTGACGTCATCTGTTGGGACCCCCCGACGTCAAGACATGACGTCTCTTACGTCGAGCAGTACCGTAAACGGACGACATAATGACGTATAAATGCTACCTGGGTCTTCTAGACTACTTAGCAGACAAAGCTTAGGGCCGCAAAACACAAGCCACAAGCCACTTTTAGCGGTCGAGAAGGTCAAAAAGGATTCAAAATAATAATGTTTTGCTAGCCGCACCGCATTTGCGCATCGTGTTAGACCATTCCCTCGATTGGCTTTTACAATCTGTACAATAGGTTCGTTTACTCAGTCTTGTTTGAGCCGCCGTACTGCGCATAACTCGTTTGTGTACTTTGCTGTGGCTTGGCCATGACTCATTTCATTGTGATTATTGTAATAGATTGGTGATCTGATTTATTACAATGACTGTTTGTTTCAGCCTGACGATAAGCCCAGGTGGACACAGATCATCTGTGTGGGCCAGAGTATTTCATTTTACACATGTGGTTGTAATGCATGGATCAGCGCGAGGAGGGGCGCTCATCTTATCGTCACGCTCTTTATTTTTTTAGGTACCGCGTAAAAGCCACCCTGGCTCCCACATATACACATTAAATTTTCTTAAAAATTTAAATAAAGATAAAAACACTACTCACTACAAACTAATATAGGTATACAAATAAAAAAAGCCGGTAATTGTTTACCCTGCGGTAACATGCCCAGAAGTTTATCTTAAAATTAAAACAATTTTTTGTTTATACATAAAACATTACCGGCTCTTATCACACACGAACGGTCGATTGTAACAAACACACATAAAATGAACTTTACGTCCGGAACTCTCATTATAATATTAATTCGTTAAGTTGGTTAATAGTTTCCAAAAGCTATGAAAAGTTTATCAGTTTTACTAAATCAGTTAGTTATCAATGGGTATTTGTCTTCTTTTAACACTTACATACATACATACTATCACGTCTTTATCCCTAATGGGGCAGACAGAGCATTTTGAGTCTTGCGACTTTAAGCAGAGAGAACTCAGGGCTGCAAGACTCAAAGGCCATTTTTAGCTTGATGTAGGCAAAAAGGTGGATAAAGTAATCAAAATAGTGATGGGTTGCTAGCCGCATCGCCTATTAATAAGATTCGATTTTTTGCCCATTCCCTCGATCGGCTCTTACGATATGCCCGGGCAGAGAAGCAGCTGGTACATTCTAAGTTTTTTCTTTTCTCCCAGACCAGCATGGAACACTTCGACTGCTAAAAAGACACCATTACGTATCACTTTTCATTTTTGCAAATACACCACGGCGTATGGTTCAGGCAGATATGTTTAAAAAATAACCGGCCAAGTGCGAGTTGAACTCGTGTAGCGAGGGTTCCAAACAATGCCAAAGTCAATCGATTTTGAAATCCTCACAGTAAGACGCGAGTTACCTTACAAGCGGTATCTAGTGGTAGTAATACTATTTTCCGTAAGAAAACGTATTATATTGAGTTTACCACTTTAATAAATTCTTAAAAATCTTATAATCTACAAGCACTGAACTTTTAGGTTCAGTAGTTTTGGAGATCAGGAGGGAATGGTTAACTTTCGTCTTCTTTACCAAATAAAATGAAAATATTTAATTAACAATAATAACAAAAATATATTTGAGATCGTCATAACTTCATCTTCAATGTATTATAATGAAAATCACAGTCAGAGCAAGTTGGAGAATGGCTTCGGCCTATATTTTTTTACGGGGCTCTGTCTGCCCCGTCAGAGATGGAGACGTGATATTGTATGTATTTATATAAACTGTATTGTTTTACAATAAACCATTATTTACAAGCGTTCTCTCCCACACCATAGGAAACTTTTATATGGTACCTTGAAGATACTCGTAATGCTCTGTCTCCAATTTGAATAGACATACCTTCAATTATGGTAATTATATAGGGATGAGAATTAGAACGTCGAAAATAGGTCGCCTCATCCATCACCAATTTCAGACTATGCATCACTCCAGCGACGAAGCGTGTAATTCATACAAATTTACACGAACTTTCCCGTTCGTGTTTGATGCTTTGAATCTTGATACTCAGCAAATTCAAATATATCTTTATTATTATAGGATATTAATGGCATCTCATAATAATCGTCATCGGATATTCGTAGAACTAAAGTCACTGACATAGCCCAGCTCGTTAAAATAGCAGTGAGCGGGACACATAGCGCGACAAATCAATGGCCAATGGAGCAAAACGGTTCTCGAATGGTGACCGCGTACTGGCAAGCGAAGCGTAGGACACCTACCCACAAGCTGACCTAGGTCGCTGGAAGGCGCTGGATGCAAGCATAACTCTAGATCGTTCATTTAGGAATCGGCCTTTGTCCAGCAGCGGACGTTATGACGCTGAAACAATGATGATGATGAATCGTCATTTTGTTTTCTTGCACAATTGTTGACGTCAAATGATGACTTACGGCTTAGTTTACTGCCGCTTCCTAAATGCTAGTGCAGAAGAAGCGGCAAACTGCACTGCACACATAAGAATTTCTTGAAAGGAAACGGAAACATCATACAAAATTTGGTCTTGAACAAGCCCTAGATAACCCTTCAAACTATTTTATAAACGACTGCTTACAGTTTAAAATGAGAACGTGAAACTTTTCTTCGCTCGTTTGCCAAAAGCGGCCGTTTTTCGCAAGACGAATTGATAACCTCTTCTTAAGAATCCTCGGCAAGAAAATGTATGGTTTGAATTATGACGAGAGGGGACATACGCGGGGTTGCGGGATATTCGTTAGTCACAAAGTGACACCATCGATTATTCTAATGGGGCAAGAGCTGCGTGGTACAGACGCGGGGAGAAAGGTTACCGCAGGATTATCACCTACTGTAATTTTTCAAAACTAAAAACCGCCTTCACTCCCAAGCGAGTTAGTCTCGAATGGTCTTAAACGTGTGTGCAATGTGGCGGCAGAGTAGAATAGGGCCACTCCAAGTCCTCCCGTGGATGTCGTAGAAGGCGACTTGTACTGTAGTCCTCTAAGGATAAGCTGATCCAAAGAGATCCACACGCTTTCCAGCTATTAAGTCTCAGCTACACAAAATGTGTCTCATTGTCTCCTCTATTCCTCACACGCCCGAAATTTAGGGCTCTCAACAAGTCTCATTCGAGGCTCATAACGAGCCCTTTAATTTTTATACATGATAATTTCCTAATTTGTCCCCCGTAGTTGTAGCTCAGGACCGTGGTAAATAGCATTCATTGTGAGAGGCCTATTCCCAGCAGTGGGAGGATCATGGCTGTGGATGATGATGATGAATTTGACCCCCGAAAATTACCCATATTAAAAAATATATGTGATTATTTTGCACGACTGTATTTGGGTCATAGGATTACACTATCCTATCAAATTTCACCTGATTTTGTCCAGTAGACCAGCAAATTGGCTGTGACAGACGGACGGATAGACAGACGCATAAGTGATCCTAAAAGGTTTCGTTTTTTAATGCAAAATTACACTTACGTGCCCGAGTGTCCATAATTTTCATTTCCTCTTTCGCCGGATGCCGCCGCGCCTCGGCAAAAAGAGTCATCAGACGTTTCTTTTGATTTCCTCGACGACATTGTGTAGCCACAGATCTTAGGGACCATCCATATATTACGTCAGACTAATTTCATCACTTTTTAACTCCTTCTTGTCTCAGGTAGTCACAACGTTGGGATCCCCATCCCTAGCGTGACGTCAGCGGTACAGAATTTCTTATTTAATTAAAAAAATAAGCGAGCGAACCTACTTATTTTAATAAAAATTTAACTGATATAGCTAGAAATATTTCAAAGTTTGTTTATTAAGTATTAGTTAAAATTTTGTGTTTTATTGCTTAGATACTTATAGATTTTGTATTTTGATTTCACGAACCTTCCACCGCTTGTCACACAATGTCTCACTTCATTGGCCCCCTCCCCTTCATGTGTGACGTAATTTATGGGTGGTCCCTTAGCCACAAAATTAATGCAACCCCACTTCCAAATACATTGCGTCATGAGTTTATGACCACAATTTTTCTTCCATGCTAGTATGGGAGAAAAAAATTACTTAGAATGTACCAGCTTTTCGTCTTACTATTACGAAAATAGTGATGGGTTCCCGCGTCACTTATTACCATGATTCGCATTGTCACCTATTCCCGACCTGCGCGAGAAAAGAAGCAGCTGGGACATTATAATTTTTTTTTCCTAGACAAACATAGAAGAATATAACTAGCTTTTCGGGCGCTGCGCGGGCTGCAAGCAACCCGCGGTTTTTCGTGCGGCTGTTGAGGTAGGCTAAGTCATGTTTTCAGTTCAGAAAATGGGTAAAAACTGCAATCAGTAAAGGAAACATCAAAATATGTGGGGGGCGGCCATCTTGGATCCAAAATCTGATTGCAGTTTCGAGTTCCACGGGGTGCTTTACTCCCTTGTGCAAAATTTCAGACCTCTACGAAGTCCCAGTGAGACGTTATAAAGGAAGAAATTTGTATGGAGGGAAATTGTCCATGTATCTTGAATTTCGAAAAAAAAACAAAAAACAAATGACGGTCGTCAAATTGCTTACAACCCCCTACATTTTGGAAAAAAAATCACGCCCCTAACCCCAACCGTCTTTGCAGGCCGAACGCCTTCCACTTATCAGGTTTCTGCAGATCCTCAAATGTCAGATTTTTCTGGTACTCACTGGAGCACCCTCTATACGACCACATATCAACCTAAACCCCTACCACCATTTTTTTTTTTTTTGACGCGTAGTAAATCCCTTCGGATACCTTACCGGTTACGGGACACCGGTAAGGTTATGTGTTTTTACTACTAAAAACTCCGCGGTGTCACCTCTCAGCCGCTATCGGCCGGGACCGTGTGCTTCTTTATGCTCCACAGCCCCGGCGCGGCCGGCCGCTACTTAAGCGGCCCCGGCTCGCCAACGGCCTCACGGCACCCTCTGCTGAATCATAGGAGCCGGAGCAACCGCCGCCTTGGCCTGTTGGCCCAAGGACAAATTACTATGCATACTCCAATATGCGAAAGGACGTTATGCTTAAAAACGATTGTGCATTAAACCAGTATGCTATGTGATATTATAGCTTAAATTTGTATGCATATAGATAGTGATCCTTAATGATGATGACATCTTTATCCCTATATTCAAATTCAAATATATCTTTATTATTATAGGATATTTTATAATATATCTAAATAATCACACAATTGGGTATTTTTCTGGGTCAAAAATAATTTATTTGATACTGTTGAGGTATAAAATGTTACAAAATAATCTCACTTGTCATGTCATATCCATTTTCAATGAGATTTTAGGCCATACCTGAATTTTTCGGGGTCCAGTAGCGCCCCCATTTGAAATAAATCATTTGAAAGGAAAGGGTGAGATAATTTTGTCTTGATCAAACCTTAGATAAACCTTCAAACTATTTTATGAAGTACCGTTTACAGTTCAAAGTGAGAACGTAAAGCTTTTCTACGCACATTAGCTATAAGTGGCCGTTTTTCGCAAATGTGCGCAGAAAAGCTTCACGTTCTCACCTTAAACTATAAACAGTAGCTCATAAAATAGAAAAAAGGGTTATCTAGGGTTTGGTCAAGACAAAATTTTAAATGAAATCACAGTTTTCTTTTAAATGATTTATTTCAAATGGGGGCGCCACTGGACCCCGGAAAATTCAGGTAGCCCCTTTATGTGATTTAATTATTATTGGGTACTTTCCTAAGTTCAAAATAAATTATTTTGTACTAATAGAAAAATAACGCGTCGCAAAATAATGTCACTTGTCTTTGAACATATCCATTTTAACTATTGTAGAAAACTATTCCAATTATTGTAGAAAAACTGATAATAAGAGCGCTATTTGACTCAAAAATCTATGACGTCATCTGCCTGTATTTCATACAAAATCCCATAGAAACTGTTTGTTTTGACGTTTAGAAAAAAGTTGCTGATTTGACTTGTTGGAAAATAGCGTATTGCAGAAAAACTGACATTAGGAGCGCTATTTGTCTTTACCAAAATCTATTTATTTAGGGAAATAAGAAGGATAAAAAAAACACATATTTACAAATATACATACAGAAAAAAGTTAACTACTAATTTAGTCTAAAAAATCTTGCCCATGTGGCATAGTGCCAAGAACGCTGGCCGCATTCCGCGTTGGATCGCAATACTGATTCGTTGTGCGAAAAAACAGCCAGCCCTGTCACCAGCGGCGCAGATCAGCTATTTGACTTCAAGAAACTATGACGTCATTAGCATGTATTTCATACATATCCCTTAGAAATGTATCACAAGATGTGCACAAAGAATATATTGTTATCTGATAGGGCAGATAGGGCATTTTGTATCTCACGACTCCAAGCAGACAGGGCCCAGGACCGCCAGACTCAAAAGCCACTTTTAGAGTGATGGTGTAGAGGTTACTAGCCGCATCACCTATTAAGGCCATACCCAAATTTTCCGGGGTCCAGTGGCGCCCTCATTTGAAAGGAAACGAAGATATCATTTAAAATTGTGCCTTGATCAAGCCCTAGCCTAGCCCTAGCCCTTCAAACTATTTTATGAACTACAGTTTATAGTCTGAAGTGAGAACATGAAGCTTATCTACGCACACTAGCCAAAAGTGGCCGTTTTTCGCAAATGTGCGTAGAAAAACTTTACGTTCTCGCTTTAAACTATAAAAAGTAGTCTAAAAAATTCTTTGAATGAGTATCGAGAGCTTGGTCAAGAAACAATTTTAAATGATATCTCCGTTTTCTTTCAAATTATTTATTTTAAATGAGGGCGCCACTGGACCCCGGAAAATTCAGGTATGGCCTTACCTCGATTCACAATTTCGCCCACTCCCTAGATCGGCTTTTGCGATCTGCGTGGGAAGAAATAACTGGTACATTTTTAGTTTTTTCTTTTCTCGCCGACCAGCATGGAAGTGAACATTAAGAAGCGGAAATATTTATAAGTCACGAAAAAAACCAAACGCTATATACAGGTGACTTTTAACCTACCAGCCAAATTTTTGGAGCAATTTCAGTCCATGATACTTCCTTTCCTTTTTTATTTTTCGTTAATTGTTATGGAGAGTAGTTTATTTTATTTTTTATTTTATTTTATACATTCGGATGACCAACAGCTATACTTACAATATAAGATACACAATAGTAAACAAAAAGCCAATAACAGGTCTTCACAAATAGAAACATAGTACAATTATGAGTTTACGGGAACGCCAAAAACGCTAAGTTAAGTACTTAGATAATACATATTTATACATACAATCAGATGACTCTTTTATTTTTATTTTCCTACGGTGAACGTATAAATAAATAAAAAGTAAACACAAAAATACTGACTGAGCGAAAGTAATTTAACCACCTTTAAAGAAAGAGTCATAAAGTAGACGTTTGGCCTTGACCGGAGAAGTGTTGAATATATCTATATCTACATTTCTAGAAAAATTGTTTAGAGATTTACCTGCTCGCCACAAGAATGAGTTTTTTCTATAATTGGTTGAGACTTTTGACAAACTGATAGTAGGGGGTCGATGACGAAGGAGTCTACTAGGGGCTGTAACTGTTTAGTTTCAGGGACAAGTCTTGCTCCAAAAAAATTCAGCTTGATCATCCTGGATTGGATCAGTGTGAACTGTCCACAGTAATACACTATAATCAGTTGAATCGTTTCTTACTTGCAACGTTTAAATAATCTTCTAAGTGTCAAACCACCGCAAGATGCGCGACGCAACTTCCGTCGAGTTTCGGTGTTGAGGCGTTTCATACAATTTCTACCCACCGATCGGAACCACCATCTGTACAAATTGTATGAACGACGCAAGATGTGTCGCGCTTCTTGCGCTGCGTGTGGTTCGAACCTGAATACTTCATAAACGTTCCAATAGATGGCATGACAGTCAAAATAGAACGCGGTATGGTTTTTTTGGACCTATTATAGACTTAGTACGTTTTTAAAAACAAACTAGAATTTTGAAGACTGTTCATTACTTTACTTTTTGAACTTCACTGGATTTTGTTTGTCCAGTGGATATAGATCTAAACAGAACAGGATTACCTATTTTATAGAATTTAATGAATAAGTATGGTATATGTATAAAATTCAATGCTGCAATAAAACGACAGACGACTAGAAGACCTCCGTGGCGTAGTGGTCACACCAAGCTAGTCCGCCACCCAGAGGTTTCGAGGTCGATCCACGGGTCGGGGCAAGTTGGAAAATGGCCTTTTTCAAATTGTCCTGGGCCTTGGATGTTGATCTATATACTATGTATTTGTTATAAAATTATAGTATCGTTGACTTAGTATCCCAAAACAAAACTTTGAACTTACGTTGGGGCTAACTCAATCAGCGTAATTTGCCCCTATATATTTATGAAATAGGTAATTAAGTAGCTTACGTACCTACGATACGTATATACATACGTACCTACACCATTTACTGAATTCGATTAATAAAACGTATAAAATAAATAAATAAAAGGTTTTTCATTCAGAACGCTCGAACTTTAAAATGGTACTAGCTTTTCGGGCGCTGCCGGCGCGGGCTGCAAGCAGCCCGCGGTTTTTCGTGAAGCTGTTGGGGTTGGCTAAATAACATGTCCAGTTGAGAAAATGGGTAAGGTTGTATGAAGGACAACTGTCCTTGTATGGCGGCCATCTTGAATTTTGAAAAAAATAAAAAACAAATGACGTTCGTCAAATTGCTTACAACCCCCTACATTTTGGAAAAAAAATCAAGCCCCTAACCCTAACCGTTTTCGCAGGCAGGGCTGTGGGAGTGGCTCGAGCTTCGCCCTCGCCCGCAGCTCGCCCTTCGGGCTCGCATCGCTCGGCCTCCGGCCTCGTGAAGATTACTTAGGGGGGATCCAAGGGGGAGGGGGGAGTGGCTCGGGCTTCGCCCTCGCCCACACCTCGGCCTGCGGCCTCGCGGGGGTGGCTTTGCTTTTGGCTTTTGGCCTCTGGCTGCGCCTAGTTACTTGAAGTAGCCGTTTGTATGAAATTTGTATGGAGGAAAATTGTCATTGTATGGCGGCCATCTTGAATTTTGGAAAAAATAAAAAAAACAAGTGACGGTCGTCAAATTGCTTGCAACCCCCTACATTTTGGAAAAAAAATCACACCCCTAACCCCAACCGTCTTCGCAGGCCGTACCCCTTCCACATCAGATTTCCGCAGATCCTCAAATGTCAGATTTTTCTGGTACTCACTGGAGCACCCTCTATACGACTGCACATCAATCTAAACCCCACCAACCCCGCAACAGGGCAAACAACTCTGTCAGTCAGTGAGTGGTAATGTAGGTTTACTAGCTTTTCGGGCGCTGCGCGGGCTGCAAGCAGCCCGCGGTCTTTTGTGCGGCTGTTGAGGTAGGGTAAGACATGTTTCCAGTTCAGAAAATGGGTAAATTTGTATGGAGGAAAATTGTCCTTGTAAGGCGGCCATCTTGAATTTTGAAAAAAATAAAAAAACAAATAACGCTCGTCAAATTGCTTACAACTCTTCACATTTTGGAAAAAAAAGCACGCCCCTAACCCCAACCGTTTTTGCAGGCCGTACCCCTTCCACATCAGGTTTCTGCAAATCCTTAAATGTCAGATTTTTCTGGTACTCGCTGGAGCACCCTCTATACGACCGCACATCAACCTAAACCCCACCAACCCCGCAACAGGGCAAACAACTATGTCAATCAGTCAGTGAGTGGTATTGTAGGTTTATATATTATAACTAGCTTTTCGGGCGCTGCGCGGGCTGCAAGCAGCCCGCGGTTTATCGTAAGGCTGTTGAGGTAGGCAAAAAAATGTTTCCAGTTTAAAAAATCGGTAAGGTTGTATGGAGGACAATTGTCTTTGTATGGCGGCCATCTTGGATTTTGAAAAAAATCAAAAAACAAATGACGCTCGTCTAATTGCTTACAACCCCCTACATTTTGGAAAAAAAATCACGCCCCCAACCCCAACCGTCTTTGCAGGCCGTACCCCTTCCACATCAGGTTTCTGCAAATCCTCAAATGTCAGATTTTTCTGGTACTCACTGGAGCACCCTCTATACGACCACACATCAACCTAAACCCCACCAACCCCGCAACAGGGCAAACAACTATGTCAGTGAGTCAGTGAGTGGTAATGTAGGTTTATATATTATAACTAGCTTTTCGGGCGCTGCGCGGGCTGCAAGCAGCCCGCGGTCTTTCGTGCTGCTGTTGAGGTAAGGTAAGACATGTTTCCAGTTCAGAAAATGGGTAAAAATTGCAGTCAGTAAAGGAAACATCATAATATGTGTGGGGGCGGCCATCTTGGATCCAAAATCGGAATGCAGTTTCGAGTTCCGCGGGGTGCTTCACCTTTACATGCAAAATTTCAGACCCCTACGAAGTCCCAGTGAGGCGTTATAAACGAAATAAGTTACATTTTCTAAAATTCAGACGCCATCTTTGATTCCAAAAAAAATATTGAATTTAGGTTTTTGGGGTCAAATTACATATAGATATCGATTTTCAGCCAAATCGCAAGCAGTTGACTTTCGGCGGCCATCTTAGATTTCCAAAAAAAAAAAGACGCTGCGCTTTGTGATAGTGGCTCGGGCTTCGCCCTCGCCCGCAGCTCGCCCTTCGGGCTCGCATCACTCGGCCTGCGGCCTCGTGAAAATAACTTGTAGGGGGGGGGGGGGTGTCAAAGGGGGGGAGGGGGAGCTCGGGCTTCGCCCTCGCTCTACAGCTCGGCCTGCGGCCTCGCGGGGGCGCTTCGCCTTCGGCCTTCGGCCTCAGGCTGCGCCAAGTTACTTAGGGGGCCGTTTGTATGAAATGTATGGTGGGGAATGGTCCATGTATGGCGGCCATCTTGAATTTTGAAACAAATCAAAAAACAAATGACGCTCGTCAAATTGCTTACAACCCTCCACATTCTGGAAAAAAAATCACGCCCCCCACCCCAACCGTCTTCGCAGGCCGTACCCCTTCCACATCAGGTTTCTGCAAATCCTCAAATGTCAGATTTTTCTGGTACTCACTGGACCACCCTCTATACAACCACACATCAACCTAAACCCCACCCACCCGGCAACAGGGCAAACAACTATGTCAGTGAGTCAGTGAGTGGTAATGTAGGTTTATATATTATAACTAGCTTTCCGGGCGCTGCGCGGGCTGCAAGCAGCCCGCGGTTCATCGTGGGGCTGTTGAGATAGGCTAAGATATGTTTCCAGTTCAGAAAATGGGTAAGTTTGTATGGAGGACAATTGTCGTTGTATGGCGGCCATATTGAATTTTGAAAAAAATAAAAAAACAAATGACGGTCGTCAAATTGCTTACAACCCCCTACATTTTGGAAAAAAAATCACACCCCTAACCCTAACCGTTTTCGCAGGCCGTACCCCTTCCACATCAGGTTTCTGCAAATCCTCAAATGTCAGATTTTTCTGGTACTCACTGGAGCACCCTCTATACGACCACACATCAACCTAAACCCCACCAACCCCGCAACAGGGCAAACAACTATGTCAATCAGTCAGTCAGTGAGTGAGTGGTAATGTAGGTTTATATATTATAACTAGCTTTTCGGGCGCTGCGCGGGCTGCAAGCAGCCCGCGGTCTTTCGTGCGGCTGTTGAGGTAGGGTAACACATGTTTCCAGTTCAGAAAATGGGTAAAAACTGCAGTCAGTATGGGAAAAATCAAAATATGTGTGGGGGCGGCCATCTTGGATCTAAAATTTGATTCCAGTTCCGAGTTCCGCGGGGTGCTTTACCCCCACATGCCAAATTTCAGACCGCTACGAAGTCCCAGTGAGACGTTATAAACGAAATAAGTTTAATTTTTTAAGTCCAGACGCCATCTTGGATTGCAAAAAAAATATTAAATTTGGGTTTTTGGGGTCAAATTACATATAGATATCGATTTTCAGCCAAATCGCAAGCAGTTGACTTTCGGCGGCCATCTTGGATTTCCAAAAAAAAAAAAGACGCTGCGCTTTGTGATAGTGGCTCGGGTTTCGCCCTCGCCCGCAGCTCGCCCTTCGGGCTCGCATCACTCGGCCTGCGGCCTCGTGAAAATTACTTGGGGGGGGATGTCAAAAAGGGGGGGAGGGGAGCTCGGCCTTTGGCCTCGCTCCGCAGCTCGGCCTGCGGCCTCGCAAGGAGGCTCCGCCTTCGGCCTTCGGCCTCAGGCTGCGCCTAGTTGCTTTAGGGTTGCCATTTGTATGAAATTTGTATGGAGGGGAATTGCCCTTATATGGCGGCCATCTTGAATTTTGGAAAAAATCAAAAAACAAACGACAGTCTTCAAATTGCTTACAACCCCCTACATTTTGGAAAAAAAATCACGCCCCTAACCCCAACCGTCTTTGCAAGCCGTACCCCTTCCACATCAGGTTTCCGCAGATCCTCAAATGTCAGATTTTTCTGGTACTCACTGGAGCAACCTCTATACGACCGTACATCAACCTTAACCCGACCAACCCCGCAACAGGGCAAACAACTATGTCAATCAGTCAGTCAGTCAGTGGTAATGTAGGTTTATATATTATAACTAGCTTTTCGGGCGCTGCGCGGGCTGCAAGCAGCCCGCGGTTCATCGTGGGGCTGTTGAGGTAGACTAAGATATGTTTCCAGTTCAGAAAATGGGTAAGTTTGTATGGAGGACAATTGTCGTTGTATGGCGGCCATCTTGAATTTTGGAAAAAATAAAAAAACAAATGACAGTCGTCAAATTGCTTACAACCCCCCACATTCTGGAAAAAAAATCACGCCCCTAACCCCAACCGTTTTTGCAGGCCGTACCCCTTCCACATCAGGTTTCTGCAAATCCTCAAATGTCAGATTTTTCTGGTACTCACTGGAGCAACCTCTATACGACCGTACATCAACCTTAACCCCACCAACCCCGCAACAGGGCAAACAACTATGTCAATCAGTGAGTCAGTGGTATTGTAGGTTTATATATTATAATATAATATATTTAATATATTATAACTAGCTTTTCGGGCGCTGCGCGGGCTGCAAGCAGCCCGCGGTCTTTCGTGCGGCTGTTGAGGTAGGGTAAGACATGTTTCCAGTTTAGAAAATGGGTAAATTTGTATGGAGGAAAATTGTCCTTGTATGGCGGCCATCTTGGATTTTGAAAAAAAACAAAAAACAAATGACGCTCGTCAAATTGCTTACAACCCCCTACATTTTGGAAAAAAAATCACGCCCCTAACCCCAACCGTCTTTGCAGGCCGTACCCCTTCCACATCAGGTTTCTGCAAATCCTCAAATGTCAGATTTTTCTGGTACTCACTGGAGCACCCTCTATACAACCGTACATCAACCTAAACCCCACCAACCCCGCAACAGGGCAAACAACTATGTCAATGAGTCAGTCAGTCAGTGAGTGGTAATGTAGGTTTATATATTATAACTAGCTTTTCGGGCGCTGCGCGGGCTGCAAGCAGCCCGCGGTTTTTCGTGCGGCTTTTGAGGTAGGCTAAATAACATGTCCAGTTGAGAAAATGGGTAAAAACTGCAGTCAGTAAAGGAAACATCATAATATGTGTGGAGGCGGCCATCTTGGATCTATAATCTGATTCCAGTTTCGAGTTTCACGGGGTGCTTTACTCCCATGTACAAAATTTTAGACCCCTACGAAGTCCCAGTGAGACGTTATAAACGAAATAAGTTAAATTTTCTAAAATCAAGACGCCATCTTGGATTCCAAAAAAAATATTAAATTTGGATTTTTGGGCTCAAACTACATATAAATATCGATTTTCAGCCAAATCGTAAGCAGTTGATTTTCGGCGGCCATCTTGGATTTTCAAAAATTAAAAAAATTGGACTTAGCTTGGTGAAGTGGCTCGGGCTTCGCCCTCGCCCGCAGCTCACCCTTCGGGCTCGCGTCACTCGGCGTCTGGCCTCGTGAAAATTACTTGCGGGGGGGGGGGGGGAGGGGGGGGGGTTAAAAAGGGGGGGGGGCTGTGGGAGTGGCTCGGGCTTCGCTCTCTTCCGCAGCTCGCCCTTCGGGCTCGCATCGCTCGGCCTCCGGCCTCGTGAAGATTACTTAGGGGGGGGTTCCAAGGGGGAGGGGGGAGTGGCTCGGGCTTCGCCCTCGCCCGCAGCTCGGCCTCCGGCCTCGCGGGGGTGGCCTTTGCTTTTGGTTTTTGGCCTCTGGCTGCGCCTAGTTACTTGGGGTGGCCGTTTGTATGAAATTTGTATGAAGGAAAATTGTCCAAGTATGGCGGCCATCTTGGATTTTAAAAAAAAACAAAAAACAAATGACGCTCGTCAAATTGCTTACAACCCCCTACATTTTGGAAAAAATATTACGCCTCCAACCCCAACCGTCTTTGCAGGCCGTACCCCTTCCACATCAGGTTTCGGCAAATCCTCAAATGTCAGATTTTTCTGGTACTCACTGGAGCACCCTCTATACGATCACACATCAACCTAAACCCCAACAACCCCGCAACAGGGCAAACAACTATGTCAATCAGTCAGTCAGTGAGTGGTAATGTAGGTTTATATATTATAATATAACTAGTGTTTCGGGTGCTGCGCGTGCTGCACGCAGCACGCGGTTTTTCGTGCAGCTGTTGAGGAAGGCTAAAGAACATGTCCAGTTGAGAAAATGGGTAAGACTTGCAGTCTGTTGAGGAAACATGAAAAAATGTGTGGGTGGCCATCTTGGATCCAAAATCTGATTGCAGTTTCGAGTTCCACGGGGTGCTTTACTCTAGTAAAGCAAATTTTAGACCCCTATGAAGTCCCAGTGAGACGATACTAACGAAATAATTTTAATTTTCTAAAATCCAGACGCCATCTTGGATTCCAAAAAAAAAATTAAATTTGGATTTTTCGGCTCAAAATACATATAGATATTGATTTTCAGCCAAATCGCAAGCATTTGACTTTCGGCGGCCATCTTGGATTTCCAAAAATTATAAAAATTTGACTGCGCTTGGGGAAGTGGCTCGGGCTTCGCCCTCGCCCGCAGCTCGCCCTTCGGGCTCGCATCACTCGGCCTACGGCCTCGTGAAAGTTACTTGGGGGGGGGGGATGACAAAAAGGGGGGAGCTCGGCCTTTGGCCTCGCTCCGCAGCTCGGCCTGCGGCCTCGCAAGGGGGCTCCGCCTTCGGCCTTCAGCCTCAGGCTACGCCTAGTTGCTTTAGGGGTGCCATTTGTATGAAATTTATATGGAGGGGAATTGCCCTTGTATGGCGGCCATCTTGGATTTTCGAAAAAATCAAAAAACAAATGGCAGTCGTCAAATTGCTTACAACCCCCTACATTTTGGAAAAAAAATCACACCCCTAACCCCAACCGTTTTCGCAGACCGTACCCCTTCCACATCAGGATCTGGTGATCTTCAAGGTTTCGGATTTTTCTGGTAGGTTTCAAAACACCCTGTACACGATGGTATAACATTTGTGACACCTGTCAGTCGGGAACAGGTCAAACAATTATGTCAATCAGTCAGTCAGTGGTAAGTGTAGCTATATATAATATAACTAGCTTTTCGGGCGCTGCGCGGGCTGCAAGCAGCCCGCGGTTCATCGTGGGGCTGTTGAGGTAGGCTAAGATATGTTTCCAGTTCAGAAAATGGGTAAGTTTGTATGGAGGAAAATTGTCCTTGTATGGCGGCCATCTTGGATTTTGTAAAAAATCAAAAAACAAATGACGCTCGTCAAATTGCTTACAACCCCCAACATTTTGAAAAAAAAATCACGCCCCTAACCCTAACCGTTTTCGCAGGCCGTACCCCTTCCACATCAGGTTTCAGCAAATCCTCAAATGTCAGATTTTTCTGGTACTCCATTTAGCACCCTCTATACAACCGCACATCAACCTAAACCCCACCAACCCCGCAACAGGGCAAACAACTATGTCAATCAGTCAGTCAGTCAGTGAGTGGTATTGTAGGTTTATATATTATAATATAATTATAACTAGTGTTTCGGGTGCTGCGCGTGCTGCAAGCAGCACGCGGTTTTTCGTGCGGCGGTTGTTGGCTAAGAAATGTTTCCAGTTCAAAAAATGGGTGAAAACTGCAGTCAGTTGAGAAAACATGAAAAAATGTGTGGGCGGCCATCTTGGATCCAAAATCTGAATGCAGTTTCGAGTTCCTTGAGGTGCTTTACCCCCACATGCAAAATTTTAGACCCCTACTAAGTCCCAGTGAGACGTTTTGAACGAAATAAATTTCATTTTCTAAAATTCAGACGCCATCTTGGATTCCAAAAAAAAATTAAATTTGGATTTTTTGGCCCAAAATACATATAGATATTGATTTTCAGCCCAATCGCAAGCATTTGACTTTCGGCGGCCATCTTGGATTTCCAAAAAAAAAAAAACGCAATGCTTGGTGGGAGTGGCTCGGGCTTCGCCCTCGCCCGCAGCTCGCCCTTCGGGCTCGCATCACTCGGCCTACGGCCTCGTGAAAATTACTTGGGGGGGGGGGTCAAAAAGGGGGGGAGGGGAGCTCGGCCTATGGCCTCGCTCCGCAGCTCGGCCTGCGGCCTCGCAAGGGGGCTCCGCCTTCGGCCTTCGGCCTCAGGCTGCGTCAAGATACTTTGGGGGGGCCGTATGTATGAAATTTGTATGGAGAACAATTGTCCTTGTATGGCGGCCATCTTGAATTTTGAAAAAAATCAAAAAACAAATGACAGTCGTCAAATTGCTTACAACCCCCTACATTTAAGGAAAAAAATTACGCCCCTAACCCCAACCGTTTTCGCAGGCCGTACCCCTTCCACATCAGGATCTGGTGATCTTCAGGGTTTCGGATTTTTCTGGTTGGTTTCAAAACACCCTGTACACAATAGTATAACATTTGTGATACCTGTCAGTCGGGAACAGGTCAAACAATTATGTCAATCAGTCAGTCAGTGGTAAGTGCAGCTATATATAATATAACTAGCTTTTCGGGCGCTGCGCGGGCTGCAAGCAGCCCGCGGTTTTTCGTGCGGCTTTTGTGGTAGGCTAAATAACATGTCCTGTTGAGAAAATGGGTAAAAACTGCAGTCAGTAAAGGAAACATCATAATATGTGTGGGGGCGGCCATCTTGGATCTAAAATCTGATTCCAGTTCCGAGTTCCACGGGGTGCTTTACCCCCATGTACAAAAATTCAGACCCCTACGAAGTCCCAGTGAGACGTTATAAACGAAGTAAGTTAAATTTTCTAAAATCTAGACGCCATCTTGGATTCCAAAAAAATATTAAATTTGGATTTTTTGGCTCTAACTACATATAGATATCGATTTTCAGCCAAATCGCAAGCAGTTGACTTCCGGCGGCCATCTTGGATTTCCAAAAATTAAAAAAATTTGACTGCGCTTGGGGAAGTGGCTCGGGCTTCGCCCTCGCCCGCAGCTCGCCCTTCGGGCTCGCATCACTCGGCCTACGGCCTCGTGAAAGTTACTTGGGGGGGGGGATGACAAAAAGGGGGGAGCTCGGCCTTTGGCCTCGCTCCGCAGCTCGGCCTGCGGCCTCGCAAGGGGGCTCCGCCTTCGGCCTTCAGCCTCAGGCTACGCCTAGTTGCTTTAGGGGTGCCATTTGTATGAAATTTATATGGAGGGGAATTGCCCTTGTATGGCAACCATCTTGGATTTTGGAAAAAATCAAAAAACAAATGGCAGTCGTCAAATTGCTTACAACCCCCTACATTTTGGAAAAAAAATCACACCCCTAACCCCAACCGTTTTCGCAGACCGTACCCCTTCCACATCAGGATCTGGTGATCTTCAAGGTTTCGGATTTTTCTGGTAGGTTTCAAAACACCCTGTACACGATGGTATAACATTTGTGACACCTGTCAGTCGGGAACAGGTCAAACAATTATGTCAATCAGTCAGTCAGTGGTAAGTGTAGCTATATATAACTAGCTATTCGGGCGCTGCGCGGGCTGCAAGCAGCCCGCGGTTTATCGTGGGGCTGTTCAGGTAGGCTAAGATATGTTTCCAGTTCAGAAAATGGGTAAAAACTGCAGTCAGTATGGGAAACATCAAAATATGTGTGGGGGCGGCCATCTTGGATCTAAAATTTGATTCCAGTCTCGAGTACCGCGAAGTGCTTTACCCCCACATGCAAAATTTCAGACTCCTACGAAGTCCCAGTGAGACGTTATAAACGAAATAAGTTAAATTTTCTAAAATCTAGTCGCCATCTTGGATTCCAAAAAAAGTATTAAATTTGGATTTTCGGGCTCAAACTACATATAGAAATCGATTTTCAGCCAAATCGCAAGCAGTTGAATTTTGGCGGCCATCTTGGATTTTAAAAAATTATAAAAAATTGGACTGCGCTTTGGGGAAGTGGCTCGGGCTTCGCCCTCGCCCGCAGCTCGCCCTACGGGTTCGCGTCACTCGGCCTCCGGCCTCGTGAAAATTACATTTGGGAGGGGGGGGGGGAATGGTAAAAAAGGGGGGGGGGAGTGGCTCGGGCTTCGCCCTCGCCCGCAGCTCGCCCTGCGGGCTCGCATCACTCGGCCTCCGGCCTCGTGTAGATTACTTAGGGGGGGGGGGGGGTCCCAAGGGGAAGGGGGGAGTGGCTCGGGCTTCGCCCTCGCCCGCAGCTCGGCCTGCGGCCTCGCGGGGGTGGCCTTTGCTTTTGGCTTTTGGCCTCTGGCTGCGCCTGGTTACTTGGGGTGGCCGTTTGTATGAAATTTGTATGAAGGGAAATTGTCCATGTATGGCGGCCATCTTGAATTTTGAAAAAAATCAAAAAACAAATGACGGTCGTCAAATTGCTTATAATCTTCTACATTATGGAAAAAAAATCACGGCCCTAACCTTAACCGCTTTTGCAGGCCGTACCCCTTCCACATCAGGTTTCCGCAGATCCTCAAATGTCAGATTTTTCTGGTACTCACTGGAGCACCCTCTGTACGACCACACATCAACCTAAACCCCACCAACCCTGCAACAGGGCAAACAACTATGTCAATCAGTGAGTGAGTCAGTGAGTGGTATTGTAGGTTTATATATTATACTAGCTTTTCGGGCGCTGCGCGGGCTGCAAGCAGCCCGCGGTTCATCGTGGGGCTGTTGAGGTAAGCTAAGATATGTTTCCAGTTCAGAAAATGGGTAATTTTGTATGAAGGAAAATTGTCCTTGTATGGCGGCCATCTTGGATTTAGAAAAAAATCAAAAAACAAATGACGGTCGTCAAATTGCTTATAATCTTCTACATTATGGAAAAAAAATCACGCCCCTAACCTTAACCGTTTTTGCAGGCCATACCCCTTCCACATCAGGTTTCCGCAAATCCTCAAATGTCAGATTTTTCTGGTACTCACTGGAGCACCTTCTATACGACCACACATCAACCTAAACCCCACCAACCCCGCAACAGGGCAAACAACTATGTCAATCAGTGAGTGAGTCAGTCAGTGGTAATGTAGGTTTATATATTATAATATAACTAGCTTTTCGGGCGCTGCGCGGGCTGCAAGCAGCCCGCGGTCTTTCGTGCGGCTGTTGAGGTAGGCTAAGATATGTTTCCAGTTCAGAAAATGGGTAATTTTGTATGGAGGAAAATAGTCCTTGTATGGCGGCCATCTTGGATTTTGAAAAAAATAAAGAAACAAATGACGGTCGTCAAATTGCTTACAACTCTCTACATTTTGAAAAAAAAATCACACCCCTAACCCCAACCGTCTTCGCAGGCCGTACCCCTTCTACATCAGGTTTCTGCAGATCCTCAAATGTCAGATTTTTCTGGTACTCACTGGAGCACCCTCTATACGACCACACATCAACCTAAACCCCACCAACCCCGCAACAGGGCAAACAACCATGTCAATCAACCCAACCCCAACGGTTTTCGCAGGCCGTACCCCTTCCACATCAGGTTTCCGCAAATCCTCAAATGTCAGATTTTTCTGGTACTCACTGGAGCACCCTCTATGCGACCGTACATCAACCTTAACCCCACCAACCCCGCAACAGGGCAAACAACTATGTCAATCAGTGAGTGAGTCAGTCAGTGGTAATGTAGGTTTATATATTAATAATATAATTATAACTAGTGTTTCGGGTGCTGCGCGTGCTGCAAGCAGCACGCGGTTTTTCGTGCGGCGGTTGTTGGCTAAGAAATGTTTCCAGTTCAAAAAATGGGTGAAAACTGCAGTCAGTTGAGAAAACATGAAAAAATGTGTGGGCGGCCATCTTGGATCCAAAATCTGAATGCAGTTTCGAGTTCCTTGAGGTGCTTTACCCCCACATGCAAAATTTTAGACCCCTACTAAGTCCCAGTGAGACGTTTTGAACGAAATAAATTTCATTTTCTAAAATTCAGACGCCATCTTGGATTCCAAAAAAAAATTAAATTTGGATTTTTTGGCCCAAAATACATATAGATATTGATTTTCAGCCCAATCGCAAGCATTTGACTTTCGGCGGCCATCTTGGATTTCCAAAAAAAAAAAAACGCAATGCTTGGTGGGAGTGGCTCGGGCTTCGCCCTCGCCCGCAGCTCGCCCTTCGGGCTCGCATCACTCGGCCTACGGCCTCGTGAAAATTACTTGGGGGGGGGGTCAAAAAGGGGGGGGAGGGGAGCTCGGCCTATGGCCTCGCTCCGCAGCTCGGCCTGCGGCCTCGCAAGGGGGCTCCGCCTTCGGCCTTCGGCCTCAGGCTGCGTCAAGATACTTTGGGGGGGCCGTATGTATGAAATTTGTATGGAGAACAATTGTCCTTGTATGGCGGCCATCTTGAATTTTGAAAAAAATCAAAAAACAAATGACAGTCGTCAAATTGCTTACAACCCCCTACATTTAAGGAAAAAAATTACGCCCCTAACCCCAACCGTTTTCGCAGGCCGTACCCCTTCCACATCAGGATCTGGTGATCTTCAGGGTTTCGGATTTTTCTGGTTGGTTTCAAAACACCCTGTACACAATAGTATAACATTTGTGATACCTGTCAGTCGGGAACAGGTCAAACAATTATGTCAATCAGTCAGTCAGTGGTAAGTGCAGCTATATATAATATAACTAGCTTTTCGGGCGCTGCGCGGGCTGCAAGCAGCCCGCGGTTTTTCGTGCGGCTTTTGTGGTAGGCTAAATAACATGTCCTGTTGAGAAAATGGGTAAAAACTGCAGTCAGTAAAGGAAACATCATAATATGTGTGGGGGCGGCCATCTTGGATCTAAAATCTGATTCCAGTTCCGAGTTCCACGGGGTGCTTTACCCCCATGTACAAAAATTCAGACCCCTACGAAGTCCCAGTGAGACGTTATAAACGAAGTAAGTTAAATTTTCTAAAATCTAGACGCCATCTTGGATTCCAAAAAAATATTAAATTTGGATTTTTTGGCTCTAACTACATATAGATATCGATTTTCAGCCAAATCGCAAGCAGTTGACTTCCGGCGGCCATCTTGGATTTCCAAAAATTAAAAAAATTTGACTGCGCTTGGGGAAGTGGCTCGGGCTTCGCCCTCGCCCGCAGCTCGCCCTTCGGGCTCGCATCACTCGGCCTACGGCCTCGTGAAAGTTACTTGGGGGGGGGGGGGATGTCAAAAAGGAGGGGGGGATGTCAAAAAGGGGGGGAGGGGAGCTCGGCCTTTGGCCTCGCTCCGCAGCTCGGCCTGCGGCCTCGCAAGGGGGCTCCGCCTTCGGCCTTCGGCCTCAGGCTACGCCTAGTTGCTTTAGGGGTGCCATTTGTATGAAATTTATATGGAGGGGAATTGCCCTTGTATGGCGGCCATCTTGGATTTTGGAAAAAATCAAAAAACAAATGGCAGTCGTCAAATTGCTTACAACCCCCTACATTTTGGAAAAAAAATCACACCCCTAACCCCAACCGTTTTCGCAGGCCGTACCCCTTCCACATCAGGATCTGGTGATCTTCAACTTTTCGGATTTTTCTGGTTGGTTTCAAAACACCCTGTACACGATGGTATAACATTTGTGACACCTGTCAGTCGGGAACAGGTCAAACAATTATGTCAATCAGTCAGTCAGTGGTAAGTGTAGCTATATATAATATAACTAGCTTTTTGGGCGCTGCGCGGGCTGCAAGCAGCCCGCGGTTCATCGTGAGGCTGTTGAGGTAGGCTAAGATATGTTTCCAGTTCAGAAAATGGGTAAGTTTGTATGGAGGAAAATTGTCCTTGTATGGCGGCCATCTTGAATTTTGAAAAAAAGAATAAAAACTAATGACGGTCGTCAAATTGCTTACAACCCCCTACATTTTGGAAAAAATATCACACCCCTAACCCTAACCGTTTTCGCAGGCCGTAACACTTCCACACCAGGTTTCTGCAAATCTTCAAATGTCAGATTTTTCTGGTACTCACTGGAGCACCCTCTATACGACCGCACATCAACCCAAACCCCACCAACCCCGCAACAGGGCAAACAACTATGTCAATCAGTCAGTGAGTCAGTCAGTGGTAATGTAGGTTTATATATTATAACTAGCTTTTCGGGCGCTGCGCGGGCTGCAAGCAGCCCGCGGTCTTTCGTGCGGCTGTTGAGGTAGGGTAAGACATGTTTCCAGTTCAGAAAATGGGTAAAAACTGCAGTCAGTAAAAGAAACATCAAAATATGTATGGAGGCGGCCATCTTGGATCCAAAAACTGATTGCAGTTTTTAATTCCGCGGGGTGCTTTACCCCTATGTACAAAATTTCAGACCCCGACGAAGTCCCAGTGAGACGTTATAAACGAAATAAGTTTAATTTTCAACCCAGACGCCATCTTGGATTCCAAAAAAAAAGTTAAATTTGGATTTTTGGGGTCAAAACACATATAAATATCGATTTTCAGCCAAATCAGAGGCAGTTGACATTTGGCGGCCATCTTGGAATTCCAAAAAAAAAAAAATTACGACGCAACGCTTGGTGATGGTGGCTCGGGCTTCGCCCTCGCCCGCAGCTCGCCCTTCGGGCTCGCATCACTCGGCCTACGGCCTCTTGAAAATTACTTGGGGGGGGGGGTAAAAGGGGGGGGGGGGAGCTCGGCCTTCGGCCTCGCGGTAGGGCTTCGCCTTCGGCCTCCGGCCTCAGGCTGCGCCAAGTTACTTGGAATATTTGTATGAAATTTGTATGGAGGGAAATTGTCCATGTATGGCGGCCATCTTGAATTTCGAAAAAAAACAAAAAACAAATGACGGTCGTCAAATTGCTTATAATCTTCTACATTATGGAAAAAAAATCACACCCCTAACCCAAACCGTTTTAGCAGGCCGTACCCCTTCCACATCAGGTTTCTGCAGATCTTCAAATGTCAGATTTTTCTGGTACTCACTGGAGCACCCTCTATACGACCGCACATCAACCTTAACCCCACCAACCCCGCAACAGGGCAAACAACTCTGTCAGTGAGTGAGTGGTAATGTAGGTTTATATATTATAATATAACTAGCTTTTCGGGCGCTGCGCGGGCTGCAAGCAGCCCGCGGTTTTTCGTGCGGCTGTTGAGGTGGGCTAAAGAACATGTCCAGTTGAGAAAATGGTTAAAAACTGGAGTCAGTAAAGGAAATATCAAAGTATGTGTGAGGGCGGCCATCTTGGATCGAAAATCTGATTCCAGTTTCGAGTTCCGCGGGGTGCTTTACCCCCACATGCAAAATTTCAGACCCCTACGAAGTCCCAGTGAGACGTTATAAACGAAATAAGTTTAATTTACTAAAATCAAGACGCCATCTTGGATTCCAAAAAAACTGTCAAATTTGGATTTTTTGGCTCAAAATACATATAGATATCGATTTTCAGCCCAATCGCAAGCAGTTGAGTTTCGGCGGCCATCTTGGATTTCCAAAATTAAAAAAAAAAGCGGCGCTTGTTGGAGTGGCTCGGGCTTCGCCCTCGCCCGCAGCTCGCCCTACGGGCTCGCATCACTCGGCCTGCGGCCTCGTGAAAATTACTTGAAGGGGAGGGGGGGGGTCAAGGGGGGGGGGGGGAGTGGCTCGGGCTTCGCCCTCGCCCGCAGCTCGCCCTACGGGCTCGCATCACTCGGCCTGCAGCCTCGTGAAAATTACTTGGAGGGGGGGGGGGGGGAAGTGGCTCGGGCTTCGCCCTCGCCCGCAGCTCGGCCTACGGCCTCGCGGTGGAGCGCTTTGCTTTTGGTCTTTGGCCTCTGGCTGCGCCAAGTTACATGGGGGGCCGTTTGTATGAATTTTGTATGAATAAAAAACAAATGACGTTCGTCAAATTGCTTACAACGCCCTACATTTTGGAAAAAAAATCACACCCCTAACCGCAACCGTTTTTGCAGACCGTACCTCTTCCACATCAGGTTTCTGCAAATCTTCAAATGTCAGATTTTTTTGGTACTCACTGGAGCACCCTCTATACGACCACACATCAACCTAAACCCCACCAACCCCGCAACAGGGCAAACAACCATGTCAATCAGTGAGTCAGTCAGTGAGTGGTAATGTAGGTTTATATATTATAAATAACTAGCTTTTCGGGCGCTGCGCGGGCTGCAAGCAGCCCGCGGTCTTTCGTGCGGCACTTGAGGTAGGCTGAAATATATTTCCAGTTCAGAAAATGGGTAAGTTTGTATGGGGAGAAATTGTCCTTGTATGGCGGCCATCTTGGATTTTGAAAAAAATCAAAAAACAAATGATGATCGTCAAATTGCTTGCAATCCCCCACATTTTGGAAAAAAAATCACACCCCCAACCTCAACCGTCTTCGCAGGCCGTACCCCTTCCACATCAGGTTTCCGCAGATCCTCAAATGTCAGATTTTTCTGGTACTCCATTTAGCACCCTCTATACGACCACACATCAACCTAAACCCCACCAACCCCGCAACAGGGCAAACAACTATGTCAATGAGTCAGTCAGTGAGTGGTAATGTAGGTTTATATATTAAAACTAGCTTTTCGGGCGCTGCGCGGGCTGCAAGCAGCCCGCGGTTCATCGTGGGGCTGTTGAGGTAGCCTAAGATATGTTTCCAGTTCAGAAAATGGGTAAGTTTGTATTGAGGAAAATTGTCCTTGTATGGCGGCCATCTTGGATTTTGAAAAAAATCAAAAAACAAATGACGCTCGTCAAATTGCTTATAACCCCCCACATTTTAGAAAAAAAATCACGCCCTTAACCCCAACCGTTTTTGCAGGCCGTACCTTTCCAAATCAGATTTGCGCAGATCCTCAAATGTCAGATTTTTCTGGTACTCACTGGAGTACCCTCTATACGACCACACATCAACTTAAACCCCACCAACCCCGCAACAGGGCAAACAACTATGTCAATCAGTCAGTGAGTCAGTGGTATTGTAGGTTTATATATTATAACTAGCTTTTCGGGCGCTGCGCGGGCTGCAAGCAGCCCGCGGTTTTTCGTGCGGCTGTTGAGGTTGGCTAAGACATGTTTCCAGTTAAAAAAATGGGTAAAAACTGCAGTCAGTAAAGGAAACATCATAATATGTGTGGGGGCGGCCATCTTGGATCCAAAATCGGAATACAGTTTTGAGTTCCGCGGGGTGCTATACCCCCACATGCAAAATTTCAGACCCCTACGAAGTCCCAGTGAGACGTTATGAACGAAAAAAGTGAAATTTTCTAAAATCCAGACGCCATCTTGAATTCCAAAAAAAATATTAAATTTGGATTTTTGGGTTTAAACTACATATAGATATCGATTTTCAGCCAAATCGCAAGCAGTTGACTTTCGGCGGACATCTTGGATTTTCAAAAATTAAAAAAAATTGGACTGCGCTTTGGAAAGTGGCTCGGGCTTCGCCCTCGCCCGGAGCTCGCCCTTCGGGCTCGCGACACTCGGCCTCCGGCCTCGTGAAAATTACTTACGGGGAGGGGGGGGAAGGGGGGGGGGGGCTGTGGGAGAGGCTCGGGCTTCGCCCTCGCCCGCAGCTCGCCCTCCGGGCTCGCATCGCTCGGCCTCCGGCCTCTTGAACATTACTTAGGGGGGATCCAAGGGGGAGGGGGGAGTGGCTCGGGCTTCGCCCTCGCCCGCAGCTCGGCCTGCGGCCTCGCGGGGGTGGCCTTTGCTTTTGGCTTTTGGCCTCTGGCTGCGCCTAGTTACTTGGGGTGGCCGTTTGTATGAAATTTGTATGGAGGAAAATTGTCCTTGTATGGCGGCCATCTTTAATTTTGAAAAAAATAAAAAAACAAGTTACGGTCGTCAAATTGCTTCCAACCCCCTACATTTTGGAAAAAAAATCACACCCCTAACCCCAACCGTCTTCGCAGGCCGTACCCCTTCCACATCAGATTTCCGCAGATCCTCAAATGTCAGATTTTTCTGGTACTCACTGGAGCACCCTCTATACGACCGCACATCAACCTAAACCCCACCAACCCCGCAACAGGGCAAACAACTCTGTCAGTGAGTGAGTCAGTGGTATTGTAGGTTTATATATTATAATATATAATAAAACTAGCTTTTCGGGCGCTGCGCGGGCTGCAAGCAGCCCGCGGTCTTTTGTGCGGCTGTTGAGGAAGGGTAAGGCATGTTTCCAGTTCTGAAAATGGGTAAGGTTGTATGGAGGGGAATTGTCCATGTATGGCGGCCATCTTGAATTTTGAAAAAAATAAAAAAACAAATGACGGTCGTCAAATTGCTTATAATCTTCTACATTATGGAAAAAAAATCACGCCCCCAACCCCAACCGTTTTTGCAGGCTGTACCCCTTCCACATCAGGTTTCCGCAGATCCTCAAATGTCAGATTTTTCTGGTACTCGCTGGAGCACCCTCTATACGACCGCACATCAACCTAAACCCCACCAACCCCGCAACAGGGCAAACAACTATGTCAATCAGTCAGTGAGTGAGTGGTATTGTAGGTTTATATATTATAATATAATAACTAGCTTTTCGGGCGCTGCGCGGGCTGCAAGCAGCCCGCGGTTTTACGTGTAGCTATTGGGGTGGGCTAAATAACATGTCCAGTTGAGAAAATGGGTAAGTTTGTATGGAGGAAATTTGTCCTTGTATGGCGGCATCTTGAATTTTGAAAAAAATCAAAAAACAAATGACGTTCGTCAAATTGCTTACAACCCTCTACATTTCGAAAAAAAAATCACGCCCCCAACCCAAACCGTTTTTGCAGGCAGTACCCCTTCCACATCAGGTTTCTGTAGATCCTCAAATGTCAGATTTTTCTGGTACTCACTGTAGCACCCTCTATACGACCACACATCAACCTAAACCCCACCAACCCCGCAACAGGGCAAACAATTATGTCAGTCAGTCAGTGGTATTGTAGGTTTATATAATATAATATAACTAGCTTTTCGGGCGCTGCGCGGGCTGCAAGCAGCCCGCGGTTTTTCGTGCGGCTGTTGAGGTGGGCTAAAGAACATGTCCAGTTGAGAAAATGGGTAAAAACTGCAGTCAGAAAAGGAAACATCAAAATATGTGTGGGGGCGGCCATCTTGGATCGAAAATCTGATTCCAGTTCAGACCTCTACGAAGTCCCAGTGAGACGTTATAAACGAAGTTAGTTTAATTTTCTAAAGTCCAGACGCCATCTTGGATTCCAAAAAAAATATTGAATTTAGGTTTTTGGGGTCAAATTACATATAGATATCGATTTTCAGCCAAATCGCAAGCAGTTGACTTTCGGCGGCCATCTTGGATTTCCAAAAAAAAAAAAGACGCTGCGCTTTGTGATAGTGGCTCGGGCTTCGCCCTCGCCCGCAGCTCGCCCTTCGGGCTCGCGTCACTCGGCCTGCGGCCTCGTGAAAACTACTTGTAGGGGGGTCAAAGGGGGGGAGGAGGGAGAGCTCAGGCTTCGCCCTCGCTCCGCAGCTCGGCCTTCGGCCTCGCGAGGGCGCTTCGCCTTCGGCCTTCGGCCTCAGGCTGCGCCAAGTTACTTGGGGGGCCGTTTGTATGAAATTTGTATGGAGGGAAATTGTCCATGTATGGCGGCCATCTTGAATTTCGAAAAGAAACAAAAAACAAATCACGGTCGTCAAATTGCTTAAAATCTTCTACATTATGGAAAAAAAATCACGCCCCTAACCTTAACCGTTTTTGCAGGCCGTACCCCTTCCACATCAGGTTTCTGCAGATCCTCAAATGTCAGATTTTTCTGGTACTCACTGGGGCACCCTCTATACGACCACACATCAACCTAAACCCCACCAACCCCGCAACAGGGCAAACAACTATGTCAATCAGTCAGTCAGTCAGTGGTAATGTAGGTTTATATATTATAACTAGCTTTTCGGGCGCTGCGCGGGCTGCAAGCAGCCCGCGGTTCATCGTGGGGCTGTTGAGATAGGCTAAGATATGTTTCCAGTTCAGAAAATGGGTAAGTTTGTATGGAGGACAATTGTCGTTGTATGGCGGCCATATTGAATTTTGAAAAAAATAAAAAAACAAATGACGCTCGTCAAATTGCTTACAACCTTCTACATTATGGAAAAAAAATCACGCCCCTAACACCAACCGTCTTTGCAGGCCGTACCCCTTCCACATCAGGTTTCTGCAAATCCTCAAATGTCAGATTTTTCTAGTACTCACTGGAGGACCCTCTATACGACCGCACATCAACCTTAACCCCACCAACCCCGCAACAGGGCAAACAACTATGTCAATCAGTCAGTCAGTCAGTGAGTGGTAATGTAGGTTTATATATTATAATATAACTAGCTTTTCGGGCGCTGCGCGGGCTGCAAGCAGCCCGCGGTTTTTCGTGCGGCTGTTGAAGTAGGCTAAAAAATGTTTCCAGTTTAGAAAATGGGTAAAAACTGCAGTCAGTAAAGAAAACATCAAAATATGTGTGGAGGCGGCCATCTTGGATCCAAAATCTGAATCCAGTTTCGAGTTCCGCGGGGTGCTTTACCCCCACATGCAAAATTTCAGACCCCTACGAAGTCCCAGTGAGACGTTATGAACGAAAAAAGTTAAATTTTCTAAAATCCAGACGCCATCTTGAATTCCAAAAAAAATATTAAATTTCGATTTCTGGGCTCAAACTACATATAGATATCGATTTTCAGTCAAATCGCAAGCAGTTGACTTTCGGCGGCCATCTTGAATTTTTAAAAATTAAAAAAAATTGAACTGCGCTTGAGGAAGTGGCTCGGGCTTCGCCCTCGCCCGCAGCTCGCCCTACGGGCTCGCGACACTCGGCCTCCGGCCTCGTGAAAATTACTTACGGGGAGGGGGGGAAGGGGGGGAAGGGGGGGGGCTGTGGGAGTGGCTCGGGCTTCGCCCTCGCCCGCAGCTCGCCCTTCGGGCTCGCATCGCTCGGCCTCCGGCCTCGTGAAGATTGCTTAGGGGGGATCCAAGGGGGAGGGGGGAGTGGCTCGGGCTTCGCCCTCGCCCGCAGCTCGGCCTGCGGCCTCGCGGGGGTGGCCTTTGCTTTTGGCTTTTGGCCTCTGGCTGCGCCTAGTTACTTGGGGTGGCCGTTTGTATGAAATTTGTATGGAGGAAAATTGTCCATGTATGGCGGCCATCTTGGATTTTGGAAAACATAAAAAAACAAATGACGGTCGTCAAATTGCTTACAAACCCCTACATTTTGGAAAAAAAATCGCACCCCTAATCGCAACAGTTTTTGCAGGCCGTACCCCTTCCACATCAGGTTTCTGCAGATCCTCAAATGTCAGATTTTTCTGGTACTCACTGGAGCACCCTCTATACGACCACACATCAACCTAAACCCCACCAACCCCGCAACAGGGCAAACAACCATGTCAATCAGTGAGTCAGTCAGTGAGTGGTAATGTAGGTTTATATATTATAACTAGCTTTTCGGGCGCTGCGCGGGCTGCAAGCAGCCCGCGGTCTTTCGTGCGGCTGTTGAGGTAAGGTAAGACATGTTTCCAGTTCCGAAAATGGGTAAGTTTGTATGGAGGAAAATTGTCCTTGTATGGCGGCCATCTTGAATTTTGAAAAAAATAAAAAAACAAATGACGGTCGTCAAATTGCTTACAACCCCCCACATTCTGGAAAAAAAATCACGCCCCTAGCCCCAACCGTTTTTGCAGGCCGTACCCCTTCCACATCAGGTTTCTGCAAATCCTCAAATGTCAGATTTTTCTGGTACTCACTGGAGCACCCTCTATACGACCACACATCAACCTAAACCCCACCAACCCCGCAACAGGGCAAACAACTCTGTCAGTGAGTGAGTGAGTGAGTGGTAATGTAGGTTTATATATTATAACTAGCTTTTCGGGCGCTGCGCGGGCTGCAAGCAGCCCGCGGTTTTTCGTACGGCTGTTGAGGTAGGCTAAAAAATGTTTCCAGTTTAGAAAATGGGTAAAAACTGCAGTCAGTAAAGGAAACATCAAAATATGTGTGGAGGCGGCCATCTTGGATCCAAAATCTGAATTTAGTTTCGAGTTCCGCGGGGTGCTTTACCCCCACATGCAAAATTTCAGACCCCTACGAAGTCCCAGTGAGACGTTATGAACGAAAAAAGTGAAATTTTCTAAAATGCAGACGCCATCTTGAATTCCAAAAAAAATATTAAATTTGGATTTTTGGGCTCAAACTACATATAGATATCGATTTTCAGCCAAATCGCAAGCAGTTGACTTTCGGCGGCCATCTTGGATTTTCAAAAATTAAAAAAAATTGGACTGCGCTTGGGGAAGTGGCTCGGGCTTCGCCCTCGCCCGCAGCTCGCCCTACGGGCTCGCGACACTCGGCCTCCGGCCTCGTGAAAAATACTTACGGGGACGGGGGGGGGGGGGGAAGGGGGGGCTGTGGGAGTGGCTCGGGCTTCGCCCTCGCCCGCAGCTCGCCCTTCGGGCTCGCATCGCTCGGCCTCCGGCCTCGTGAAGATTACTTAGGGGGGATCCAAGGGGGAGGGGTGAGTGGCTCGGGCTTCACCCTCGCCCGCAGCTCGGTCTGCGGCCTCGCGGGGGTGGCCTTTGCTTTTGGCTTTTGGCCTCTGGCTGCGCCTAGTTACTTGGGGTGGCCGTTTGTATGAAATTTGTATGGAGGAAAATTGTCCTTGTATGGCGGCCATCTTGAATTTTGAAAAAAAGAAAAAAACAAGTGACGGTCGTCAAATTGCTTGCAACCCCCTACATTTTGGAAAAAAAATCACACCCCTAACCCTAACCGTCTTCGCAGGCCGTACCCCTTCCACATCAGATTTCCGCAGATCCTCAAATGTCAGATTTTTCTGGTACTCACTGGAGCACCCTCTATACGACCGCACATCAACCTAAACCCCACCAACCCCGCAACAGGGCAAACAACTCTGTCAGTGAGTGAGTCAGTGGTATTGTAGGTTTATATATTATAACTAGGTTTTCGGGCGCTGCGCGGGCTGCAAGCAGCCCGCGGTCTTTCGTGCGGCTGTTGAGGTAAGCTTAATAACATGTCCAGTTGAGAAAATGGATAAAAACTGCAGTCAGTAAAGGAAACGTCAAAATATGGGTGGGGGTGGCCATCTTGGATCCAAAATCTGATTGCAGTCTCGAGTTCCGCGGGGTGCTTTAACCCCATGTACAAAATTTCAGACCCGTACGAAGGCCCAGTGAGACGTTATGAACGAAATAAGTTTAATTTTTTAAAATACAGGCGCCATCTTGGATTCCAAAAAAATTGTCAAATTCGGATTTTTCGGCTCAAAATACATTCGGATATCGATTTTCAGCCAAATCGGAGACAGTTGACTTTCGGCGGCCATCTTGGATTTCCAAAAAATTAAAAAAATGCACGTTACTTTTGTAAGTTGCTCGGGCTTCGCCCTCGCCCGCAGCTCGCCCTTCGGGCTCGCATCACTCGGCCTCGGGCTTGTGAAAATTACATGGAGGGGGGGTGTGGTCAAAGGTGGGGGGGGGGGGAGCTCGGGCTTCGCCCTCGCGGTAGGGCTTCGCCTTCGACCTCCGGCCTCAGGCTGCGCCAAGTTACTTGGAATGTTTGTAAAAAGATTACTTTGGGGGGGCGAACCAAAGGGAAGGGGGGAGTGGCTCGGGCTTCGCCCTCGCCCGCAGCTCGCCCTGCGGGCTCGCATCACTCGCCCTGCGGCCTCGTGAAAATTACTTGGAGGGGGGGGGGGGGTCATGGGGAGGGGGAAGTGGCTCGGGCTTCGCCCTTGCCCGCAGCTCGGCCTGCGGCCTCGCGGTGGAGCGCTTTGCTTTTGGTCTTTGGCCTCTGGCTGCGCCAAGTTACTTGGGGGGCCGTTTGTATGAATTTTGTATGGAGGGGAATTGTCCATGTATGGCGGCCATCTTGAATTTCGAAAAAAAACAAAAAACAAATGATTGTCGTCAAATTGCTTATAATCTTCTACATTATGGAAAAAAAATCACACCCCTAACCCCAACCGTTTTCGCAGGCCGTACCCCTTCCACATCAGGTTTTCGCAGATCCTCAAATGTCAGATTTTTCTGGTACTCACTGGAGCAGCCTCTATACGACCGCACATCAATCTAAACCCCACCAACCCCGCAACAGGGCAAACAACTATGTCAATCAGTGAGTGAGTCAGTGGTATTGTAGGTTTATATATTATAATATAATATACTAGCTTTTCGGGCGTTGCGCGGGCTGCAAGCAGCCCGCGGTTTTTCGTGCGGCTGTTCAGGTAGGCTAAGATATGTTTCCAGTTCAGAAAATAGGTAAAAACTGCAGTCAGTCGAGGTAACATCAAAATATGTGTGGGGGCGGCCATCTTGGATCCAAAATCGGAATGCAGTTTCGAGTTCCGCGGGGTGCTTTACCCCCACATGCAAAATTTCAGACCCCTACGAAGTCCCAGTGAGACGTTATAAAAGAAATAAGTTTAATTTTCTAAAATCCAGACGCCATCTTGGATTCCAAAAAAATATTGAATTTAGGTTTTTGGGGTCCAATTACATATAGATATCGATTTTCAGCCAAATCGCAAGCAGTTGACTTACGGCGGCCATCTTGGATTTTCAAAATTTAAAAAAAATTGGACTGCGCTTTGGGAAGTGGCTCGGGCTTCGCCCTCGCCCGCAGCTCGCCCTACGGGCTCGCGACACTCGGCCTCCGGCCTCGTGAAAATTACTTACGGGGAGGGGTGGGGGAAGGGAGGGGATGTGGGAGTGGCTCGGGCTTCGCCCTCGCCCGCAGCTCGCCCTTCGGGCTCGCATCGCTCGGCCTCCGGCCTCGTGAAGATTACTTAGGGGGGATCCAAGGGGGAGGGGGGAGTGGCTCGGGCTTCGCCCTCGCCCGCAGCTCGGCCTGCGGCCTCGCGGGGGTGGCCTTTGCTTTTGGTTTTTGGCCTCTGGCTGCGCCTAGTTACTTGGGGTGGCCGTTTGTATGAAATTTGTATGGAGGAAAATTGTCCTTGTTTGGCGGCCATCTTGAATTTTGAAAAAAATAAAAAAACAAGTGACGGTCGTCAAATTGCTTGCAACCCCCTACATTTTGGAAAAAAAATCACACCCCTAACCCCAACCGTCTTCGCAGGCCGTACCCCTTCCACATCAGATTTCCGCAGATCCTCAAATGTCAGATTTTTCTGGTACTCACTGGAGCACCCTCTATACGACCGCACATCAACCTAAACCCCACCAACCCTGCAACAGGGCAAACAACTATGTCAGTCAGTCAGTCAGTGGTAATGTAGGTTTATATATTATAACTAGCTTTTCGGGCGCTGCGCGGGCTGCATGCAGCCCGCGGTTTTTCGTGCGGCTGTTGAGGTGGGCTAAAGAACATGTCCAGTTGAGAAACTGGGTAAAAACTGCAGTCAGTAAAGGAAACATCAAAATATGTGTGGGGGCGGCCATCTTGGATCGAAAATCTGATTCCAGTTCCGAGTTCCGCGGGGCGCTTTACCCCCACATGCAAAATTACAGACCCCTACGAAGTCCCAGTGAGACTTTATAAACAAAATGAGTTTAATTTTCTAAAATCCAGACGCCATCTTGGATTCCAAAAAAACTTTTGCTCAAATTTCGTCAATACGGTTTTGATGATAATTCAATTAAACTGATAGAATCTTATTTAACAGATAGGCATCAGACTGTTGATTTAAATGGCATAAAATCTCACGGATCTAATGTTAAAATAGGCGTACCGCAAGGTTCAATTCTTGGACCTTTCCTTTTCTTAGTTTATGTTAATGACTTGCCTTACATGGTTGAGAAGCAGGCTGGCATAGTGCTGTTTGCTGATGACACCTCGCTAATATTCAAAATAGATCGACATAGCACAAACGCTAGCGCGGTGAACAGCACCTTGTCTTCTATTTGTGATTGGTTTTCTGCCAATAACCTCATGTTAAATGCGAAAAAGACCCAATGCATTCGATTTTCTCTTCCTAATGTGAGACAGGCCTGCGTTGACATAATGATAGATGGTGAAAAACTCGATCTTGTTGAAAGTACTACCTTCTTAGGAGTTACAATAGACTCAAAACTTCAATGGGGTGCTCATATAACTAAACTTTCAAATAGGCTTAGTTCTGCGGCTTATGCTGTTAGGAGAATAAGACAATTGACAGATGTAGCAACTGCTAGACTAGTGTACTTTAGTTACTTTCATAGTGTAATGTCTTACGGCATACTCCTGTGGGGGAATGCAGCCGATATTCAGACTATTTTTATTTTACAAAAACGGGCAATTCGTGCTATTTACGGGTTAGGATCTAGAGACTCACTCAGAGAATTATTCAAGAAAATAGATATACTTACCTTAGCATCACAGTATATATTTGAAAACATAATGTATGTAAGGAAAAATATTTCCTCATACTATAAAGTAAGCGATTTTACCGATAGAAACTTACGTAATAAGAATGACTTAGTTGCCCCGTTTTATAGGCTTAAAACAATTAATAAGACATTTATGGGGAACTGTATACTTTTTTATAATAAATTGCCAAAATCGATCCTTGATATGCCAGACAAAAGATTCAAAACTTATGTAAAGAATGTACTTTGTGAGAAGGCTTATTATAGGACCGATGACTACCTTAAAGACAAAAAAGTCTGGCGTGAGCTTGACGCGGGTCCCTCTTAAAGTTTGTAATATAGGTACTCGAAAATGTCATAATTTGGTACATTTTGTACAAACTGAATCTACAACTTGACATTACTTTAAAATTTTGACATTCTAAAAATTAAATTTAAATTATGATATGACATAACAAACAAAACAATGTATTCTCTGTCCACATTAACTTTAAGTATTAATTTAATTGTGAGTTGACGTCCTTGGAGAAGAGGTGCAGTGCAGTTTGTTACCGCTTCTTCTGCACTAGCGCTTTGGAAGCGGTAGTAAACTTAGCTGTAAGTAACTATTTGACGTCAACCATAGTGCAACAAAATAATGACGATTATTAAGAGATATTATAAATATCCTATGATAATAAAGATATATTTGATTTGATTTGATTTGACTGTAAAATTTGGATTTTTCGGCTCAAAATACATATAGATATCGATTTTCAGCCCAATCGCAAGCAGTTGACTTTCGGCGGCCATCTTGGATTTCCAAAATTAAAAAAAAAGCGGCGCTTGTGGGAGTGGCTCGGGCTTCGCCCTCGCCCGCAGCTCGCCCTACGGGCTCGCATCACTCGGCCTGCGGCCTCGTGAATTACTAGGACGGGGGTCAAGGGGGGGGGGGGGAGTGGCTCGGGCTTCGCCCTCGCCCGCAGCCCGGCCTGCGGCCTCGCGGTGAAGGGCTTTCCTTTCGGTCTTTGGCCTCTGGCTGCGCCAAGTTACTTGGGGGCGTTTGTATGAATTTTGTATGGAGGGGAATTGTCCATGTATGGCGGCCATCTTGGATTTTGAAAAAAATCAAAAAACAGATGACGCTCGTCAAATTGCTCACAACCCCCTACATTTTCGAAGAAAAATCACGCCCCTAACCCCAACCGTTTTCGCAGGCTTTACCGCTTCCACATCAGGTTTCCGCAGATCCTCAAATGTCAGATTTTTCTGGTACTCACTGGAGCACCCTCTATACGACCGCACATCAACCTAAACCCCACCAACCCCGCAACAGGGCAAACAACTCTGTCAGTGAGTGAGTGAGTGAGTGAGTGGTAATGTAGGTTTATATATTATAACTAGCTTTTCGGGCGCTGCGCGGGCTGCAAGCAGCCCGCGGTTCATCGTGGGGCTGTTGAGGTAGGCTAAGATATGTTTCCAGTTTAGAAAATGGGTAAGTTTGTATGGAGGACAATTGTCCTTGTATGGCGGCCATCTTGAATTTTGAAAAAAATAAAAAAACAAATGACGTTCGTCAAATTGCTTACAACCCCCCACATTCTAGAAAAAAAATCACGCCCCTAATCCCAACCGTTTTTGCAGGCCGTACCCCTTCCACATCAAGTTTCTGCAAATCCTCAAATGTCAGATTTTTCTGGTACTCACTGGAGCACCCTCTATACGACCGTACATCAACCTTAACCCCACCAACCCCGCAACAGGGCAAACAACTATGTCAATCAGTCAGTGAGTGGTATTGTAGGTTTATATATTATAATATAACTAGCTTTTCGGGCGCTGCGCGGGCTGCAAGCAGCCCGCGGTTCATCGTGGGGCTGTTGAGGTAGGCTAAGATATGTTTCCAGTTCAGAAAATGGGTAAGTTTGTATGGAGGAAAATTGTCCTTGTATGGCGGCCATCTTGGATTTTGAAAAAAATAAAAAAACAAATGACGGTCGTCAAATTGCTTGCAATCCCCTACATTTTGGAAAAAAAATTACGCCCCTAACCCAAACTGTTTTCGCAGGCCGTACCCCTTCCACATCAGGTTTCAGCAGATCCTCAAATGTCAGATTTTTCTGGTACTCAATTTAGCACCCTCTATACAACGGCACATCAATCTAAACCCCACCAACCCCGCAACAGGGCAAACAACTATGTCAATGAGTCAGTCAGTCAGTCAGTGGTAATGTAGGTTTATATATTATAACTAGCTTTTCAGGCGTTGCGCGGGCTGCAAGCAGCCCGCGGTTTTTCGTGCGGCTGTTGAGGTTGGCTAAGACATGTTTTCAGTTCGAAAAATGGGTAAAAACTGCAGTCAGTAAAGGAAACATCAAAATATGTGTGGGGGCGGCCATCTTGGATCTAAAATTTGATTCCAGTTCCGAGTTCCACGGGGTGCTTTACCCCTGTGTACAAAATTTCAGACCCCTACGAAGGCCTAGTGAGACGTTATAAACGAAATAAATTTAATTTTCTAAAATCCAGACGCCATCTTGGATTCCAAAAAAAATATTGAATTTGGGTTTTTTGGGTCAAATTACATATAGATATCGATTTTCAGCCAAATCGCAAGCAGTTGACTTTCGGCGGCCATCTTGGATTTCCAAAAAAAAAAGTCGCTGCGCTTTGTGATAGTGGCTCGGGCTTCGCCCTTGCTCGCAGCTCGCCCTTCGGGCTCGCATCACTCGGCCTGCGGCCTCGTGAAAATTACTTGTAGGGGGAGGGGAGAGGGGGAGCTCGGGCTTCGCCCTCGCTCCACAGCTCGGCCTGCGGCCACGCGGGGGCGCTTCGCCTTCGGCCTTCGGCCTCAGGCTTCGCCAAGTTAGTTGGGGGGCTGTTTGTATGAAATTTGTATGGAGGGGAATTGTCCATGTATGGCGGCCATCTTGAATTTTGAAAAAAATAAAAAAACAAATAATGCTCGTCAAATTGCTTACAACCCTCTACATTTGGGAAAAAAAATCATGCCCCCAACCCCAACGGTTTTCGCAGGCCGTACCCCTTCCACATCAGGTTTCCCCAGATCCTCAAATGTCAGATTTTTCTGGTACTCACTGGAGCACCGTCTATACGACCATACATCAACCTTAACCCCACCAACCTCGCAACAGGGCAAACAACTCTGTCAGTGAGTGAGTCAGTGAGTGGTAATGTAGGTTTATATATTATAACTAGCTTTTCGGGCGCTGCGCGGGCTGCAAGCAGCCCGCGGTTTTTCGTGCGGCTGTTGAGGTGGGCCAAATAACATGTCCAGTTAAGAAAATGGGTAAAAACTGCAGTCAGTAAAGGAAACATTATAATATGTGTGGGGGCGGCCATCGTGGATCCAAAATCGGAATGCAGTTTCGAGTTCCGCGGGGTGCTTTACCCCCACATGCAAAATTTCAGACCCCTACGAAGTCCCAGTGAGACGTTATAAACGAAATAAGTTTAATTTTCAAAAGTCCAGACGCCATCTTGGATTCCAAAAAAAATATTGTATTTAGGTTTTTGGGGTCAAATTACATATAGATATCGATTTTCAGCCAAATCGCAAGCAGTTGACTTTCGGCGGCCATCTTGGACTTCCAAAAAAAAAAGAAAAAGACGCTGCGCTTTGTGATAGTGGCTCGGGCTTCGCCCTCGCCCGCAGCTCGCCCTTCGGGCTCGCATCACTCGGCCTACGGCCTCGTGAAAATTACTTGGGGGGGAGGGGTGGTCATAGGAGGGGGGGAGCTCGGGCTTCGCCCTCGCTCCGCAGCTCGGCCTGCGGCCTCGCGGGGGTGTTTCGCCTTCGGCCTTCGGCCTCAGGCTGCGCCAAGTTACTTGGAATATTTGTGTGAAATTTGTATGGAGGAAAATTGTCCATGTATGGCGGCCATCTTGGATTTTGAAAAAAATAAAAAATCAAATGACACTCGTCAAATTGCTCACAACCCCCTACATTTTGGAAAAACAATCACGCCCCCAACCCCAACCGTCTTCGCAGGCCGTACCCCTTCCACATCAGGTTTCCGCAGTTCCTCAAATGTCAGATTTTTCTGGTACTCACTGGAGCACCCTCTATACGACCGCACATCAACCTAAACCCCACCAACCCCGCAACAGGGCAAACAACTATGTCAGTGAGTGAGTGAGTGGTAATGTAGGTTTATATATTATAACTAGCTTTTCGGGCGCTGCGCGGGCTGCAAGCAGCCCGCGGTTTTTCGTGCGGCTGTTGAGGTTGCCTTAATAACATATCCAGTTGAGAAAATGGGTAAAAACTGAAGTCAGTAAAGGAAACATCATAATATGTGTGGGGGCGGCCATCTTGGATCCAAAATCTGATTCCAGTTCCGAGTTTCACGGGGTGCTTTACCCCCATGTACAAATTTGCAGACCCCTACAAAGTCCCAGTAAGACGTTATGAACGAAATAAGTTAAATTTTCTGAAATCCAGACGCCATCTTGGATTCCAAAAAAAATATTAAATTAGGATTTTGGGCTCAAACTACATATAGATATCGATTTTCAGCCAAATCGCAAGCAGTTGACTTTTGGCGGCCATCTTGGATTTTCAAAAATTAAAAAAATTTGACTGCACTTGGGGAAGTGGCTCGGGCTTCGCCCTCGCCCACAGCTCGCCCTACGTGCTCGCGTCACTCGGCCTCCGGCCTCGTGAAAATTACTTCCGGGGGAGGAAGGGGAAAGGGGGGAGGCTGTGAGAGTGGCTCGGGCTTCGCCCTCGCCCGCAGCTCGCCCTACGGGCTCGCATCACTCGGCCTCCGGTCTCGTGAAAATTACTTAGGGGGGGGATCCAAGAGGAAGGGGGGTGTGGCTCGGGCTTCGCCCTCGCCCGCAGCTCGGCCTGCGGCCTCGCGGGGGTGGCCTTTGCTTTTGGCCTCTGGCTGCGCCTAGTTACTTGGAGTGGCCGTTTGTATGAAATTCGTATAGAGAAAAATTGTGCATGTATGGCGGCCATCTTCCATTTTGAAAAAAATAAAAAAACAAATGACGCTCGTCAAATTGCTTGCAACCCCCTACATTTTGGAAAAAAAATCACGCCCCCAACCCCAACCGTCTTTGCAGGCCGTACCCCTTCCACATCAGGTTTCCGCAGATCCTCAAATGTCAGATTTTTCTGGTACTCACTGGAGCACCCTCTATACGACCACATATCAACCTAAACCCCACCAACCCCGCAACAGGGCAAACAACTCTGTCAGTGAGTGAGTGGTAATGTAGGTTTATATATTATAACTAGCTTTTCGGGCGCTGCGCGGGCTGCAAGCAGCCCGCGGTTTTTCGTGCGGCTGTTGAGGTGGGCTAAAGAACATGTCCAGTTGAGAAAATGGGTAAAAATTGCAGTCAGTAAAGGAAACATCAAAATATGTGTGGGGGCGGCCATCTTGGATTGAAAATCTGATTCCAGTTCCGAGTTCCGCGGGGTATTTTACCCCCACATGCAAAATATCAGACCCCTACGAAGTCCCGATGAGACGTTATAAACGAAATAAGTTTAATTTTTTAAAATCCAAGCGCCATCTTGGATTCCAAAAAAATTGTCAAATTCGGATTTTTCGGCTCAAAATACATTCGGATATCGATTTTCAGCCAAATCGGAGGCAGTTGACTTTCGGCGGCCATCTTGGATTTCCAAAAAATTAAAAAAAAATGCGCGTTACTTTTGTAAGTGGCTCGGGCTTCGCCCTCGCCCGCAGCTCGCCCTTCGGGCTCGCATCACTCGACCTAGGGCCTCGTGAAAATTACATGGGGGGGAGGGGTGGTCAAAAGTGGGGGGGAGGGAGCTCGGGCTTCGCCCTCGCTCCGCAGCTCGGCCTGCGGCCTCGCGGTAGGGCTTCGCCTTCGGCCTCCGGCCTCAGGCTGCGCCGAGTTACTTAGAATGTTTGTATGAAATTTGTATGGAGGGAAATTGTCCATGTATGGCGGCCATCTTGGATTATGAAAAAAAACAAAAAACAAATGACGGTCGTCAAATTGCTTATAATCTTCTACATTATGAAAAAAAAATCACGCCCCCAACCCCAACCGTCTTCGCAGGCCGTACCCCTTCCACATCAGGTTTCTGCAAATCCTCAAATGTCAGATTTTTCTGGTACTCACTGGAGCACCCTCTATACGACCGCACATCAACCCAAACCCTACCAACCCCGCAACAGGGCAAACAACTATGTCAATCAGTGAGTCAGTGGTATTGTAGGTTTATATATTATAATATAACTAGCTTTTCGGGCGCTGCGCGGGCTGCAAGCAGCCCGCGGTTCATCGTGGGGCTGTTGAGGTAGGCTAAGATACGTTTCCAGTTCAGAAAATGGGTAAGTTTGTATGGAGGAAAATTGTCCTTGTATGGCGGCCATCTTGGATTTTGAAAAAAATAAAAAAACAAATGACGCTCGTCAAATTGCCTATAATCTTCTACATTATGGAAAAAAAATCACGCCCCTAGCCTTAACCGTTTTTGCAGGATGTACCCCTTCCACATCAAGTTTCTGCAGATCCTCAAATGTCAGATTTTTCTGGTACTCCATTTAGCACCCTCTATACAACCACACATCAACCTAAACCCCACCAACCCCGCAACAGGGCAAACAACTATGTCAATGAGTCAGTCAGTCAGTGAGTGGTAATGTAGGTTTATATATTATAACTAGCTTTTCGGGCGCTGCGCGGGCTGCAAGCAGCCCGCGGTTTATCGTGGGGCTGTTGAGGTAGGCTAAGATATGTTTCCAGTTTAGAAAATGGGTAAGTTTGTATGGAGGAAAATTATCCATGTAAGGTGGCCATCTTGGATTTTGAAAAAAATAAAAAAACAAATGACGTTCGTCAAATTGCTTATAATCTTCTACATTATGAAAAAAAAATCACACCCCTAACCCTAAACGTTTTCCCAGGCCGTACCCCTTCCACATCAGGTTTCCGCAGATCCTCAAATGTCAGATTTTTCTGGTACTCACTAAAGCACCCTCTATACGACCGCACATCAACCCAAACCCCACCAACCCCGCAACTGGGCAAACAACTATGTCAATCAGTGAGTCAGTCAGTGGTATTGTAGGTTTATATATTATAATATAACTAGCTTTTCGGGCGCTGCGCGGGCTGCAAGCTGCCCGCGATTTTTCGAGCGGCTGTTGAGGTGGGCTAAAGAACATGTCCAGTTGAGAAAATGGGTAAAACCTGCAGTCAGTAAAGGAAACATCAAAATATGTGTGGGGGCGGCCACCTTGGATCCAAAATCGGAATGAAGTTTCGAGTTCCGCGGAATGCTTTACCCCCACGTGCAAAATTTCAGACCCCTACGAAGTCCCAGTGAGACGTTATAAACGAAATAAGTTTAATTTTCTAAAATCCAGACGCCATCTTGGATTCCAAAAAAAATATTGAATTTGGATTTTTGGGGTCAAATTACATATAAATATCGATTTTCAGCCAAATCGCAAGCAGTTGACTTTATGCGGCCATCTTGGATTTCCAAAAAAAAACTTTACGACGTTACGCTTGGTGATGGTGGCTCGGGCTTCGCCCTCGCCCGCAGCTCGCCCTTCGGGCTCGCATCACTCGGCCTAGGGCCTCGTGAAAATTACTTGGGGGGGGGGGGGTAGCTCGGCCTTCGGCCTCGCTTGGAAGCTCGGCCTGCGGCCTCGCGTGGGGGCTTCGCCAAGTTACTTGGGGGTGCGGTTTGTATGAAATTTGTATGGGGAGAAATTGTCTATGTATGGCGTCCATCTTGGATTTAAAAAAAAAATAATAAAACAAATGACGCCCGTCAAATTGCTCGCAACCCCCTACATTTTAGAAAAAAAATCACACCCCCAACCCCAACCGTCTCCGCAGGCCGTACACCTTCCACATCAGGTTTCCGCAAATCCTCAAATGTCAGATTTTTCTGGTACTCACTGGAGCACCCTCTATACGACCGTACATCAAACTTAACCCCACCAACCCCGCAACAGGGCAAACAACTCTGTCAGTGAGTGGTAATGTAGGTTTATATATTATAACTAGCTTTTCGGGCGCTGCGCGGGCTGCAAGCAGCCCGCGGTTTTTCGTGCGGCTGTTGAGGTGGGATAAATAACATGTCCAGTTGAGAAAATGGGTAAAAACTGCAGTCAGTAAAGGAAACATCAAAATATGTGTGGGGGCGGCCATCTTGTATCTAAAATCTAATTCCAGTTCCGAGTTCCGCGGGGTGCTTTACCCCCATGTAAAAAATTTCAGACCCCTACGAAGTCCCAGTGAGACGTTATGAACGAAATAATTTAAATTTTCCAAAATCCAGACGCCATCTTGGATTCCAAAAAAAATATTGAATTTGGGTTTTTGGGGTCAAATTACATATAGATATCGATTTTCAGCCAAATCGCAAGCAGTTGACATTCGGCGGCCATCTTGGATTTCCAAAAAAAAAAAAAAAGACGCTGCGCTTTGTGATATTGGCTCGGGCTTCGCCCTCGCCCGCAGCTCGCCCTTCGGGCTCGCATCACTCGGCCTGCGGCCTCGTGAAAATTGCTTGAGGGGGGGGGTCAAAGGGGGGGGGGGAGCTCGGGCTTCGCCCTCGCTCCGCAGCTCGGCCTGCGGCCTCGCGTGTTGGCTTCGCCTTCGGCCTTCGGCCTCAGGCTGCGCCGAGTTGCCGTTGGTATGAAATTTGTATGGATGGGAATTGTCCATGTATGGCGGCCATCTTGGATTTTGAAAAAAATAAAAAAACAAATGACGGTCGTCAATTTGCTTGCAACCTCCTACATTTCAGAAAAAAAATCACGCCCCTAACCCCAACCGTTTTCGCAGGCCGTACCCCTTCCACATCAGGTTTCTGCAGATCTTCAAATGTCAGATTTTTCTGGTACTCACTGGAGCACCCTCTATACGACCGCACATCAACCAAAACTCCACCAACCCGGCAACAGGGTAAACAACTCTGTCAGTGAGTGAGTGGTAATGTAGGTTTATATATTATAACTAGCTTTTCGGGCGCTGCGCGGGCTGCAAGCAGCCCGCGGTTCATCGTGGGGCTGTTGAGGTGGGCTAAATAACATGTCCAGTTGAGAAAATGTGTAAGTTTGTATGGAGGAAAATTGTCCTTGTATGGCGGCCATCTTGGATTTTGAAAAAAATCAAAAAACAAATGACGCTCGTCAAATTGCTTATAATCTTCTACATTATGGATAAAAAATCACGCCCCTAACCTTAATAGTTTTTGCAGGCCATACCCCTTCCACATCAGGTTTCTGCAAATCTTCAAATGTCAGATTTTTCTGGTACTCACTGGAGCACCCTCTATACGACCACACATCAACCCAAACCCCACCAACCCCGCAACAGGGCAAACAACTATGTCAATCAGTGAGTCAGTCAGTGGTATTGTAGGTTTATATATTATAACTAGCTTTTCGGGCGCTGCGCGGGCTGCAAGCAGCCCGCGGTTTTTCGTGCAGCTGTTGAGGTGGGCTAAATAACGTGTCCAGTTGAGAAAATGGGTAAAAACTGCAGTCAGTAAAGGAAACATCATAATATGTGTGGGGGCGGCCATCTTGGATCCAAAATCTGATTCCTGTTCCGAGTTCCGCCGGGTGCTTTACTCCTATGTACAAAATTTCAGACCCCTACGAAGTCCCAGTAAGACGTTATGAACGAAATAATTTAAATTTTCTAAAATCCAGACGCCATCTTGAATTCCAAAAAAAATATTGAATTTGGGTTTTTGGGGTCAAATTACATATAGATATCGATTTTCAGCCAAATCGCAAGCAGTTGACTTTCGGCGGCCATCTTGGATTTCCAAAAAAAAAAGACGCTGCGCTTTGTGATAGTGGCTCGGGCTTCGCCCTCGCCCGCAGCTCGCCCTTCGGACTCGCATCACTCGGCCTGCGGCCTCGTGAAAATTACTTGTAGGGGGGGGGGTGTCAAGGGGGGGGGGGGCTCGGCCTGCGGCCTCGCGGGGGCGCTTCGCCTTCGGCCTTCGGCCTCAGGCTGCGCCAAGTTACTTAGGAGGCCGTTTGTACGAAATTTGTATGGAGGGGAATTGTCCATGTATGGCGGCCATCTTGGATTTAGAAAAAAATCAAAAAACAAATGACGCTTGTCAAATTGCTTATAATCTTCTACATTGTGGAAAAAAAATGACGCCCCTAACCCCAACCGTTTTTGCAGGCCGTACCCCTTCCACATCAGGTTTCCGCAAATCCTCAAATGTCAGATTTTTCTGGTACTCACTGGAGCACCCTCTATACGACCACACATCAACCTAAACCCCACCAACACCGCAACAGGGCAAACAACTATGTCAATCAGTGAGTGAGTCAGTGGTATTGTAGGTTTATATATTATAATATAACTAGCTTTTCGGGCGCTGCGCGGGCTGCAAGCAGCCCGCGGTCTTTCGTGCGGCTGTTGAAGTAGGCTAAGACATGTTTCCAGTTCAGAAAATGGGTAAGTTTGTATGAAGGAAAATTATCCATGTATGGCGGCCATCTTGAATTTTGAAAAAAATAAAAAATCAAATGACGCTCGTCAAATTGCTTACAACCCCCCACATTCTGGAAAAAAAATCACGCCCCTAACCCCAACCGTCTTCGCAGGCCGTACCCCTTCCACATCAGGTTTCTGCAAATCCTCAAATGTCAGATTTTTCTGGTACTCACTGGAGCACCCTCTATACGACCATACATCAACATAAACCCCTCCCACCCGGCAACAGGGCAAACAACTCTGTCAGTCAGTGAGTGGTAATGTAGGTTTTTATATTTATTATAATATAATATAATTATAACTAGCTTTTCGGGCGCTGCGCGGGCTGCAAGCAGCCGGCGGTTTTTCGTGCGGCTGTTGAGGTGGGCTAAAGAACATGTCCAGTTGAGAAAATGGGTAAAAACTGCAGTCAGTAAAGGAAACATCAAAATATGTGTGGGGGCGGCCATCTTGGATCGAAAATCTGATTCCAGTTCCGAGTTCCGCGGGGCGCTTTACCCCCACATGCAAAATTACAGACCCCTACGAAGTCCCAGTGAGACGTTATAAACAAAATAAGTTTAATTTTCTAAAATCCAGACGCCATCTTGGATTCCAAAAAAACTGTCAAATTTGGATTTTTCGGCTCAAAATACATATAGATATCGATTTTCAGCCCAATCGCAAGCAGTTGACTTTCGGCGGCCATCTTGGATTTCCAAAATTAAAAAAAAAAGCGGCGCTTGTGGGAGTGGCTCGGGCTTCGCCCTCGCCCGCAGCTCGCCCTACGGGCTCGCATCACTCGGCCTGCGGCCTCGTGAAAATTACTTGGAGGGGGGTGGGGGGTCAAGGGGGGGGGGGGAGTGGCTCGGGCTTCGCCCTCGCCCGCAGCTCGGCCTGCGGCCTCGCGGTGGACGGCTTTCCTTTTGGTCTTTGTCCTCTGGCTGCGCCAAGTTACTTGGGGGCCGTTTGTATGAATTTTGTATGGAGGGGAATTGTCCATGTATGGCGGCCATCTTGGATTTTGAAAAAAATCAAAAAACAAATGACGCTCGTCAAATTGCTTACAACCCCCTACATTTTGGAAAAAAAATCACGCCCCTAACCCCAACCGTCTTTGCAGGCCGTACCCCTTCCACATCAGGTTTCTGCAAATCCTCAAATGTCAGATTTTTCTGGTACTCACTGGAGCACCCTCTATACGACCACACATCAACCTAAACCCCACCAACCCCGCAACAGGGCAAACAACTATGTCAATCAGTCAGTGAGTGGTATTGTAGGTTTATATATTATAACTAGCTTTTCGGGCGCTGCGCGGGCTGCAAGCAGCCCGCGGTTTTTCGTGCGGCTGTTAAGGTGGGCTAAAGAACATGTCCAGTTGAGAAAATGGGTAAAAACTGCAGTCAGTAAAGGAAACATCAAAATATGTGTGGGGGCGGCCATCTTAGATCCAAAATCCGATTGCAGTTTCGAGTTTCGCGGGGTGCTTTACCCCCACATGCAAAATTTCAGACCCCTACGAAGTCCCAGTGAGACGTTATAAACGAAATAAGTTTAATTTTCTAAAATCCAGACGCCATCTTGGATTCCAAAAAAATTTCCAATTTGGAATTTTGGGGTCAATTTACATATAGATATCGATTTTCAGCCAAATCGCCAGCAGTTAACTTTCGGCGGCCATCTTGGATTTCCAAAATTTAAAAAAAAAGCGGCGCTTGTGGGTGTGGCTCGGGCTTCGCCCTCGCCCGCAGCTCGCCCTTCGGGCTCGCATCACTCGGCCTGCGGCCTCGTGAAAATTACTTAGAGGGGGGGGGGTCAAGGGGGGGGGGGGGGGAGTGGCTCGGGCTTCGCCCTCGCCCGCAGCTCGGCCTGCGGCCTCGCGGGGGTGGCCTTTGCTTTTGGCTTTTGGCCTCTGGCTGCGCCTAGTTACTTGGGGTGGCCGTTTGTATGAAACTTGTATGGAGGAAAATTGTCCATGTATGGCGGCCATCTTGAATTTCTAAAAAGAACAAAAAACAAATGACGCTCGTCAAATTGCTCACGACCCCCTATATTTTGGAAAAAAAATCACGCCCCCAACCCCAACCGTCTTTGCAGGCCGTACCTCTTCCACATCAGGTTTCCGCAGATCCTCAAATGTCAGATTTTTCTGGTACTCACTGGAGCACCCTCTATACGACCGCACATTAACCTAAACCCCACCAACCCCGCAACAGGGCAAACAACTATGTCAATCAGTGAGTGAGTCAGTGGTATTGTAGGTTTATATATTATAATATAACTAGCTTTTCGGGCGCTGCGCGGGCTGCAAGCAGCCCGCGGTTTTTCGTGCGGCTGTTGAGGTGGGCTAAAGAACATGTCCAGTTGAGAAAATGGGTAAAAACTGCAGTCAGTAAAGGAAACATCAAAATATGTGTGGGGGCGGCCATCTTGGATCGAAAATCTGATTCCAGTTCCGAGTTCCGCGGGGCGCTTTACCCCCACATGCAAAATTACAGACCCCTACGAAGTCCCAGTGAGACGTTATAAACAAAATAAGTTTAATTTTCTAAAATCCAGACGCCATCTTGGATTCCAAAAAAAACTGTCAAATTTGGATTTTTCGGCTCAAAATACATATAGATATCGATTTTCAGCCCAATCGCAAGCAGTTGACTTTCGGCGGCCATCTTGGATTTCCAAAATTAAAAAAAAAAGCGGCGCTTGTGGGAGTGGCTCGGGCTTCGCCCTCGCCCGCAGCTCGCCCTGCGGGCTCGCATCACTCGGCCAGCGGCCTCGTGAAAATTACTTGGAGGGGGGTGGGGGGTCAAGGGGGGGGGGGGGGGGTGGCTCGGGCTTCGCCCTCGCCCGCAGCTCGGCCTGCGGCCTCGCGGTGGAGGGCTTTCCTTTTGGTCTTTGTCCTCTGGCTGCGCCAAGTTACTTGGGGGCCGTTTGTATGAATTTTGTATGGAGGGGAATTGTCCATGTATGGCGGCCATCTTGGATTTTGAAAAAAATCAAAAAACAAATGACGCTCGTCAAATTGCTTACAACCCCCTACATTTTGGAAAAAAAATCACGCCCCTAACCCCAACCGTCTTTGCAGGCCGTACCCCTTCCACATCAGGTTTCTGCAAATCCTCAAATGTCAGATTTTTCTGGTACTCACTGGAGCACCCTCTATACGACCACACATCAACCTAAACCCCACCAACCCCGCAACAGGGCAAACAACTATGTCAATCAGTCAGTGAGTGGTATTGTAGGTTTATATATTATAACTAGCTTTTCGGGCGCTGCGCGGGCTGCAAGCAGCCCGCGGTTCATCGTGGGGCTGTTGAGGTAGGCTAAGATATGTTTCCAGTTCAGAAAATGGGTAAGTTTGTATGGAGGAAATTTGTCCTTGTATGGCGGCCATCTTGGATTTTGAAGAAAAACAAAAAACAAATGACGATCGTCAAATTGCTTATAATCTTCTACATTATGGAAAAAAAATCACACCCCTAAACCCAACCGTTTTTGCAGGCCGTACCCCTTCCACATCAGGTTTCCGCAGATCCTCAAATGTCAGATTTTTCTGGTACTCACTGGAGCACCCTCCATACGACCACACATAAACCTAAACCCCTCCCACCCTGCAACAGGGCAAACAATTATGTCAGTCAGTCAGTGGTATTGTAGGTTTATATATTATAAACTAGCTTTTCGGGCGCTGCGCGGGCTGCAAGCAGCCCGCGGTTCATCGTGGGGCTGTTGAGGTAAGCTTAGATATGTTTCCAGTTTAGAAAATGGGTAAGTTTGTATGGAGGAAAATTGTCCTTGTATGGCGGCCATCTTGGATTTTGAAAAAAAATAAAAAACAAATGACGATCGTCAAATTGCTTACAACCCCCTACATTTTGGTAAAAAAATCACACCCCTAACCCTAACCGTTTTCGCAGGCCGTACCCCTTCCACATCAGGTTTCTGCAGATCTTCAAATGTCAGATTTTTCTGGTACTCACTGGAGCACCCTCTATACGACCACACATCAACCTTAACCCCACCAACCCCGCAACAGGGCAAACAACCATGTCAATCAGTGAGTGAGTCAGTGAGTGGTATTGTAGGTTTATATATTATACTAGCTTTTCGGGCGCTGCGCGGGCTGCAAGCAGCCCGCGGTCTTTTGGTGCGGCTGTTGAGGTAGGGTAAGACATGTTTCCAGTTCAGAAAACGGGTAAAAATTGCAGTCAGTAAAGGAAACATCATAATATGTGTGGGGGCGGCCATCTTGGATCCAAAATCGGAATGCAGTTTCGAGTTCCGCGGGGTGCTTTACGCCCACATGCAAAATTTCAGACCCCTACGAAGTCCCAGTGAGACGTTATAAAAGAAATAATTTTAATTTTCTAAAATCCAGACGCCATCTTGGATTCCAAAAAAAAATTGAATTTAGGTTTTTGGGGTCAAATTACATATAGATATCGATTTTCAGCCAAATCGCAAGCAGTTGACTTACGGCGGCCATCTTGGATTTCCAAAAAAAAAAAAAAAAGAAGCTGCGCTATGTTATCGTGGCTCGGGCTTCGCCCTCGCCCGCAGCTCGCCCTTCGGGCTCGCATCACTCGGCCTGCGGCCTCGTGAAAATTACTTGTGGGGGGGGGGTCAAAGAGGGGGGGGGGGGGAGCTCGGGCTTCGCCCTCACTCCACAGCTCGGCCTGCGGCCTCGCGGGGGCGCTTCGCCTTCGGCCTTCGGCCTCAGGCTGCGCCAAGTTACTTGGGGGGCCGTTTGTATGAAATTTGTATGGAGGGGAATTGTCCATGTATGGCGGCCATCTTGAATTTTGAAAGAAATCAAAAAACAAATGATACTCGTCAAATTGCTTGCAACCCCCCACATTTTGGAAAAAAAATCACGCCCCCAACCCCAACCGTCTTTGCAGGCCGTACCCCTTCCACATCAGGATTCCGCAGATCCTCAAATGTCAGATTTTTCTGGTACTCACTGGAGCACCCTCTATACGACCACACATCAACCTTAACCCCACCAACCCCGCAACAGGGCAAACAACTCTGTCAGTGAGTGAGTGAGTGAGTGGTAATGTAGGTTTATATATTATAACTAGCTTTTCGGGCGCTGCGCGGGCTGCAAGCAGCCCGCGGTTTATCGTGGGGCTGTTGAGGTAGTCTAAAATATGTTTCCAATTCAGAAAATGGGTAACTTTGTATGGAGGAAAATTGTCCTTGTATGGCGGCCATCTTGGATTTTGAAACAAATCAAAAAACAAATGATGCTCGTCAAATTGCTTGCAACCCCCCACATTTTGGAAAAAAAATCACGCCCCCAACCCCAACCGTCTTTGCAGGCCGTACCCCTTCCACATCAGGTTTCTGCAAATCCTCAAATGTCAGATTTTTCTGGTACTCACTGGAGCACCCTCTATACGACCACACATCAACCTTAACCCCACCAACCTCGCAACAGGGCAAACAACTATGTCAATCAGTCAGTCAGTCAGTGGTAATGTAGGTTTATATATTATAACTAGCTTTTCGGGCGCTGCGCGGGCTGCAAGCAGCCCGCGGTCTTTCGTGCGGCTCTTGAGGTAGGCTAAAATATGTTTCCAGTTCAGAAAATGTGTAAGTTTGTATGGAGGAAATTTGTCCTTGTATGGCGGCCATCTTGGATTTTGAAAAAAATCAAAAAACAAATGACGCTCGTCAAATTGCTTATAATTTTCTACATTATGAAAAAAAAATCACGCCCCTAACCTTAACCGTTTTTGCAGGCCGTACCCCTTCTTCATCAGGTTTCCGCAGATCCTCAAATGTCAGATTTTTCTGGTACTCACTGGAGCACCCTCTATACGAACACACATCAACCTAAACCCCTACCACCCCGCAACAGGGTAAACAACTATGTCAATCAGTCAGTGAGTGGTATTGTAGGTTTATATATTATAATATTATAAATATAAACTAGCTTTTCGGGCGCTGCGCGGGCTGCAAGCAGCCCGCGGTTCATCGTGCGGCTGTTGAGGTGGGCTAAGATATGTTTCCAGTTCAGAAAATGGGTAAGGTTGTATGGAGGGCAATTGTCCTTGTATGGCGGCCATCTTGAATTTTGAAAAAAATAAAAAAACAAATGACGCTCGTCAAATTGCTTACAACCCACCACATTTTGGAAAAAAAATCACGCCCCCAACCCTAACCGTCTTTGCAGGCCGTACCCCTTCCACATCAGGTTTCCGCAGATCCTCAAATGTCAGATTTTTCTGGTACTCACTGGAGCACCCTCTGTACGACCGCACATCAACCTACACCCCACCAACCCCGCAACAGGGCAAACAACTATGTCAATCAGTGAGTGAGTCAGTCAGTGGTAATGTAGGTTTATATATTATAACTAGCTTTTCGGGCGCTGCGCGGGCTGCAAGCAGCCCGCGGTTCATCGTGCGGCTGTTGAGGTGGGCTAAGATATGTTTCCAGTTCAGAAAATGGGTAAGGTTGTATGGAGGGCAATTGTCCTTGTATGGCGGCCATCTTGAATTTTGAAAAAAATAAAAAAACAAATGACGCTCGTCAAATTGCTTACAACCCACCACATTTTGGAAAAAAAATCACGCCCCCAACCCTAACCGTCTTTGCAGGCCGTACCCCTTCCACATCAGGTTTCCGCAGATCCTCAAATGTCAGATTTTTCTAGTACTCACTGGAGCACCCTCTGTACGACCGCACATCAACCTACACCCCACCAACCCCGCAACAGGGCAAACAACTATGTCAATCAGTGAGTGAGTCAGTCATGGTAATGTAGGTTTATATATTATAACTAGCTTTTCGGGCGCTGCGCGGGCTGCAAGCAGCCCGCGGTTCATCGTGAGGCTGTTGAGGTAGGCTAAGGTATGTTTCCAGTTCAGAAAATGGATAAGTTTGTATGGAGGAAAATTGTCCTTGTATGGCGGCCATCTTGAATTTTGAAAAAAACAAAAAAACAAATGACGGTCCTCAAATTGCTTATAATATTCTACATTATGGAAAAAAAATCACGCCCCTAACCTTAACCGTTTTTGCAGACCATACCCCTTCCACATCAGGTTTCCGCAGATCCTCAAATGTCAGATTTTTCTGGTACTCACTGGAGCACCCTCTATACGACCACACATCAACCTAAACCCCACCAACCCCGCAACAGGGCAAACAACTATGTCAATCAGTGAGTCAGTGAGTCAGTGGTAATGTAGGTTTATATATTATAACTAGCTTTGCGGGCGCTGCGCGGGCTGCAAGCAGCCCGCGGTTCATCGTGGGGCTGTTGAGGTGGGCTTAAATATGTTTCCAGTTCAGAAAATGGGTAAGTTTGTATGGAGGACAATTGTACTTGTATGGCGGCCATCTTGGATTTTGAAAAAAATCAAAAAACAAATGACGGTCGTCAAATTGCTTATAATCTTCTACATTATGGAAAAAAAATCACGCCCCTAACCTTAACCGTTTTTGCAGGCCATACCCCTTCCACATCAGGTTTCCGCAGATCCTCAAATGTCAGATTTTTCTGGTACTCACTGGAGCACCCTCTATACGACCACACATCAAACTAAACCCCACCAACCCCGCAACAGGGCAAACAACTATGTCAATCAGTCAGTCAGTCAGTGGTAATGTAGGTTTATATATTATAATATAATATAATATATTATAATATAATAGGTAAATAAGTAGAACAAAATGATCGGTCACTAATTGGAATGTAGGTAGGCAGGTGTAGCTTCCATTCTACACTCGATAGACTGGTGGCTAACTGCCGAGCAAACATTTACTCCTCCGTTCGACTTCCAACAGACAACATACTCTAGTGATTAGCACGTGTTGGATAAAGTACAACGTCCAATAGAGTAGGTAGGTATCTAGATGTTTGTTTTTCGTGTATGTAAGTGGCCGATTCTGGAGTCAGATTTATTAAGCCGCCGAAAGGCATATTATGACAATAATGATCGTCAGGATCGATACTACGAGTACTACTACTATTGACAGTTTGTTTAAAATATCGATAGTCTATCGATAGGCTATCGATATCTATAATGGCCTATCGAGCAGCAACACTAATCTAGTAAATAGACGCAGAGCTTTCCTTCACCCGTTCCTTTAAAAACTCAGAAAAAAGTGTTGCTTTATTTCGGACACCTGGTATGCAACCTTCACGGAGTACCCCTGACCTTCGCGTGGCGCACTACGGCCAGCACCCAGCGGACCTGCGAGCTCAGCAGCTGGGAAATCCTGTGCGAAGTGTCCTACTAAAAACTGGAAGCAAACTCAGAGTCCGCTTCGAGAACGCGCCTGCATATATCAAACTCTTGGCCACTGCAAACTCTTTTATAGGAACCGTCAGCAAGCCAGTTCTTCTTTTTGGTTGAACTTCTGACTGAACAGCGTCTCTAAAACATTGCTGAACACTCAGCCAGACGCGATAGAAATAACATTTGATGTACGGTCCACACTACATGTATAGGACAAATTAACACATTGCTGGACGGCAATGTGTTAATTTGTCCTACCAAGGAGTGCGGGAATCACCTAGATGCCCCCGAATTTTATTCATCTTAAACCAAGTTCGCTCTAGATCGGTCATTTTGGAAATCTTTGGGAGAGGCCTATGTCCAGCAGTGGACGTTATGCGGCTGAAATGAATAAATGGAACAACACCAAATTGATCTATTCAGAACGAGTAATTTTATTATTTCTGAACGTCTATTCGAGGTATCTTGTGACCAAGAGGCTGGTAAACTATCTGGCTGAAAGACTGCATTGCCATACAACGTGATAATGCTGCCAGCCTGGCTACACTGCTGATAGGTGAATTTTTTGTGTAGTACAAACTTTTTTATTTTTAGTTCTTTTTTAGTTTTAATTTAAATTAGTTATTCGTTTAGTTTTCGTTAATTTCCTTGTTTATTTTATTGTTTCAAATTAACATTTTTCTACCAAAAAAATAAATAATTTAATAAGTAATATATGTATGTGATTACTACAAGTAAGTACCACAAGTAATTTCCCGCACTGGGTATTAAACCCAGTTCTTGCCTGCCACTTTATTCATTAAGTGTGATGGTTGGCAAGCTCCGAGTTAGATTGTGTCAGCAGATGGGCGCAGCTGTTTGTGACATCGTGCACTTTGACGTTTACTTATTGATTCTAAAGTTCGAGTCGTGCGGGAGATAATACTTACATAATCTTTTAAGAATAAACTTCACCCCCAAACTGAATTTAATGCATCATGAAGTTATGCTTTCTGAAAGCAAATGCTCTGGTCACAATAGAAAATACCAAAATCGCTATGTGTGCCTATAAAATTCAAAGACTTCCCTCGATTTCTCCAAGATCCTGTCATCAGATCCTGACTTGATGACTATGGGACCAGCTTGAAAGTATACCCTTTCAAACAAAAAATTCTTTTCCGAATCGGTTCACGCGTCTTCGAGTAATCAGTGTACATGCATAAAAAAAAAGACGTGTGGCACTCGGGGACTGCCGCGGTAAAGCTATTGCAAACAAGGAAGGACGGCAACGTCGCAAACGGACGACGGAGACGAAGCGGCAACCTACATGGTAGGCGGAGTGGGGAGAGCGTGAGGTTTTTTCGTTACGGAATTTCTGGATTCGGTCCCCGCGCTCGAGGCCCGCGATAGAAGCTATAATAGCTTAATTAAAGATCGCGACTAATTGATAACCTTACAAAATAGGTTTAGGCTGATAAATTGACGAAAGTTTATTTAAAAGTATTATGGACAACGATGGTCGATTTTCACGTTTTATCTGTGTTTTTAGGGTTCCGTAGCCAAATGGCAAAAACGGAAACCTTATGGTCTGTCTGTCTGTCTGTCCGTTATGTGAACCGCATTAAGGTTTTGATCGATCGCAATAAATTTTGAGGGTTCCCCATACTTAGAACTGAAACTCAAAAAAATATTTTTCATCGAACCCGTACGTTTAGGGTAGGGTATATAGGTCTTCAAAAATGATATTGAGGTTTCTAATATAATTTTTTCTAAACCGAATACTTTGCGCGATAGACACTTTCGATGTGGAAAAAAGTGTGTGTGTGTGTGTCCCCGTAACTTGTAAAATAAGAGAATGATGAAACTAAAAACAATGTATGATGTTCATAACCATAAAAAGTACCAGCGAAAATTTGTTTGAAAAAGATCTAGTAAGTAGTTTTTTTTTTTAATACGTCTTATCTCATAAACGGCAATTTACCTTTTATTCAATCAACACAAAAATAAAATTTAAAAAAAAATATACTACAAGACTTTTAGACTTATTTGCTACTACGGAACCCTTCATGGGCGAGTCCGACTCGCACTTGGCAGCTTATTTAAACTTAGGCCTCTACGTGCCCGGAGTACCGGCTTTTTGAGTACCAAAGGCCGCTTTGCAAAAATTGTCTAAATATTTTCGAAACCCATCATTGTAATTTAATAGGTGAACCTACCGTGTATTTCTTTATTATTCCCTAGCATGTACATTTAAAATTGGGTAGATAACTGGGTCAAATAGTAGATTTCTGCATTAAGCAGAAAGTAAGTTATTATTGCACGAGGGCTTATTCAGAGCCCGAGCCTAGCGAGGGCTCTAATTAGCAAAGCTCGAGGGCTCTTTTATAAGATACTAGCTGTGCTCGTGGGCTTCGCTCCCCGTGGGAATTTCGGGATAAAAACTATCCTATGTCCTTCCCTGGGTATTAAATTATATCCATATCAAATTTCGTCTAAATAGGTTCGTGGTTGAAGCGTGAAGTGGTAACAAACAAAAAAATTTACAAATTCACTTTTGCATTTAAAATATTAGTAGGATAGTAGGACTAGATTACATTTATTTTTCTGATTTTATTACTTTTACATATAAGGCAGTAAAGAATCGATTTCTTGTTCTTCTACGAGATTAAAAGTGTACTATGTATTCATAAGTAAGCAGACGAGCTATCCAGAGGACAGAAGACGGCAATTCATCCCGAAACGACTAGTTTTATGACCATGAGCACCCATCATGTTCTACAAGGCCCTACTCTGACTAACGAGCATCATTTACAAATTCATCGAAACAAATACCTTTTACTTACTGAGTTTCATTGGTTTATTTTGTGGTTTAGTTTTCAGTTTATAAACGGTTTTATTTATTAAGCTATTGCATAGCTTCTATCGCGGGCCTTGAGCGCGGGGACCGAATCCAGAAATTCCGTAACGAAAAACCTCACGCTCCCCACTCCGACGGGCACGGAGATGTGGCTTGAAGGCCGTGCATCGTCTACCGTCGTTTCAGTTCGGCAGTCTTCGACACGGCGTTGTATGCAATAGCTTTACCGCGGCAGTCCCCGAGTGCCACACGTCTTTTTTTTTATTTATTTCTTTTTTCTCAATAAACCTACTCTAACTGACTGAATATCATTGGATGTTTTGTTCTACTGTATTTAATGCAAAAGTTATATAAGAAGGATAAAAAATGCGAGTGGCGCTGGTTAGTGTCAGTAAAACCCTTCAACTTTTTAATGAATTCGATAAATCGGGTGATGATGTGGAGACCTATTTTGGAATGGATTCATACGTGCACACTTTGAAGCCAAGCATCAGTTGCCTAAGCTTGCGCGCCAGGCGCCTGGGCAGCTATCTGCATCACAGTGTGTACGCACAGTACGAATGATTTGCAAGAGCATTTCCAAAGTGCCGTATTTTTCAATCGTTCGTACGCAAAAGAAATGCAATGAGTGGTCTTGACAATGTGGCTGCCTTCTAACCGCCACTTTGACAGTAGGGGCCAAAAATATTAGACGCTTAATGATCTGCTTTATACTCTGTATCTCATCTCATATTCATAAAAAATAACAATCGTTTGCAAACCTATTTCAATTAGGTAAAACAAATGTTGTCTCTTTCAGTATTTAACATTGAAAGAAGAAGACAAAACATGTTTTAACTAAAATAGATTAGCAAACGGTTACTATATAGTATCTTAATACAATAACTTTAATCAGCTTAAATGATTAATTTTGCAAATTCGGTAAATTGATATAATTTCCACAAATTAATTATTTGGGAAGGATTGTTTATAAACGCGGTGTCATTCCATTTAAGTAATGATGATTCTGCAAATGTATTTAGGTATTTTTCTGAAGTTTTAGAGACTATTTAAAAAGGTCATGTTATTACTTAAAGCATCGTGCGCTTTTCTACAGACCTACATGAAAAAATGCTTTCCCTCGTTTTTCGTTGAAACAGCTATATTCTAAGGCATATTTTTGGAGCTACAACTATAACACTAAAATATTCTATTTCAAAAAAATTTATTTGCCAGGATAATTAAAAAACCCGGACTTTGCAGCGTTTACTCCATAGAAAACCATACACGGAAAACCATGACTTTCGAATCTTAATCTTTTATAACTTAAACGGCTTAAGCAATTTTCATCAAACATAACTAAGAACCACCGCATGGGAACTTGCTCTCACGTGACAAAACCGCATCGCAATCAGTCCATCCATTCAAGAGTTACGTTGCCACAGACAGACAGACATTAGCGTTAAACTTATAATATATAATACCCCTCTTTTTTGTCGTTGGTTTAGAATTACCTTAAATTTATCCTATATTGAATAAAAAAAAATACTTTGACTGTGATATTTATTGCTTTGAAGCCCAGATATCACTTTTCGACAGCATTCACACACACTCGAAGTTTTCCTTTACTCCCAGACCAGCACGGAAGATATACTACCTAAAGAAATAAATAACAACCGCGGGCTACTTTCTATTACGACTACGTCACCACTTGATACGCCGGGAAAATCTTGATAGGATTTCCAAATATACAACTTGACATCCTCATTGCAAACACAACCTTAAGCCCTGCAAACAGAGTTGGCAATAGCGTGTAAAGCATAAGCAAAATGTACGCAATAAGAGTATGTCAAATAGTTGCTGTAAGGATGTTTTTGTTGAACAAAGTATACAGAGGCATCGGTAGCTTTTCTTTAAAAAGAATATACAATGTAATAGGGACATACTCGTAGTAAATCAAACCAAGGCCTATACTAGACCACTACAGCATAAAGGAATTAAAAAAAAAAACAGAAAAAAAACCATTCTGGTCTGGGAGAAAAAAAAAACTTAGAATGTACCAGCTGCTTCTCTTCCCACGCAGATCGTAAAAGCCGGTCGAAGGAATGGGCAAAAATGCAAATCATGTTAACAGGCGATGCAACTAGCAACCCATCACTGTATTGATTGCTTTTCCATCTTCTCGCCCACCATGACGCTAAAAGTGGCTTTTGGGTCTTGCGGCCCTGGGCTCTGCATAGAACCGCAAGACCCAAAATGCTCTGTCTGCCCCATTACGGATAAAGACGTGATAGTATGTATGTATGTAAAAAAAACAAAAAAAAATTGGTATTTCCATACTAAAATGTGCAGCCGCCCGGCCAAATTGTATGGGAATGTCAAATTTTTTTAATTGTTTCTTGGCTATTATTTTATTATCGGTATAATTCAGTGATCTAGTGTAACCCGTGGTTCGATTTATTACGGGTATGTCCCTTCCACGTTTTATCAATACACTACATGTACCAAATACAGATACAGATACATTTTCCCATCTATATCCCTGACGGGGCAGACAGAGCCCAGGGCCGTAAGACCCAAAGGCCACGCTAAGCGTGATAGTGGGCATTAAGATGGAAAAGGAATCAAAATAGTGATGGGTTGCTAGCCGCATCGCCTATTACCATGATTCAAATCCCGCCCATTCCGCCGTGTGGTATCCGGCAGAGTAGAACAGCACCACTCTAATTCCTCCCGTGGATGTCGTAAAGGCGATATAGAGATTACAAGCTAAACAAAGCTTATAAACATCAATGAGACCTCTCCAACCCGTCTGGCCCGCGTGGAGAGTGTAAGCCAAGTCCTCTGGCTGCTTTGGCTAAGTATGGCTCTGGTAGTACAGAGTGGGTCGTGGTCGTGCTGCTGTGGAGACAGAAAGACCTGATAATGATGATAACACCACGCTGACCAGACGGGTTGGTGATCGCAATAGATGCGTATAATGTTTTGTACACAGACCACTGCTGCCCGTTGCAGGATCTCCTTGTAGCCGCTTTTTATGATACGTGTGGAAAAAGCTGCTCCCATGCTGGTCTGGGAGATATAAAAAAAAACTTAGAATGTACCAGCTGCTTCTCTTCCCACGCAGATCGTAAAAGCCGATCGAGAGAATGGGCAAAAATGCAAATCATGTGAACAGGCGATGCGGCTAGCAACCTATCACTGTATTGATTGCTTTTCCATCTTCTCGCCCACCATGACGCTAAAAGTGGCTTTTGGGTCTTGCGGCCCTGGGCTCTGCATAGAACCGCAAGACCCAAAATGCTCTGTCTGCCTCATTAGGGATAAAGACGTGATAGTATGTATGTATGTACGTATGTGTGGAAAAAGAAAAGAACGGTGAAAAAACCTGACTCGCAGGCTAAACCGATTTTCATCAAACACAGCTAAGATCCACCACAAGAGAATGTTTTCACGTAAAAAACCACATCGAAATCGGTCCATCCATTCAAGAGCTACGATGCTACAGACAGACATTAACGTCAATCTTATAACACTCCTCTTTTTTGTCGGGAGTTATAAACCATCTGCTACGAGAAATCGTAGAGCACCCGTAGCCGTGCCAGAGTTCTGTCTACGAATGTACGAGAACGGAACGTCTACAGTGCTACGAAGCACGAGCTACGAATCTACGATCCGTACTGGGTACGGCTACAAAATAAAGGTAGTAACAGATATAACTAGCTGACTGTAGATTTCAGATTTAGTAGTAGAAGGCCTGTGTCACTCCCCGTTTAGGTATCGAAAATATACCTACATTATTACTATTCGCACGGCGACCAGTCCGGAGTGGTAAATTCAGTGACATGAATCGTATATTCGAAGTATTAAGTATGAAATTGGCTTGCAGTGCACTTCTAGGTATCTAAACGAAAAGGTGCCGTTGTCTGATATGTGTTATTTTATTGCAAAACGGCCCTGGCTGTCGACATTAGACACACGAAAGAAGTATGTTCAAAATTAAAAAAAAAAGATTTTTCTCCTATACGGTAAGATTATGAAAAAAATCAGGAGTTTAAATAAGAATAAATGCAAATGGAAACGAAGAATTGTAGCCCGCGAATATTTCTGTGGTAAACTATGCATGTCGGGCGCAACTGGTTTTGAATAAGAAACTTCTGTCGCCTCTATATGATTTTAGAGTCTCACGGTCACAATTACTGTTATTAGTATTACGGGACTTACCGCGATTAATATCGTTTTTTGCCAGATATAAGTTGTCAGGCACGTGGAATCCAGTGATTGAGCTTTGTAAAAAGAGTGTGCGAATAACTAAAAACAATTCCCGAACGGACACCGTCAGTGTTGTGTGTAAGGACTTATGCAACAAACGACGAAGAAAGAGGGTAGACCGATATGGTTACCCTTGACAGCCGGACATCCATCGCAGTTCCTCAGTCGGCCAGCGACTATGATGGCAGAAGGGCCGTCGAAATATCTGGCAAAAAACGATATTAATCACGGTAAGTCCCGTAATACTAATAACAGTTCTGTCGCCTCGTCATTTGTGCGCACGGCATGTGCGCCTATCATCCGTCGCATATCAAATGTGCACATAAAACGGCGTATTCACGGATACCACCGAATTAGACGCCGAATGCGATCATAAATGTGACATTCTGAGTCGATATTGGAATCTTTTGTGCATTTCAGTACTGTCGCAATTTTAATTTTAAACTTTATAAAAATGGTCGATTTGAAAGTAGACCCGTCTACTTTCAAGTACATAACCCAGAGAATCAGCTTGTAGGGGTACATTCAATTTAGTTAGATCAACGATAGATAAATAATATAAATAAATATATAGGGACAAATTACACAGATTGAGCTAGCCCCAAAGTGAGTTCGAGACTTGTGTTATGGGATACTAACTCAACGATACTATATTTTATAACAAATACATATATAGATAAACATCCAAGACCCAGGACAACTCGAAAAAGGCCATTCTCCAACTTGCCCTGACCGGGAATCGAACCCGGGACCTCTGGGTGGCGGACTAGCATGGTGACCACTACGCCTCGGAGGCATAGAGAACATTTACAAGCTCGTTGAAATGGCAATGGACGGGACAGATAGAGCGACGAACCGATAGCCGATGGGGCAAGAAGGTTCTCGAATGGTGACCTCGTACTGGCGAGCGAAGCGAAGGACACCTACCCACAAGGTGGTCTGATGACCTGACGCTGGAAGACGCTGGATGCAAGCCGCTCTAGATCGGCCATTTTGGAAATCCTTGGCCTATGTCCAGCAGTGGACGTTATGCGCCTGAAATGATGATGATGAATGATTTTCACTTCCACCATCACGCCAAGTGCGGACCCTGGATCTTGAGACCCTGACTTTTCCGTACCCTGATTACTCCGTCAGGAACTAAGATTTGATAGTACATCAGTATTTTAATTATTATTTTTTCACTTTCTTAAACGTACATATACTAATTAATTTATTGATGAACTACTTAATGACTCACTTGCCTAATCAAGCACACACCCACTCCAATAAATGCCCATCGTAATCACATCAGGGTCCAGTTACTGTAATTGGGACAATTAGGCGAGTGCGTGTCGGCTTTCTTTGTGACCTTAAGTAGACATCACAGCAGGCCGACATAAGGACGATTCGATTAGTTAATGGTAAACTGCACTATGGCGTGTGGTCCCAGCAGAGTAGAATAGGACCACTCCAAGTCTTCCCGTGGATGCCGTAGAGGGCCACTTAGGAAATACAAGCTGAACAAAGCTTATAAACATCAATGCGACCTCTCCAACCCGTCTCGCCAGCGTGGAGAGTGTAGGCCAAATCCTTTAGCTGCTCTAGACAAGTGTGGCTCTGGTAGTACAGAGGGTCGTGCTCCGGCAGTGGAGACTATAAAGACCCGATGATGATGTTGAAAGCGCACTGCACACCAAAGCCGCCGACCCGCCGACACAGCCCGGTGGCCTATGTCGAAGAATCAATCAGATCCCACCTGAAAATCAGTGTATTGCTCCTGGCAATATTAACGCTGAGCTGTGGCCTTTTTGCATTGCTGTAACACACACATAAATTATGCAGGTGTGTCGGTGTTTAATTTTTGTTTTTTGTATAGTTTTTGAAAAAATTATATGTCTATGGTTTTTGTACTTATGTGTGTTATAGCAGCAAATAAACGAATTTATCTAGACAGATCCATCTATCTAATCATGTTGGCAACTTGTGCCCGCTTGCTCAGACTTGCCCGGTGACACTCGAGCTGTAGGGAAGTAAGTTCCTAATGTTGAGCCGCCGATAGGCTGCCGACAAAGATTTCCGACTTGCAATGAGTGAAGCCGCAAACCTAGCCCGCTATCAAAAAGTTGCCGACATATGTCGGCGGGTCGTATGATTAAATGTCCGTGACATAGCACACAACCTGCAAAAGTAGCTTACGCTGGTACGGTCTTGCAGAAACCGGCAAGTTACATAGGAAACAAATGTATAGCCATCTGCCATGCCGCCTCCGCTGGACCCCGGCAGATGAGGTAAACCCAAGAAATGCTGGCTTGATGGCGTCAAGGGTGATGTGCCATTGGTCTTACAATCTAGAATGCTGAAAACCGTGCGAAGTGGATAAGAAAAGCCGGATAGCGGACCTCAGGCTTCATACCACTACACCGGGAATACGCTGAGAGAAGAGAGTAAACCTAAGTCGTATGATCTAGCTATTTATCAGAGTAGTAATAGACAAAATATCTAAATTTCAGGATCTACGGATATTTATTAAGTTACCTATTCCTACCATAACACCTCTCATTTATACGGCATACATACAAAAAGTAGCCTGTGTGTTAATACAGGAACATAATAGTAATCTGTGATACAGGTGTCAGAGTAGCATACCAAATTTTATCAAAATTAGTCATGCCGTTTGCGCGTGAAGAAGTAACAAACATACCTACACACACTCACAAACTGTTGGTTTATATTATTTAATTTGCAAAAATCAATCTTTATTTTTCACTATGGCAATACTAAAGCAATCAAGTTGCTGTCTTTATTTAGTTGCAACGCCCAGTTGTCTCGTTCATTCCGTTACCGACTGTGCTAGGTGTCAGACGTATACACTTCCAAGTAAAAGTGAAATAATATAATTTCATACTTCACCAGATAAACAGTCGTTTAATTTAGCCCATACCGAGTTGTTATTTCAACACAAACTTTTGCCTTTATGAAACTGTTACTGGCTCATGAAAATACAAGTTTTACATAGAATTGTAATGGAACCAGAGCTAAACTAAGTCGTGTTAATAGTGTAAATAGTTTCTGGTCGGTATCCCACGAGAAGCTATTGCTGGCTCGCTGGCTGCGGAACACCGCTAAAAGAGCGTGCTGTGGTGGCCATGAGTTTAATGTGAGAAGTCGCGTTCTCGAAGCGGAGTCCTAAGCGACTGCCGAGCTCGTGGTAAGGCACCTCGCACAGGGTGTCCCATCCACCGCGCTCGCAGGCGCGCTGCGTGGCGGGTGAAGTTAGCCACGAGACAATCAGAGGCACACCTTGATCGTAACACATCTGGCGCCTGGAATCAAAAGCATATCTTATGATGACGACCTTCGTGGTGTAATGGTTAAGTGACTAATCTGCCACTCTGGAGACTGTGGGTTCAATCCAAAGGCAAGCAGGTTTATGGCCTATTTCAAATCATCCTGGCTTATTATTATGCCTGACTAAAGATTATATAATGCTAACGAAACAGATACCCAACGCCATATCAACTACTGGAGAGCCCGTAAGTAAGCAAAACTAAGCACACACAACTAGCAAAAAGTGACAAAGGAAGTGTTGAATATTTTCGACCTCCGTGGCGTAGTGGTCACCATGCTAGTCCGCCACCCAGAGGTCCCGGGTTTGATTCCCGGTCAGGGCAAGTTGGAAAATGACCTTTTTCAAATTGTCCTGGGTCTTGGATGTTTATCTATATATGTATTTGTTATAAAATATAGTATCGTTGAGTTAGTATCCCATAACACAAGTCTCGAACTTACTTTGTGGCTAGCTCAATCAGTGTTATTTGTCCTTATATATTTATATTTATTTATTTATAATATGCTTTAAAATATTTATTGCATTTCATATAAGTCATATTTCATTAATAGGGTACTACTTTATTTCAATAATAGTCATAAAAGATTTTAACGTTTTCACTATTATCTATAGCGCCATCTAGTGACATGGCAGGGAAATAATTATGTTTACAAGGAGATGGGTAGGCATGGCCTGACGTCACATATACTTGGGAATGTCCCGATAGCGAAGTGATGGCCGCTTAGTTAGGAGACAAAATTTTTAAAAGGTAATCAATCCTTTGGTTAAAACTAGGCATAAATAGAAAACAAAAAACGTTTATTTACTGTGAGTATTTTACAACAGACACCAGATAGTGCGGTAAATAATTGCAACCGATTGGCGCCGGGTCCGATCTCGGCTGAACGGATTGTAATACATGGTCATTTTCGTCACCAACTATGTGCTTTCGGTCACATCGTGAAGAAACATGCGCACGAATTCACTAGAGTTAGAAAACAGTTGTCACTAGATGACTGTCACTGGGCTATGCCAGATGGCAAAAAATCTGGTTCCAGTGTTAGCTATTAACACGATAACAAAGAAGACTCAGATACCTCTCACCTTACAACATTGAGATGGTACGTCGCAATACCCATCCCCCGATATTTAGGATGAACTCCCATGCCAATGCCGAAATAGAAGCTGCCCACTCCATATCGCTTCAGGATTTCGGTGGATGGGTAAAACTCCAACAGAGTGTCGAAGGTCTCTATGAATCGTTTCATTTCCTCTGTCCGCGCCTGTACGAGACAATCCGTTAGATCATAACTAGTCAAATCAGACACTTTTTTCTAACCGTCAGAACATTTTCTATGGGATTCGTGAAATACAAAAGTGTGACGTCGTGAGTTTTGGGAGACATATAGCGCTCTTAATATCAATTTTGCCGCCTCCGGCAGGCGTGGTAGATCCAAGTAGTGCTGGCTTGACGTCGTCAAGGATGATATGCGTGCCAATCGTCTTACAACCAAGGATGCCCAAGACCGTGCGAAGTGGAGAAGAAAGAGATGGAAAGCGGACCCTGGGTTCGCAGCATTACAGCTGAGGATGCTACTGGGAATGTTTTAAAATGAGAGAGAGAGAAAGAGAGAGAGAATATGACTGGATTTGTTTTTCTGCAATTCGGCACATACACACACACACATATATGCCGTGTGGTTTCTGGATGCCGTGTGAGTAGATTGATTCCGCCAGAGTAGAAGAGGACCACTCTAAGTCCTCCCGTGGATGTCGTAGAAGGCGACTTAGGGAATACAAGCTAAACAAAGCTTATAAACATCAATGACACCTCTCCAACCCGTCTGGCCAGCGAGGAAAGTGTAATCTAAGCAATCTGGCTGCTCTGGCCAAGTATGGCTCTGGTAGTACAGAGAGGGTCGTGCTTCTGCAGTGGAGACAAAAAGACCTGATGATGATGAGTTCGGCACATAGCCAGTACGTGAACGCTATTCAGGAATACAAATCCCCACTGGTGGGCTAGCGGTTTAGGCACTGGCTCTGCGTCTGTGGGGCTCGGGATTGTAGCGAGCCGCAAAACCTTTCCCAACATCGACGGCGTCGTCCATTATAATAAATGGAAATAAAAGTATCACACTACGCGTGTAAACTATTTATTTCCAGAAACTATGTGTGTTTTACAACCAATCCGTTAAAACAATAACAAATCTACATAAATTACAATAATATTATAAAAAGGAAAGATTTGTATTTTTGTGTGTGTGTTTGTATGTTTGTAATGAATAAACTCAAAAACTACTGAACCGATTTCAAAAATCCTTTTACCATTAGAAAGCTACATTAACCCTGAGTAACATAGGCTATATTTATTGCTAGAAACTTAAGTAACGTAACCCAAGGTGGAATCATAAAACATCTTTCGTCGCATGCGCTGCGGAAACTATTAATGATAGAACAAAAATATGTTCTACAATATTGTACGGGACAGCCGACATACAGCTACATAAATATAGTATATAGTTTGTACATAGTTGTAATAGGTCGAAAAATAAAATATATCTTTATAGTGTTTTTATTCTCCCATAGTGAGTAAGTCAATAGAAATACATAGGCAGATAGGTGTATACATAGGTAATAGTAAATACACTTATGTTGTAATCATTGTAAATAAACTGATTTTTCTCTCGTGTTTTTATTCCCCAGATGTTAAGCGGCTTGAGCCCCCGCGATCAACCGCGTCGTGTCACAGCGCACGGAGACAGACAGCAGCCCGCACACATATAGAAGAGACCAACGTGTGGGTCCTACAGAAAAAGTGCGAAGGTTCGACACCAGCGCAACCAGTGTACGGTTCGTCACGTACAATATTGAAGAACATATCAATAACTACACAAAACTCCGCGATACTATATGTTTAACTATTATTGTTATGTCTCAATAACCACTTTTTACATTTTAAAAGTTGATAGAATTACCGACCAAAATTAGTCCATGTTATTCATACTTCTGTTTAAATCCTTAACCAAACGAATCATATTTCAAGACTGTTTCAATTTATGTAGATTAATTTTTGAATTTTTTAAATCGTATATTCCATTCAAAAGATATTATGAATTAAAATAGACATAGATATACATAGAAAAGGCGCAACCGCGCCGTGTCGTGCTAGCCATGGTATAATAAAATAAGGTATTCTCTTCCCGTGACAGCTGATGACGTAGGTGGAACTTGACTACGTCATCAGTTTGATGTGTTGCCACTGTGTGAAATTGAATTACCCGAGCGTAATGCATTTTTGAACTTTATATACCAATTTCGAATTAATAATCCATTAAATCAATTTATAAAATATTGAATTGATGAATCACGCGACAATCGCTATATACTAATTAGCTAAGTTACTTAATATTTTATTTAATATTCATGAACTAATTAAGAAAGTCCTTAAATTTACTGCAAAGAACAATCAGTGGCAACACTTTCGTGACGTAGTCAAGTTCCATCTCGAGAAGAGAATACCTTATTTTATTCTACCATGGTGCTAGCCAGGCATTGCAGCAGTGCGGGAGAGGGGCGAGCTACGAGGTTCACTGAAGGTGGGCGATAAACCACGAATTTCGTACACTCGATATGTGATACTGCGTTTAAAATATATAAAAATAAAAAAAACAAATATATAAATAGAAGGAAAAGATATAAAAAAGTCTTATGTACAACACTAGTTCTATAATAAAATTAAATTCCCTTTGACAACTCAAAAAAATACAGGTAATTTTTTTTTTGCTCTTTGGAAATACTGTTAAAGGCAGTCATAGACTCAGCACTTGAAGAGTTCTTCGCACACGCATGGATCGCTGGGTTGGAAGCAAAGAGACTTGGTCACTGGGTCATTTATAGCTCGCTATAAGTTCGATATTCACTAGGCGCGACTTGTGTTTGAGTTTGTGCTTATGTACGTACGGACATTTACAATTACATAGTTATTAAACTACGATGCCAGCAGTCTACATTAGTCGAGAAAAAAAAATATTTCCTACTTAACTTGTGTGGGAGCTATGTATTATGTTTCCAGGATTTATTTTTTTTACTACTGTTTAGGGTTCCGTAGTAAACAAGGAACCCTTATAGTTTCGCCATGTCTGTCTGTCTGTCTGTCTGTCCACGGTCCTACAGAGAAACTATGAGTACTAGAAAGCTGTAATTTGGCATGGATATGTATATTAATTATGGCGAAAAAGTCGTAAAATAAAATATGGAAAAAGAAATTTTTTCAGTGTAGCTGCCATACAAGTAAAGACGTAGTCAATATTTTTTTTTCTCGACAAACACATTGAGTGGGGTATCGTTGAATAGATCTTTCAAAAATGTTGTTAGCTTGTGAACACCATTTTTCGATTTAGGGATCCGTTTCTGAAATATTTGGGTTTAAAGTTCAAACTTTTGTTCGAGTCAAGTGTCCCCCCCCCCCCCTCTATCTGCTAAACGGTTATATATGGCCACGTGAAAAAATCACTATTATAGCATATATATAATGTAGTTTGAAGGAAAACTATCAGAGCCAAGTAGGGTATAGAAATTAAAAAGTTATAGGCGATCAACTTATAAAATGTACTTGAAAAAATACATTTTCATACAAATTCAATAGATATTAGTTTTTAGACGTTTTTAGTGGCAAGAACTCAAAGTTGGCATTCGCAACTACGGAACCCTACACTGTGCGTGGCCCGACACGCACTTGCCCAATTATTGGCATAATAAATTACCTCTAATATACATACCCGACCGATGTTAAATTACACCTTTATAGTTCTTACAGTCTCTAAGTATAACCAGACAGAGATAGCGAAACTATAAGGGTTCCTTGTTTACTACGGAACCCTAAAAATGTGCTCAACAAAAAGCGATTAAACTAGTCTGATATACACACCTTTAATTTTGTTTTCCGGTCACCCCTCGATACCAGTATCGCTGAGGAAACTCCAACTATCTGCCGTCTTGGTTCCGTCTCATCCTCAACGAGGTACAACAGTGTGAGGGCCGTCGGCATCCTCCCAAGTCTGACTTCAACTCTCTGCATTCCTGCATAGCTTCAGGGTTCTCGATGACGCCTACACACAAACCGTCTTATTATAAATAATTGACCAAGTGCGTGTCGGGTCACGCGCATTGTAGGCCACTAAAAACGGGTGTCTATTAGAATACAGATTTTTTGACATCGAATTTCATTTCCCAGAAAACTATTCCACGATTTTTAATACATTTTTTTCTTGATAAAACGAATAGTTACTCATCGCAGTTTCATATTATAATAACAACATTTTAAAAAATATATATTTTAAAATGGTTTTCTTTTATAGAAAAACGGTATATCGAACTAACATTTCATATAAAATATTAAGTTATCGATAGAACTGCTCATAAAAACATGTTTCAATATGTAACGGTACTCATAATAACTCGCTTCGCTCGCACGGCTCGTGCGTGTGTTGGTCGAAATTGTAACATAACCTAACCTATAGGATTGCCCTAACCTAGGAAAATGGAAAAAAGTGTCTTACGGCACGCTCGCTTCGCTCGCTCGGCTCGTGCGTGTGTTGGTCGCAGTTCTAACATAACCTAACCTATAGGATTGCCCTAACCTAGGAAAATGGATAGATGTGTCTTAGCACTCGCCGGCCGCTACCGCGGCACGCTCGCTTTGCTCGCTCGGCTCGTGCGTGTGTTGGTCGCAGTTCTAACATAACCTGACCTATAGGATTGCCCTAACCTAGGAAAATGGATAGAAGTTTCCTAGCACTCGTTTCAAATGTTTCAACTATTTTGCAAACTGAAACTTACGTGGAAGCAAAATTATGGGTAACAAAACTTTGATGTTACGTTATTTCGATAAAAAACATAAAATAAGAAAATAAATAACGATAGACTGAGTTTGTAGATAACGAATAATCGAGTAAATAAAATTTCAATGTCAAGAGATTTTAGGATTTGTTAAATATTGTATCAAAAGATTTGCGAATAGTTTTATGGGGAATGTAAATCGTTAAAGTTTATTGCGATAAAGTGATGGGTTCCCCACTAAAAGCGTATACAAAATAATTTTCTATTGAATTTGTATAAAACTTTCCTTTTCTGAGTACATTTTATAAGTTAGTCGCCTATAACTTTCTAGTCCTACCTATTATAGTTTCCCTTTAAATTTCGTTATATATGTCGCAGTTGAATTGTATAATCCGTTGTTATTCAAAAACTCTAGCTGTTTGGCAATACAGCTCGGTTTTGTAAAGCAGCTGAAAATAGTTCAGCTCGATTGTCAATGAGTTACGTAATTACGTTTAACAAAACGGCTAGCGTTGAGATGACATATAGGGTTAACATTATTGAATACAACTGTGTTACCAAACAAAATATATGAGGGGAAAATAGTTGAAATAAAACCTCAATTCAATTCCTTACTAAATAATTCTGTCTTCAACATCAAACACCAATGTAGTATGATAATCAGCTCGATGCAATTAGATATAGAAAATATATACCCGACAACTCAATGGCGTAGCGATTTCTTACGGCCAATTTTATTGATCCACGTGAATTTTCCATCTTGCCGGAAGGCGGGAGTCAAAATAATATAATATGGGGTCCAAGTTAAAGGTCTGCTTTATTATTTTCAATCTTGTGCACTCCAAAATTACAAACAATGCCCCCGATGTCTCTCGATGAAAACAGCTCAGTCCCGGAACGCGGCGGAGAATTTACTTTATGGGAGGCCATATTTGTTGTTATGACACTGACACTTCACAAGCCACAAGTGGCAGAATTCCGAACTGATCGATCTACAATCTTACGTTAGCTAGTTTGTTAAACGTAACACAAGTGGCGATCTAGCTGAACGATTTTCAGCTATATTACAAAACCGAGCTGTTATGCCAAACAGATAGAGTTTTTGAATAACAGCGGATACATATACAATCCAACGGCGACATATGTGTACAAGGCGATTCTTGATTAGTTTTGGAGCCGGAAGCCACTTCATAAGGATCGTTGGTAAGATCTAAATAGCTAGTCAAAATAAAAAATCAGAACCCAAAAATGATGACTAAAACTCGAAAGTAAAATCGTGAGATTATTTAGTAGTACCGCCGCTGGCCGGTCACGTGAGTTCACGCTACAGTTTTGTATGGGCTTAAGGCTACGTTTCCACTGAAGCGGAGCAGAGCGGAGAGGAGCTTAGCGGTGCATGAATTGACCAATTACAATGCTCGAAATCTTCGCTCCGCTGTTTACATTAAAGCGGAGCGGAGATTTTGAGCATTGTGATTGGTCAATTCATGCACCGCTAAGCTCCTCTCCGCTCTGCTCCGCTTCAGTGGAAACGCAGCCTAACTACGTGGTCTCGATCGAAAATCATTTTCGCTTTTTCGCAAAACTTTTTTATCTTATGATATACACAAACTTGGATTACGTATATGGATAGAGGAATTTATTTACTAAATGACATTTTATTTTCCAAAACCAATGAAAAGTCCGCGGTTATATATAGCTGCCGGGGAGAAACACTTGACTCTAACAAAAATTTGCACTATAAAACCAAGTATTTCAGAAACGGCTCCCTAAATCGAAAAATGATGTTTATAAGCTCGCAATATTTTTAAAAGACCTATCCAACGATAACTAACACGATGGGTTAGTTGAGAAAAAAATGACTACCGCTTTACTTGTGTTAGAGCTACCCTAAAAAAAATTATTTCAAGATTTTATTTTACGACATTTTCATGCCATGATTAACCCCTTGTATTATATCTAAAATCATGTTGAAAATAGATAGAAAAATAACATTATTTTGTGACGTTTGATGACCGAGCGAGCGAAGCGGGCGAAGCATATCAGTTTCGACGAGCCGAAAATTCTTTAGCTGCATTTCTTAAGGCCATACCCAAATTTTCCGGGGTCCAGTGGCGCCGCCATTTGAAATAAATCATTTGAAAGGAAACGGAGATATCATTTAAAATTTGTCTTGGTCAAGCCCTAGATAACCCTTAAAACTATTTTATGAACTACTGTTTATAGTTTAAAGTGAGAACGTGAAGCTTTTCTACGCACATTAGCCAAAAGTGGCCGTTTTTCGCAAATGTGCGTCGAAAAGTTTCACGTTCTCACTTTAAACTACAAAAATTAGTTAAAAAAATACTTTGAATGGGTATCTAGAACTTGACCAAGACACAATTTTAAATGATATCTCCGTTTCCTTTTAAATGATTTATTTTAAATGGCGGCACCACTGGACCCCGGAAAATTTGGGTATGGCCTTAACCGATTCGCATGAAATTTTATGAGCAGGTTCGGTACCTAATTGACCGAGCGAGGGAAGCGAGCGAAGCGTCTTAGTTTCGAGATTAGCCAAAAATTCTTTTGTCCGTCTGTCTGTCTGTTTTTGCCTACAGGTCGCATTTCTTAACCGATTCTCATGAAATTTTGTAAGCAGGTTTAGCAATTAAATAGAATTTTCTTGTGGAGCCAGTTTTTCGAAATTTTTAATAACTGTCATATATCCGCCATTCCAAAATATTTTTAAAAATGTCATTAGAATTATTTGTTACCATTATAAAAACGCATTTTTCTTATTTTAACAACTTTATGTCTGAACAACTTTTTCCTACGTTATACTTGAACGGGTTTAGGGTGACTCGCGAAGTCTAGCTGACTGAGCCGAGACGGATATACAATACAAATCTTCTTAAAAAATATACTGAAACTATTTAAGGGTGAATTCAGTCCGGGTTACTGAACAACTTTCTTAAAAATGCATGTCTTCAGTAGAAATCAAACCCGCGACTTCCGAATTACAAGGCCAAGGCCAAACTATACTGTTGGGATAAAAGTAGACAGGCCTACCTGTCTACTTTCATCCCAACAGTATAGTTTCAAAACCCTCAGTGGCTTTTCATCATCATCATCATCATCATTTCAGCCGCATAACGACCACTGCTGGACATAGGCCTCTCCCAAAGATTTTCAAAATGACCGATCTAGAGCGGCTTGCATTCAGCGCCTTCCAGAGACCTTGGTTAGGTCGTCAGACCACCTTGTGGGTGGGTGTCCTACGCTTCGCTTGCTTGTACGTAGTCGCCATTCGAGAACCTTTTTGCCCCATCGACCATCGATTCGTTGCGCTACGTGTCCCGCCCACTGCCATTTTTAACAAGCCAATCCGCTGGGCTATGTCAGTGACTTTAGTTCTCCTACAATTTCCTCATTTCTGATTTCTTTTAAAGATGGCGTAAATATGGGGATTCTAAACTTAAAAATCTTATATCTCTACTATTTAAAAAAATTATCAATAATGTCATTAGGTAGACTTTTGTTATTCTTATTATGACGCAACTTTTTGTCTGAACAACTTTTTTAACCAAATACAAAAAAGGAGGAGGTTATCAATTCGTCGGAATCTTTTTTTAAAGTATGTTCACCAATTACTCGAAGTTACAGTACTCGAAGTAACATTTTTTGAATTGAAAACTTCTTTAGCGGCGTTGTGCACTTTTTTTGGAATGGGTAAAAAATCTAAAACTCGACGTCAGGACACGTGACCCTGATCGAAAATTCGTAAGACGGCGCAGGGCGCTTGCGCGAATGTTCGTGTGTGTTTATGTTACAGCGTGCTAATAAAATGTCATGTTTGTGTACGATAGCCCAATAAATAAATATTGTATTCTACCACATAAATGAGAGTACTTTTATACTGATAATTAAAGCAGTTCGTGCAAAATTATTCCCTAACCATTCCAAAATATCAAAAATGCACAACGTTAATATTGAAGTTTTCACTTCTGCCGGCACTCCCAGAGTGCAACCCGTCGTTTTTTTTTTCTTTTAAAGGGCAAAGTTGTCAGGCGATCCCATAGAAATTTTATCAAAATCGTTTGTGTAGTTTGTTGTTGAAGTCTGTTTTTTCTTCTGAAAAATTATATCCGATAAGCTTCTACTGGTCGTGGGTGACTCGCGAGTTCTGTAGTACACAGAGCCACTGGTTTTATGAACTGTACGAATAATTTATTGTAGATTCATCTACCTAATTAACTGCTTACCCCAGTCTTTCCCAAAGTGGGCAATAACGCCCCCTTGTGGGCGCTGCAGGTCTCAAGGGGGGCGGTAAGAGACCCAGAAAGAAAATGTTTTTTTTTTGCTAGGAGCTTTATTTAGCTAGGAGGCCTCTTAAACAACGACTGCAAGAGCTCTCGACTCTCAACAACAACTTGTGAACATCAACAAATATGAATTAAAAGATTGCTCAAACTCGGTTCTATATTTCTCTCCGCGTAGTTCATATATCAGCGTAGTTTATTCTCAAAGTGGGCAGTAGACAAAATAAGTTTGGGAACCACTGGCTTACCCGAAGGAATAGCGGCTATATCGTCCGCCACAAAATAATTCATGAAAAAATCGATACTTTCTTCAACTAGATCTTCTGTCAATTCTTGAACCCTCACTTTAATCGCTCTGTTGTCTTTCTTATCTTTTACAACAAATTCAGACCAAGTTTGTTTTTCAGACATTTTTGATTTAAATTTTATACAATTTTTTACTTTTCTTGGGATGTACAAAATACTGGCGCAAGCTACTTTTTTGAATAACCAAAGAACTGAGAATGTGCCCAAAAACTTCCACAGACTTTACTACTGACGCACAGTTCTTGTATTTACATATTTGTACACTAATATTGTCTTTACTGTTTACACAGATATACATACATTTTTATTTACTCTTACTGTATGCCAAAAATACGCCACATGTAGGTATGTCCTTTCTTTTAAGAAGCCACATACAAATTCAATTCAAGGCTAGCGCCATTCGTTCGTTGTCGCCGCGTGCAAGTCGCTCGCAAACCATGCGCCGCACCCCGTGCTCTCCGCGCGGTAGGGTAGTGTGAGAAGGTGATGTGTGCGTGCGGCGTCGTCCTATGTTGCAGACGTGTTTGTGTGCAACTGTGCCGCAATATCTGGGGGCACGGCAGTGCCCCCACCAAGTCGAGCAAAAAAGCGTCACGGCCGTACCATCCTTTTCTCGAAGCAATTCAGACCATTTTCGACCCCCTGTAACTTCGTTGTGGATAAAACTAGAAGGCTGAAATTTTCAGTAACCATGCAGGCATTGTAAAGACACGGTATATTTCAAATTTCATTCAATTTGAACCAGTATTTTAAGAATTATAACGGGTCAAATTTCTTAATTTTGTCACTCACTGACTCACCGATCATCAAAATTCTAAGGCACTTCTAGCAGACCTAGAAGCTTTAAATTTGGAATATAAGTAGTGTTTGGTGTATGAATCAAGGAAAAACTAAAAAATCTAGAAAAGACCGCAAAGAAAATTAAGCCCATACAGCCAAGTCTTCAGTTAAATTTTTCAATATTACCTTTATTCGTAACGATGTTTTACGGCAGTTATTATTATTGCGTGCGAAGCCGCGGGTTTAAGCTAGTCCCATATAAATATAGGCGCATGGTAGTGCCCCTGCCAAAACGAGCAAAAAATGGGTATTCCCGTCATGAAAACACGTGTAAATTAAATTATTTAATGCAAAAAACGTACCTACGTGCGTATTCGTACTTATTACGAGTGCGTAAGGTTGTAAATTAATTATTATACCACGCGCTGCGATGTGCTAGCAGGCCTCCGTCACTCGATCAAGATCGCTCAAAATGTACCTACCGGCTAGCCGTGTTTTCTAACGCCCAAGTGGCAAAGGGGCGCCGCACTCCGGCCTGTGTAGTCGCGTGCATGAGACTTGCTTACTGCATATTGTTTGTTTACAATATCTTTCTTATATTTATATTATATTTACAATATAAACAAGCGTTATATTTAACAATGTCAAGACATTATTGTGTGGTATTCCAATGTCAAAATCAAAGAACCAATAAAGAATTGTCGTTTTTCGCATTGCCAAAAGACGAGGAAAGTAAGTGTTTTTTTTTCGTTAAAAAGTAGGTAGTCGTATAGAATAGGATTTGGTACTGTCTCGTCCAATCAGATTATTTTGTAGGTATGAAGTTTGATTGTCCTACTGAACGTCGAAAGTTTAACATCGATGTACTGTATCCAGATAGTATATGTTGTTGTTTTTCGTGTGTGTAAGTGGCCAACACTGGTTTCAGATTTTTCAAGCTGCCTAAAGGCATCTGACATAGCTTAACGACTGCCATACAATATGACAGCCGGGACCAATGGCTTATACGTGCCTTCGGAAGCACAGAGGAGCTCAATTTTTATGCCACTTGTGGTCACCCATCCAAGTGCGGACCACGCCCGGTGCCGCTTTACATGCGAAAGTGCTAGTGCGGGCCACCGAGCTCCTCTAGTAAAGTATATAACAACGATTTACGTGAACTAGAAAGTATGCTATAAAGAATTACTCAATATCGTATGTTTCTCATTGCGATGAAGTCTCTATGAAAATCACACGCTCTTATTACGTCACAACTTTTAAAGTCAAGTCATCTATAGATCCTTTTTAATAAAATTTCTTTTCATAAATATGCGTCACGTTCATTTTTGTATTCTACAACATTAAGTCAACCCTAAGGTTATCTCACAACGGCCGACGTCATCGCCCGCTGTGCACTTAAAACGCTCCGTTGAGTCAAAGCAGTTAGGCTCATATTTCCTCGCGTCGCTTGACAGCTAGAAAGTTTAGTTAAATAAAGCGTAGGTATTTGGCGTTTGTAGGGAAGTGATGTATCTGTTACGTAGTAACTTATTAGTAATCTGTGGTGCTAGCGAGTGACCGCGGGCCGTTACTACCGTTACCGTGCGATATACATATATACAATAAGTAGAAGGTACCGAAAAGGAAAAAAGTAGAACTGTCTACAAAATACAAAAAGAAATGAGATCCCATCAAAAACAATACTTGTCAAAAAAACCAAGTCTCGCAACTCAGTTGTTCTGCGGTAAAAAGTTGTGAGATCCATGTAATACCAAGTCGGTTATTAATTTATTCAGTCTCTACTTAAGCGACTTTCTGTCTTAATACGTCCAGTCTCTAAGACCACGATCGTGGTCCATAACAATTGAAAATCAATTGTGTCTGGAATCTCCGTACTCGAAGCATTAAGTTGTTACGTAATAATTAACAGCATCTTATAGTGACGCATATCAATATTAAAATTCTTTAATGTTTTATATAAATATATTGAGACTTGGCCATCGCCTGAAAACACGTGTAAATTCAATCGCTTGAAAACACATGTAAATTCAATTATTTAGTGCGATGGCCAAGTCTCGATATATTTATATAAAACATTAAAGAATTTTAATATTGATATGCGTCACTATAAGATGCTGTTAATTATTACGTAACAACTTAATGCTTCGAGTACGGAGATTCCAGACACAATTGATTTTCAATTGTTATGGACCACGATCGTGGTCTTAGAGACTGGACGTATTAAGACAGAAAGTCGCTTAAGTAGAGACTGAATAAATTAATAACCGACTTGGTATTACATGGATCTCACAACTTTTTACCGCAGAACAACTGAGTTGCGAGACTTGGTTTTTTTGACAAGTATTGTTTTTGATGGGATCATGTTTATCAAAATGTTTTTCATTTATTTATTAGGATTCCGTAATAAAAAAGGAATTTCGCCATGACTGTCTGTCTGTCTATCCGTCCGCGGTTTTACTCAGAGACTATAGGTACTAGAAAGTTGTAATTTACATCAGTACGTTAAAATCAGAATCACAATAACGAATGTTTTTTCCATACAAAAAACCGTGCGTTTAGTGACTTCGCATTTCAAAAAATGACACCACTAACCATTCATATATAACTTCAGAAATATATGGGTTTTTGTCGGGTAAAGTGAAAAAGAGTATGGAAATCTAATAGGTAGGTACTTAGTACTACTTACATATCGAGATCAGCTTCACTTGATTTAAAAATTTTAAGTTTGATGCATGTAATCTGCAAAGAACTGTGTTCTGTGTGCAGCCAATGGGAATGTCGTTTTTACTTTTATTTAATATCATCGTAATATATAAAATGGAGACCTTTGCTTATCAGTGGGACAGTAGGTACCTACCTAAGGTTAATTTAAAATATATATATATATACACTAGTGATCTAGTAAAGCATGTGGTTCGATTTATTACGGGTATGTCCCTTTCACGTGGTAGAACAATACAACTAAAATAATATCTACTAATTTTTTTTTTATTCACCATATTTCCCTATCATATTCATAGTTCTTTGGAATTTGATAAAGTTCGATAGGTACCTAAATAGGAGTCGTAGTCGTACGATGCCACTGACTTACTTATACAATGTCCTTTTTAATTAAGTACAAATATTTTAAGGGGTGGTTCAGTCCATCATTTTGAACAACTTCACCCAATAAATGTACATCGAAATACGAAAAAAAAAATTTAGCTTCTCATACAAACCGAACTAGTCACGTGATATCAGTACTATGGAGAATGAAAATATTTTTTTCATATTTCGATATACATTTATTGGGAATAGTTGTTAGGAATGATGGACTGAATCACCCCTTAAAATATTTGTACTTAATTAAAAAGGACATTGTATATTAGGTGTGTGAATGTGTCCGCCGCCGGTCGTTCCGGGCGCTACCGCGCGGCACTATATCCATACTTCTATTTAGATAGGTACACGGGGTAGGTAAATACGTGTTGAGCATCTAGGTATAGCTAGGTACCTGTGCTTGCGTGGACGTTGCGATTTACCTAACAGCTCCAGCTATTATAACCGTCACTTAGTATTTCGGATAAGTTGTTAGGTATTCAGAATTGTGCAACATCAAAAGTCAACGTTCCCAAGCAGACCCATTGCTTAGCTTGCTACCATCACAAAATGACTCACTTGATGCGGTGAATAATTATTTCACATCTATTGGTAGTGAACTGGCAGTAGATATTCTGAATAAACTTAATACTGATGAGTCTGAGCTAATAAAGAAATACACCACCTTTGATACAGTGCAATCGATTTTCATGTCACTACCGACTATATCGAGGTTGACAAAATTATACGTAATTTTAAAACCAACAGTGCGCCAGGCGTTGATTTGATCCCTACTCTTGTTATAAAAAAAAAATTCGCACAAAATCCTTTGTACCATGATAGCACATTTGTGTAACCTTAGCATTTCTACGGGCACGTTCCCAACTATATTTAAAAACGCTGTTGTTAACTTTTTTTTTTTTTTTATTTATTTATTTATCAACATATACATAGGTACATATAATTACAGGTTGACACCTAATGCGATAGTACATTACCGTAACAAATTATCTCTAATGATACCCGTGTGAATTCATTCAGAGTAGTATTAAACAAGTCGATCTTAGTGGCTAAAACGTTAAGTGTGTGCAGTGCTTGTGTCAGTGGTGCCTCCCGCAGCAGGTTGGTGCGCGCGCGGGGCACGGCCAGCAGCGGCGGCCGGTGGCGGCGCCGCACGTATTTGTTTGGCACATATAGGCCAACCCGTGACAGTACATCCGCATGGTTTTGCTTGCCCCTTATCACCTTAAAGACGTATGTGACTACAGCCAGGTGCCTTCTAACCCTCAATTCGTTGTACCCAACCATACCTAAAATAAATAGGGTTGGATACATTAAGGGGTAGAAAGGATAGACTCCGTATAGTCTCATGTATAGATACCTAACAAATTTATTTTGAAGTTTTTCCAACATGAGACTATACTTAGCCTCGTTTGGGTTCCAGGTCATAGACCCTGTTTCCAGTTGGCTCCGAACTAGTGCATTGTACAGCGATATTATCGCATGAATGTTGGTGAAAGACCTAACCGTACGCAACACAAATCCTAGATTTTTAAAGGCTCTCCTACAAATTGTTGTGATGTGTCCCGTAAAACTTAAATCTTTGGTAAACGTGATGCCTAGGTCCCTAACTTCAGAAACTTGCTTCAGAACTACCCCTCCAATATTGTAATTGTATTGGACGGGGTTATGCGCTCGTGAGAAAGTTATCGTCACGCATTTAGAGGTATTAAATTCTAGCAAGTTTTCCTTGTTCCAATTTACCACCCTATCAATATCCCTCTGAAGCCTTTCGCAGTCCTCACGGCTTGCAATCGGCATAGTCAACTTGAGGTCGTCAGCAAACAACAAGCATTTTGCTTCCTGTACAACTTGCGGCAAGTCATTTATCATTAGGACGAATTGTAAGGGACCCAAATTACTGCCTTGACTTACTCCAGACCTCGTGTAATATGACCTTGAAGAGTGCCCTGCGTATTCTACATACTGCCGCCTATCACTTAAGTAACTAGTAAAAAAATTTAGCAATTGAGGGGTAAAGCCAAACCGTGCAAACGTCGTTAGAAGCCTGTCGTTATCGACTAAGTCGAACGCTTTTTTGTAATCGAAGCATGCCGTGTCCGCCTGTCCCCCCATCTATTATCGGTACTATGAAAGTCATGTGGCTGGTGAGATTAGTAGCAGTACTTCGTGACGGTCGGAAGCCGTGTTGAGCGTCAGATAGCTGAGCGCTCACTTGCGGGTATATGCTATTATTGAGAGCCGTTTCAAATACTTTGGCTGGAATCGAAGGTACTGCCACGGGTCTGAACCCTTCCACTTGACATTTATTTTGTCCCTTTGGTACGGGGACAACCCGAGTTATTTTCCATTTCTCCGGAAACACTGCAGAGTCCAAACACGCATTAAAAATATGTTGCAGTGGTTTCGCCAAAACCGATCGGCAATCCTTAAATATGTAAGGTGGGATACCGTCCGGTCCCGCGGATTTTTTGGGTTTGACCTGCTGAAGTGCAAGCTCGATGTCACATAATTGTAGCCTGTCAACTTGAACCCGACCTGCCCCATTTCCCCCTCCTGCCTCAAACATCGCCGTGTTTACATCTAACGTGGGTTTTTTTTGACTATACACCGATTCGAAATAATCCGCAAATTCATTGACACATTGCTCATCCGTCAACAATACGCCGTTTTTGATTATTTTTGGTGTACTACTAGTACCTTTTTTGGAGTTGACGTAATTCCAAAATGACTTGGGATCCTCCTGTAGTTGACTTTGCACGCGATGCTGATTTTGTTTGTATGCAATCTTAATCAATTGTTTTACTTTTGCCCTGCACTCTGAAAACATTACGTAATCCGTACGAGACTTACTTATTTTGTAACACTTGTTATCCCTATTTACAAGGGTGGTGGGGAATATTCGGTAGAGAACTACAGACCTATTTCCTTGCTAAGTATTATTAGCAAAATAATTGAGAAGGTAGTCAATATACGTCTTACAAAATTCTTGGAGGAGAAGCAACTCCTAGCAGAAAACCAATATGGCTTACGATCTGGCAAAAATACGGAAGACGCCATTGCAGCCCTGACTGAATTGGTTATTAAATCATTAGATTCTGGTGAAAGATGCAAATTATCTTTCTAGACTTAAAAAAAGCGTTCGACACCGTCTCTATTCCGCTACTCTTGAAAAAGCTGGAAGAGCTTGAAGTAAGAGGTACTGCCCACGACTGGTTTAAAGACTACTTAACTAATCGAAGCCAAGTCGTTAGAGTCTCCAACACGTACAGTACTAGTTTACCTAACACTTACGGAATCCCCCAAGGAAGCACATTGGGTCCTACACTTTTCTTGGCATACGTCAACAGCCTATGCAGACTAGAGATGGACAATGGCAGTATTCTTGCGTTTGCTGATGATACCTCTCTCATTTTCCGAGGAAAAACATGGCACGAAGTGCATAAATATGCCGAACAAGGGTTGCAAAAGATTATTGCATGGCTTGATAATAATCTTCTCACTATCAACGTGACAAAAACAAAGTACATCTGTTTTAGAACGACTGAAGGTACAAAACCACCAGATGATTATTACCTAAAAGCGCACACAAGAACATGTAATAAGGACGGCCAACTGACCTACTCATGTAATTGTCCCATTGTAACCCAAACAGAAACACACAAATATTTAGGTATTCTGATGGATAAAAATCTTAACTGGGCCCCACATATCACAGCACTAAGTAAAAGAACACATAAGCTATTGCATATTTTTAGGAATCTTAGAGAGTCTGCTGACATGCAACTCATAATCAGGATTTACTATGCACTATGTCAATCTCTCCTTGCCTATTGTATTCCAAACTGGGGTGGGGCTGCTACTACTTACCTCATTGAGCTAGAGAGAGCCCAAAGAGCAATAATAAAAGTCATGTTACAAAAACCCAGGAAGTACCCGACTAACAAACTCTAGAACGAATCAGAACTGCTTACAGTACGACAACTATTTATCTATAACTCCCTACTGCGCCACCACAAAAAAATCGATCCCTCACTTTTACCCAAAAATAAGAGAAGAATGCGCATCTTTGTACCATCATTTCACATCTTCCACACGTGGCGCCAAACATATTATACCGGACCATACCTTTACAAGCTCCTCAATGACAAATTACAAATACATAGCTTGAACAAAACCAAATTAAAATCAGCTCTAAAGCACTCACTAAAACAACTTACATATGAAGAAACTGAAAGCATACTTCGACGCGTTTCATGAATCCTGGTTTTATTTCCTTTTATTTATTTCCACACGCATTCATATCATCTACTTCACTCGTTTTCCATTATTCATACAAATCACACAACAACACACAACACATATACACTCGCAGACACATGCTATTCAATCAAAAACACAAAAAAGCATATTATGTTCATATTCATTCCGTCTCCAAATCTTTGTTTTTTCTTTTTTTTTTTTCTTTTATCGTTTTCTATCCTCATTGCATTTATATTTTCCTTCTTATACATATTGTTTAAATTATTGTATATAATTATTTTTTTAATCTCACTACTATGTTAGACCATTTCTAGGGGTGGAGGGTTGATAACCTGAGACACAGGAATATTCCTAGTTCAGGTAACAATCCACCATAGTCTACTACTTTAAATAAGATACTGAGTAGTTTAAGTTGTACCTATGTATGTAAATTATGGTGAGCAATAAACGATTATTATTATTATTATTGTTCTTGTTGAAGTGAAAACTTCTTTAGCGGCGTTGTGCACTTTTTTTGGAATGGGTAAAAAATGTTAAACTCGCGTCAGGACACGTGACCTGATCGAAAATTCGTACGACGGCGCAGGGCGCTTGCGCGAATGTTCGTGTGTGTTTATGTTACAGCGTGCTACGCGCATCCATGGATGGATCGACCGTCTGTGTAGTGGCCATACTGCTGTGTATTTAAAAATGATTTTGTTGAAAATGAATTTGGTCATGCTTGTGACATTTGTGACAGACTGTGGTTCAGAAAAGATTTGAAAAATTTTATACTGATAATTAATAAAAGTGTTCCTACTTTCACCTTTGAATTGGTAATAGAACTCGGTCTAAAACTATATTCAATTATACATAATCTGATAGCTTATTTAATAACAATTATAGCAATATGCGCTTTTAATATACCCTTCATACAAAATTTAATGAAAATCTTCTTTTTAATGAGTACCAGGAAGTAGCCCCGAAAAAAAAAAGTTTGCTTGACAGATGCGCCATATTGGATAAAATGGCCGTGACAGAGGAAGGGTTATAGCAATTCGTGCAAAATTATTCCCTAACCATTCCAAAATATCAAAAATGCACAACGTTAATATTCAAGTTTTCACTTCTGCCGGCACTCCCAGAGTGCAACCCGTCGTTTTTATTTTTATTAGCTAATGCTGGTGTTTTTAAATAAAAGACACGGGCCATGCCCTAAACGTCTCCTGCCGCATAGTTACTGGTACCCTGAAACCAACTCCGTTACACCATCTCTATACACTGTCTGGGATAGCTCCGCCAAGCGTACGACGTAACGTGGCTTGTGCGGCGGAGAAATCCAAACAATTTTATCATAAGAAACACCAACTATACGGTCAGGTTACACCACCCCCACGTCTGAAAAGCCGAAAAAGTTTTCTTAGGCAATCAATTATCCCTATTTGTGAAGCCCCAGATACTAAGTTGGCATTGTGGAATAGTAAATATACTCCGCTACCATCAAATCTCCCAGTTGCTAGATACTCCCACTAAGTGGTGACCTCCCCTGGACAGTCTGGAAGTCCTTAAATAGGCTCCGGGCTGGTGTTGGAAGGTGCCATGAAAACCGAGTCAGGTGGGGTTTCTCAAATAACGACCGTTGTGACTGTGGAGATGTGCAAACCATGGCCCACTTACTCTCGTGCCCCAACTGCCCAACATCCTGTACAATAGAGGACTTATACTCTGCAAATGACAGAGGAGTAAGTGTCGCCAAACACTGGTCCACAACTATATAAAATCGCCATTCCGACTCGCTAAAAATAAGAAGAAGAAGAAGACTATACTAGATCTTTAGTCTAAAGCTGCCTTCAAATGTTTATCGATAAATGAAATTTGTGTATTCAGTAATTTTTGAGAAATTCGTCAAAAACATATTTCGCCAGGGAAACGTTTCTCTGGCGGAATGTTGTCAGGGATCTAGGATTCAATTAATAAAGCAATTAATGTATCATAAGAGACAAATGTTTATGTACAAATGGACTTTGTATGTCATACGCCTCCGAAGTTATTCTAAATTCCACTGGGGAAATGTTTAGCCTTTTGTTGGATCTCACAAATGGTTTGGAATACAGTCTTGATTTTTTTACACACATTGCTATTCATTAGTTTATTACGACTATAAATACTGAATCCAAAAAAACATCACCACTTCTGAATAATAAATATGAACATTAAAGTAGGTATTTTGATTCTAGTGGCTTAACTAAGGGATATAGGGAAAAGATTTGAATGTCGTTTTATGTATTAAAACTGCCTCTAACATCTGGGAAAGTACGTTTGTAATAGTGTAATTATTAAAAAAGTTACAACAAAAAATAATGTCCACTGAACTCCACTGACATCATGATTTTGATTGGGTCTATTGGGCGAGTTTTATATTATTTGACAAGTTTTAACTAATTCCAATGTTTAATGTATTAATTCAACTATCCACATTCCAATAGTTAGCTAAATCCAATTAGTAATAAAAGAAACATACTAAAAAACTCAGCGACATTTAAAACTTTGTTATAAACCGACCAATTTCGGATTGCTATTAAATAGCGACTGCTAAGTACAAATAGCTGACTTCAGAAATTTGCAATATTACCAACTGGAATTGGTACAGACGCGTTCAAAAAATATAAAAGTTAAGTCAAAATGGATGATTTCATACCTATTAGGTATTTAGCAAAAAGCGGGGAAAAACGACAAATAATAAATATTGATTATACTAGATCTTTAGTGATCTATATTAGGCTTCAGACAACGCCGTAAAAGTGGCAACCTTCTGGAGGAAAAGAATCTGATTTAATTTTAGCCTTCGTCACGAGAAGAAGAAGAGTGTAAAGCTGCCTTCAAATGTTAATCGATAAATGAAATTTGTGTATTCGGTAATTTTTGAGAAATTCGTCTTAAACTTATTCCACCAGGCAAACGTTTCCCTAGCGGAATTTTGTCAAAGACCCAAAATTCAATCAGCAGATCATTTAGTGCATTATACCTATTTATAAGAGGCAAATGTTTATGCACAAATGGACTTTGTATTGTTTATTGTTTATTGTTTAATAAGGCATACACAACAGGTAACAATCTTTTATACTTATATCTAAGATTTCATTGACATCTTGCCCTAGACTGAAACCCAAAGGCGTGTACACACAGCATATCAGGCATGTAAACACTGTTGAGCTCGATGTATTGACCTTCACACTGGTTTATATCGTTAAAAGTTATAATAAAGAAATAACAGAAAAAAAGAAATTGTTCCTAATTAACTAATTTACTCCCTATGAAAAAGGTCAGTGGAGGGTACCCTTGATTTGATTTTTAAAAGTATCAGTGCGGGTAACCGCAAAAATGTCAATTGAATCATTAGCCTGGCTAAGCTCGTTATACAAACGACACATTCGAACGATTGGGTTATAATTATGAGGTGTTGTTTTTGTAGACAGCCAACATAAATATCGTAAGACGACTTCGGGATAACAGTGTCGAAGAATCAATCTTGAAATGTATTATTTTGTGCAAGTTAATAAGATCCTGTTGTTTACGTCGGGTTTCCAAAGAAGGGATCCGAAAATGACGCAATCTATCAGAATAAGAAGGCAGTTCCCGGCTACGGCCTATCCTAAAACACAAAAGCTTAAGAAACTTCCTTTGGACACTCTCTATTCTGTCTGCGTGAACTCGATAGTTTGGCGACCATATTACAGAGCAATATTCCAAACAACTTCTTACCAAGGTATATTAGGTTTTTTAAAATCTTTGGTTGTCCTGGCTATAAATCCCAGCGTCCGCAGACCCCTGGCGACCAAATTGTCAATGTGAGTTCTAAAATTAAGTTGATCGTCGAATAGTACCCCTAAGTCTCTGACTGCCGTCACTTTATTCAGATTCTCGGAGCCGATGGTGTAGTTAAACACTAATTTATGTTTCTTCTTTTTTGTGAAAGAAATAACAGCACATTTACTAACGCTAAGTTGCATTCTATTGAATTTACACTAGTCCATTATTGTGTTCAAATCATTTTGAAGAGCGAGACAGTCATTAACGGTTTTGACAGTAGTGAAGACCTTGAGATCATCGGCTTAGAGTAAACACGGACAATCCAGTCGACAGATAAGATCGTCTATAAATGCCAGGAAAAGTAGAGGACCAATGTGTGAGCCCTGAGGTACACCGGACGTTACATAGACGGGGGAAGAAGTGTATCCCTTTAGAGTGACCAATTGAGACCTCCTCTCCAGATAAGAGCGGACCCAACGCAAAAGATTTCCGCAAAAACCAAATCGAGAGTTGAGCTTAGAGCAAAGTAAAACATGGCACAGTTTGTCGAAAGCCTTTTTATAATCTGTATAGGCGCAATCGACCTGACCACCAGTGGCAAATGACTGACACAGATAATTTTTAAATTCAAGTAAGTTCGACACTGTTGACCTATTCCTTAAGAAACCATGTTGCTTGTCAGATAGATGAGGTTTAATATGAGAATACAAATGGTCATATGTGACTCTCTCAAAGAGCCTTGCAGCGATTGAAAGTAAGCTAATGGTCCTGTAGTTTGTGCGATCGGATTTATCTCCAGATTTAAAAATAGGAATTATGTGAGCAATTTTCCAGCACGACGGGAAAACGCCAGTTTTCAGTGACAAATTAAAAATTAATAGTAAAGGGGTAGCCAACTCTTCGGCGCACTCCCTAAGAAATTTTGAAGGGATTCCATCCGGGCCAGCTCCTTTATTTGGATCCAACTCACGTAACTTATTTAAAACCCCGTCGCGAGTAAGGACAATATCAGAAATCTGACAGCTACCAGAGGCTACATTATCAGAGTCAAACGATGATGCATTACTGCCTGGTTCAAAGACTGAGCCGAAGAAATCTGAAAAAAGTTCGCACACACCCTTACCGTCGGAAGCCACCCTATCGCCGTACCTCATCGTTTGAGGTATGCTATTCGTACCCCTCTTATTGCTCACAAACCTCCAGAATGTCTTGACGTCCGTCTGTATGGAATCCTCAATAGACGATATATAAGAAGTATAGCAGGAATGAATAAGATTTTTGCATATTAATCGTAAAGAGTCAAAAGTGTCATAGTCTTTAGGGTTGCTGTACTTCTTATATCTCTTGTGGTACTTTTTCTTAGCTTTGAGCAACTTTATCAGTTTAGACGAGTACCATATTGGATATTCGCTACACCTACGCTTAGACAAAGGCGTATGGTTCCTTATAATACTGTTCAGTTCGTTGTAAAAAATTTCAATAGCTTGGTCGACACACTCACAGGACAAAACGGTTGGCCAATCTATTTTCTTAAGAGCACATCTAACCTCAGAATAGTTACACCTATGAAAGTTATAATGTTTGACTTTGTTAACCTCTAATATCTGTGAGGGTAATGAGATACTAAACTCGATGCACAAAGGAGGGTGATGTCTATCAACGCGAGAGAGAGGATCGGCATCACATACCCTTATATTATCAAAATTGCTCAGCACAAGATCCAAAAACCTACCCTTCTCGTTAGAGATATTGTTAAATTGTGATAGACTGCATAATGACAGAGTATTAAGCAAAAGTGAAGATTTTATATCATTAGGAATACTCGGTATCATTATGGCACTGGCCGGTGATGGCTCCCAAGATGTGCTAGGGGTGTTAAAGTCTCCAATTATAAAATTTAATGAGTCATCCTCAATAGAAGTAATTACTTTTTCAACATTATAATAGAACTGTTTAAGTAAATTAATAGGAACATCAGGTGGTAAATAGCAAATGCATATATTAATTTTAGTTGTGATATAATTATTAGGCAATAGAGTAACCCATATATCCTCCACTGAGCTTTCCCATGAGTACTGTCGAACTACATTATAGTGCTTTTTGATTGCCAACACAGCACCACCCCCATCAACCTTAGCTATACAAGTACTGTTTCTTTCTCTACGGAATACATTATACCTTTGAATACAAAACAATTCACTATCATAAAAATTACAGTTAAGATTTGTTTCCGTTATACATATTATGTCATAATCATAGTTCAATGTTTTCAAAAATAGATCAGTAAGTTTAGTTCTCAATCTATTAGCGTTCTGGTAGTAGACCAACGTATGAGTATGATAAATTTTAATATGTAGTAAAATTATTTTTAACAGCAAATAATGTGTATTTTTAGTTTTAGTTACCTAACCAAATTTATTTTAATAGCAAGTACTGTAATTATTTAACAGGTTATGCAAAGGTTTCTTCTATTACACAGAAAAAAGAGAAAAAGACAATCTTAATTATCTAACAAAATTTAACTTATAGTGAGTAAGTACTGTATATTTTAACAGGTTATGCAAAAATTCCTACTAGTACACAGACAAAAGAGGAAAAGGAAATCTAATTATATAACAGAATTTATCTAATGGTAAGTACATACTGTAAGTTAACAGGATATGCAAAAAATCCTATTATTACACAGACAAAAGAGAAAAAGAAAATTTAATTATCTATCAGAATTTATCTTAATAGAAAGTAAGTACCTACCTACTTTATATTTAGTATATTTCTGTTACACAGACAAAAGAGTATGAAAGGAAATCAAGTAATGTTATCTAAGCAAGCAGCGTCCCTAATGGCTATCGCTGGTGATGACTCACTTTTTCGAACATAAACGCGACCGAACCTTAACCAAACTTATAACCGCGCTCCCTGGCTAGATTTCTGGCAGCAGCATGCAGCTTCTTGCATTCCGGAGAGATGTGTTCAGACAAATAAATCTTACTTTGTTCACCACTTAAACCTAAGTTGCCAGTGTTTAACCTGTCAACGTCCGACGGTTCACATGTGAACCCGTTAACAATAGAAATCTATTGTGTCTGCGATTCCGGACGTTGACAGGTTAATGGATTCGATTTATTGGTCTTGTTGTATCTCCTATACGCAGATAAGATTTGATCTCGGTGTCTTTCTGATGGAAGGGTGACAAGTATGTTGCGGGGTCTCTTGGAAGCAGGGTCAAGCTTAGCCACTCGACGTACAGCGAATAAGTCCTTCTCTGAGATGGGGGCCTGAATAGTCTCGCAGATTTTTTTCACTGAGATGTGCAAATTCTCATTATGCTTTTCAGGCACCATTTGAATTTCAACATTTAGGCTCCTAGAAGATTTTTCTAGGACCATTGTCCGTCTAGCCAGTTCAGATAGCTCAGAGCATAGTTTATTTTTTTCCATCTCTAAAATTGAGATTTTGTTGTTAGTGTCTGATATTTCGAACTTCATGTCTTTCTGTGCGGCAGCCAGGTAGTCTGTGGTTTCCGTGAATTCGGTTTTTAATTTGTTGATGGCCAAGGATACCTCTTTCTTTATTGTTGCATTTATGTCACAAATAATTGTCGATCTGAGGATCTCTAGTTTTGAATCAAGTAATGAACTTAGCTGGTCATAAGTTACGGCACCAGCTGTTGACGCAGGTCCAGGCAACATTGGAGTGCACGGCGGCACACGGCTCACGTCGTGTGAGGAAGTGTTGTTCAGCTGCAGCTCATCGCACGACATATCTGCGGCGGAATCGCTCAGAACCTCAAATTGATTGCGTACCGGAGTGCCTTCGTTTCTTCTTCGAGTGACGTTAACGCAGGAATGGCATTTCCAACGTTTGAGTTCCTCACTCTGCGACGTAAAGAATGCCGGCTTCATATTCAGGCAGGCAAAGTGAAAAGCGCTTCTGCATGCCGCACAACTCAACAATTCTCCACGAGCAATAGTATTATTGCATGCCAAACACTGCATTTTAATTTGGGAATACAGATAACCTCAAAGCAACGATGACGTGCCGGTGCCAATAGATAAAATAATCGCAGTCACTGTCACAGGAGGACCATACGAATGTCTATAGCAACAAGGGCGCCACTCGCTTGTCAGGTTGGATCAGCGGCCGGCCATTGTCTGTGCCATAATGAGTCACTTAAAACTTGCAAGACAGATTTACCTATACACTGAAAATACACCAAAAGTACAGAAGCTATATATGAACTGTTTTAAAAATTGGTTAGATCAAGTCTATAGCTATATTTTGATATATGCTACTTAAAGTTTTTGGAAATTAACACTGTATTTTGGAAATAAATAAGCACTGAGTCGAGCAAAACAATGTTTACTTAGAAGCAGGCGCGTTCCGAACTGTATAATATTATAATATATTATAATATAACTAGCTTTTCGGGCGCTGCGCGCCCGCGCAAGCAGCCCGCGGTTTTCGTTCGGCTGTTGAGGTAGGCTTAATAACATGTCAAGTTGAGAAATAGGGTAAAAACTGAAGTCAGTAAAGGAAACATCAGAATATGTGTGGGGGCGGCCATCTTGGATCCAAAATCTGATTACAGTTCCGAGTTCCGCGGGATGCTTTACCCCCATGTACAAAATTTCAGACCCTTACGAAGACCCAGTAAGACGTTATAAACGAAATAAGTTAAATTTTCTGGAATCCAGGCGCCATCTTGGATTCCAAAAAAAATATTGAATTTGGGTTTTTGGGGTCAAATTACATATAGATATCGATTTTCAGCCAAATCGCAAGCAGTTGACTTTCGGCGGCCATCTTGGATTGAAAAAAAAAAGACGCTGCGCTTTGTGATAGTGGCTCGGGCTTCGCCCTCGCCCGCAGCTCGCCCTTCGGGCTCGCATCACTCGGCTTACGGCCTCGTGAAAATTACTTGTGAGAGGGGGGGGTGTCAAAGGGAGGGGGGGAGCTCGGGCTTCGCCCTCGCTCCACAGCTCGGCCTGCGGCCTCGCGGGGTCGCTTCGCCTTCGACAACAGGTTAATAAGGGTTCCAAAATTCTTTCGGTGCAATAAAGTTTTTTATATTGAATTGTATGACACTCAAAAAGGAAAGGTGGTGACAAGTCGTATTCTACTCTGCCATCATCACATGGCTTAGTGTCCAAACACACGCACCGCAAGAAACGCGGCGCAAATTACGCCGCGTTACGCGACTCCACAGCGTTTCATACAATTTCTTGCCACCGTTCACACCACGCGCTAGTTGTGAATAGAAAGTGTATGAACGACGCAAATTGCGTCGCGCATCTATGTCTGTAGTTCGACGTTTTAGGTAGAACAAACCCTTTGCATGCTTGAACAAACACCTAACCGTATGCAGATGAATAGTTTCCTTAACGCTATTCTCGCGGGAGTTCTAAATCACCCTGACATAAGTGTGGAGTAGACAGTCATTCCTTGTTCGGCTTGTTCTCGATTCGTTGCAGTTTTGATTTACATTGTTTGAAAGAAACCTACACATTAAGTCAGTAGTATGTAAAAATAACTGCTGTCGATAGATAACAGTTATTCTCCACGTAATGTCTTAACTTAAAGGTTGACTTTCATGCCTAGCGGCCGATGCAAATATTGCGGCCATGCTATGACACACAGGAGGTGTGTCATAGTATGGCCGCAATATTTAATACCTCCTGCCCATCGTGCCCTACCAGCTGCACTAAGCGTGACTTATATGAGGCCTCAGATAACGCTGTGAAAGTGGAAAACTTCTGGAGGGAAAAAATCTGATTTCATTTTGACCTTTCGACACTAGACGAAGATTGCGTCCATAGTCATAGTACCCATTAAAGGCAGCTTGAAAAATCTATCTCGACGTTAGTTGTTAATAGCTAACGTCACACTCGATAAAAATACAATTTTATAATATTCTCTTCTCGCACTTCTTTCGATTGTTTATGCTGTTATATCAAGATAAATAAAAAGACTAAGTTAATAATTCTATATGTATGTTAGTATAAATAACACTTCTAGTTATATAACGTATGAAGTTTGATATTTGTTTTTGTATGATTGATTAAAAAACATTCAATCATCACAATATTAATAAGAAAAAAAGCCACAACTTGTTGTCTCCATACAGCAAACGTTCAAATGCCTTTGCTAGAGACAGCTGCCGTGTTGATGTTTTCTAGACAAACTGAATCCCATCAAAAACAATACTTGTCAAAAAAACCAAGTCTCGCAACTCAGTTGTTCTGCGGTAAAAAGTTGTGAGATCCATGTAATACCAAGTCGGTTATTAATTTATTCAGTCTCTACTTAAGCGACTTTCTGTCTTAATACGTCCAGTCTCTAAGACCACGATCGTGGTCCATAACAATTGAAAATCAATAGTGTCTGGAATCTCCGTACTCGAAGCATTAAGTTGTTACGTAATAATTAACAGCATCTTATAGTGACGCATATCAATATTAAAATTCTTAAATGTTTTATATAAATATATCGAGACTTGGCCATCGCACTAAATAATTGAATTTACATGTGTTTTCAGGCGATTGAATTTACACGTGTTTTCAGGCGATGGCCAAGTCTCAATATATTTATATAAAACATTAAAGAATTTTAATATTGATATGCGTCACTATAAGATGCTGTTAATTATTACGTAACAACTTAATGCTTCGAGTACGGAGATTCCAGACACAATTGATTTTCAATTGTTATGGACCACGATCGTGGTCTTAGAGACTGGACGTATTAAGACAGAAAGTCGCTTAAGTAGAGACTGAATAAATTAATAACCGACTTGGTATTACATGGATCTCACAACTTTTTACCGCAGAACAACTGAGTTGCGAGACTTGGTTTTTTTGACAAGTATTGTTTTTGATGGGATCTCATTTCTTTTTGTATTTTGTAGAAAGTTCTACTTTTTTCCTTTTCGGTACCTTCTACTTATTGTATCGCACCGCGCAGCGCGTAGTAACGGCCCGCGCTCACTCGCTAGCGTCGCAGCGCGTGGTATAATAAATTAATTTACAACCTTACGCACTCGTAATAAGTACGAATACGCACGTAGGTACGTTTTTTGCATTAAATAATTTAATTTACACGTGTTTTCATGACGGGAATACCCATTTTTTGCTCGATTTGACAGGGGCACTACCATGCGCCTATATTTATATGGGACTAGCTTAAACCCGCGGCTTCGCACGCAATAATAATAACTGCCGTAAAACATCGTTACGAATACAGCCAATATTGAAAAATTTAACTGAAGACTTGGCTGTATGGGCTTAATTTTCTTTGCGGTCTTTTCTAGATTTTTTAGTTTTTCCTTGATTCATACACCAAACACTACTTATATTCCAAATTTGAAGCTTCTAGGTCTGCTAGAAGTGCCTTAGAATTTTGATGATCGGTGAGTCAGTGAGTGACAAAATTAAGAAATTTGACCCGTTATAATTCTTAAAATACTGGTTCAAATTGAATGAAATTTGAAATCTACCGTGTCTTTACAATGCCTGCATGGTTACTGAAAATTTCAGTCTTCTAGTTTTATCCACAACGAAGTTACAGGGGGTCGAAAATGGTCTGAATTGCTTCGAGAAAAGAATGGTACGGCCGTGACGCTTTTTTGCTCGACTTGGTGGGGGCACTGCCGTGCCCCCAGATTATCACAGCGTGGCGAATCAAAACTCTAGCAAATGAGGAATAAACCAATTATATAAGTTATTCATAGTCGCTGCTAGGTCCGAAACGCAAATATTTCAGGGGCTACAGCTTTATAACTAGTGGTAATTAGCGAAAAACTCGTGATAAGAACTTTCGCAAAAGTAGCGTTTTGTACACATTGGCCTCAATTAAATTTGAATAAAAGCGTTCTTAACGCCGTAAAATCTGCTTCAATAATTATTACCTACGTATTTCTCCCTAATAGCACAGCATAAATACTAGTATTTAGGTCCGACAGAGCATTTTGATCTTGCGGCTCTTCTGCTCAGCAGACAAAGCTTAGGGCCGCAAAACACAAGCCACAAGCCACTTTTAGCGGTCGAGAAGGTCAAAAAGGATTCAAAATAATAATGTTTTGCTAGCCGCATCTTGTTAGACCATTCCCTCGATTGGCTTTTACAATCTATACAATAGGTTCGTTCTTTTCTGAGCTTCAGCTGTAAAAATGTTTTTACAGGTAATTTCAATGTTTAATGTAAAAAAGTTTTTTTTTATTTAGACCAAAAAAAAATATATGTGGGAGACAAATGTTTATTTACCTACAAAAATATATTTGTGTTGACATTTTATTATTTTACATAGCAAAATGGCACCTGCCTATCGTAAACAACAGCTGCGGTTAATATCCCCACTATCGCCTTGATTTGAACGGCGTATAAAAGCGTCGCTCAGTCGATAAAATACTCAGTCTTGTTTGAGCCGCCGTACTGCGCATAACTCGTTTGTGTACTTTGCTGTGGCTTGGCCATGACTCATTTCATGTGATTATTGTGATCTGATTTATTACAATGACTGTTTGTTTCAGCCTGACGATAAGCCCAGGTGGACACAGAACATCTGTGTGGGCCAGAGTATTTCATTTTACACATGTGGTTGTAATGCATAGATCAGCGCGAGGAGGGGCGCTCATCCTATCGTCACGCTCTTTATTTTTTTAGGTACCGCGTAAAAGCCACCCTGGCTCCCACATAAACACATTAAATTTTCTTAAAAATTTAAATAAAGATTAAAACACTACTCACTACAAACTAATAAAGGTATACAAATAAAAAAAGCCGGTAATTGTTTACCCTGCGGTAGCATGCCCAGAAGTTTATCTTAAAATTAAAACAATTTTTTGTTTATACATAAAACATTACCGGCTCTTATCACACACGAACGGTCGATTGTAACGAACACACAAAAAATGAACTTTACGTCCGGAACTCTCATTATAATATTAATTCGTTAAGTTGGTTAATAGTTGGGTATTTGTCTTCTTTTAACACTTACATACATACATACTATCACGTCTTTATCCCTAATGGGGCAGACAGAGCATTTTGAGTCTTGCGACTTTAAGCAGAGAGAACTCAGGGCTGCAAGACTCAAAGGCCATTTTTAGCTTGATGTAGGCAAAAAGGTGAATAGTGATGGGTTGCTAGCCGCATCGCCTATTAATAAGATTCGATTTTTTGCCCATTCCCTCGATCTGCCCGGGCAGAGAAGCAGCTGGTACATTCTAAGTTTTTTCTTTTCTCCCAGACCAGCATGGAACACTTCGACTGCTAAAAAGACACCATTACGTATCACTTTTCATTTTTGTAAAACACACCACGGTGTATGGTTCAGGCAGCCAACTTTAAACAAGATATATGTTTAAAAAATAACCGGTCAAGTGCGAGTTGAACCCGTGTAGCGAGGGTTCCAAACAATGCCAAAGTCAATCGATTTTGAAATCCTCACAGTAATACGCGAGTTACCTTACAAGCGGTATCTAGTGGTAGTTATCTGGGGGCACGGCAGTGCCCCCACCAAGTCGAGCAAAAAAGCGTCACGGCCGTACCATCCTTTTCTCGAAGCAATTCAGACCATTTTCGACCCCCTGTAACTTCGTTGTGGATAAAACTAGAAGACTTAAATTTTCAGTAACCATGCAGGCATTGTTAAGACACGGTATATTCAAATTTCATTCAATTTGAACCAGTATTTTAAGAATTATAACGGGTCGAATTTCTTAATTTTGTCACTCACTGACTCACCGATCATCAAAATTCTAAGGCACTTCTAGCAGACCTAGAAGCTTAAAATTTGGAATATAAGTAGTGTTTGGTGTATGAATCAAGGAAAAACTAAAAAATCTAGAAATGACAGCAAAGAAAATTAAGCCCACACAGCCAAGTCTTCAGTAAAATTTTTCAATATTGGCTTTATTCGTAACGATGTTTTACGGCAGTTATTATTATTGCGTGCGAAGCCGCGGGTTTAAGCTAGTCCCATATAAATATAGGCGCATGGTAGTGCCCCTGCCAAATCGAGCAAAAAATGGGTATTCCCGTCATGAAAACACGTGTAAATTAAATTATTTAATGCAAAAAACGTACCTACGTGCGTATTCGTACTTATTACGAGTGCGTAAGGTTGTAAATTAATTATTATACCACGCGCTGCGATGCTAGCGAGTGAGCGCGGGCCGTTACTACGCGCTGCGCGGTGGTAGCGCGAGGGCGCGGGGCGGGGACAGTGGCGGGGCGCGCGGAAAGGTGAATGTCGCCGAGCGAGCAGCAGCCGCGCTCACACGCGCGAGCGACCCAACGCTGTTCGGATGTGCCCAGAATTCTTACCTATAAGTTTGCGATTTTCATTGATAATTTCGATTGCTATATTAGTTTGACGACTAAAGGCTACTCTCATTGGTTTACTGATATTATTTGCTTACAATTTGGACGTTGTTCGGATAAATAATTTTAATTAAATATTGAAACTTTAAGTACCTAAGTATTTATAAATTTCTTATTACCTAATCGTATTTCTGCATAAAAATAACTTTGCAATCTAACTTGTAGGTAGTCGCAATGGATTCAGTAATACTGTATGTGAATGATCAGCCTTGTCCACACTGGGTTGTTCCTATACCTGGTGATGGTTCGTGTTTATTTCATTCTTTGTCATTCTCTATGTATGGGAATATTTAGTCGTCGTATGATATTAGACTTGCTATAATCGAGTATGTGGTAAATTTGAAATTATTAATAGAGCTTATGTTCATCGCGAACAGTTTCCCATATGTATAGCCTATGCTATAACTATACATAAAAGTCAAGGACTAAGTCTACATAATGCACTGATGGATATCGGTTCTACAGTATTCACATCCGGTCAAGCTTACGTGGCACTTTCGAGAGTTACAAGTCTGGGCGGTTTACATCTAATTAATGTCGACTTTGGAAGTGTTAAAGCGCAGGAATCCTCAATTTGTGAATACAACAGACTAAGAAGCATTTACCGTCCAGATTTGTCAAAAATTGTAACATCAAAGCCTCCCAGAAAAACGCATAGAGACAGGGAGTGGGCTCTTAGAAAAACTGTAGCTGAAGCTCAAGAAGTAGTACCGGAAAAGAGAAAACGGAAGGCTACCTACAAAAATAAGAAAAGTTCATAAGTCAGAGAGAGGGCTTTAAGAAAATTCGTTGCTGGTAGATATACGATACGATATGTAAGGAAAAAAAGCGGCCAAGTGCGAGTCGGACTCGCCCATGAAGGGTTCCGTAGTAGCAAATAACATAATATAAAATGTTTTTTTTGATACTTGACATACATGATTGATAACATAATATAAATTGTTTTTTTTTTTAATTTTTATATTTGAGTTGATTGAATGAAAGGTAAATTACTGTTTATGATTTATGACGTATTAAAAAAAAACTATTTACTAGATATCGTTCAAACCAATTTTCGCTGGTAGTTTTTATGGTAATGTACATCATATATTTTTTTTAGTTTTATGATTCCCTTATTTCAGAAGTTACGGGGGGGGGGGACACACACTTTTTTCCACTTTGGAAGTGTCTCCCGCGCAAAGTATTCGGTTTAGAAAAAAATGATATTAGAAACCTCAATATCATTTTTAAAGACCTATCCATAGATACCCCACACGTATGGGTTTCATGAAAAATAAATTTTTGAGTTTCATTTCTAAGTATGGGGAACCCCCAAAATGTTTAATTTTTTTTATATTTTTGTATCAAAACCTTAATGCGGTTCACTTAATACATCTTCTTACCAAGTTTCAACAGTATAGGTCTTATAGTTTCGGAAAAAAGTGGCTGTGACATACGGACGGACAGACAGACAGACAGACAGACATGACGAATCTATAAGGGTTCCGTTTTTGCCATTTGGCTACGGAACCCTAAAAAGTAGAACTGACTACAAAATACAAAAAGAAATGAGATCCCATCAAAAACAATACTTGTCAAAAAAACCAAGTCTCGCAACTCAGTTGTTCTGCGGTAAAAAGTTGTGAGATCCATGTAATACCAAGTCGGATATTAATTTATTCAATCTCTACTTAAGCGACTTTCTGTCTTAATACGTCCAGTCTCTAAGACCACGATCGTGGTCCATAACAATTGAAAATCAATTGTGTCTGGAATCTCCGTACTCGAAGCATTAAGTTGTTACGTAATAATTAACAACATCTTATAGTGACGCATATCAATATTAAAATTCTTTAATGTTTTATATAAATATATTGAGACTTGGCCATCGCCTGAAAACACGTGTAAATTCAATCGCCTGAAAACACATGTAAATTCAATTATTTAGTACGATGGCCAAGTCTCGATATATTTATATAAAACATTAAAGAATTGGTCTTAGAGACTGGACGTATTAAGACAGAAAGTCGCTTAAGGGGACGCACCGTGAAAATGGGCATTTTCTATTTCTTATTTCTCAGCGAATATCAGAAATTTAGAACTGATACTTGCTAATAGCATACTAGAACGCTTTTCCAGCATAATTGTGGTTGTGGATACACGATTAGTTAATTTTTGTAACACAAACTTGCTCGTCAAAAACACCTCTACCAAAACATATATGGTCTAATTTCTCACAAACGAGAGGGACTTCAGCTTTGAAACTTTTTATGCAGATCAGTAATTATGTAATCTTCAAAATTGTGGTTCAAATTTTTTTTTGTTGCTTTAGTATTAATTTTAGAGCTATTTTTCTATAGTTGATCAGTTTTGCGTGGCTTTAGATTTCAGTCATATAAGCCCTTTTACCTTCCTGAAAATTATTGTAATTGCCGTCTTGCTTTTTCGCGAGTGTATTTAAATAAACTGTTCTTGTTGCACAGATTTTTGACAGTTGTACATCAAATTGTCAGATGGCCGATGGGCCTCGCGGAGTAAGGACGCGTCGCTCTTCACAAAAAAAATGACATTTGATTTCGTAAAATTATTGTCACAGTTGTAAAATAATATCACGAATATATATGGATCGAACAGTCTGTAAACAAACGTGCGAGTAACTTTCTTACACTGTGTCACTTGTCATAATGTCAAAGGAAGTGTCAAAGTATAGCGTGGCATAGATTGATTACCTGACAGACATGGTCGGCATAGATTTTTTTTCATACAAGTACCGTACATACAATATCGATTTATAATATTTTTGTTATATTTAATTACCAGTTTTTGTGGCAGTAAATTAATTTTATAATAGCCAAAGAAACTTGTCTATAGATACTCTTTGGATTTATTTACTTTTAGATTTCGAGAAATATACACGTACAGACTGTACCACTGACTGACTGGCTGACTGATTGATATGGTTGTTTGACCTGCGCCGTGCTGATAGCCGTAAGGAGTGAAGCTCACTTGCTTGGTGGGGTAGCAGAGAGAGGGGGGGGGGGCTTTCTGGTTATCCCTCTAAACAAGCAACCAAGTGAAGCTTGAGGCCTAAGGCAGAGGTCACCAACGAGGCCGTAGGCCGAGCCACTCCCACCACGTGCTTCGTCGTTCTTTTTTTTGCAAACCAAGATGGCCGCCGAAAGCATTTTTTTGGAATCCAGGATGGCGTCTGGGCTTTAGAAAATTAAACTTTTTTCGTTAGTAACGTCTCACTGGGACTTTGTAGGAGTCTGATTTTTGCATGAGGGGGTAAAGCACCCTGCGGAACTCGAAACTGGATTCAGATTTTGGATCCAAAATGGCCGCCCACACATTTTTCTTGTTTTCTTAAGTAACTGGAGCTTTTATCCATTTTATGAACTGGAAAAATATCTTAGCCTACCTCAGCAGCTGCACGAAAAACCGCGGGCTGCTTGCAGCTTGCGTAACGCCTGAAGAGCGAGTACATTTGTTAAAATTGATATAAAATATCGATGAATAAGTATAAAATATCTTTAGTCTATATACTATATTTGTGGCCTTAAAAAACCATAACAATATCGATAGGACTATTGATAATATTGATTACTGATAGTTTACAATAATATCGATGACAAGTAAAACTATCGACAGTTTTTAGGGTTCCGTTTTAAACAAGGAACCCTTATAGTTTCATCATGTCTGTCTGTTTGTCTGTCATCCGACGTTTTATTTAGAGACTATAAGTACTAAAAAAGCTATAATTTTGCATGGGTATATTAATCATGCCAAAAAACAGTGAAGTAAAATACGGAAAATCTTATACCTTTATACGAGCAATTCTTGTATATGTATTTATTTATAAATTTCTATGATCTCGAAAACGGCTCTAACGATTTCGCTGAAAATTGGTATATGGCTATATGGGGGTTTTTGGGGGTAAACAATCGATCTAGATTAGTCTCATGTTTGGGAAAACGCGTGTTTCGAGTTTCTTTCTACGCAGAATATGGTCGCTAATTTCGTCGCGCCGGCCGCCATCCGCTTAGCTCAGCGGTTAAGGATACTAACTGCTAGAAAGAGTGTTACGGGTTCGAATCCCACTCGGTGACTTACTTTTTTTATGTTTAAGTTTATATATAATTTTTTATTTCGTACTTTTTTTAGACAAGTTTTAAAAAATATAGTTAATGTTTGAGATGAAACCGACCGAGCAAAGCTCGGTCACCCAGGTACTATTAATATTATAGCTCCCATGAAAGTTTTTTTTTCGACTAACCCATCGTGTAGGGTATCTATAGATCTAGTTTAACTTTAAAAAATTGGGTAAAAATAAAGGACTGAATCACCCTTTTTTGGCACTTGTTTAAAATTTTGCCCATCGTTTACTAGCACAACTGTACTATAGACAAATCTGAATACATAAGATTGTTCTCCTAGCATTTACACTACCTACATAGACACTCCGCAAATTCAACGTCAGTTTAAAATAAATGTAGTGCCCACAGTAGTGCCAATATACAACGTGGAAGGGATATACCCGTAATAAATTGAACCACGGGCTACACTAGACCACTAACTATAATCAAATAAAAATCACAACTAAAAACTAAAAAAAATTGGCATTTCCATACAAAAGTGTGCAGCTGCCTGGAAAATTTGTATTAGAATGTCAAATTCGGATCTTTTTTATTGTTATTTTATAATTATAATTAAGTGATCTAGTATAGCCTGTGGTTCGATTTATTACGGGTATGTCACTTCCATGCTGTATATTATCTAATTATTTTTTCAACACACTTGCTCGTAAAGTGGCTCTAATTTCATCGGTTTTAGATATATAAAGTAGGTCATAAAACACGCTTGCGTTATAAACATATTAAAAATTACTAAAAACGGCCACTTTTGACACTTTTTGTAAAGGTTTCTAAAGCTGATAGTATTTTAATGACTTTCGAGGTTCTAATGAAACTTAAGGATACTAGCTTAAAAGTTGTGCGAGGATTTCTGATAATCTCACTTACACAAAGATAAATTATTTTTTCTGTATTTTCAAGGTCGCTAGCGCTGGTAGCAGCCTTGAAATAAAAATCAGTTTAGATATAAGTGTATTTAAAAAAAAAAATTATAATTCCGACTTTCGATACCTCGGTTCTCTCTTGCAAAACGACGGCAATATAGACCGTGACGTAAAAAATCGCATAAACGCAGCTTGGGCGAAATGGCGGCAAGTGTCAGGGGTTATTTGTGATGCGAGAATGCCCCTTAAACTTAAAGGAAAAGTCTATAAAAGCGTAGTCAGACCAGTCGTTCTATACGGTTCAGAATGTTGGGCTATTAAAGTGACAGAAGAAAGACGACTTCATGCAGCAGAGATGAGAATGTTAAGATGGATGAGTGGAGTGACAAGAAAAGATAGAATTAAAAACGAATACATAAGAGGAAGAACGGAGGTGGCTCCAATAACGGAAAAGCTAAGAAGCAATAGACTAGGATGGTATGGACACGTAATGAGGAGAGAGGAGAGCCACGTTACGAAAAAGATGTTAAATTTAAAGATTAATGGATATAGAAACAGAGGACGGCCTAAGAAACGGTGGATGGAATGCGTTAAGGACGACATGGACAAAAAGAATGTAACAAGTGCCTTGACAAAGGATAAAGGAAAATGGAAAAGACTCACATGCTGTCCCGACCCCACGTAAAGTGGTATAAGGTGAGGAGAAAGAAAGAAAGAAGATATAAGTGTATTGAAAAACATCGTGCGATATACGTGTGTACATTAGTTAAAACACTTTCAGCTCTATTACGCCCTCGCTTTCGGCTCGGGCTGGAAAATCATCACACACAAAACTTATATCATAACGTACAACTATTTTGCAATTTTTAAAATATTACTTCATCATCATCGTCAGCTCTCAACGACCCACTGCTGGGCATAAGCCTCCTTTTGTCTGCGCCACTGAATCCTATCCCTAGCCCTAGCTATCCAGTTTTTTCCACCAATCCGCTTGATATCATCGACCCACCTAGCTGCCGGACGCCCAACACTCCGTTTCCCATTCCTGGGGTACCACTCGGTGATAGCCTTACTCCACCTTCCATCATTCCTTCTAGCCAGGTGTCCTGCCCAGTTCCATTTTAGGTTCGCAACCCTAGATAGCACGTCGTGGACTTTCGTTCGACGCCGGATCTCTACATTGCGAATCCGGTCTTTTAATCTGATACCGAGCATGTCTCGCTCCATGGCCCTTTGCGCAACTGCGATCTTATGCATGGTTCCCTTTGTAAGAGTCCATGTCTCGGCACCGTAAGTTAACGTAGGCAGAACACACTGGTTGAAGGGGCGTGTCTTTAGGCATTGTGGTATCTTCCTATTTTTTAATATATCTGTCAGCTTACCAAATGCTACCCATCCCAGTTGAATTCGCCGATCAATCTCCTTAGCTCGAAGATCTTGGTCAAAGGATAAACAATGTCCAAGATATATGTATTTGTCAACCACGTCCAACCTCTCGCCACAAACAGTGATATCTGCGACTGAAAGTTCAGACGCGTTTGCCATAACCTTCGTCTTGGACATGTTCATTCTAAGACCTACCTTAAGAGAAGCTTCATGAAGCTGGTTTAACATTTTTTGAAGATCATTCGGCGTTTCCGCAAACAATATTAAGTCATCTGCAAACCGTAGGTGAGATAAATATACACCGTTGATGTTAATTCCCGCAGATTCCCAATTTAGAGTATTTATTACATCCTCTAGTGCAGCTGTAAATAATTTGGGTGAGATGGTGTCCCCTTGTCGCACTCCTCTTTTTATGTGTATGGGATTGGTGTTGGTATACAGGCGGACCTGCATTGTGGCCGAGCCGTAGATTTCTTTCAGCAGATCCACATAGCGTGCGTCTACGTGACAGCGATGGAGAGAGTTAAACACGGCCCAGTGCTCGATACTGTCGAAAGCCTTCTCGTAATCGACAAATCCCACGCACATGGGCCGGTTGTATTCAGAAGTCTTCTCCATCAGCTGTTTCACAGTATGGATGTGGTCTATTGTGGAAAACCCGCTTCGGAAACCAGCCTGTTCTACGGGTTGACTTTCGTCCAATTGTTGGGTTAAACGGTTACAGATGACTTTTGCAAAAAGTTTGTATATGTGCGACAGAAGGCTTATGGGTCGGTAATTTGATAAGTTGGAGGTGTCTCCTTTTTTATGAATCATTGTAACGATTGCATTTTTCCATACCTGAGGCACCTTACACCTGGACAGTACTTCATTAAATAGTTTTACCAACACCTTCAACACTGGTGTGCCACCTGCTATTAATTGCTCGATCGTTATTCCGTCTTCACCGGGAGCTTTATTTGTTTTCATTTGCAGAAGAGCTTTTTCTACTTCTGCTATTATAATTGGTGGAATGTTATCCTCATCTTTGTATTGCAAAGGAGGCGCTCTAGGGTCTTCAGAGAAAACACCAGGCTCAAATGTTTTCGATAAGTAGAGATCTTGGTAAAACTCTTCAACTACTTTTAACATCTATTCTCGGTCCGTAATTACATTACTATTTTTATCTTTGATTTTAAGAATTTGTTGTTGCCCTATTGATAGCTTTTTCCTGAAAATTTTTGGCCCTCTGTATTGTTCTATTGTTTCTGTGACTATTTTTGTATTGTGTTTTCTGGTATCTTTTCGAATTGCTTTATGCACTTTTTTATTCATTTGCACAGATTTTTTATGTTCACCTACTGTTCTATTTTTGATTGTTCTTCGTTTTTCTATTAGAGCTATTGTTTCTGGTGTAAGCTTACTATTCTTAGGTTGGGTCCTCTTTGTATATTTTATAGTTGTTTCAGTTATTACATTACACACATTCTCATTTAGCTGATTGACGTCTATACCAACCTCGTCAACCAATTGACTGAATCTATTGTTTAGTTCTAGCTGGAAGTCTTTAGGAAGGCTCAAAATTTCTTGCTCGTTATATCTTTTTGTTGATTTTATTAATTTGGTTCTCTCCATTTTTAAATTAAATTTAAATGTTCCTCTAACTAACCTATGATCGCTGCCTGTATTGAAATTATTAAGGACCGAGACATCTGTTACGACTTGTTTATGAGAGCTGATGATGTAATCTATTTCATTTTTTATATTTCCTCCAGGGCTTATCCATGTCCATTTTCTTGATTTACGTTTTTTAAAGAAAGTATTCATTGCGTACATTTTATGTTTTTCTAGATAGTTAACTAGCAAAAGGCCTCTTTCGTTACGTTCTCCTAAACCAAACTTGCCAACATATTTTTCATTTATGAGTGGTGATCCTATTATTGCATTAAAGTCTCCAATTAACGTGGTATAGTGACATTTATCTTCTAAAATAGCCCTATCTATATCCTCATAAAACAACTCTACTTCTGCATCGGTGTGACTTGTAGTGGGAGCATAAACCTGAATTATTTTCAGCGAATACCTTTTATTTAACTTAATAATTACAAAACAAACTCTTGTCGAAATACTTTTAATTTTTACAATTTTAGATTCAAATTTACTACTTATTAAAAATCCTACTCCACCATAAGTAACATCTGTAGGAGTATTATAATATAAAAGATTACCAGAAGATAGTTTTAATAAGTTTTCTCCTCTTCTTTTAATTTCGGATAATCCTATTATGTCCCATTTAATTTTCTCAGTTTCTAGTTCCAATTCGTAGAGTCGTTCGTCCAGTCTTATCGTCCTGGTGTTATAACAAGCCAGGGTCAATGTCGTCGTATGGCAGCCTGATCGAACCCAGGGATTCTTCGCACCCTCTACCCCACCGTTACCGTAACCGCTGCCGTGATTAGGAATAGCGGGGCTGCTGGGGACTGAGGGCCGTGGTTTTTTAGCGCTATTCATGAGGACAAAAGTGATTTGGCCGTAAAACGCCGCGCTGGCCAGTGCGTCTCGGCGAGTTTCTTCCTGTCACGTTTGCTTATGTCGAGTAATACAGTATATGTATATGCTATATTACTCGCCACAATTACCAGGGGAGACCACGAGGAGGTGTGAGCTAGGAATTGAAGTCTCACTGGATGTCGACATAGATGAAGCCCATGACTCCATCCAATGAGACCCCCTTTCTCCCCCTAAAATATTACTTACTTTAATATAAATAATTGAATAATGCAGCTCTTTTTATATAGTTACTTATTGACCCCTTAGTAATTTAGTACATACATGCTGACTTTTCATTGGTTTTGGAAAAAAATCTATTGTAAATAAATTCCTCTATCTATATACTTAATTTAAATTTGTGTATGACATAAGATAAAAAATCGAGACCACGTAGTTACGCCCGATCCAAAACTACCGCATGACCTCGATGATCTCACGATTTTACTTTGTTTTTGAATTTTTATTTCGACTAGCTAATTAGTTTTACTAACGACCCTTATAAAGTGGCCCTTAGCTTCAAAAACAATGAAAAATCACTGTGTATATTTTAAAATTTAAAAAAACTATTATTTTTTTTCTAAAGGCTGACCGGTAGACAAAGCATCAGCATTAAGTCCTTGTACGGACATGGCCTTATTCAATTCTTTACAAAAACATAATATGTTACAAAAATGTAAACATATAAGATTTATTTCATTACGTCATGTCTTCCATACTGTAACCTCTATATATTTTTAACTCTATCTGCATTGCGTTTAGACATTACTACAAACCTAGCGGAAAAGAACGGACAACTTTTGAATCAATTTTGACAGATTTTGAAAAATAAAAGCGTAGAGCCAAGCCTTAAGGCTCCTCCCTGCGCTAGCGACCTTGAAAACACAAAAAAATTAATTTCTCTTTCTGTAAGTGAGATTGTTAGAAACCCTCCTACAACTTTTTAGCTAGTATCCCGAAGTTTCATTAGAACCTCGAAAGTCATTGAAATACTATCCGGTTTAGAAACCTTTACAAAAAGAGTCAAAAATGGCCGTTTTTAGTATTTTTTGCAAAGGAAAATTCAGGGTATTTTATTTCAATGATTTTCGAGGTTCTAATGAAACTTAAGGATACTAGCTAAAAAGTTGTACGAGGGTTTCTGATAATCTTACTTACAGAAAGAGAAATTAATTTTTTTGTGTTTTCAAGGTCGTTAGCGCAGGGAGGACCCTTAAGTAGAGACTGAATAAATTAACAACCGACTTGGTATTACATGGATCTCACAACTTTTTACCGCAGAACAACTGAGTTGCGAGACTTGGTTTTTCTGACAAGTATTGTTTTTGATGGGATACTATTTTCCGTAAGAAAACGTATTATATTGAGTTTACCACTTTATTTTAAATTCTTAAAAATCTTATAATCTACAAGCACTGAACTTTTAGGCTCAGTAACTTTTAGGCTCAGTAGTTTTGGAGATCAGGAGGGAATGGTTAACTTTCGTCTTCTTTAAAGAATAAAATGAATATATTTAATTTACAATAATAACAAAAATATATTTGAGATCCTCATAACTTCATCTTCAATGAATTATAATGAAATTCACAATCAGAGCAAGTTGGAGAATGGCTTCGGCCTGTATTTTTTTACGGGGCTCTGTCTGCCCCGTCAGGGATGGAGACGTGATATTGTAAGTATTTGTAAAAACTGTATTGTTTTACAATAAACCATTATTAACAAGCGTTCTCTCCCACACCATAGGAAACTTTTATATGGTACCTTGAAGATACTCGTAATGCTCTGTCTCCAATTTGAATAGACATACCTTCAATTATGGTAATTATATAGGGATGAGAATTAGAACGTCGAAAATAGGTCGCCTCATCCATTAGCAATTTCAGACTATGCATCACTCCAGCGACGAAGCGTGTAATTCATACAAATTTACACGAACTTTCCCGTTCGTTTTGATGCTTTGAATCTTGATACTCAGCAAATTCAAATATATCTTTATTATTAATAATCGTCATAGGAAATTCGTAGGAGAACTAAAGTCACTGACATACCTAGCCCAGCGGATTAGCTCGTTGATATGGCAGTAGGACACGTAGAGCGCGACGAACCGATGGCCCGATGGGGCAAAAAGGTTTTCGAATGGCGACCACGTGCAAGCGAAGCATAGGACACCTACCCACAAGGTGGTCTAACGATCTGACCGAGGTCGCTTGAAGACGCTGAATCAAGCCGCTCTAAATCAGTCATTTTGGAAATCCTTGGGAGAGGCCTACGTCCAGCAGCGGGCGTCATACGGCTGAAATGATGATGATGATGATGAGTCGTCATTTTTATTCTTACACAATTATCATTGCCATCAAATGGTTAGTTACAGCTAAGTTTACTGCCGCTTGCTAAGCGCTAGTGCAGAAGAAGCGGCAAACTGCACTGCTAAGAATAAGAATTTTTGGAAAGGAAACGGAAACATCATACAAAATTTGATCTTGAACAAGCCCTAGATAACCCTTCAAACTATTTTTAAAACGACTGCTTACAGTTTAAGGGGACGCACCGTGAAAATGGGCATTTTCTATTTCTTATTTCTCAGCAAATATCAGAAATTTAGAACTGATACTTGCTAATAGCATACTAGAACGCTTTTCTAGAATAATTGTGGTTGTGGATACATGATTAGTTAATTTTTGTAACACAAACTTGCTCGTCAAAAACACCTGTACCAAAACATATATGGTCTAATTTCTCACAAACGAGAGAGACTTCAGCTTTGAAACTTTTTATGCAGATCAGTAATTATGTAATCTTCAAAATTGTGGTCCAAATTTTTTTTGTTGCTTTAGTTTTAATTTTAGAGCTATTTTTCTATAATTGATCAGTTTTGCGTGGCTTTAGATTTCAGTCATATAAGCCCTTTTACCTTCCTGAAAATTATTGTAATTGCCGTCTCGCTTTTTCGCGAGTGTATTTAAATAAACTGTTCTTGTTGCACAGATTTTTGACACTTATACATCAAATTGTCAGATGGCCGATGGGCCTCACGGAGTAAGGACGCGTCGCTCTTCACAAAAAAAATGACATTTAATTTCGTAAAATTATTGTCACAGTGTAAAATAATATCACGAATATATACGGGTCGAACAGTCTGTAAACAAACGTGCGAGTAACTTTCTTACACTGTGTCACTTGTCTTAATGTCAAAGGAAGTGTCAAAGTATAGCGTGGCATAGATTGATTACCTGACAGACATGGTCGGCATAGATTTTTTTTCATACAAGTATCGAACATACAATATCGATTTATAATATTTTAGTTTCATTTAATTTCCAGTTTTGTGGCAATAAATTAATTTTATAATAGCCAAAGAAACTTATCTATAGATACTCTTCGGATTTATTTACTTTTAGATTTCGAGAAATATACACGTACATACTGTACCACTGAGTGACTGGCTGACTGATTGATATGGTTGTTTGACCTGCGCCGTGCTGATAGCCGTAAAGAGTGAAGCTCAGTTGCTCGGTGGGGGAGCAGAGAGGGGGGCGGGGGGGCTTTCTGCTTATCCCTCTAAACAAGCAACCAAGTGAAGCTTGAGGCCTAAGATCACCTACGAGGCCGTAGGCCGAGCCACTCCCACCCCGGGCTTCGTCGTTCTTTTTTTTGCAAACCAAGATGGCCGCCGAAAGCATTTTTTTGGAATCCAGGATGGCGTCTGGGCTTTAGAAAATTAAACTTTTTTCGTTAGTAACGTCTCACTGGGACTTTGTAGGAGTCTGATTTTTGCATGAGGGGGTAAAGCACCCTGCGGAACTCGAAACTGGATTCAGATTTGCGATCCAAAATGGCCGCCCAAACATTTTTTTTTGTTTTCTTAAGTAACTGGAGCTTTTATCCATTTTATGAACTGGAAAAATATCTTAGCCTACCTCAACAGCTGCACGAAAAACCGCGGGCTGCTTGCAGCTTGCGAAACGCCTAAAGAGCTTGTACATTTGTTAAAATTGATATAAAATATCAATGAATAAGTATAAAATATCGTTAGTCCATATACTATATTTGTGGCCTTAAAAAACCATAACAATATCGATAGGACTATTGATAATATTGATTACTGATAGTTTACAATAATATCGATGACAAGTAAAACTATCGACAGTTTTTAGGGTTCCGTTTTAAACAAGTCTGTCATCCGACGTTTTATTTAGAGACTATAAGTACTAAAAAAGCTATAATTTGGCATGAGTATATTAATCATGCCAAAAAACAGTGAAGTAAAATAAGGAAAATCTTATACCTTTATACGAGCAATTCTTGTATATGTATTTATTTATAAATTTCTATGATCTCGAAAACGGCTCTAACGATTTCGCTGAAAATTGGTATATGGGGGTTTTTGGGGGTAAACAATCGATCTAGATTAGACTTATGTTTGGGAAAACGCGTGTTTTCGAGTTTCTTTTTACGCAGAATATGGTCGCTAATTTCGTCGCGCCGGCCGCCATCCGCTTAGCTCAGCGGTTATGGATACTGACTGCTAGAAAGAGTGTTACGGGTTCGAATCCCACTCGGTGACTTACTTTTGTTTTTTTTATATGTTCAAGTTTATATATAATTATTTATTTTGTACTGTTTTTAGACAAGTTTTAAAAAATATAGGTAGTTAATGTTTGAGATGAAACCGACCGGTCAACCAGGTACTATAATATTGTAGCTCCCATGAAAGTTTTTTTTTCGACTAACCTATCGTGTACGGTATCGTTAAATAGGTCTTTCAAAATATTTGGAGCTTGTTAACACCATTTTTTATTTAAGAATCCGTTTCTAGAATATTTGTATTTAATAAAAGTTAAAATAAAACTATCAAACCTAATAAGGGTTAACGAATTTAAAAAAATCATAAAATGAAAATAAAATAAGTTTTTAGACGTTTTTGGTGACTTGGCTTGGCCGGACGATTTAACTTTGATAAAAGATTAATTAAATTAATTATAAATAAATAAATAAAATAAATATAATTTAAAATAAAATAAATATAATAGTAAGTTCGAAACTTGTGTTATGGGATACTAACTCAACGTTACTATATTTTATAACAATTACATATATAGATAAACATCCCAGACCCAGGACAATTTGAAAAAGGCCATTTTCCAACTTGCCCCGGCCGGGGATCGAACCCGGGACCTCTGGGTGGCGGACTAGCATGGTGACCACTACGCCAAGGAGGTCGTCAAGGATCTAGTTGAACTTTAAAAAATTAGGTAAAAATAAAGGACTGAATCACCCTTTCTTGGCACTTGTTTAAAAGTTTGCCCATCGTTTACAGTAGCACAACTGTACTATAGACAAATCTGAATACATAAGATTGTTCTCCTAGCATTTACACTACATAGACACTCCGCAAATTCGACGTCAGTTTAAAATAAATGTAGTGCCCACAGTAGTGCCAATATACAACGTAGACGGGATATACCCGTAATAAATAGAACCACGGGCTAAACTAGACCACTAACTATAATCAAATAAAAATCACAACCAAAAACTAAAAAAAATTGGCATTTCCATACAAAGGTGTGCAGCCGCCTGTAAAATTTGTATGAGAATGTCAAATTCGGTTCTTTTTTACTGTTATTTTATAATTATAATAAAGTGATCTAGTATAGCCTGTGGTTCGATTTATTACGGGTATGTCCCTTCCATGCTGTATATTATCTAATTATTTTTTCAACACACTTGCTCGTAAAGTGGCTCTAATTTCATCGGTTTTAGATATATAAAGTAGGTCATAAAACACGCTTGCGTTAAAAACATATTAAAAATACTAAAAATGGCCACTTTTGACACTTTTTGTAAAGGTTTCTAAAGCTGATAGTATTTCAATGACTTTCGAGGTTCTAATGAAACTTAAGGATACTAGCTTAAAAGTTGTGCGAGGATTTCTGATAATCTCACTTACAGAAAGATATTTTTTTTCTGTATTTTAAGGTCGCTAGCGCTGGTAGCAGCCTTAAAATAAAAATCAGTTTAGATATAAGTTTATTGAAAAACGTCGTGCGATATACGTGTGTATATTAGTTAAAACACTTTCAGCTCTATTACGCCCTCGCTTTCGGCTCGGGCTGGAAAATCTTCACACACAAAACTTATATCATCATAACGTACAACTATTTGCAATTTTAAAAATATTACTTACTTTAATATAAGTAATTGAATAATGCAGCTCTTTTTATATAGTTACTTATTTACCCCTTAGTAATTTAGTACATACATGCTGACTTTTCATTGGTTTTGGAAAAAAATCTATTGTAAATAAATTCCTCTATCCCTATACTTAATTCAAATTTGTGTATGACATAAGATAAAAAAACCGAGACCACGTAGTTACGCCCGATCAAAAACTACCGCATGACCTCGATGATCTCCGGCCGGCCGGACGGAGGTGGTGCCTGGTGGTACTACTAATTGATCTCACGATTTTACTTTGTTTTTGAATTTTTATTTCGACTAGCTAATTAGTTTTACTAACGACCCTTATAAAGTGGCCCTTAGCTTTAAAAACAATGAAAAATTCAGTGTATATTTTAAAATTTAAATTAACTATTTTTGTTTTTTCTAAAGGCTGACCGGTAGACAAAGCATCAGCATTAAGTCCTTGTACGGACATGACCTTATTCAATTCTTTATAAAAACATAATACCTATGTTACAAAAATGTAAACATATTAGATTTATTTCATTACGTCATGTCTTCCATACTGTAACCTCTATATATTTTTAACTCTATCTGCATTGCGTTTAGACATTACTACAAACCTAGCGGAAAAGAACGGACAACTTTTGAATCAATTTTGACAGATTTTGAAAAATAAAAGCGTAGAGCCAAGCCTTAAAGTGAGAACGTGAAACTTTTCTTCGCTCGTTTGCCAAAAGCGGCCGTTTTTCGCAAGACGAATTGATAACCTCTTCTTAAGAATCCTCGGCAAGAAAATGTATGGTTTGAATTATGACGAGAGGGGACATATGCGGGGTTGCGAGATATTCGTAAGTCACAAAGTGACATCATCGATTATTCTAATGGGGCAAGAGCTGCGTGGTACAGACGCGTGGAGAAAGGTTATCGCAGGATTATTATCTACTGTAACTTTTTTTAAAAACCGCCTTCACTCCCACACGAGTTAGTCTCGAATGGTTTTAAACATGTGTGCCATGTGGCGGCAGAGTAGAATAGGGCCACTCCAAGTCCTCCCGTGGATGTCGTAGAAGGCGACTTGTACTGTAGTCCTCTAAGGATATGCTGATCCAAAGAGGTCTACACGCTTTCCAGCCATTAAGTCACAGCTACACAAAATGTGTCTCATTGTCTCCTCTTTCCTCACATGCTCGAAATTTAGGGCTCTCAACAAGTCTCATTCGAGGCTCATAATTAGCCCTTTCATTTTTATATATAATAATTTCCTAATTTGTCCCCCGTAGTTGTAGCTCAGGACCGTGGTAAATGGCATTCATTGTGAGAGGCCTATTCCCAGCAGTGGGAGGATCATGGCTGTGGATGATGATGATGAATTTGACCCCCGAAAATTACCCATATTAAAAAATATATGTGATTATTTTGCACGACTGTATTTGGGTCATAGGATTACACTATCCTATCAAATTTTACCTGATTTTGTCCAGTACACCAGCAAATTGGCTGTGACAGACGGACGGATAGACAGACGCATAAGTGATCCTATAAGGTTTCGTTTTTTAATGCAAAATTACACTTACGTGCCCGAGTGTCCATAATTTTCATTTCCTCTTCCGCCGCGCCTCGGCAAAAAGAGTCATCAGACGTTTCTTTTGATTTCCTCGACGACATTGTGTAGCCACAGATCTTAGGGACCATCCATATATTACGTCAGACTAATTTCATCACTTTTTAACTCCTTCTTGTCTCAGGTAGTCACAACGTTGGGATCCCCATCCCTAGCGTGACGTTAGCGGTACAGAATTTCTTATTTAATTAAAAAAATAAGCGAGCGAACCTACTTATTTTAATAAAAATTTAACTGATATAGCTAGAAATATTTCGAAGTTTGTTTATTAAGTATTAGTTAAAATTTTGTGTTTTATTGCTTAGATACTTATAGATTTTGTATTTTGATTTCACGAACCTTCCACCGCTTGTCACACAATGTCTCACTTCATTGCCCCCTCCCCTTCATGTGTGACGTAATTTATGGGTGGTCCCTTAGCCACAAAATTAATGCAACCCCACTTCCAAATACATTGCGTCATGAGTTTATGACCACAATTTTTCTTCCATGCTAGTATGGGAGAAAAAAATTACTTAAAATGTACCAGCTTTTCGTCTTACTATTACGAAAAAAGTGATGGGTTCCCGGGTCACTTATTACCATGATTCGAATTGTCACCTATTCCCGACCTGCGCGAGAAAAGAAGCAGCTGGGACATTCAATTTTTTTTTTCCTAGACAAACATAGAAGAATATAACTAGCTTTTCGGGCGCTGCGCGGGCTGCAAGCAACCCGCGGTTTTTCGTGCGGCTGTTGAGGTAGGCTAAGTCATGTTTTCAGTTCAGAAAATGGGTAAAAACTGCAATCAGTAAAGGAAACATAAAAATATGTGGGGAGCGGCCATCTTGGATCCAAAATCTGATTGCAGTTTCGAGTTCCACGGGGTGCTTTACTCCCTTGTGCAAAATTTCAGACCCCTACGAAGTCCCAGTGAAACGTTATAAACGAAGAAATTTGTATGGAGGGAAATTTGTCCATGTATAGCGGCCATCTTGAATTTCGAAAAAAAACAAAAAACAAATGACGGTCGTCAAATTGCTTACAACCCCCTACATTTTGGAAAAAAAATCACGCCCCTAACCCCAACCGTCTTTGCAGGCCGAACGCCTTCCACTTCAGGTTTATGCAGATCCTCAAATGTCAGATTTTTCTGGTACTCACTGGAGCACCCTCTATACGACCACATATCAACCTAAACCCCTACCACCATTTTTTTTTTTGACGCGTAGTAAATCCCTTCGGATACCTTACCGGTTACGGGACACCGATAAGGTTATGTGGTGTTACCACTAAAAACTCCGCGGTGTCACCTCTCAGCCGCTATCGGCCGGGACCGTGTGCTTCTTCATGCTCCACAGCCCCGGCGCGGCCGGCCGCTACTTAAGCGGCCCCGGCTCGCCAACGGCCTCACGGCACCCTCTGCTGAATCAGAGGGGCCGGAGCAACCGCCGCCTTGGCCTGTTGGCCCAAGGACAAATTACTATGCATACTCCAATATGCGAAAGGACGTTATGCTTAAAAACGATTGTGCATTAAACCAGTATGCTATGTGATATTATAGCTTAAATTTGTATGCATATAGATAGTGATCCTTAATGATGATGACATCTTTATCCCTATATTCAAATTCAAATATATTTTTATTATTATAGGATATTTTATAATATATCTAAATAATCACACAATTGGGTATTTTTCTGGGTCAAAAATAATTTATTTGATACTGTTGAGGTATAAAATGTTACAAAATAATCTCACTTGTCATGTCATATCCATTTTCAATGAGATTTTAGGCCATACCTGAATTTTTCGGGGTCCAGTAGCGCCCCCATTTGAAATAAATCATTTGAAAGGAAAGGGTGAGATAATTTTGTCTTGATCAAACCTTAGATAAACCTTCAAACTATTTTATGAAGTACCGTTTACAGTTCAAAGTGAGAACGTAAAGCTTTTCTACGCACATTAGCTATAAGTGGCCGTTTTTCGCAAATGTGCGCAGAAAAGCTTCACGTTCTCACCTTAAACTATAAACAGTAGCTCATAAAATAGAAAAAAGAGTTATCTAGGGTTTGGTCAAGACAAAATTTTAAATGAAACCACAGTTTTCTTTTAAATGATTTATTTCAAATGGGGGCGCCACTGGACCCCGGAAAATTCAGGTAGCCCCTTTATGTGATTTAATTATTATTGGGTACTTTCCTAAGTTCAAAATAAATTATTTTGTACTAATAGAAAAATAACGCGTCGCAAAATAATGTCACTTGTCTTTGAACATATCCATTTTAACGTTATTTTAAATTTATTATTGTAGAAAAACTGATAATAAGAGCGCTATTTGACTCAAAAATCTATGACGTCATCTGCCTGTATTTCATACAAAATCCCATAGAAACTGTTTGTTTTGACGTTTAGAAAAAAGTTGCTGATTTGACTTGTTGGAAAATAGCGTATTGCAGAAAAACTGACATTAGGAGCGCTATTTGTCTTTACCAAAATCTATTTATTTAAGGAAATAAGAAGGATAAAAAAACACATATTTACAAATATACATACAGAAAAAGTTAACTACTAATTTAGTCTAAAAAATCTTGCCCATGTGGCATAGTGCCAAGAACGCTGGCCGCATTCCGCGTTGGATCGCAATACTGATTCGTTGTGCGAAAAAACAGCCAGCCCTCTTGTCACCAGCGGCGCAGATCAGCTATTTGACTTCAAGAAACTATGACGTCATTAGCATGTATTTCATACATATCCCTTAGAAATGTATCACAAGATGTGCACAAAGAATATATTGTTATCTGATAGGGCAGATAGGGCATTTTGTATCTCACGACTCTAAGCAGACAGGGCCCAGGACCGCCAGACTCAAAAGCCACTTTTAGAGTGATGGTGTAGAGGTTACTAGCCGCATCACCTATTAAGGCCATACCCAAATTTTCCGGGGTCCAGTGGCGCCCTCATTTGAAAGGAAACGAAGATATCATTTAAAATTGTGCCTTGATCAAGCCCTAGCCTAGCCCTAGCCCTTCAAACTATTTTATGAACAACAGTTTATAGTCTGAAGTGAGAACATGAAGCTTATCTACGCACACTAGCCAAAAGTGGCCGTTTTTCGCAAATGTGCGTAGAAAAACTTTACGTTCTCGCTTTAAACTATAAAAAGTAGTCTAAAAAATTCTTTGAATGAGTATCTAGAGCTTGGTCAAGAAACAATTTTAAATGATATCTCCGTTTTCTTTCAAATTATTTATTTTAAATGAGGGCGCCACTGGACCCCGGAAAATTCAGGTATGGCCTTACCTCGATTCACAATTTCGCCCACTCCCTAGATCGGCTTTTGCGATCTGCGTGGGAAGAAATAACTGGTACATTTTTAGTTTTTTCTTTTCTCGCCGACCAGCATGGAAGTGAACATTAAGAAGCGGAAATATTTATAAGTCACGAAAAAAACCAAACGCTAAATACAGGTGACTTTTAACCTACCAGCCAAATTTTTGGAGCAATTTCAGTCCATGATACTTCCTTTCCTTTTTTATTTTTCGTTAATTGTTATGGAGAGTAGTTTATTTTATTTTTTATTTTATTTTATACATTCGGATGACCAACAGCTATACTTACAATATAAGATACACAATAGTAAACAAAAAGCCAATAACAGGTCTTCACAAATAGAAACATAGTACAATTATGAGTTTACGGGAACGCCAAAAACGCTAAGTTAAGTACTTAGATAATACATATTTATACATACAATCAGATGACTCTTTTATTTTTATTTTCCTACGGTGAACGTATAAATAAATAAAAAGTAAACACAAAAATACTGACTGAGCGAAAGTAATTTAACCACCTTTAAAGAAAGAGTCATAAAGTAGACGTTTGGCCTTGACCGGAGAAGTGTTGAATATATTGAATATATCTATATCTACATTTCTAGAAAAATTGTTTAGAGATTTACCTGCTCGCCACAAGAATGAGTTTTTTCTATAATTGGTTGAGACTTTTGACAAACTGATAGTAGGGGGTCGATGACGAAGGAGTCTACTAGGGGCTGTAACTGTTTAGTTTCAGGGACAAGTCTTGCTCCAAAAAAATTCAGCTTGATCATCCTGGATTGGATCAGTGTGAACTGTCCACAGTAATACACTATAATCAGTTGAATCGGTTCTTACTTGCAACGTTTAAATAATCTTCTAAGTGTCAAACCACCGCAAGATGCGCGACGCAACTTCCGTCGAGTTTCGGTGTTGAGGCGTTTCATACAATTTCTACCCACCGATCGGAACCACCATCTGTACAAATTGTATGAACGACGCCAGATGTGTCGCGCTTCTTGCGCTGCGTTTGGTTCGAACCTGAATACTTCATAAACGTTCCAATAGATGGCATGACAGTCAAAATAGAACGCGGTATGGTTTTTTTGGACCTATTATAGACTTAGTACGTTTTTTAAAAACAAACTAGAATGTTGAAGTATAACTGTTTACAATTTTACTTTTTGAACTTCACTGGATTTTGTTTGTCCAGTGGATATAGATCTAAACAGAACAGGATTACCTATTTTATATTTTATAGAATTTAATGAATAAGTATGGTATATGTATAAAATTCAATGCTGCAATAAAACGACAGACGACTAGAAGACCTCCGTGGCGTAGTGGTCACACCAAGCTAGTCCGCCACCCAGAGGTTTCGAGTTCGATCCACGGGTCGGGGCAAGTTGGAAAATGGCCTTTTTCAAATTGTCCTGGGTCTTGGATGTTGATCTATATAATATGTATTTGTTATAAAATTATAGTATCGTTGACTTAGTATCCCAAAACAAAACTTTGAACTTACGTTGGGGCTAACTCAATCAGCGTAATTTGCCCCTATATATTTATGAAATAGGTAATTAAGTAGCTTACGTACCTACGATACGTATATACATACGTACCTACACCATTTACTGAATTCGATTAATAAAACGTATAAAATAAATAAATAAAAGGTTTTTCATTCAGAACGCTCGAACTTTAAAATGGTACTAGCTTTTCGGGCGCTGCCGGCGCGGGCTGCAAGCAGCCCGCGGTTTTTCGTGAAGCTGTTGGGGTTGGCTAAATAACATGTCCAGTTGAGAAAATGGGTAAGGTTGTATGAAGGACAACTGTCCTTGTATGGCGGCCATCTTGAATTTTGAAAAAAATAAAAAACAAATGACGTTCGTCAAATTGCTTACAACCCCCTACATTTTGGAAAAAAAATCAAGCCCCTAACCCTAACCGTTTTCGCAGGCAGGGCTGTGGGAGTGGCTCGAGCTTCGCCCTCGCCCGCAGCTCGCCCTTCGGGCTCGCATCGCTCGGCCTCCGGCCTCGTGAAGATTACTTAGGGGGGATCCAAGGGGGAGGGGGGAGTGGCTCGGGCTTCGCCCTCGCCCACACCTCGGCCTGCGGCCTCGCGGGGGTGGCCTTTACTTTTGGCTTTTGGCCTCTGGATGCGCCTAGTTACTTGAAGTAGCCGTTTGTATGAAATTTGTATGGAGGAAAATTGTCATTGTATGGCGGCCATCTTGAATTTTGGAAAAAATAAAAAAAACAAGTGACGGTCGTCAAATTGCTTGCAACCCCCTACATTTTGGAAAAAAAATCACACCCCTAACCCCAACCGTCTTCGCAGGCCGTACCCCTTCCACATCAGATTTCCGCAGATCCTCAAATGTCAGATTTTTCTGGTACTCACTGGAGCACCCTCTATACGACTGCACATCAATCTAAACCCCACCAACCCCGCAACAGGGCAAACAACTCTGTCAGTCAGTGAGTGGTAATGTAGGTTTACTAGCTTTTCGGGCGCTGCGCGGGCTGCAAGCAGCCCGCGGTCTTTTGTGCGGCTGTTGAGGTAGGGTAAGACATGTTTCCAGTTCAGAAAATGGGTAAATTTGTATGGAGGAAAATTGTCCTTGTAAGGCGGCCATCTTGAATTTTGAAAAAAATAAAAAAACAAATAACGCTCGTCAAATTGCTTACAACTCTTCACATTTTGGAAAAAAAAGCACGCCCCTAACCCCAACCGTTTTTGCAGGCCGTACCCCTTCCACATCAGGTTTCTGCAAATCCTTAAATGTCAGATTTTTCTGGTACTCGCTGGAGCACCCTCTATACGACCGCACATCAACCTAAACCCCACCAACCCCGCAACAGGGCAAACAACTATGTCAATCAGTCAGTGAGTGGTATTGTAGGTTTATATATTATAACTAGCTTTTCGGGCGCTGCGCGGGCTGCAAGCAGCCCGCGGTTCATCGTGGGGCTGTGGAGGTAGGCTAAGATATGTTTCCAGTTCAGAAAATGGGTAAGTTTGTATGGAGGAAAATTGTCCTTGTATGGCGGCCATCTTGGATTTTAAAAAAAATCAAAAAACAAATGACGCTCGTCAAATTGCTTGCAACCCCCTACATTTTGAAAAAAAAATCACGCCCCTAGTCCCAACCGTTTTCGCAGGCCGTACCCCTTCCACATCAGGTTTCTGCAGATCTTCAAATGTCAGATTTTTCTGGTACTCACTGGTGCACCCTCTGTACGACCACACATCAACCCAAACCCCACCAACCCCGCAACAGGGCAAACAACTATGTCAATCAGTCAGTGAGTCAGTCAGTGGTAATGTAGGTTTATATATTATAACTAGCTTTTCGGGCGCTGCGCGGGCTGCAAGCAGCCCGCGGTTCATCGTGGGGCTGTTGAGGTAGGCTAAGATATGTTTCAGTTCAGAAAATGGGTAAGTTTGTATGGGAAGAAATTGTCCTTGTATGGCGGCCATCTTGGATTTTGATAAAAATCAAAAAACAAATGACGGTCGTCAAATTGCTTATAATATTCTACATTATGGAAAAAAAATCACGCCCCTAACCTTAATAGTTTTTGCAGGCCATACCCCTTCCACATCAGGTTTCTGCAAATCTTCAAATGTCAGATTTTTCTGGTACTCACTGGAGCACCCTCTATACGACCACACATCAACCCAAACCCCACCAACCCCGCAACAGGGCAAACAACTATGTCAATCAGTGAGTCAGTCAGTGGTATTGTAGGTTTATATATTATAACTAGCTTTCCGGGCGCTGCGCGGGCTGCAAGCAGCCCGCGGTTCATCGTGGGGCTGTTGAGATAGGCTAAGATATGTTTCCAGTTCAGAAAATGGGTAAGTTTGTATGGAGGACAATTGTCGTTGTATGGCGGCCATATTGAATTTTGAAAAAAATAAAAAAACAAATGACGGTCGTCAAATTGCTTACAACCCCCTACATTTTGGAAAAAAAATCACACCCCTAACCCTAACCGTTTTCGCAGGCCGTACCCCTTCCACATCAGGTTTCTGCAAATCCTCAAATGTCAGATTTTTCTGGTACTCACTGGAGCACCCTCTATACGACCACACATCAACCTAAACCCCACCAACCCCGCAACAGGGCAAACAACTATGTCAATCAGTCAGTCAGTGAGTGAGTGGTAATGTAGGTTTATATATTATAACTAGCTTTTCGGGCGCTGCGCGGGCTGCAAGCAGCCCGCGGTCTTTCGTGCGGCTGTTGAGGTAGGCTAAGACATGTTTCCAGTTCAGAAAATGGGTAAGTTTGTATGGAGGAAAATTATCCATGTATGGCGGCCATCTTGAATTTTGAAAAAAATAAAAAAACAAATGACGCTCTTCAAATTGCTTACAACCCCCCACATTCTGGAAAAAAAATCACGCCCCTAACCCCAACCGTTTTTGCAGGCCGTACCCCTTCCACATCAGGTTTCTGCAAATCCTCAAATGTCAGATTTTTCTGGTACTCACTGGAGCACCCTCTATACAACCACACATCAACCTAAACCCCTCCCACCCGGCAACAGGGCAAACAACTATGTCAGTGAGTCAGTGAGTGGTAATGTAGGTTTATATATTATAACTAGCTTTTCGGGCGCTGCGCGGGCTGCAAGCAGCCCGCGGTTCATCTTGGGGCTGTTGAGGTAGGCTAAGATATGTTTCCAGTTCAGAAAATGGGTAAGTTTGTATGGAGGAAAATTGTCCTTGTATGGCGGCCATCTTGGATTTTGAAAAAAATCAAAAAACAAATGACGGTCGTCAAATTGCTTATAATCTTCTACATTATGGAAAAAAAATCACGCTCCTAACCTTAACCGTTTTTGCAGGCCATACCCCTTCCACATCAGGTTTCCGCAGATCCTCAAATGTCAGATTTTTCTGGTACTCACTGGAGCACCCTCTATACGACCACACATCAAACTAAACCCCACCAACCCCGCAACAGGGCAAACAACCATGTCAATCAGTGAGTGAGTCAGTGAGTGGTATTGTAGGTTTATATATTATAATATAATATAACTAGCTTTTCGGGCGCTGCGCGGGCTGCAAGCAGCCCGCGGTTTTTCGTGCGGCTATTGAGGTAGGCTAAAAAATGATTCCAGTTTAGAAAATGGGTAAAAACTGCAGTCAGTAAAGGAAACATCAAAATATGTGTGGAGGCGGCCATCTTGGATCCAAAATCTGAATCCAGTTTCGAGAACCGCGGGGTGCTTTACCCCCACATGCAAAATTTCAGACCCCTACGAAGTCCCAGTGAAACATTATGAACGAAAAAAGTTAAATTTTCTAAAATCAAGACGCCATCTTGAATTCCAAAAAAAATATTAAATTTGGATTTTTGGGCTCAAACTACATATACATATCGATTTTCAGCCAAATCATAAGCAGTTGACTTTCGGCGGCCATCTTGGATTTTCAAAAATAAAAAAAAATTGAACTGCTCTTGGGGAAGTGGCTCGGGCTTCGCCCTCGCCCGCAGCTCGCCCTACGGGCTCGCGTCACTCGGCCTCCGGCCTCGTGAAAATTACTTACTGGGAGGGGGGAGGGGGGAGGGGGGAGGGGGGGGAGGGGGAGGGGGGGCTGCAGCTCGCCCTTTGGGCTCGCATCGCTCGGCCTCCGGCCTCGTTAAGATTACTTAGGGGGGATCCAAGGGGGAGGGGGGAGTGGCTCGGGCTTCGCCCTCGCCCGCAGCTCGGCCTGCGGCCTCGCGGGGGTGACCTTTGCTTTTGGATTTTGGCCTCTGGCTGCGCCTAGTTACTTGGGGTGGCCATTTGTATGAAATTTGTATGGAGGAAAATTGTCCTTGTATGGCGGCCATCTTGAATTTAAAAAAAAATAAAAAAACAAGTGACGGTCGTCAAATTGCTTGCAACCCCCTACATTTTGGAAAAAAAATCACACCCCTAACCCCAACCGTCTTCGCAGGCCGTACCCCTTCCACATCAGGTTTCCGCAGATCCTCAAATGTCAGATTTTTCTGGTACTCACTGGAGCACCCTCTATACGACCGCACATCAACCTAAACCCCACCAACCCCGCAACAGGGCAAACAACTCTGTCAGTGAGTGAGTCAGTGGTATTGTAGGTTTATATATTATAATATAACTAGCTTTTCGGGCGCTGCGCGGGCTGCAAGCAGCCCGCGGTCTTTCGTGCGGCTGTTGAAGTAGGCTAAGACATGTTTCCAGTTCAGAAAATGGGTAAGTTTGTATGGAGGAAAATTATCCATGTATGGCGGCCATCTTGAATTTTGAAAAAAATAAAAAAACAAATGACACTCGTCAAATTGCTTACAACCCCCCACATTCTGGAAAAAAAATCACGCCCCTAGCCCCAACCGTTTTTGCAGGCCGTACCCCTTCCACATCAGGTTTCTGCAAATCCTCAAATGTCAGATTTTTCTGGTACTCACTGGAGCACCCTCTATACGACCACACATCAACCTAAACCCCACCAACCCCGCAACAGGGCAAACAACCATGTCAATCAGTGAGTGAGTCAGTGAGTGGTATTGTAGGTTTATATATTATAACTAGCTTTTCGGGCGCTGCGCGGGCTGCAAGCAGCCCGCGGTTTTTCGTGCGGCTGTTCACGTAGGCTAAATAACCTGTCCAGTTGAGAAAATGGGTAAAAACTGCAGTCAGTAAGGAAAACATAAAAAAATGTGTGGGCGGCCATCTTGGATCTAAAATTTGATTCCAGTTCCGAGTACCGCGGGGTGCTTTACCCCTGTGTACAAAATTTCAGACCCCTGCGAAATCCCAGTGAGACGTTATAAACGAAATAAGTTAAATTTTCTAAAGCCAGACGCCATCTTGGATTCCAAAAAAAAAGTTGTATTTGGATTTTTGGGGTTAAAACACATATAAGTATCGATTTTCAGCCAAATTGGAGGCAGTTGACTTTCGGCGGCCATCTTGGATTTCCAAACAAAAAATTCGCGACGTCACGCTTGGTGATGGTGGCTCGGGCTTCGCCCTCGCCCGCAGCTCGCCCTTCGGGCTCGCATCTTAAGAAAATTACTTGTGGGGGGGGTCAAAGGGGGGGGAGGGGGGAGCTCGGGCTTCGCCCTCGCTCGACAGCTCGGCCTGCGGCCTCGCGGGGGCGCTCCGCCTTCGGCCTTCGGCCTCAGGCTTCGCCAAGTTACTTGGGGGGCCGTTTGTATGAAATTTGTATGGAGGAAATTTGTCCTAGTATGGCGGCCATCTTGGATTTTTATAAAAAATCAAAAAACAAATGACGGTCGTCAAATTGCTTATAATCTTCTACATCATGGAAAAAAAATCACACCCCTAACCCCAACCGTCTTCGCAGGCCGTACCCCTTCCACATCAGGTTTCCGCAGATCCTCAAATGTCAGATTTTTCTGGTACTCACTGGAGCACTCTCTATACGACCGCACATCAACCTAAACCCCACCAACCCTGCAACAGGGCAAACAACTATGTCAATCAGTGAGTGAGTCAGTGGTATTGTAGGTTTATATATTATAATATAACTAGCTTTTCGGGCGCTGCGCGGGCTGCAAGCAGCCCGCGGTTCATCGTGGGGCTGTTGAGGTAGGCTAAGATATGTTTCCAGTTCAGAAAATGGGTAAGTTTGTATGGAGGACAATTGTCGTTGTATGGCGGCCATCTTGAATTTTGGAAAAAATAAAAAAACAAATAACGATCGTCAAATTGCTTACAACCCCCTACATGTTGGAAAAAAAATCACACCCCTAACCCTAACCGTTTTCGCAGGCCGTACCCCTTCCACATCAGGTTTCTGCAAATCCTTAAATGTCAGATTTTTCTGGTACTCACTGGAGCACTCTCTATACGAGCACACATCAACCTAAACCCCACCAACCCCGCAACAGGGCAAACAACTCTGTCAGTGAGTGAGTGAGTGAGTCAGTGGTAATGTAGGTTTATATATTATAACTAGCTTTTCGGGCGCTGCGCGGGCTGCAAGCAGCCCGCGGTTTTTCGTGCGGCTGTTGAGGTGGGCTAAAGAACATGTCCAGTTGAGAAAATGGGTAAAAACTGCAGTCAGTAAAGGAAACATCAAAATATGTGTGGGGGCGGCCATCTTGGATCGAAAATCTGATTCCAGTTCCGAGTTCCGCGGGGTGCTTTACCCCCACATGCAAAAATTCAGCCCCTACGAAGTTCCAGAGAGACGTTATGAACGAAATAAGTTTAATTTTCCAAAATCCAGACGCCATCTTGAATTCAAAAAAAAATATTAAATTTGAATTTTTGGGCTCAAACTACATATAGATATCGATTTTCAGCCAAATCGCAAGCAGTTGATTTTCGGCGGCCATCTTGGATTTGCAAAAATTAAAAAAATTGGACTGCGCTTGGGGAAGTGGCTCGGGCTTCGCCCTCGCCCGCAGCTCGCCCTTCGGGCTCGCGTCACTCGGCCTCCGGCCTCGTGAAAATTACTTGCGGGGGGGGGAGGTAATAAGGGGGGGCTGTGGGAGTGGCTCGGGCTTAGCCCTAACCCGCAGCTCGCCCTTCGGGCTCGCATGTCTCGGCCTCCAGCCTCGTGAAGATTACTTAGGGGGGGATCCAAGGGGGAGGGGGGAGTGGCTCGGGCTTCGCCCTCGCCCGCAGCTCGGCCTGCGGCCTCGCGGGGGTGGCCTTTGCTTTTGGCTTTTGGCCTCTGGCTGCGCCTAGTTACTTGGGGTGACCGTTTGTATGAAATTTGTATGGACAAAAATAGTCCTAGTATGGCGGCCATCTTGAATTTTGAAAAAAATAAAAAAACAAATGACGCTCGTCAAATTGCTTGTAACCCCCTACATTTTGGAAAAAAAATCACGCCCCCAACCCCAACCGTCTTTGCAGACCGTACCCCTTCCACATGAGGTTTCCGCAGATCCTCAAATGTCTGATTTTTCTGGTACTCACTGGAGCACCCTCTATACAACCGCACATTAACCTAAACCCCACCAACCCGGGAACAGGGTAAACAACTCTGTCAGTGAGTCAGTGGTAATGTAGGTTTATATATTATAATATAACTAGCTTTTTGGGCGCTGCGCGGGCTGCAAGCAGCCCGCGGTCATTCGTGCGAATGTTAAGGTTGGCTAAAATAAGTTTCCAGCTTAGAAAATGGGTAAGTTTGTATGGAGGAAAATTGTCCTTGTATGGCGGCCATCTTGAATATTGAAAAAAAATAAAAAACAAATGACGGTCGTCAAATTGCTTACAACCCCCTACATTTTGGAAAAAAAATCGCACCCCTAACCGCAACCGTTTTTGCAGGCCGTACCCCTTCCACATCAGGTTTCTGCAGATCCTCAAATTTCAGATTTTTCTGATACTCACTGGAGCATCCTCTATACGACCACACATCAACCTAAACCCCAACAACCCCGCAACAGGGCAAACAACTATGTCAATCAGTGAGTCAGTCAGTGAGTGGTAATGTAGGTTTATATATTATAACTAGCTTTTCGGGCGCTGCGCGGGCTGCAAGCAGCCCGCGGTTCATCGTGGGGCTGTTGAGGTAGGCTAAGATATGTTTCAGTTCAGAAAATGGGTAAGTTTGTATGGGAAGAAATTGTCCTTGTATGGCGGCCATCTTGGATTTTGATAAAAATCAAAAAACAAATGACGGTCGTCAAATTGCTTATAATATTCTACATTATGGAAAAAAAATCACGCCCCTAACCTTAATAGTTTTTGCAGGCCATACCCCTTCCACATCAGGTTTCTGCAAATCTTCAAATGTCAGATTTTTCTGGTACTCACTGGAGCACCCTCTATACGACCACACATCAACCCAAACCCCACCAACCCCGCAACAGGGCAAACAACTATGTCAATCAGTGAGTCAGTCAGTGGTATTGTAGGTTTATATATTATAATATAACTAGCTTTTCGGGCGCTGCGCGGGCTGCAAGCAGCCCGCGGTTTTTCGTGCGGCTATTGAGGTAGGCTAAAAAATGATTCCAGTTTAGAAAATGGGTAAAAACTGCAGTCAGTAAAGGAAACATCAAAATATGTGTGGAGGCGGCCATCTTGGATCCAAAATCTGAATCCAGTTTCGAGAACCGCGGGGTGCTTTACCCCCACATGCAAAATTTCAGACCCCTACGAAGTCCCAGTGAAACATTATGAACGAAAAAAGTTAAATTTTCTAAAATCAAGACGCCATCTTGAATTCCAAAAAAAATATTAAATTTGGATTTTTGGGCTCAAACTACATATACATATCGATTTTCAGCCAAATCATAAGCAGTTGACTTTCGGCGGCCATCTTGGATTTTCAAAAATAAAAAAAAATTGAACTGCTCTTGGGGAAGTGGCTCGGGCTTCGCCCTCGCCCGCAGCTCGCCCTACGGGCTCGCGTCACTCGGCCTCCGGCCTCGTGAAAATTACTTACTGGGAGGGGGGAGGGGGGAGGGGGGAGGGGGGGAGGGGGAGGGGGGGCTGCAGCTCGCCCTTTGGGCTCGCATCGCTCGGCCTCCGGCCTCGTTAAGATTACTTAGGGGGGATCCAAGGGGGAGGGGGGAGTGGCTCGGGCTTCGCCCTCGCCCGCAGCTCGGCCTGCGGCCTCGCGGGGGTGACCTTTGCTTTTGGATTTTGGCCTCTGGCTGCGCCTAGTTACTTGGGGTGGCCATTTGTATGAAATTTGTATGGAGGAAAATTGTCCTTGTATGGCGGCCATCTTGAATTTAAAAAAAAATAAAAAAACAAGTGACGGTCGTCAAATTGCTTGCAACCCCCTACATTTTGGAAAAAAAATCGCACCCCTAACCGCAACCGTTTTTGCAGGCCGTACCCCTTCCACATCAGGTTTCTGCAGATCCTCAAATTTCAGATTTTTCTGATACTCACTGGAGCATCCTCTATACGACCACACATCAACCTAAACCCCAACAACCCCGCAACAGGGCAAACAACCATGTCAATCAGTGAGTGAGTCAGTGAGTGGTATTGTAGGTTTATATATTATAACTAGCTTTTCGGGCGCTGCGCGGGCTGCAAGCAGCCCGCGGTCTTTCGTGCGGCTGTTGAGGTAGGCTAAAAACTCTGTCCAGTTGAACAAATGGGTAAAAACTGCAGTCAGTAAAGGAAACATCAAAATATGTGTGGGGTGGCCGCCCCCACACATATTTTGATGTTTCCTTTACTGACTGGATCGAAAATCTGATTCCAGTTCCGAGTTCCGCGGGGTGCTTTACCCCCACATGCAAAATTTCACACCCATACGAAGTTCCAGTGAGACGTTATAAACGAAATAAGTTTAATTATCTAAAATCCAGACGCCATCTTGGATTCCAAAAAAACTGTCAAATTTGGGTTTTTCGGCTCAAAATACATATAGATATCGATTTTCAGCCCAATCGCAAGCAGTTGACTTTCGGCGGCCATCTTGGATTTCCAAAATTAAAAAAAAAGCGGCGCTTGTGGGAGTGGCTCGGGCTGCGCCCTGGCCCGCAGCTCGCCCTACGGGCTCGCATCATTCGGCCTTTGGCCTCGTGAAAATTACTTGGAGGGGGGGGGGGGTCAAGGGGGGGGGGGGAGTGGCTCGGGCTTCGCCCTCGCCCGCAGCTCGGCCTGCGGTCTCGCGGTGGAGGGCTTTCCTTTTGGTCTTTGGCCTCTGGCTGCGCCAAGTTACTTGGGGGGCCGTTTGTATGAATTTTGTATGGAGGGGAATTGTCCATGTATGGCGGCCATCTTGGATTTTGAAAAAAATCAAAAAACAAATGATGGTCGTCAAATTGCTTATAATCTTCTACATTATGGAAAAAAAATCACGCCCCTAACCTTAACCGTTTTTGCAGGCCGTACCCCTTCCACATCAGATTTCCGCAGATCCTCAAATGTCAGATTTTTCTGGTACTCACTGGAGCACCCTCTATACGACCACACATCAACCTAAACCCCACCAACCCCGCAACAGGGCAAACAACTATGTCAATCAGTGAGTCAGTCAGTGAGTGGTAATGTAGGTTTATATATTATAACTAGCTTTTCGGGCGCTGCGCGGGCTGCAAGCAGCCCGCGGGTTTTCGTGCGGCTGTTGAGGTGGGTTAAATAACATGTCCAGTTGAGAAAATGGGTAAAAATAGCAGTCAGTAAAGGAAACATCATAATATGTGTGGGGGCGGCCATCTTGGATCCAAAATCGGAATGCAGTTTCGAGTTCCGCGGGGTGCTTTACCCCCACATGCAAAATTTCAGACCGCTACGAAGTCCCAGTGAGACGTTAGGAACGAAATGAATTTCATTTTCTAAAATTCAGACGCCATCTTGGATTCCAAAAAAAAAATCATATTTGGATTTTTGGCTCAAAAAACATAAAGATATTGATTTTCAGCCAAATCGCAAGCAATTGACTTTCGGCGGCCATCTTGGATTTCCAAAAATTAAAAAAAACCCGGCGCTTACGGGAGTGGCTCGGGCTTCGCCCTCGCCCGCAGCTCGCCCTTCGGGCTCGCGTCACTCGGCCTGCGGCCTCGTGATGGGGGGAAATTACTTGGGGGAGGGGGAGGGGGGGTGAAGGGGGGGGCTCGGCCTTCGGCCTCGCCACGGAGCTCGCCCTTCGGGCTCGCGAGCTGGCTTCGCCCTCGGCCTTCGGCCTCGGGCTGCGCCAAGTTACTTGGGGGGGCCGTTTGTATGAAATTTGTATGGGGGGATTTTTTTTTTATGAAAATTAAAAAAAAAAAATACTGGCTCTGGTAATTGATCAGGTACCCCTTTCATTTTGTCTATGGGGTCAAATCTCTAGGTCCAACCGTTTAGCCAGGCCGTACCCCTTCCACATCAGGTTTCTGCAAATCCTCAAATGTCAGATTTTTCTGGTACTCGACCCCCTCACCCCTGTACGTTCCACTATAAACCATCACCCCTACTATTTGGCAACCGGTCAAACAACTATGTCAATCAGTCAGTCAGTCAGTCAGTGGTAAGTGTAGCTATATATAATATAATATAACTAGCTTTTCGGGCGCTGCGCGGGCTGCAAGCAGCCCGCGGTCTTTCGTGCGGCTGTTGAAGTAGGCTAAGACATGTTTCCAGTTCAGAAAATGGGTAAGTTTGTATGGAGGAAAATTATCCATGTATGGCGGCCATCTTGAATTTTGAAAAAAATAAAAAAACAAATGACACTCGTCAAATTGCTTACAACCCCCCACATTCTGGAAAAAAAATCACGCCCCTAGCCCCAACCGTTTTTGCAGGCCGTACCCCTTCCACATCAGGTTTCTGCAAATCCTCAAATGTCAGATTTTTCTGGTACTCACTGGAGCACCCTCTATACGACCACACATCAACCTAAACCCCACCAACCCCGCAACAGGGCAAACAACCATGTCAATCAGTGAGTGAGTCAGTGAGTGGTATTGTAGGTTTATATATTATAACTAGCTTTTCGGGCGCTGCGCGGGCTGCAAGCAGCCCGCGGTTTTTCGTGCGGCTGTTGAGGTAGGCTAAAAAATTTTTCCAGTTTAGAAAATGGGTAAAAACTGCAGTCAGTAAAGAAAACATCAAAATATGTGTGGAGGCGGCCATCTTGGATCCAAAATCTGAATCCAGTTTCGAGTTCCGCGGGGTGCTTTACTCCCACATGCAAAATTATAGACCCCTACGAAGTCCCAGTGAGACGTTATGAACGAAAAAAGTGAAATTTTCTAAAATCCAGACGCCATCTTGAATTCCAAAAAAAATATTAAATTTGGATTTTTGGGCTCAAACTACATATAGATATCGATTTTCAGCCAAATCGCAAGCAGTTGACTTTCGGCGGCCATCTTGGATTTTCAAAAATTAAAAAAAAATTGGACTGCGCTTGGGGAAGTGGCTCGGGCTTCGCCCTAGCCCGCAGCTCGCCCTACGGGCTCGCGACACTCGGCCTCCGGCCTCGTGAAAATTACTTACGCGGAGGGGGGGAAGGGGGGGAGGGGGGGGCTGTGGGAGTGGCTCGGGCTTCGCCCTCGCCCGCAGCTCGCCCTTCGGGCTCGCATCGCTCGGCCTCCGGCCTCGTGAAGATTACTTAGGGGGGATCCAAGGGGGAGGGGGGAGTGGCTCGGGCTTCGCCCTCGCCCGCAGCTCGGCCTGCGGCCTTGCGGGGGTGGCCTTTGCTTTTGGCTTTTGGCCTCTGGCTGCGCCTAGTTACTTGGGGTGGCCCATTGTATGAAATTTGTATAGAGGAAAATTGCCCTTGTATGGCGGCCATCTTGAATTTTGAAAAAAATAAAAAAACAAGTGACGGTCGTCAAATTGCTTGCAACCCCCTACATTTAGGAAAAAAAATCACACCCCTAATCCCAACCGTCTTCGCAGGCCGTACCCCTTCCACATCAGATTTCCGCAGATCCTCAAATGTCCGATTTTTCTGGTACTCACTGGAGCACCCTCTATACGACCGCACATCAACCTAAACCCCACCAACCCCGCAACAGGGCAAACAACTCTGTCAGTGAGTGAGTCAGTGGTATTGTAGGTTTATATATTATAATATAATATGACTAGCTTTTCGGGCGCTGCGCGGGCTGCAAGCAGCCCGCGGTTTTACGTGTAGCTGTTGGGGTGGGCTAAATAACATGTCCAGTTGAGAAAATGGGTAAGGTTGTATGGAGGAAATTTGTCCTTGTATGGCGGCCATCTTGAATTTTGAAAAAAATAAAAAAACAAATGACGGTCGTCACATTGCTTATAATCTTCTACATTATGGAAAAAAAATCACACCCCTAACCCCAACCGTCTTCGCAGGCCGTACCCCTTCCACATCAGGTTTCTGCAGATCCTAAAATGTCCGATTTTTCTGGTACTCACTGGAGCACCCTCTATACGACCGCACATCAACCAAAACCTCACCAACCCCGCAACAGGGCAAACAACTATGTCAATCAGTCAGTGAGTCAGTGGTATTGTAGGTTTATATATTATAATATATAACTAGCTTTTCGGGCGCTGCGCGGGCTGCAAGCAGCCCGCGGTCTTTCGTGCGACTGTTGAGGAAGGCTAAAATATGTTTCCAGTTCAGAAAATGGGTAAGTTTGTATGGAGGAAAATTGTCCTTGTATGGCGGCCATCTTGGATTTTGAAAAAAATTAAAAAACAAATGACGGTCGTCAAATTGCTTAAGACCCCCTACATTTTGGAAAAAAAATCACACCCGTAACTCTAACCGTTTTCGCAGGCCGTACCCCTTCCACATCAGGTTTCTGCAAATCCTCAAATGTCAGATTTTTCTGGTACTCACTGGAGCACCCTCTATACGACCGCACATCAACCTAAACCCCACCAAACCCGCAACAGGGCAAACAACTCTGTCAGTGAGTGAGTGAGTGAGTGGTATTGTAGGTTTATATATTATAACTAGCTTTTCGGGCGCTGCGCGGGCTGCAAGCAGCCCGCGGTTTATCGTGCGGCTGTTGAAGTAGGCTAAGATATGTTTCCAGTTCAGAAAACGGCTAAGTTTGTATGGAGGAAAATTGTCCTTGTATGGCGGCCATCTTGAATTTTGAAAAAAATCAAAAAACAAATGACGTTCGTCAAATTGCTCACAACCCCCTATATTTTGGAAAAAAAACCACGCCCCCAACCCCAACCGTCTTCGCAGGCCGTACCCCTTCCACATCAGGATTCTGCAAATCTTCAAATGTCAGATTTTTTTGGTACTCACTGGAGCACCCTCTATACGACCACACATAAACCTAAACCCCACCAACCCCGCAACAGGGCAAACAACTATGTCAATCAGTCAGTGAGTGGTATTGTAGGTTTATATATTATAATATAACTAGCTTTTCGGGCGTTGCGCGGGCTGCAAGCAGCCCGCGGTTTTTCGTGCGGCTGTTGAGATGGGCTAAATAACATGTCCAGTTGAGAAAATGGGTAAAAACTGCAGTCAGTAAAGGAAACATCATAATATGTGTGGTAAGCACCCCGCGGAACTAAGAATTGGAATCCGATTTTAGATCCAAGATGGCCGCCAGGCCGGCCATCTACAAATTATAATACTACTAATTATATATATATAGATCCTCAAATGTCAGATTTTTCTTGTACTCACTGGGGCACCCTCTATACGACCACACATCAACCTAAACCCCATCAACCCCGCAACAGGGCAAACAACTATGTCAATCAGTCAGTCAGTCAGTCAGTGGTAATGTAGGTTTATATATTATAATATAACTAGCTTTTCGGGCGCTGCGCGGGCTGCAAGCAGCCCGCGGTTCATCGTGGGGCTGTTGAGGTGGGCTAAAGAACATGTCCAGTTGAGAAAATGGGTAAAAACTGCAGTCAGTAAAGGAAACATCAAAATATGTGTGGGGGCGACCATCTTGGATCGAAAATCTGATTCCAGTTCCGAGTTCCGCGGGGTGCTTTACCCCCATATGAAAATTTTCAGACCCCTACGAAGTCCCAGTGAGACGTTATAAACGAAATAAGTTTAATTTTCTAAAATCCAGACACCATCTTGGATTCCAAAAAAAAAATTGAATTTGGGTTTTTGGGGTCAAATTACATATAGATATCGATTTTCAGCCAAATCGCAAGCAGTTGACTTTCGGCGGCCATCTTGGATTTTCAAAAATTAAAAAAAAATTGACTTCGCTTGGTGATGTGGCTCGGGCTTCGCCCTCGCCCGCAGCTCGCCCTTTGGGCTTGCGTCACTCGGCCTCCGGCCTCGTGAAAATTACTTACGGGGGGGAAGGGGGGGGGGGCTGTGGGAGTGGCTCGGGCTTCGCCCTCGCCCGCAGCTCGCCCTTCGGGCTCGCATCGCTCGGCTTCCGGCCTCGTGAAAATTACTTAGGGGGGGATCCAAGGGAGAGGGGGGAGTGGCTCGGGCTTCGCCCTCGCCCGCAGCTCGGCCTGCGGCCTCGCGGGGGTCGCCTTTGCTTTTGGCTTTTGGCCTCTGGCTGCGCCTAGTTACTTGGAGTGGCCGTTTGTATGAAATTTGTATGGAGGAAAATTGTCCTTGTATGGCGGCCATCTTGAATTTTGAAAAAAATAAAAAAACAAGTGACGGTCGTCAAATTGCTTGCAACCCCTTACATTTTGGAAAAAAAATCACACTCCTAACCCCAACCGTCTTCGCAGGCCGTACCCCTTCCACATCAGATTTCCGCAGATCCTCAAATGTCAGATTTTTCTGGTACTCACTGGGGCACCCTCTATACGACCACACATCAACCTAAACCCCATCAACCCCGCAACAGGGCAAACAACTATGTCAATCAGTCAGTCAGTCAGTCAGTGGTAATGTAGGTTTATATATTATAATTATAACTAGCTTTTCGGGCGCTGCGCGGGCTGCAAGCAGCCCGCGGTTTTTCGTGCGGCTGTTGAGGTGGGCTAAATTACATGTCCAGTTGAGAAAATGGGTAAAAACTGAAGTCAGTAAAGAAAACATTATAATATGTGTGGCCATCTTGGATCCAAAATCTGATTCAAGTTCCGAGTTCCGCGGGGTGCTTTACCCCCATGTACAAAATTTCAGACCCCTACGAAGTCCCAGTAAGACGTTATGAACGAAATAATTTAAATTTTCTAAAATCCAGACGCCATCTTGGATTCCAAAAAAAATGACAAATTTGAGTTTTTCGCCTCAGAATACATATAGATATCGGTTTTCAACCAAATCGCCAGCAGTTGACTTTTGGCGGTTATCTTGGATTTCCAAAAAAAAAAAAAAGAAACGCTGCGCTTTGTAATAGTGGCTCGGGCTTCGCCCTCGCCCGCAGCTCGCCCTACGGGCTCGCATCACTCGGCCTGCGGCCTCGTGAAAATTACTTGGAGGGGGGGTCAGGGGGGGGGGGTAGTGGCTCGGGCTTTGCCCTCGCCCGCAGCTCGGCCTGCGCCCTCGCGGTGGAGGGCTTTACTTTTGGTCTTTGGCCTCTGGCTGCGCCAAGTTACTTGGGGGGCCGTTTGTATGAATTTTGTATGGAGGGGAATTGTCCATGTATGGCGGCCATCTTGGATTTTGAAAAAAATTAAAAAACAAATGGCGCTCGTCAAATTGCTCACAACCCCCTACATTTTTGAAAAAAAATCACGCCCCCAACCCCAACCGTCTTCGCAGGCCGTACCCCTTCCACATCAGGTTTCCGCAGATCCTCAAATGTCAGATTTTTCTGGTACTCACTGGAGCACCCTCTATACGACCGCACATCAACCTTAACCCCACCAACCTCGCAACAGGGCAAACAACTCTGTCAATCAGTCAGTCAGTCAGTCAGTGGTAATGTAGGTTTATATATTATAACTAGCTTTTCGGGCGCTGCGCGGGCTGCAAGCAGCCCGCGGTCTTTCATGCGTGCAGTTCAGAAAACGGGTAAGTTTGTATTGAGGAAAATTGTCCTTGTATGGCGGCCATCTTGGATTTTAAAAAAAATTAAAAAACAAATGACTGTCTTCAAATTGCTTACAACCTTCTACATTTTGGAAAAAAAATCACACACCTAACCCTAACCGTTTTCGCAGGCCGTACCCCTTCCACATCAGGTTTCTGCAAATCTTCAAATGTCAGATTTTTCTGGTACTCCATTTAGCACCCTCTATACAACCATACTTCAACCTAAACCCTACCAACCCCGCAACAGGACAAACAACTATGTCAATGAGTCAGTCAGTGAGTGGTAATGTAGGTTTATATATTATAACTAGCTTTTTGGGCGCTGCGCGGGCTGCAAGCAGCCCGCGGTTTTTCGTGCGGCTTTTGAGGTAGGCTAAATAACATGTCCAGTTGAGAAAATGGGTAAGAACTGCAGTCAGTAAAGGAAACATTATAATATGTGTGGGGGCGGCCATCTTGGATCTAAAATCTGATTCCAGTTCCGAGTTCCACGAGGTGTTTTACTCCCATGTACAAAATTTCAGACCCCTACGAATTCCCAGTGAGACGTTATAAACGAAATAAGTTAAATTTTCTAAAATCTAGACGCCATCTTGGATTCCAAAAAAATATTAAATTTGGATTTTTGGACTCAAACTACATATAGATATCGATTTTCAGCCAAATCGCAAGCAGTTGACTTTCGGCGGCCATCTTGGATTTCCAAAAAAAAAAAAAGACGCTGCGCTTTGTGATAGTGGCTCGGGCTTCGCCCTCGCCCGAAGCTCGCCCTTCGGGCTCGCGTCACTCGGCCTACGGCCTCGTGAAAACTGAACAGAACTTGAGGGGGGGGGGGGGCAAAGGGGGAGGGGGAGGGAGAGCTCGGGCTTCGCCCTCGCTCCGCAGCTCGGCCTGCGGCCTCGCGAGGGTGCTTCGCCAAGTTACTTGGAATGTTTGTATGAAATTTGTATGGAGGGAAATTGTCCATGTATGGCGGCCATCTTGAATTTCGAAAAAAAACAAAAAACAAATGACGGTCGTCAAATTGCTTATAATCTTCTACATTTTGGAAAAAAAATCACACCCCCAACCTCAGCCGTCTTTGCAGGCCGTACCCCTTCCACATCAGGTTTCTGCAGATCTTCAAATGTCAGATTTTTCTGGTACTCACTGGAGCACCCTCTATACGACCGCACATCAACCTAAACCCCACCAATCCCGGAACAGGGCAAACAACTCTGTCAGTGAGTCAGTCAGTGGTAATGTAGGTTTATATATTATAATATAACTAGCTTTTCGGGCGCTGCGCGGGCTGCAAGCAGCCCGCGGTTCATCGTTGGGCTGTTAAAATAGGCTATGTTTCCAGTTCAGAAAATGGGTAAGTTTGTATGGAGGACAATTGTCGTTGTATGGCGGCCATCTTGAATTTTGAAAAAAATAAAAAAACAAATGACGCTCGTCAAATTGCTTACAACCCCCTACATTTTGGAAAAAAAATCACACCCCTAACCCTAACCGTTTTCGCAGGCCGTACCCCTTCCACATCAGGTTTCTGCAAATCCTCAAATGTCAGATTTTTCTGGTACTCACTGGAGCACCCTCTATACGACCACACATCAACCTTAACCCCACCAACCCCGCAACAGGGCAAACAACCATGTCAATCAGTGAGTGAGTCAGTGAGTGGTATTGTAGGTTTATATATTCTAACTAGCTTTTCGGGCGCTGCGCGGGCTGCAAGCAGCCCGCGGTCTTTCGTGCGGCTGTTGAGGTAGGGTAAGACATGTTTCCAGTTCAGAAAATGGGTAAAAACTGCAGTCAGTATGGGAAACATCAAAATATGTGGTCATCTTGGATCTAAAATTAGATTCCAGTTCCGAGTTCCGCGGGGTGCTTTACCCCCACATGCAAAATTTTAGACCGCTACGAAGTCCCAGTGAGACGTTATAAACGAAATAAGTTTAATTTTTTAAAGTCCAGACGCCATCTTGGATTCCAAAAAAAATATTAAATTTGGGTTTTGGGGTCAAATTACATATAGATATCGATTTTCAGCCAAATCGCAAGCAGTTGACTTTCGGCGGCCATCTTGGATTTCCAAAAAAAAAAAAAGACGCTGCGCTTTGTGATAGTGGCTCGGGCTTCGCCCTCGCCCGCAGCTCGCCCTTCGGGCTCGCATCACTCGGCCTGCGGCCTCGTGAAAATTACTTGTAGGGGAGGGGGGGGTGTCAAAGGGGGGGGAGGGGGAGCTCGGGCTTCGCCTTCGGCCTTCAGCCTCAGGCTTCGCCAAGTTACTTGGGGGGCTGTTTGTATGAAATTTGTATGGAGGGGAATTGTCCATGTATGGCGGCAATCTTGAATTTTGAAAAAAATAAAAAAACAAATGACCCTCGTCAAATTGCTTACAACCCTCTACATTTGGGAAAAAAAATCACGCCCCCAACCCCAACGGTTTTCGCAGGCCGTACCCCTTCCACATCAGGGTTCTGCAGATCTTCAAATGTCAGATTTTTCTGGTACTCACTGGAGCACCCTCTATACGACCACACATCAACCTAAACCCCACCAACCCCGCAACAGGGCAAACAACTATGTCAATCAGTGAGTCAGTGGTATTGTAGGTTTATATATTATAATATAACTAGCTTTTCGGGCGCTGCGCGGGCTGCAAGCAGCCCGCGGTCTTTCGTGCGGCTATTGAGGTAGGGTAAGACATGTTTCCAGTTCAGAAAATGGGTAAAAACTGCAGTCAGTAAAAGAAACATCAAAATATGTATGGGGGCGGCCATCTTGGATCCAAAAACTGATTGCAGTTTTAAAGTTCCGCGGGGTGCTACTCCTATGTACAAAATTTCCGACCCCGACGAAGTCCCAGTGAGACGTTATAAACGAAATAAGTTTAATTTTCTAAAACCCAGACGCCATCTTGGATTCCAAAAAAAAAGTTGAATTTGGATTTTTGGCGTCAAAACACATATAAATATTGATTTTCAGCCAAATCAGAGGCAGTTGACATTTGGCGGCCATCTTGGAATTCAAAAAAAAAAAATACGACTGAACGCTTGGTGATGGTGGCTCGGGCTTCGCCCTCGCCCGCAGCTCGCCCTTCGGGCTCGCATCACTCGGCCTGCGGCCTCGTGAAAATTACTTGGGGGGGGGGTGCAAAGGGGGGGGGAGCTCGGCCTTCGGCCTCGCTCGACAGCTCGGCCTGCGGCCTCGCGGTGGGGCTTCGCCTTCGGCCTCCGGCCTCAGGCTGCGCCAAGTTGCTTGGAATATTTGTATGAAATTTGTATGGAGGGAAATTGTCCATGTATGGCGGCCATCTTGAATTTCGAAAAAAACAAAAAACAAATGACGGTCGTCAAATTGCTAATAATCTTCTACATTATGGAAAAAAAATCACACCCCTAACCCAAACCGTTTTCGCAGGCCGTACCCCTTCCACATCAGGTGTCTGCAAATCCTCAAATGTCAGATTTTTCTGGTACTCACTGGAGCACCCTCTATACGACCACACATCAACCTAAACCCCACCAACCCCGCAACAGGGCAAACAATTATGTCAGTCAGTCAGTGGTATTGTAGGTTTATATATTATAATATAACTAGCTTTTCGGGCGCTGCGCGGGCTGCAAGCAGCCCGCGGTTCATCGTGGGGCTGTTGAGGTAGGCTAAGATATGTTTCCAGTTCAGAAAATGGAGGAATTTGTATGGAGGACAATTGTCGTTGTATGGCGGCCATCTTGGATTTTGAAAAAAATCAAAAAACAAATGACGCTCGTCAAATTGCTTACAACCCCCTACATTTTGGAAAAAAAATCACGCCCCTAACCCCAACCGTTTTTGCAGGCCGTACCCCTTCCACATCAGGTTTCTGCAAATCCTCAAATGTCAGATTTTTCTGGTACTCACTGGAGCACCCTCTATACAACCATGCATCAACCTTAACTCCACCTACCCCGCAACAGGGCAAACAACTCTGTCAGTGAGTGAGTGGTAATGTAGGTTTATATATTATAATAAATATATAAATATAAATTAAAATTAACTAAAATTACTATACTGTCACGTCTTTGTCCCTGATGGGGCGGACAGAGCATTTTTGAGTCTTGCGGCTCTAAGCTGATAGAGCCTAGGGCTGCAAGACTCAAAGGCCACTTAATTAAAATTAAAATAATATATATATGTGTGTGAAATTCACCTTATTACTAACATAGTGTATAAGAATTTTACTAACAAAATGTATGAGTTTTAATTACTTGAATAAAGAATTTTTATTATTATTATTATTATAATATAACTAGCTTTGCGGGCGCTGCGCGGGCTGCAAGCAGCCCGCGGTCTTTCGTGGGGCTGTTGAGGTAGGCTAAGATATGTTTCCAGTTCAGAAAATGGGTAAGTTTGTATGAAGGAAAATTGCCCTTGTATGGCGGCCATCTTGGATTTTGAAAAAAAACAAAAAACAAATGACGGTCTTCAAATTGCTTATAATCTTCTACATTATGGAAAAAAAATCACACCCCTAACCCCAACCGTCTTCGCAGGCCATACCCCTTCCACATCAGGTTTCTGCAGATCTTCAAATGTCAGATTTTTCTGGTACTCACTGGAGCACCCTCTATACGACCACACATCAACCTAAACCCCACCAACCCCGCAACAGGGCAAACAACCATGTCAATCAGTGAGTGAGTCAGTGAGTGGTATTGTAGGTTTATATATTATAATATAACTAGCTTTCCGGGCGCTGCGCGGGCTGCAAGCAGCCCGCGGTTTATCGTGCGGCTGTTGTGGTAGGGTAAGAATAGTTTCCAGTTTTAAAAATGGGTAAGTTTGTATGGAGGAAAATTGTCCTTGTATGGCGGCCATCTTTAATTTTTAAAAAAATAAAAAACAAATGACGCTCGTCAAATTGCTCACAACCCCCCTCATTCTGGAAAAAAAATCACGCCCCTAACCCCAACCGTCTATGCAGGCCGTACCCTTCCACATCAGGTTGCCGCAAATCCTCAAATGTCAGATTTTTCTGGTACTCACTGGAGCACCCTCTATACAACCATGCATCAAACTTAACCCCACCTACCCCGCAACAGGGCAAACAACTCTGTCAGTGAGTGAGTTTTAATGTAGGTTTATATATTATAATATAACTAGCTTTTCGGGCGCTGCGCGGGCTGCAAGCAGCCCGCGGTCTTTCGTGCGGCTGTTGAGGTGGGCTAAAGACCATGTCCAGTTGAGAAAATGGGTAAAAACAGCAGTCAGTAAAGGAAAAATCAAAATATGTGTGGGCGGCCATCTTGGATCGAAAATCTGATTCCAGTTCCGAGTTCCGCGGGGTGCTTTACCCCCACATGCAAAATTTCAGACCCCTACGAAGTCCCAGTGAGACGTTATAAACGAAATAAGTTTAATTTTCTAAAATCCAGACGCCATCTTGGATTCCAAAAAAAAATTGAATTTGGGTTTTTGGGGTCAAATTACATATAAATATCGATTTTCAGCCAAATCGCAAGCAGTTGACTTTCGGCGGCCATCTTGGATTTCCAAAAAAAAAAGAAAGACGCTGCGCTTTAAGATAGTGGCTCGGGCTTCGCCCTCGCCCGCAGCTCGCCCTTCGGGCTCGCATCACTCGACCTCCGGCCTCGCGAAAATTACTTAGGGTGGGGGGGTTGGTGTCCAAGGGGGGGGGGGGGGAGTGGCTCGGGCTTCGCCCTCGCCCGCAGCTCGGCCTGCGGCCTCGCGGGGGTGGCCTTTGCTTTTGGCGTTTGGCCTCTGGCTGCGCCTAGTTACTTGGGGGGCCGTTTGTATGAATTTTGTATGAAGGTGAATTGTACATGTATGACGGCCATCTTGAATTTTGAACAAAAACGAAAAACAAATGACGCTCGTCAAATTGCTTTTAACCCCCTACATTTTGGAAAAAAAATCACGCCCCCCACCCCAACCGTTTTCGCAGGCCGTACCCCTTCCACATCAGGTTTCTGCAAATCCTCAAATGTCAGATTTTTCTGGTACTCACTGGAGCATCCTCTATACGATTACACATCAACCTAAACCCCACCAACCCCGCAACAGGGCAAACAACTATGTCAGTGAGTGAGTGAGCGGTAATGTAGGTTTATATATTATAATATAATATAACTAGCTTTTCGGGCGCTGCGCGGGCTGCAAGCAGCCCGCGGTCTTTCGTGCGGCTGTTGAATTAGGGTAAGACATGTTTCCAGTTCAGAAAATGGGTAAAAACTGCAGTCAGTATAGGAAACATCAAAATATGTGTGGGGGCGGTCATCTTGGATCTAAAATTTGATTCCAGTTCCGAGTTCCGCGGGGTGCTTTACCCCCACATGCAAAATTTCAGACCGCTACGAAGTCCCAGTGAGACGTTATAAACGAAATAAGTTTAATTTTTTAAAGTCCAGACGCCATCTTGGATTCCAAAAAAAATATTAAATTTGAGTTATTGGGGTCAAATTACATATAGATATCGATTTTCAGCCAAATCGCAAGCAGTTGACTTTCGGCGGCCATCTTGGATTTCCAAAATTTTAAAAAAAAGCGGCGCTTGTGGGAATGGCTCGGGCTTCGCCCTCGCCCGCAGCTCGCCCTACGGGCTCGCATCACTCGGCCTATGGCCTCGTGAAAATTACTTGGAGGGGGGGGGGGGTCAAGGGGGGGGGGGGGGGAGTGGCTCGGGCTTCGCCCTCGCCCGCAGCTCGGCCTGCGGCCTCGCGGTGGAGGGCTTTGTTTTTGGTCTTTGGCCTCTGGCTGCGCCAAGTTACTGGGGGGCCGTTTGAATGAATTTTGTATGGAGGAAAATTATCCATGTATGGCGGCCATCTTGAATTTTGAAAAAAATCAAAAAACAAATGACGCTCGTCAAATTGCTCACAACCCCCTACATTTTGGAAAAAAAACCACGCCCCCAACCCCAACCGTCTTCGCAGGCCGTACCCCTTCCACATCAGGTTTCTGCAAATCCTCAAATGTCAGATTTTTCTGGTACTCACTGGAGCACTCTCTATACCACCACACATCAACCTTAACCCCACCAACCCCGCAACAGGGCAAACAACTATGTCAATCAGTCAGTGAGTGGTATTGTAGGTTTATATATTATAATATAACTAGCTTTTCGGGCGCTGCGCGGGCTGCAAGCAGCCCGCGGTTTTTCGTGCGGCTGTTGAGGTAGGCTAAATAACATGTCCAGTTCAGAAAATGGGTAAAAACTGCAGTCAGTATGGGAAACATCAAAATATGAGTGGGGGCGGCCATCTTGGATCTAAAATTTGATTCCAGTTCCGAGTACCGCGGGGTGCTTTACCCCCACATGCAAAATTTCAGACCCCGAAGTCCCAGTGAGACGTTATAAACGAAATAAGTTTAATTTTCTAAAATCCAGACGCCATTTTGGATTACAAAAAAAATATTGAATTTAGGTTTTTGGGGTCAAACTACATATAGATATCGATTTTTCAGCTAAATCTAATAAAAAATAAAATAAAAATAGGACTGCGCTTGGGGAAGTGGCTCGGGCTTCGCCCTCGCCCGCAGCTCGCCCTCCGGGCTCGCGTCTCTCGGCCTCCGGCCTCGTGAAAATTACTTGCGGGGGTGGGGGGGGGGGGGGGGGTAAAAAGGGGGGCCTGTGGGAGTGGCTCGGGCTTCGCCCTCGCCCGCAGCTCGGCCTGCGGCCTCGCGGGGGTGGCCTTTGCTTTTGGCCTCTGGCTGCGCCTAGTTACTTGGAGTGGCCGTTTGTATGAAATTTGTATAGGGGAAAATTGTGCATGTATGGCGGCCATCTTGAATTTTGAAAGAAATCAAAAAACAAATGACGTTCGTCAAATTGCTTACAACCCTCTACATTTTGGAAAAAAAATCACGCCCCACTGACATAGTTGTTTGCCCTTCCACATTAGGTTTCCGCAGATCCTCAAATGTCAGATTTTTCTGGTACTCACTGGAGTAGCCTCTATACGACCGCACATCAACCTAAACCCCACCAACCCGGCAACAGGGCAAACAACTATGTCAGTGAGTCAGTGAGTGGTAATGTAGGTTTATATATTATAATATAACTAGCTTTTCGGGCGCAGCGCGGGCTGCAAGCAGCCCGCGGTTTTTCGTGCGGCTGTTGAGGTAGGCTAAAAAATGTTTCCAGTTTAGAAAATGGGTAAAAACTGCAGTCAGTAAAGAAAACATCAAAATATGTGTGGAGGCGGCCATCTTGGATCCAAAATCTGAATCCAGTTTCGAGTTCCGCGGGGTGCTTTACCCCCACATGCAAAATTTCAGACCTCTACGAAGTCCCAGTGAGACGTTATGAACAAAAAAAGTGAAATTTTCTAAAACACAGGCGCCTTCTTGAATTCCAAAAAAAATATTAAATTTGGATTTTTGGGCTCAAACTACATAGATATCGATTTTCAGCCAAATCGGAGGCAGTTGACTTTAGGCGGCCATCTTGGATTTCCAAAAATAAAAAAAAAATGCGGTGCTTTTGTGGTGGCTCGGGCTTCGCCCTCGCCCGCAGCTCGCCCAGCGGGCTCGCATCACTCGGCCTCCGGCCTCGTGAAGTTTACTTAGGGGGGGTCATAGGGGGAAGGGGGGAGTGGCTCGGGCTTTGCCCTCGCCCGCAGCTCGGCCTGCGGCCTCGCGGGGAAGCGCGGTTTTTCGTAAAGCTGTTGGGTTGAGCTAAATAACATGTCCAGTTGAGAAAATGGGTAAGTTTGTATGGAGAAAAATTGTCCATGTATGGCGGCCATCTTGGTTTTTGAAAAAAATAAAAAAACAAATGACGGTCGTCAAATTGCTTATAATCTTCTACATTATGGAAAAAAAATCACGCCCTAAACCTTAATAGTTTTTGCAGGCCATACCCCTTCCACATCAGGTTTCTGCAGATCCTCAAATGTCAGATTTTTCTGGTACTCACTGGAGCACCCTCTATACGACCACACATCAACCTAAACCCCACCAACCCTGCAACAGGGCAAACAACTATGTCAATCAGTGAGTCAGTCAGTGGTATTGTAGGTTTATATATTATAACTAGCTTTTCGGGCGCTGCGCGGGCTGCAAGCAGCCCGCGGTTTATCGTGCGGCTGTTGAGGTTGGCTAAGATATGTTTCCAGTTCAGAAAATGGGTAAGGTTGTATGGAGGACAATTGTCCTTGCATGGCGGCCATCTTGGATTTTGAAAAAAAAAAAAAACAAATGACGCTCTTCAAATTGCTTACAACCCCCTACATTTTGTAAAAAAAATCACACTGCTAACCCCAACCGTTTTCGCAGGCCGTAGCCCGTCCACATCAGGTTTCCACAGATCGTCAAATGTCAGATTTTCCTGGTACTCTCACTGGAGCACCGTCTATACGACAATGCATCAAACTAAACCCCACCACCCTCGCAACAGTGCAAACAACTATGTCAATGAGTCAGTCAGTGAGTGAGTGGTAATGTAGGTTTATATATTATAACTAGCTTTTCGGGCGCTGCGCGGGCTGCAAGCAGCCCGCGGTTTTTCGTGCGGCTGTTGAGGTAGGCTAAATAACCTGTCCAGTTGAGAAAATGGGTAAAAACTGCAGTCAGTAAAGGAAACATCATAATTTGTGTGGGGGCGGCCATCTTGGATCTAAAATCTGATTCCAGTTCCGAGTTCCGCGGGGTGCTTTACCCCCATGTACAAAATATCAGACCCCTACGAAGTCCCAGTAAGACGTTATAAACGGAATAAGTTAAATTTTCTAAAATCTAGACGCCATCTTGGATGCAAAAAAAAATATTAAATTTGGATTATTGGGCTCAAACTACATATAGATATCGATTTTCAGCCAAATCGCAAGCAGTTGAGTTTTGGCGGCCATCTTGGATTTCCAAAAATTAAAAAAATTTGACTGCGCTTGGGGAAGTGGCTCGGGCTTCGCCCTCGCCCGCAGCTCGCCCTGCGGGCTCGCGTCACTCGGCCTCCGGCCTCGTGAAAATTACTTCCGGGGGGGGGGAAGGGGGGGGGGGGCTGTGGGAGTGGCTCGGGCTTCGCCCTCGCCCGCAGCTCGCCCTTCGGGCTCGCATCGCTCGGCCTCCGGCCTCGTGAAGACTACTTAGGGGGGGGATCCAAGGGGGAGGGGGGAGTGGCTCGGGCTTCGCCCTCGCCCGCAGCTCGGCCTGCGGCCTCGCGGGTGTGGCCTTTGCTTTTGGCTTTTGGCCTCTGGCTGCGCCTACTTACTTGGAGTGGCCGTTTGTATGAAATTTGTATAGAGGAAAATTGTGCATGTATGGCGGCCATCTTGGATTTTGAAAAAAATAAAAAAACAAATGACTCTCGTCAAATTGCTTACAACCCCCTACATTTTGGAAAAAAAATCACGCCCCTAACCCAAACCATTTTCGTAGGCCGTACCCCTTCCACATCAGGATCTGATGATCTTCAACATGTCAGATTTTTCTGGTACTCACTGGAGCACCCTCTATACGACCACACATCAACCTAAACCCCACCAACCCGGGAACAGGGTAAACAACTCTGTCAGTGAGTCAGTGGTAATGTAGGTTTATATATTATAACTAGCTTTTCGGGCGCTGCGCGGGCTGCAAGCAGCCCGCGGTTTTTCGTGCGGCTTTTGAGGTAGGCTAAGTAACATGTCCAGTTGAGAAAATGGGTAAAAACTGCAGTCAGTAAAGGAAACATCATAATATGTGTGGGAGCGGCCATCTTGGATCCAAAATCTGATTACAGTTCCGAGTTCCGCGGGGTGCTTTACCCCCATGTACAAAATTTCAGACCCTTACGAAGTCCCAGTAAGATGTTATGAACGAAATAAGTTAAATTTTCTAAAATCTAGACGCCATCTTGGATTCCAAAAAAATATTAAATTTGGATTTTTGGGCTCAAGCTACATATAGATATCGATTTTCAGCCAAATCGCAAGCAGTTGACGTTCGGCGGCCAACTTGGATTTTCAAAAATTAAAAAAATTGGACTGCGCTTCGGGAAGTGGCTCGGGCTTCGCCCTCGCCCGCAGCTCGCCCTACGGGCTCGCGTCACTCGGCCTCCGGCCTCGTGAAAATTACTTAGGAGGGGGATCCAAGGGGGAAGGGGGAGTGGCTCGGGCTTCGCCCTCGCCCGCAGCTCGGCCTGCGGCCTCGCGGTGGAGGGCTTTGCTTTTGGTCTTTGGCCTCTGGCTGCGCCAAGTTACTTGGGGGGCCGTTTGTATGAATTTTGTATGGAGGAGAATTGTCCATGTATGGCGGCCATCTTGGATTTTGAAAAAAATAAAAAAACAAATGACGCTCGTCAAATTGCTCACAACCCCCTATATTTTGGAAAAAAAATCACGCCCCCAACCCCAAACGTCTTCGCAGGCCGTACCCCTTCCACATCAAGTTTCCGCAGATCCTCAAATGTCAGATTTTTCTGGTACTCACTGGAGCAACCTCTATACGACCGCACATCAACCTAAACCCCACCAACCCCGCAACAGGGTAAACAACTCTGTCAGTGAGTGAGTGAGTCAGTGGTAATGTAGGTTTATATATTATAACTAGCTTTTCGGGCGCTGCGCGGGCTGCAAGCAGCCCGCGGTCTTTCGTGCGGCTGTTGAGGTAGGCTGAAATATGTTTCCAGTTCAGAAAATGGGTAAGTTTGTATGGAGGAAATTTGTCCTTGTATGGCGGCCATCTTGGATTTTGAAAAAACTCAAAAAACAAATGACGGTCGTCAAATTGCTTATAATTTTCTACATAATGAAAAAAAAATCACGCCCCTAACCTTAACCGTTTTTGCAGGCCATACCCCTTCTACATCAGGTTTCCGCAGATCCTCAAATGTCAGATTTTTCTGGTACTCACTGGAGCACCCTCTATACGACCACACATCAACCTAAACCCCACCAACCCCGCAACAGGGCAAACAACTATGTCAATCAGTGAGTGAGTCAGTGGTATTGTAGGTTTATATATTATAACTAGCTTTTCGGGCGCTGCGCGGGCTGCAAGCAGCCCGCGGTCTTTTGTGCGGCTGTTAGGGCAGGCTAAAATATAATTCCAGTTTAGAAAATGGGTAAGTTTGTATGGAGGAAATTTGTCCTTGTATGGCGGCCATCTTGGATTTTGAAAAAAATAAAAAAACAAATGACGGTCGTCAAATTGCTTATAATCTTCTACATTATGGAAAAAAAATCACACCCCTTAACCCTAACCGTTTTCGCAGGCCGTACCCCTTCCACATCAGGTTTCTGCAGATCTTCAAGTGTCAGATTTTTCTCGTACTCACTGGAGCACCCTCTATACGACCACACATCAACCCAAACCCAACCAACCCCACAACAGGGCAAACAACTATGTCAATCAGTGAGTCAGTCAGTGGTATTGTAGGTTTATATATTATAATATAATATACTAGCTTTTCGGGCGTTGCGCGGGCTGCAAGCAGCCCGCGGTTTTTCGTGCGGCTGTTCAGGTAGGCTAAGATATGTTTCCAGTTCAGAAAATAGGTAAAAACTGCAGTCAGTCGAGGTAACATCAAAATATGTGTGGGGGCGGCCATCTTGGATCCAAAATCGGAATGCAGTTTCGAGTTCCGCGGGGTGCTTTACCCCCACATGCAAAATTTCAGACCCCTACGAAGTCCCAGTGAGACGTTATAAAAGAAATAAGTTTAATTTTCTAAAATCCAGACGCCATCTTGGATTCCAAAAAAATTTTGAATTTAGGTTTTTGGGGTCCAATTACATATAGATATCGATTTTCAGCCAAATCGCAAGCAGTTGACTTACGGCGGCCATCTTGGATTTTCAAAATTTAAAAAAAATTGGACTGCGCTTTGGGAAGTGGCTCGGGCTTCGCCCTCGCCCGCAGCTCGCCCTACGGGCTCGCGACACTAGGCCTCCGGCCTCGTGAAAATTACTTACGGGGAGGGGTGGGGGAAGGGAGGGGATGTGGGAGTGGCTCGGGCTTCGCCCTCGCCCGCAGCTCGCCCTTCGGGCTCGCATCGCTCGGCCTCCGGCCTCGTGAAGATTACTTAGGGGGGATCCAAGGGGGAGGGGGGAGGGGCTGGGGCTTCGCCCTCGCCCGCAGCTCGGCCTGCGGCCTCGCGGGGGTGGCCTTTGCTTTTGGTTTTTGGCCTCTGGCTGCGCCTAGTTACTTGGGGTGGCCGTTTGTATGAAATTTGTATGGAGGAAAATTGTCCTTGTATGGCGGCCATCTTGAATTTTGAAAAAAATAAAAAAACAAGTGACGGTCGTCAAATTGCTTGCAACCCCCTACATTTTGGAAAAAAAATCACACCCCTAACCCCAACCGTCTTCGCAGGCCGTACCCCTTCCACATCAGATTTCCGCAGATCCTCAAATGTCAGATTTTTCTGGTACTCACTGGAGCACCCTCTATACGACCGCACATCAACCTAAACCCCACCAACCCTGCAACAGGGCAAACAACTATGTCAGTCAGTCAGTCAGTGGTAATGTAGGTTTATATATTATAATATAACTAGCTTTTCGGGCGCTGCGCGGGCTGCAAGCAGCCCGCGGTTCATCGTGGGGCTGTTGAGGTAGGCTAAGATATGTTTCCAGTTCAGAAAATGGGTAAGTTTGTATGGAGGAAAATTGTCCTTGTATGGCGGCCATCTTGGATTTTGAAAAAAATAAAAAAACAAATGACGGTCGTCAAATTGCTTGCAATCCCCTACATTTTGGAAAAAAAATGACGCCCCTAACCCAAACTGTTTTCGCAGGCCGTACCCCTTCCACATCAGGTTTCAGCAGATCCTCAAATGTCAGATTTTTCTGGTACTCAATTTAGCACCCTCTATACAACGGCACATCAATCTAAACCCCACCAACCCCGCAACAGGGCAAACAACTATGTCAATGAGTCAGTCAGTCAGTCAGTGGTAATGTAGGTTTATATATTATAACTAGCTTTTCGGGCGCTGCGCGGGCTGCAAGCAGCCCGCGGTTTTTCGTGCGGCTGTTGAGGTAGGCAAAAAAATGTTTCCAGTTTATAAAATGGGTAAAAACTGCAGTCAGTAAAGGAAACATCAAAATATGTGTGGAGGCGGCAATCTTGGATCCAAAATCTGAATCCAGTTTCGAGTACCGCGGGGTGCTTTACCCCCACATGCAAAATTTCAGACCCCTACGAAGTCCCAGTGAAACATTATGAACGAAAAAAGTTAAATTTTCTAAAATCAAGACGCCATCTTGAATTCCAAAAAAAATATTAAATTTGGATTTTTGGGCTCAAACTACATATACATATCGATTTTCAGCCAAATCACAAGTGGTTGACTTTCGGCGGCCATCTTGGATTTTCAAAAATAAAAAAAAATTGAACTGCTCTTGGGGAAGTGGCTCGGGCTTCGCCCTCGCCCGCAGCTCGCCCTACGGGCTCGCGTCACTCGGCCTCCGGCCTCGTGAAAATTACTTACGGGGAGGGGGGGGGGGGCTGTGGGAGTGGACTACTTGTAGGGGGGGGTCAAAAGGGGGGGGGGGGGAGGGAGAGCTCGGGCTTCGCCCTCGCTCCGCAGCTCGGCCTGCGGCCTCGCGAGGGCGCTTCACCTTCGGCCTTCGGCCTCAGGCTGCGCCAAGTTACTTGGAATGTTTGTATGAAATTTGTATGGAGGGAAATTGTCCATGTATGGCGGCCATCTTGAATTTTGAAAAAAAAACAAAAAACAAATAACGGTCGTCAAATTGCTTATAATCTTCTACATTATGGAAAAAAAATCACGCCCCTAACCTTAACCGTTTTTGCAGGCCGTACCCCTTCCACATCAGGTTTCTGCAGATCCTCAAATGTCAGATTTTTCTGGTACTCACTGGGGCACCCTCTATACGACCACACATCAACCTAAACCCCATCAACCCCGCAACAGGGCAAACAACTATGTCAATCAGTCAGTCAGTCAGTGGTAATGTAGGTTTATATATTATAATATAACTAGCTTTTCGGGCGCTGCGCGGGCTGCAAGCAGCCCGCGGTCTTTTGTGCGGCTGTTGAGGTAGGCTAAAATATGTTTCCAGTTCAGAAAATGGGTAAAAATTGCAGTCAGTAAAGGAAACATCATAATATGTGTGGGGGCGGCCATCTTGGATCCAAAATCGGAATGCAGTTTCGAGTTCCGCGGGGTGCTTTACCCCCACATGCAAAATTTCAGACCCCTACGAAGTCCAAGTGAGACAATATAAAAGAAATAAGTTTAATTTTCCAAAATCCAGACGCCATCTTGGATTCCAAAAAAAATATTAAATTTAGGTTTTTGGGGTCAAATTACATTTAGATATCGATTTTCAGCCAAATCGCAAGCAGTTGACTTTCGGCGGCCATCTTGGATTTCCAAAAAAAAAAAAAAAAGACGCTGCGTTTTGTGATAGTGGCTCGGGCTTCGCCCTCGCCCGCAGCTCGCCCTTCGGGCTCGCATCACTCGGCCTGCGGCCTCGTGAAAATTACTTGTAGGGAGTGGGGGGGGGGTCAAAGGGAGGGGGAGCTCGGGCTTTGCCTTCGGCCTTTGGCCTCAGGCTGCGCCAAGTTACTTGGGGGGCCGTTTGTATGAAATTTGTATGGAGGGGAATTGTCCATGTATGGCGGCCATCTTGAATTTTGAAAGAAATCAAAAAACAAATGATGCTCGTCAAATTGCTTGCAACCCCCTAGATTTTGGAAAAAAAATCACGCCCCCAACCCGAACCGTCTTTGCAGGCCGTACCCCTTCCACATCAGGTTTCCGCAGATCCTCAAATGTCAGATTTTTCTGGTACTCACTGGAGCACCCTCTATACGACCACACATCAACCTAAACCCCACCAACCCCGCAACAGGGCAAACAACTATGTCAATCAGTCAGTGAGTGGTATTTGTAGGTTTATATATTATAAATAACTAGCTTTTCGGGCGCTGCGCGGGCTGCAAGCAGCCCGCGGTCTTTCGTGCGGCTGTTGAGGTAGGGTAAGACATGTTTCCAGTTCAGAAAACGGGTAAAAATTGCAGTCAGTAAAGGAAACATCATAATATGTGTGGGGGCGGCCATCTTGGATACAAAATCGGAATACAGTTTCGGGTTCCGCGGGGTGCTTTACCCCCACATGCAAAATTTCAGACCCCTACGAAGTCCCAGTGAGACGTTATAAACGAAATATGTTTAATTTTCTAAAATCCAGACGCCATCTTGGATTCCAAAAAAAATATTGAATTAATGTTTTTGGGGTCAAATGACATAAAGATATCGATTTTCAGCCAAATGGCAAGCACTTGACTTTCCGCGGCCATCTTGGATTTCCAAAAAAAAAAAAAGACGCTGCGCTTTGTGATATTGGCTCGGGCTTCGCCCTCGCCCGCAGCTTGCCCTTCGGGCTCGCATCACTCGGCCTGCGGCCTCATGAAAATTGCTTGAAGGGGGGGGGGGGTCAAAGGGGGGGAAGAGCTCGGGCTTCGCCCTCGGCCTGCGGCCTCGCGTGTGGGCTTCGCCTTCGGCTTTCGGCCTCAGGCTGCGCCGAGTTGCCGTTTGTATGAAATTTGTATGGAGGGGAATTGTCCATGTATGGCGGCCATCTTGGATTTTGAAAAAAATCAAAAAACAAATGACGCTCGTCAAATTGCTTACAACCCCCTACATTTTGGAAAAAAAATTACGCCCCCAACCCCATTCATCTTCGCAGGCCGTACCCCTTCCACGTCACGTTTCTGCAGATCCTGAAATGTCAGATTTTTCTGGTACGCACGTACCCCTTCCACATCAGGTTTCTGCAAATCCTCAAATGTCAGATTTTTCTGGTACTCACTGGAGCACCCTCTATACGACCACACATCAACCTAAACCCCACCAACCCCGCAACAGGGCAAACAACTATGTCAATCAGTCAGTCAGTGAGTGAGTGGTAATGTAGGTTTATATATTATAACTAGCTTTTCGGGCGCTGCGCGGGCTGCAAGCAGCCCGCGGTTTATCGTGAGGCTGTTGAGGTAGTCTAAAATATGTTTCCAATTCAGAAAATGGGTTATTTTGTATCGAGGAAAATTGTCCTTGTATGGCGGCCATCTTGGATTTTGAAAAAAATTAAAAAACAAATGACGCTTGTCAAATTGCTTACAACCCCCCACATTCTGGAAAAAAAATCACGCCCCCAACCCCAGCCGTTTTTGCAGGCCGTACCCCTTCCACATCAGGTTTCTGCAGATCCTCAAATGTCAGATTTTTCTGGTACTCACTGGAGCACCCTCTATACGACCACGCATCAACCTAAACCCCACCAACCCCGCAACAGGGCAAACAACTATGTCAATCAGTCAGTCAGTGAGTGAGTGGTAATGTAGGTTTATAGTATAATATATAATATAATATATTATAACTAGCTTTTCGGGCGCTGCGCGGGCTGCAAGCAGCCCGCGGTTCATTGTGGGGCTGTTGAGGTAGGTTAAGATATGTTTCCAGTTCAGAACATGGGTAAGTTTGTATGGAGGAAAATTGTCCTTGTATGGCGGCCATCTTGGATTTTGAAAAAAATCAAAAAACAAATGACGGTCGTCAAATTGCTTATAATCTTCTACATTATGGAAAAAAAATCACGCCCCTAACCTTAATAGTTTTTGCAGGCCATACCCCTTCCACATCAGGTTTCTGCAAATCTTCAAATGTCAGATTTTTCTGGTACTCACTGGAGCACTCTCTATACGACCGCACATCAACCAAAACCCCACCAACCCCGCAACAGGGCAAACAACTATGTCAATCAGTCAGTCAGTCAGTGGTATTGTAGGTTTATATATTATAACTAGCTTTTCGGGCGCTGCGCGGGCTGCAAGCAGCCCGCGGTTCATCGTGGGGCTGTTGAGGTAGGTTAAAATATGTTTTCAGTTAATAAATGGGTAAGTTTGTATGGGGAGATTTTGTCCATGTATGGCGGCCATCTTGGATTTTGAAAAAAATCAAAAAACAAATGACGGTCGTCAAATTGCTTATAATCTTCTACAGTAAAAAAAAAAAATGACGCCCCTAACCTTAACCGTCTTTGCAGGCCGTACCCCTTCCACATCAGGTTTCTACAGATCTTCAAATATCAGATTTTTCTGGTACTCCATTTAGCACCCTCTATACAACCACACATCAACCTAAACCCCACCTACCCCGCAACAGGGCAAACAACTATGTCAATGAGTCAGTCAGTGAGTGGTAATGTAGGTTTATATATTATAACTAGCTTTCCGGGCGCTGCGCGGGCTGCAAGCAGCCCGCGGTCTTTCGTGCGACTATTGAGGTAGAGTAAGACATGTTTCCAGTTCTGAAAATGGGTAAAAACTGCAGTCAGTATGGAAAACATCAAAATATGTGTGGGGGCGGCCATCTTGAATCTAAAATTTGATTTCAGTTCCGAGAACCGCGGGGTGCTTTACCCCCACATGCAAAATTTCAGAACCCTACGAAGTCCCAGTGAGACGTTATAAACGAAATAAGTTTAATTTTCTAAAATCCAGACGCCATCTTGGATTCCAAAAAAAATATTGAATTAAGGTTTTTTGGGTCAAATTACATATAGATACCGATTTTCAGCCAAATCGCAAGCAGTTGACATTCAGGGGCCATCTTGGATTTCCAAAAAAAAAAAAAACGCTGCACTTTGTGATAGTGGCTCGGGCTTCGCCCTCGCCCGCAGCTCGCCCTTCGGGCTCGCATCACTCGGCCATTGGCCTCGTGAAAATTGCTGGGGGGGGGTCAAAGGGGAGGGGGAGCTCGGGCTTCGCCCTCGCTCCGCAGCTCGGGCTGCGGCCTCGCGTGTGGGCTTCGCCTTCGGCCTTCGGGCTCAGGCTGCGCCGAGTTGCCGTTTGTATGAAATTTATATGAAGGGGAATTGTCCATGTATGGCGGCCATCTTGGATTTTGAAAAAAAAAAAAAAACAAATAACTGTCGTCAAATTGCACACAACCCCCTACATTTTGAAAAAAAAATCACGCCCCTAACCCCAACCGTTTTCGCAGGCCATACCCCTTCCACATCAGGTTTCTGCAGATCCTCAAATGTCAGATTTTTCTGGTACTCACTGGAGCACCCTCTATACGACCACACATCAACCTAAGCCCCACCATCCCCGCAACAGGGCAAACAACTATGTCAGTGAGTGAGTGAGTGGTAATGTAGGTTTATATATTATAATATAATATATATTATTTATATATTATAACTAGCTTTTCGGGCGCTGCGCGGGCTGCAAGCAGCCCGCGGTTCATCGTGGGGCTGTTGACGTAGGCTAAGATATGTTTCCAGTTCAGAAAATGGGTAAGTTTGTATGGAGGTAAATTGTCCATGTATGGCGGCCATCTTGGATTTTAAAAAAAATAAAAAAACAAATGACGCTCGTCAAATTGCTTAAAACCCCCCACATTTTAGAAAAAAAATCACGCCCCTAACCCAAACCGTTTTTGCAGGCCGTACCCCTTCCACATCAGGTTTCTGCAAATCCTCAAATGTCAGATTTTTCTGGTACTCACTGGACCACCCTCTATACGACCCTACATCAACCTAAACCCCACCAACCCCGCAACAGGGCAAACAACTATGTCAATCAGTCAGTGAGTCAGTCAGTGGTATTGTAGGTTTATATATTATAATATAACTAGATTTTTGGGCGCTGCGCGGGCTGCAAGCAGCCCGCGGTTTTTCGTGCGGCTGTTGAGGTGGGCTAAAGAACATGTCCAGTTGAGAAACTGGGTAAAAACTGCAGTCAGTAAAGGAAACATCAAAATATGTGTGGGGGCGGCCATCTTGGATCGAAAATCTGATTCCAGTTCCGAGTTCCGCGGGGCGCTTTACCCCCACATGCAAAATTACAGACCCCTACGAAGTCCCAGTGAGACGTTATAAACAAAATGAGTTTAATTTTCTAAAATCCAGACGCCATCTTGGATCCCAAAAAATCTGTCAAATTTGGATTTTTCGGCTCAAAATACATATAGATATCGATTTTCAGCCCAATCGCAAGCAGTTGACTTTCGGCGGCCATCTTGGATTTCCAAAATTAAAAAAAAAAGCGGCGCTTGTGGGAGTGGCTCGGGCTTCGCCCTCGCCCGCAGCTCGCCCTGCGGGCTCGCATCACTCGGCCTGCGGCCTCGTGAAGATTACTTGGAGGGGGGGGGGGGGGTCAAAGGGGGGGGGGGGAGTGGCTCGGGCTTCGCCCTCGCCCGCAGCTCGGCCTGCAGCCTCGCGGTGGAGGGCTTTCCTTTTGGTCTCTGGCCTCTGGCTGCGCCAAGTTACTTGGGGGGCCGTTTGTATGAATTTTGTATGGAGGGGAATTGTCCATGTATGGCGGCCATCTTGGATTTTGAAAAAAATCAAAAAACAAATGACGCTCGTCAAATTGCTCACAAGCCCCTACATTTTCGAAAAAAAATCACGCCCCTAACCCCAACCCATTTTCGCAGGCCATACCCCTTCCACATCAGGTTTCCGCAAAACCTCAAATGTCAGATTTTTCTGGTACTCACTGGAGCACCCTCTGTACGACCGCACATCAACCTAAACCCCACCAACCCCGCAACAGGGCAAACAACTCTGTCAGTGAGTGAGTGAGTCAGTGGTAATGTAGGTTTATATATTATAATATAATATAATATAATATAACTAGCTTTTCGGGCGCTGCGTGGGCTGCAAGCAGCCCGCGGTTCATCGTGGGGCTGTTGAGGTAGGCTAAAATATGTTTCCAGTTCAGAAAATGGGTAAGTTTGTATGGGGAGAAATTGTCCTTGTATGGCGGCCATCTTGAATTTTGGAAAAAACAAAAAAACAAATGACGGTCGTCAAATTGCTTACAACTCCCTACATTTTGGAAAAAAAATCACACCCCTAACCCTAACCGTTTTTGCAGGCCGTACCCCTTCCACATCAGGTTTCTGCAAATCCTCAAATGTCAGATTTTTCTGGTACTCACTGGAGCACCCTCTATACGACCACACATCAACCTAAACCCCACCAACCCCGCAACAGGGCAAACAACTCTGTCAGTGAGTGAGTGGTAATGTAGGTTTATATATTTATAACTAGCTTTTCGGGCGCTGCGCGGGCTGCAAGCAGCCCGCGGTTTTTCGTGCGGCTGTTGAGGTGGGTTAATGAACATGTCCAGTTGAAAAAATAGGTAAAAACTGCAGTCAGGAAAGGAAACATCGAAATATGTGTGAGGGCGGCCATCTTGGATCCAAAATGTGATTCCAGTTCCGAGTTCCGCGGGGTGCTTTACCCCTATGTACAAAATTTCAGACCCCTACGAAGTCCCAGTAAGACGTTATGAACGAAATAATTTAATTTTTTTTAAATCCAGACGCCATTTTGGATTTCAAAAAAAAAGTTGAATTTGGATTTTTGGGGTAAAAAACCATATAAATATCGATTTTCAGCCAAATCAGAGGCAGTTGAATTTCGGCGGCCATCTTGGATTTTCAAAAATTAAAAAAAATGGTCTGCGCTTGCGGATGTGGCTCGGACTTTGCCCTCGCCCGTAGCTCGCCCTTCGGGCTCGCGAGCTCTCGGCCTCCGGCCTCGTGAGGGGGGAGTGGCTCGGGCTTCGCCCTCGCCCGCAGCTCGCCCAACGGGCTCGCATGACTCGGCCTACGGCCTCGTGTAAATTGCTTGGAGGGGAGGGGGGTCAAGGGGGGGGGGAGTGGCTCGGGCTTTGCCCTCGTCCGCAGCTCGGCCTGCGGCCTCGCGGTGGAGGACTTTGCTTTTGGTCTTTGGCCTCTGGCTGCGCCAAATTACTTGGTTTACCGTTTGTATGAATTTTGTATGAAGGGGAATTGTCCATGTATGGCGGCCATCTTGGATTTTGAAAAAAATTAAAAAACAAATGACGCTCGTCAAATTGCTTACAACCCCCTACATTATGGAAAAAAAATCACGCCCCTAACCTTAACCGTCTTTGCAGACCGTACCCCTTCCACATCAGGTTTCTGCAGATCTTCAAATATCAGATTTTTCTGGTACTCCATTTAGCACCCTCTATACAACCGCGCATAAACCTAAACCTCACCAACCCCGCAACAGGGCAAACAACTATGTCAATCAGTCAGTCAGTGAGTGGTAATGTAGGTTTATATATTATAATTATAATTAGCTTTTCGGGCGCTGCGCGGGCTGCAAGCAGCCCGCGGTCTTTCGTGCGGCTGTTGAGGTAGGGTAAGACATGTGTCCAGTTCAGAAAATGAGTAAAAACTGCAGTCCGTAAAAAAACATCAAAATATGTGTGGGGGCGGCCATCTTGGATCCAAAAACTGATTGCAGTTTTGAGTTCCGCGGGGTGCTTTACCCCCAAATGCAAAATTTCAGACCCCTACGAAGTCCCAGTGAGACGTTATGAACGAAAAAAGTGAAGTTTTCTAAAATCCAGACGCCATCTTGAATTCCAAAAAAAATATTAAATTTGGATTTTTGGGCTCAAACTACATATAGATATCGATTTTCAGCCAAATCGCAAGCAGTTGACTTTCGGCGGCCATCTTGGATTTTCAAAAATTAAAAAAATTGGACTGCGCTTGGGGAAAAGGCTCGGGCTTCGCCCTCGCCAGGAGCTCGCCCTTCGGGCTCGCGACACTCGGCCTCCGGCCTCGTGAAAATTACTTGCGGGGGGGGGGGGGGTGTCAAAGGGGGGGGGGGAGCTCGGGCTTCGCCCTCGCTCCACAGCTCGGCCTGCGGCCTCGCGGGGGCGCGAGGCTCCGCTGTGCCAAGTTACTTGGGAGGCCGTTTGTATGAAATTTGTATGGAGGGGAAAAGTCCATGTATGGCGGCCATCTTGAATTTTGAAAAAAATCAATAAACAATTGACGGTCGTCAAATTGCTTACAACCCCCTACATTATGGAAAAAAAATCACGCCCCTAACCTTAACCGTCTTTGCAGACCGTACCCCTTCCACATCAGGTTTCTGCAGATCTTCAAATATCAGATTTTTCTGGTACTCCATTTAGCACCCTCTATACAACCGCGCATAAACCTAAACCTCACCAACCCCGCAACAGGGCAAACAACTATGTCAATCAGTCAGTCAGTGAGTGGTAATGTAGGTTTATATATTATAATATAATTATAATTAGCTTTTCGGGCGCTGCGCGGGCTGCAAGCAGCCCGCGGTCTTTCGTGCGGCTGTTGAGGTAGGGTAAGACATGTGTCCAGTTCAGAAAATGAGTAAAAACTGCAGTCCGTAAAAAAACATCAAAATATGTGTGGGGGCGGCCATCTTGGATCCAAAAACTGATTGCAGTTTTGAGTTCCGCGGGGTGCTTTACCCCCAAATGCAAAATTTCAGACCCCTACGAAGTCCCAGTGAGACGTTATGAACGAAAAAAGTGAAGTTTTCTAAAATCCAGACGCCATCTTGAATTCCAAAAAAAATATTAAATTTGGATTTTTGGGCTCAAACTACATATAGATATCGATTTTCAGCCAAATCGCAAGCAATTGACTTTCGGCGGCCATCTTGGATTTTCAAAAATTAAAAAAATTGGACTGCGCTTGGGGAAAAGGCTCGGGCTTCGCCCTCGCCAGGAGCTCGCCCTTCGGGCTCGCGACACTCGGCCTCCGGCCTCGTGAAAATTACTTGCGGGGGGGGGGGGGGGGGGTGTCAAAGGGGGGGGGGGGAGCTCGGGCTTCGCCCTCGCTCCACAGCTCGGCCTGCGGCCTCGCGGGGGCGCGAGGCTCCGCTGTGCCAAGTTACTTGGGAGGCCGCTTGTATGAAATTTGTATGGAGGGGAAAAGTCCATGTATGGCGGCCATCTTGAATTTTGAAAAAAATCAATAAACAATTGACGGTCGTCAAATTGCTTATAATCTTCTACATTATGGAAAAAAAATCACGCCCCTAACCTTAACCGTCTTCTCAGGCCGTACCCCTTCCACATCAGATTTCTGCAGATCCTCAAATGTCAGATTTTTCTGGTACTCACTGGAGCACCCTCTATACGACCGCACATCAACCTAAACCCCACCAACCCCGCAACAGGGCAAACAACTCTGTCAGTGAGTGAGTCAGTGGTATTGTAGGTTTATATATTATAATATAACTAGCTTTTCGGGCGCTGCGCGGGCTGCAAGCAGCCCGCGGTCTTTCGTGCGGCTGTTAAGGTAGGGTAAGACATGTTTCCAGTTCAGGAAATGGGTAAAAACTGCAGTCAGTAAAAAAAACATCAAAATATGTGTGGCCATCTCGGATCCAAAAACTGATTGCAGTTTTGAGTTCCGCGGGGTGTTTTACCCCCATGTACAAAATTTCAGACCCCGACGAAGTCCCAGTGACACGTTATAAACGAAATAAGTTTAATTTTCTAAAATCCAGACGCCATCTTGGATTCCAAAAAAAAAGTTGAATTTGGATTTTTTGGGTCAAAACACATTTAAATATCGATTTTCAGCTAAATCAGAGGCAGTTGACTTTCGGCGGCCATCTTGGATTTCCAAAATTTAAAAAAAAAGCGGCGCTTGTCGAAGTAGCTCTTTAGCTTTGCCCTCGCCCGCAGCTCGTCCTGCGGGCTCGCATCACTCGGCCTACGGCCTCGTGAAAATTACTTGGAGGGGGGGGTCAGGGGGGGGGGGGGGGGGAGTGGCTCTGGCTTCGCCCTCGCCCGCAGCTCGGCCTGCGGCCTCGCGGTGGAGGGCTTTGCTTTTGGTCTTTGGCCTCTGGCTGCGCCAAGTTACTTGGGGGCCCGTTTGTATGAAATTTGTATAGAGGAAAATTGTCCACGTATGGCGGCCATCTTGAATTTTGAAAAAAAACAAAAAACAAATGACGCTCGTCAAATTGCTCACAACCCCCTACATTTTGGAAAAAAAACCACGCCTCCAACCCCAACCGTTTTTGCAGGCCGTACCCCTTCCACATCAGGTTTCCGAAAATCCTCAAATGTCAGATTTTTCTGGTACTCACTGGAGCACCCTCTATACGACCACACATCAACCTAAACCCCACCAACCCGGCAACAGGGCAAACAACTATGTCAGTGAGTCAGTGTGTGGTAATGTAGGTTTATATATTATAACTAGCTTTTCGGGCGCTGCGCGGGCTGCAAGCAGCCCGCGGTTTTTCGTGCGGCTGTTGAGGTAGGCTAAAATATGTTTCCAGTTCAGAAAATGGGTAAAAACTGCAGTCAGTATGGGAAACATCAAAATATGTGTGGGGGCGGCCATCTTGGATCTAAAATTTGATACCAATTCCGAGTATCGCGGGGTGTTTTACCCCCACATACAAAATTTTAGACCCCTACGAAGTCCCAGTGAGACGTTATAAACGAAGTTAGTTTAATTTTCTAAAGTCCAGACGCCATCTTGGATTCCAAAAAAAATATTGAATTTAGATTTTTGGGGTCAAATTACATATAGATATCGATTTTCAGCCAAATCGCAAGAAGTTGACTTTCGGCGGCCATCTTGGATTTTCAAAAATTTAAAAAAATTGGACTGCGCTTGGGTAAGTGGCTCGGGCTTCGCCCTCGCCCGTAGCTCGCCCTACGGGCTCGCGTCACTCGGCCTCCGGCCTCGTGAAAATTACTTACGGGAAGGGGGGGGGGGGGGGGAACGGGGGGGGTGGCCGTGGGAGTGGCTCGGGCTTCGCCCTCGCCCGCAGCTCGCCCTCCGGGCTCGCATCGCTCGGCCTCCGGCCCCGTGAAGATTACTTAGGGGGGATCCAAGGGGGAGGGGGGAGTGGCTCGGGCTTCGCCCTCGCCCGCAGCTCGGCCTACGGCCTCACGGGGGTGGCCTTTGCTTTTGGCTTTTGGCCTCTGGCTGCGCCTAGTTACTTGAAGTGGCCGTTTGTATGAAATTTGTATAGAGGAAAATTGTGCATGTATGGCGGCCATCTTGGATTTTGAAAAAAATAAAAAAACAAATGACTCTCGTCAAATTGCTTATAATCTTCTACATTATGGAAAAAAAATCACACCCCTAACCCCAACCGTTTTCGCAGGCCGTACCCCTTCCACATCAGGTTCCCACAGATCCTCAAATGTCAGATTTTTCTGGTACTCACTGGAGCACCCTCTATACGACCGCATATCAACCTAAACCCCACCAACCCCGCAACAGGGCAAACAATTATGTCAGTCAGTCAGTGGTATTGTAGGTTTATATATTATAATATTATAAGTAGCTTTTCGGGCGCTGCGCAGGCTGCAAGCAGCCCGCGGTTTTTCGTGCGGCTGTTGAGGTAGGCTAAAAAATGTTTCCAGTTTAGAAAATGGGTAAAAACTGCAGTCAGTAAAGGAAACATCAAAATATGTGTGGAGGCGGCCATCTTGGATCCAAACTCTGAATCCAGTTTCGAGTTCCGCGGGGTGCTTTACTCCCACATGCAAAATTTCAGACCCCTACGAAGTCCCAGTGAGACGTTATGAACGAAATAAGTGAAATTTTCTAAAATCCAGACGCCATCTTGAATTCCAAAAAAAATATTAAATTTAGATTTTTGGGCTCAAACTACATATAGATATCGATTTTCAGCCAAATCGCAAGCAGTTGACATTCGCCGGCCATCTTGGATTTTCAAAAATTAAAAAAAATTGGACTGCGTTTGGGGAAGTGGCTCGGGCTTCGCCCTCGCCCGCAGCTCGCCCTACGGGCTCGCGACACTCGGCCTCCGGCCTCGTGAAAATTACTTACGGGGAGGGGGGGGGGGAAGGGGGGGGGCTGTGGAAGTGGCTCGGGCTTCGCCCTCGCCCGCAGCTCGCCCTTCGGGCTCGCATCGCTCGGCCTCCGGCCTCGTGAAGATTACTTAGGGGGGATCCAAGGGGGAGGGGCGAGTGGCTCGGGCTTCGCCCTCGCCCGAAGCTCGGCCTACGGCCTCGCGGGGGTGGCCTTTGCTTTTGGCTTTTGGCCTCTGGCTGCGCCTAGTTACTTGGGGTAGCCGTTTGTATGAAATTTGTATGGAGGAAAATTGTCCTTGTATGGCGGCCACCTTGAATTTTGGAAAAAAAATCACACCCCTAACCCCAACCGTCTTCGCAGGCCGTACCCTTTCCACATCAGATTTCCGCAGATCCTCAAATGTCAGATTTTTCTGGTACTCACTGGAACACCCTCTATACGACCGCACATCAATCTAAACCCCACCAACCCCGCAACAGGGCAAACAA